>PVJD01000086.1:18775-704307 GCA_004026545.1 Mormoops blainvillei | reverse complement strand
GTGTGCAGATCATCCAGTGGTCTTCAGGGAAGGAACGGATGGAATGAGGAGCAGCATCCTGCTCACAGGGACCTGCCTCAAGCCCCCCAAAATAACAGGTGTGTGTGTGGCGGGGGAGGGTCTGAGAAAACGTCACAACTACAGAAGCTGAACCAGGGTAGGTGTGACAGATTGGTAGAGAGGGGCGGGAGGGCCCCACCGGCCAGCAATTCAGAGCACTTTCATTGCCTTGACATCTGGCCTGGTTCGACTCCTGAGAAACTGTGTGACTTCAGACAAGTTGTGTCACCGCAGCCTCCCCAGATGTATGAGGGTGTGGGATGGGTTCGGTCTCATTCTAGCGTCTGCTGACACTCCACTACAGCTCTTCTCGGTGCTCAGCAGAGGAAAGAATATTGCTCTGGGGTTTGCAGGACAACAGGTAAGAGCCTAGGCTGTTTGATAACTGTGGCCTTGGGTGGGTCACATAACCTCCCAGATCCTCAGTTTCTACATCTGTTTAGTGGGCCTCCCTGGCATTGCTGTGATGTCTTGCCAGTGAGTGAGACAATGTATGTGTGAGACAATGTATGTAAAGGGCCAGGTAAGGCAGAATATCAGTCAAAGATCATTGTTATTTTGTGTCCACCTCTTGGGTGTTTGCAAGTCTCTCAGCCTTCCAAGGATCACTTCTTTCCTTTAACATGCAAGTGTTAATAATAATAAGTGTTCATAATAATCAAGTAGCTCCTGCTCTCAAACCAGAGACACAGAAGCCCTCACAACACAGCCTGCCAGTATTTGCAGGGACTCTGCAGATACCTGTGCTTCTCCTGCTCCCACTCATCCCCACTGTTGTAGCTGGTATCTTCCTGCACTATTGCCCCACTTGGCCATTGTCTCACTCAGCACAGTCTGGACATGGGCCTTGTGGGCCATCACCAAAGGCCTGGGCTATGGAAGGGGGATGCAGCCAGCATAGAGCATCCAACCACGTGCTCTGAACATCAGCTGTCACTGTCCTCACCACCTATCCCCTAGCCTTGCCAGCCGCTGGCCTCTTCCTGCAGAGGTCTAGCATCGCCTTTTCTCAGCTCCCCCCGCTGCAGGCAGTCCTCACAATGTCCTGTTCCTGCTCCTCGCTTCATCCACATCCAGGTTCCTGTGGGGATCCACAGAGCCCCTCAGGACCCTTTGCGCTGCCCTCCAGTCCCTGCTGGACCTGGGCCTCACCTGGTTTCATTTCAACCGGACTTCCATTCTGATACATCAAAATATTTCAACCAGCAAAAGGGGTTGAGTTTTGAGGCATACTCTGTGCCTGTGAGAGAATGCTGAAGGGCAGCACTGCTGTTTATTTCCTACACAATAATGTTTTCTTTGCAACAATGTTATATTATCATTTCCCAGGAAAATAGCTTTGACCAACACATGCTCTGCCCTAAGCTTGCCTCGCAACCCACAGGCTCATCTCTCTCTTCGGGTCTCCGGAAAGCCCTAGAGTGTGTGGTGAGAGAGTGGGGTGGCATTGGCCCAGGCTCCTCCAGGTCCTCATACTTGAGTTTGAACAGACCCACTGGGCTAGGCCCCACTGAGGGCACATCTTGGGGTGAGTAGGGGGTTGTGAATGTGATCCCCCTCGAGACCTCTAGCTGGGGTTCCCTTTCCTCAGAGGACTGGCTTTCCTTCAGGACTCCTTGGGGACTGTGCCCCAAGATGCAAGGGGCCAGGGGATAAGAGACCTAAGAGAGCCTGGACTCTGCTAAGTCGCGCTTGCGGGTACCAGAACCACTGTTGTCTGAGGCATGGGCTGCCCATGGTGAAGGAAGCTGAAGAACCAGGAGGAGAGGGCTGGCTGGCAGATTCCTGGATAGTGCCTTTATAAACACGTCTCCTCCACTAGATGCCATCCGTCAGGGCTGTGGCCAATACATGTGTGCTGCGGTGGTCCTCTGGCCGTCTGGGCCCACTGCTCTCATGAGGCTTATCTTCACCCCAGAGCTGTGAGGAGTGAAGCTGGGAATATCTAGAGAGATCATTTCTCAGACAGTAGGGTCCCCAGTCTGGAACTCCCAAGACAAGAGGGCATCTAGCCTCTGCTTGGCCACTCCCAGGGACGGGACACTCATTACCTCACAAGGCAGCCAGCCCCCTCTTGGGTGGGTAGTTGAGATGGTTGAGAAGTTAGACACGGAGAATCCAACAAGCATTTGTAGCTGGTCCCTCTGTGGGAGTGAAGGGAGGTCAGAGAGCAGCATGGATGTCACCGTGAGGGAGGGAGGTAAGCAGGATTGCCTGTTTAGGGTGTGGCCCAGGGTCCTGAGGAACAGGCTCAGGCTTAGAAAGCAAGGGACAGGGGTTGAGGCTTTGCTCTACTATTAGCTCACTTTGGAGCCTTGAGGGACTCCCTCCTTTCCTTGGGCCTCAGTTTCCATAACTGTAAACTTTATGGGCTGGGATTGGGGAATTCTAAGGGCCCTGCCCCTGGCAACGGATGCTCTTCCATGACTCTGTGAATAGCTGGCGCAGGGGGATCAGGTCTTGGTCCGTGGGGGCCGGGCTGGCAGGAGAGTGCTCGGAGAATGGGCCCTGTGTGGGGTAGGACAAGGTTCCCTTTCATTTCATGAGGCCTTGGCAGCAGCCCAGGGCCCACAGACTCTCCCTTCCGCCAAGGTCAACCTGACCCTGACCTGGGGGGTACAGCTGCCTGGGGCAGTTGAGGTCAGGAGCTGGCAGCTTGGGAGAAGGAGCCAAGTGCAGAGAGAGGCTCGGATTCCTGTCCCCTGGCTGGGGTGAGGGTCTGAGCAACTGCAGCTCTCTGTGCCTCATGTTTATGATGGTGACCCAGGGCCCCACCTCCCTGCAGCCTTGGTGGTCCCTGGAAAGACCTCCACTGGCCTAAGTGTCAGACAAGCCTGGTATGGAATCCAGACCTGCTACTTACTAGCCCATTGACCTTGGGCAAGTCACTGCCCCTCCTAATCTGGAAGTCAGGGGCTCTAATTTCTACCTTACCTGGTTACAGGGAAGATAAGGCACATGTTAAACTTCATGCCCACAGCACGTGCTCCATGGAGCATGGCTGTGATTATCATGATTAGAGGCCCAGCTAAGCAGAGACAGTGACAAGGAACCCGAACAAGACTGGACTCACCAGACCGGACTCTCTTCCTACTGCCTCAGCCCTCTGTCTCTTGGTCTGTTTGCTCATTAGGGCATTGGGGGCTTCCAATTTTCAGGCCCTAAAATCTGCACAATTTAATGCAGTCAAAACAAACCCTCCACTCTACTTAGACTGAGAGGGAACAAGTTCCTGGCCAGGTCTAATGGGTTCCAGGTGTGCTCTGTGCCCTGCGGTGGCTGAACCAGCCTCGGTGGCTGTGGCTGTGACGGCTTGGCTGGCTGGGAAAGCTCAACTAGCCAGACCTTTCCAACTCTACCCTCTAGCCTGTGAAGAGCACAGAGCCAGGTCAGGCCCCACCCAGTATGGCGGAACGGCCAGCCTTGTGCTCAGAGAGCCTGGGGTTCAGAGCCGGGAGGCATTGTGCATACCCTAATAGCGCATGTGGGGGTCACCCAAACTCTCCCTCCCCACCTCTCCCCAACTACCCAAGTCAATACTGAGCACCTACTGTGTGTTCTGCCTCGATCTCAAGAGTTTCTGGCATGGCTGAGACGATTTTGAGACCAATAAAACTTCTTCTCACCCTGGCTGGTGTGGCTCAGTGGACTGAGTGCTGGACTGTGAACCAAGGGGTCACCGGTTTGATTCCCAGTCGGGGCACATGCCTGGGTTGAGGGCCGGGTCCCTGGTGAGGGTCGCAGAGTGGGCAAACACACATTGATATTTCTCTTGCTTTCTCCTTCTCTTTCCCTTTCTCTAAAACTAAATAAATAAAACTTTAAAAAATTTTAATATAAAAAAAAAACCCTCCTTCTCACAAGACTGACCGTGGGAGTGACCTCCCAGAGATGCTTAGGGAACCAGGTGGGAGCCCAGAGGGTATACGTGAGGTTTCTTTTATTACAATTATATGTTAATTATTGTGTTATATAATCAAAGTGATGGCTGTCATTTATGAATGGCGAACCATGGATCAGGTACTATATCGGTGCTTTTTATATGTGAGGTCATGAAATCTTCACAGCCATATGTGGGGACCATACGGGGAGAGGGGACAGGAGGCTCAGGGAAACCAAGAGCCGGTCACATAGTCAGAAAGAGACAGAAGTGGGATGTGAACTCAAGGCTGTCTGACCTCAAGGCAGGGCCTATTCAACTTTACTGTACCTTTCACAGGCTGGTCCGACCCTTCCCTAGAGAGTCAGGGAGAGAGTGCTTGTGTATAGGTGTGAATGTGTATGGGAGGATCTGATCAGAAGGCAGATCTCAGTAGCTAGACCTATCGCCTCTCCTCCAGACCTGGCCCACCCCTCCCCCCAGTACTCCCAGCCTCAAGCCTCAGCCCTGATCTGCTACCCGGACGCACACCCTCTCTCATAGTCTCTTCACCACATCTGGATTACCCTCCTCCAATCCTGAGCTGGGTAGTGGAGGGTACTGTTTGCATTAGGGCCACCATCTAATCACCTCGCTCCCACCCATATCAACCGGGCCCTCTAGGACAGACTGCAGGTCACTGTTGGGGTAGGAGTGGAGACCCACTCTAGAACTGCAGGTGGTGTGTGGGCGTGATTGCAAATAAGAGGTTGCCCTCAACCCTCCTGCTCCAGTAATTATTAAGAATAATAATTTTTAGCCTCTGTTGTCTCAATTATTATTCCATACATACAAACTTCTTGTTAAAACTTCTCAAAGCACTCGGTGCTTTCTTTCACAACAGCAATTTGTAATTATAAATTTATTTACATATCTACTTGGTTAATTCTGCCTTCCTGCCAGACTTAACGCCCCTAAAAGAGTAGTCTGCTTTCTGCTGTATCCCCAGTGCCTGGCAGTGTTGATGCACAGTAGATACTTGACAAATTTTTGTGGAACGTATTTATGAATGAATGAATGCAGTGGAGTCTATGGAAGGCTAAGAAGAGGCAGGGCAGGGCCAGTAGCCTGGGGAGCAGGAGAGGTATGAGGGTGAAGCTTCTGGAGCCTGTCTATGAAGCTGGGGTGGGACAGCATGGCTAGTGCCCCCTGAGCAGCTCTGGGACGGGGCAGTTAAGCTGTGGGCTTCTTCACCTGTCTGGAGCTGAACTGCAGCCTCCCCCAGGTAGGATACAAAGTGATCCTGTGGATTAAGGCCTCTCTTCCATCTCCAGAGCCTTTTTTCAAAAGGGAATTCAGGAAGGACCTCCGTATTTGGGCCACTTCAGAGAAGCCATGGAAAGCCTACCTAAAGTTGCAGGATGGGGCTTTTGCCAGCTGGTGTCCCCTTCCCCTCGTGTCCCTAGCGCTGTTGAATGCCTGGCACTCTTTCCATCCCTCAAACTCCACTTCTGAGCCCCAATATTCTGGGGGCGTGGAGTGGCAAGTTGTTAAGAAGATCTGGGTTCAAAACCAGTTCTATCACTTTCTAGCTGGGAGATCTTGGGTGCACTTAGCTTCTCCAAGCCTCATCTCTAGAATGGAGGTGCTAATCACCTTGAAGTGTTTGCTGAAGGGTTAAACCAGATCATGTGGACAGAGTTTTTCTAGTAAATACTAGACCTGAGCCCTCATTCCTGCTCTTGCCACCATCTAGCTGTGTAGTCTTGGGTAGGATCCATCATCTCTCTAGGGCTCAGCTGCATCTGTCAAACAAGAGGGTTGGATCAGATCAGCTAGAAGGCCCCTTCCAGCTCTAACTTGCTCGGTTCTATTCTTAGCAGTGAGCCCCACCTCTGGGGCAGGGGGACATGAACATTCTTTCAGCTCAGATTCAACCCAGGCACATGCTTGCCCAGCCCCATCCCTCACATTTAGCCTGTAGCTGTTGCCACATTGGCCGCACCCTTGGCACCACATTTCCCCCACCCCCACCCCACTTGCCTAGGACCACAGGTGGGTGGCTCATTCTTGTGGGGCTGAGAGAGCCCAGGAGGACAGAGCAAGAGGCTGGGAGAGAAGAGGGAAGGGTAGAGGAACTGGAGGAAAGTAGTGAGGTGGAAAGGGCAGGACATGACCTTGAGCCCTGTGGAATTCTAGCTCTGCCACTTTTTAGCGGCGGGTGTCCTTGGGGAAGTCTGTTTCCTCATTTATGAACTAATAATAATAACTTTAAAAAACCATTACACTGCTGTGAAGATTAAATGAAAGTGCCTTGGCACTCTAGTTTTGTTCTCTGGGGGTGGTAGGGACCAACACCCTTCCCTGTCTCCAGGGAGAGGGCAGTTCCATGAGGGCCCAGGAGGGGCGCTTGGGCGACTTTCCCGTAGTCCTGCGGGCCTCCCCACGCAGCTCAGTCGGAGCCCCCTTCCCCTGGGCTGGCAGCCTGGGTCCTTGGCCAGAGAGCCCTAACCCACAGAGCAGGGGAAAGATGAGGCCCGAGCCAGCCCGCGCCTCCGCCCTCACCCGCACCGCCTTGGCCTCTGAAGGAGCGTCTTTGATCTGCAACCTTCAGAGGGATTAAGAGCCCGAGAGCCCCTCTCCCCGGGGTCCCCCGTTCCTCGCCGCCCTCCCTCCGGGCTGACCTCCCAGTCGGCGGCCCGGGTTGGGGGCTGGCTCCGCCGCCGGTGGTCCCCGCCGCTCCAGCCCGCCGTGCCTCCGGGCAGGCCACTAGGATTACAGGGGCAGCCGCCGCGGCTGGCGGCTTCGGGGAGCCCCTGGGGCTGGGGCCCTGGGGGTGGGGCGGGGCGAGCGGGGAGGGCTGGGGGCGGGGGTGGGTGCCGGCCGGGGGCCTCCCGGCCATTTTGGCCGGGGGATCCGTGTAAAGTGTTTAAAAAGAAAAACTCTCCGGAGGAGGACGTAACCTTTTCTTAACATCTGGGGCTCAATTAGCTAATGACAGCAAAGCCTTCTCCGGTGTCGCTGACCCCTAGGCAGCAGCCCCGCTCCCCCACCCCCGGTATTTATACAGCTGCGGCCCCTCGCTGGGACGCGGGGCAGGGGGTTTGGCTAGGTTATCTCGGCGGAGATCCGCCGCCCACCCCAAAAAGGAGAAAGGAAAGGCTTAGCGCACGGTCCCACCCGCCGGCCCCGCGGCCCTCCTCGTCGCCTTAGCTCTCTCCCTCTCCCAGCTCTTTGCGCCGCCTCGCTTCCTCCCGCCGGTCCTGCCGCGCCCCCTCTCCGGCTTCCCTCCCTCCTTTCACTCTCCTTCCTTTCTCCTTCTCCCCTATTCGTTTTTTTTGTTGTTGTTGCCTCCCCCTCGCCTCTTTCTCTGCTTTCTCCCTTTTCTTCCCACTCTTTCATTTGTCTCTCCTGCCCGTCTATCTCACTCCGCTCTCTTTCCCTCTCTGCTCCCTCTCCTCCCTTTCTTGCTCGCTGCCCACTTCCTGTCTGTCTATCTGTCTGTCTCTCTTTTCTCCCTTCTTTCTCTGCCTTTTCTCTCTCTCCCCAGCGGCCTCCCCTCTCTTTCTCACTCTGAATAGCTCTCTTGTTCCTGCTCTGGGTTCCTGTCTCTCCCTCTCATTCTAGTGCTTCCTCCCCACCTTTGTCTCTCTCCTTGTGTCAACCTCTGAATGCCTCTCTGTCTGTCCTCCCTGAGGTGAGTCCTGCCCTGGCTGCCAGGCAGATACCCCCGTGGGGAGCAGACCTAGCAGTCCCAAGGTAGAACCGCGCAGGTCGGGGGCTGGGCACTTGCTGACTGCTCTAATCCCCAGTATGGAAAGCGTGGGAGAACAGTATTTAAGGCACCAACTGTTAGTGGTTGGAGCCAGAGGGGAACCCCAGGGGCTTCCCTAGATGCCCTGACATCACAGCTCCTGGAATTTCACCTTCCCTGCCACTCTGCCCACCCCAACACCCTACCCATATTTTGAACCCAGGTGCAAGTTGCAGACACACACTTTCCTCTTTGTCTTCCTTCAGCACAGTTTAAGACAGGCTGGAGTCTTTCAAAAAAAAAAATCACCAATGCTAAGAAAAAAAAGATAAGTGAAGAAACTATAAATAGCATAAAAGCCATGTCCGAAGGCAGTGCAGAGGAGCAAAGAAGAGCACAGGATTTGGAATGAGAAGAACTGGGTTCCACTTAGAACTCTTTTAAAAAATAATTCTGCGATGCTGGGGGACTCCCTTGAGCCTCAGTTCCCTCTTCTATAAAATGGGGATAATAATGGCTATTGCCTGTAAGACCAGTCAGTGGAAGGTGAAGTTCTTTCATTAGGGCATGTGCTTTTTGTTTTCCTGGAGAAAATCTTGGAGCCTATTATTTTTCCAGGATAGCACCGTGTTCCAAAATTCCACCTCTTCTTTTTGCAAATACACTCGAAAACTCATTCACTGTCTTTCACAGAAAAACGCAGGTAGAGATAACGTTTGCTAACAATGGGGGTGGGAGGAGGTCCCAGAGTTCCTGAAGCCCTTGGGTTGACACTGGGGAAAACCCTCGGATCGCAGTGCACTGGGCGCTGCTGCCGGATGCTTCGAATACACGATCATGAATCCTCATGAGAACCAAACGAAAAGGGTACTACGGCCCCTGTTTTACGCCTGGGGAAACGGAGAAGCAACTGTCCAAGTACCACAGCTATCTAAGGGCAGAAGTGGGACTGGAACCCAGGGGTCTCGCCTCTGGAGCCCAGGAGGTTGTCTTCCAGCTGGTAAGATGTACAAGAGGGAGGGGCTGTCGGACCCCTTCCACATTTCGAGCCGGGCAGAGGAGAGGCACAGCTGACCCTCTTTCTGGGAAGCAGCGGTAGGTGGGCTCCAACTACGATCCCGAGCCCACAGACCCTCGGTGCCGGCGGGAGGAGGCGAGTATGGATAGTGGGGTACTGAGCCCTTGCTGCGACTGTGCCTGCCCCCTTCACCGCTCCCCAGGACCGCTCCCCGCGCGCCGGGCTTGCTGCCGGTACCGGATGGAGAGTACTGAGAAGGCCTAATTTGCAGGAAGGCATTCTCATCAGATTGCGTCTCCGGCAGCCGAGCGCTGCAGCCGGGGGTCGGGCTGGGCTCCTCCCAGCACCCCTCCCCGGGGCCCTGGCGGGGTGAGAAACTGAGATGGTGGCAGCAGAAACTAGAGCCCCGGCGCCGGGCGGCCGCGAGGGGCCGAGGCCTTTGAGGCTTCTGCTGCCTCTTGCCAAGGTCAATCAAACCCTCCCACGCTCGGGAGGCGCGCGCCGCGTGCGCCCGCAAGCAGGCGGCGAAAGGCCAGAGGCCGGCGTCCCGGGCCTGAGCGCCCCAGGGTGGGGCAGGGGCCCAGCGTCCGCAGATACTTCCGGCCTCCGGCCCCCTCTCTGGGCAGGTGCTCGGAGATTCCCGGGCAGGAGGAGGGCGACGGGGATGGTGGGGTGAAGGGTGCTTTGGCATGAGGCTTGGACCCAGGCTGCGGTATACGACCGATCCGGGCGTAAACGGAGGCTAATTAGGGACGTTTTTATGCTAATATGCACCTGGCTGGGCTTTTCCTTTTTTCTTTTTTTTCCGAGAAAGGGTGTAGACTAGAATGGAAGAAGTTCTGGAGAGCCCGAAACGTCCGGAAGCACTTGATTCCCTGATAAAAGACAACCCGGCTCCACTGCTCACCCCTATGTGGCCATGGGGAAGTTACGTGGGGACGTTATTGGGCTTCAGTTTTCTTCTCTGAAAAAGGGAGAACATGGGTCAAGCTTCTTCCCAAGCTCAGCCACTATGTCAGCAAAGTGATGGAAATCAGCCCTTGAGATGGGTTCGGAACCAGTTGCAGGAGGTGTGAGGAGGAGGTGTGTGTTAGGGCAGAAGCATTTGAGGTGGTCCAGGTGGGTGGCCATTCCAGGAGCTCCTTTCCATGGGCGTGAGGCTGTCTCCACTGTTGATCAGAGGTGAAGGGGGCCAGTGGAAGGAGGCTGAACAAAGGCCCCTGGGTTGACGACAGAAGTGTCAGGAGCAGGCAACTGGGTGGTGAAAGAAGATGGGAGATAGGATGGGGAGCAGGGTGAAGTGGGTGTTTTATGGGGGTACTCGCCTGAGCTTAATCATAAGGTTGGGGTGGAGGGGAAGGATGAGCTGAAGATGGCCAAGGACAGAAAGTGGAGATGACCAATGGGGTCACATCCTGAAGAAAGCTGAGGGGTGGGAATTGGGCACAGGTGGGAGGGAATAGGAGACACTTTGGTGGGGTGGGTGGGTGGGTGGGTGAGGGGAGAGGATATTTTACTGGAAGGGGCACTCTTTATTGACCTTACACAACTCAACTCAGTGTTGGAGGAGGCCGAAGTGTAGCCACTGGATGAAGAGTAAGAGTGCGTGTGGGTAGAATCCACTACGGAGACCACAGCAGAATAAGGTAGGGAGCGTGGGGGGTTGATGAGCAGGGATGCAGCTGAGGCTGGATTACAGGAATTTGAAAGCAAAGTAAAAGAAACCTTTGAGGAACAGGAGACAGCTGGCATTTACTGAGATTGTCTATACATTGTCTCATTTAATTCCCACCACACAGTTTGGTAGGTGATATTAATCCCATTTTATAGATGGGGGAATGGAGGTTCAGAGTGATGAGGAACCTGGCTCAAGGTCACTCAGCTGGTAACAGACGAAGGCATGATTTGAACCTAGGTCTGTCTGCCTCAGAATGGAGGCCACTTTCATTGAGCTCCACTGGGCAAGAGTCCTGACCCTAGGGCCTTAACAGCGCTTCCTTTCCCAGGAGTGGCCATCCTGGGGCACTGACCCCTTTGGCTGGAAGGAAGGGGCTGGGCCTTCAACCCAGTCCAGCCTGTCCTTAGCCAGCCTGAATTTAGCAGGAAGCCCCCACCCTGCCGAGAGGAGGGAGAAAGGGTGGGCTTTTTTCAAAATGAGATCAAACCATGTGTGTTGTTCTGCAGCATGTCATTTTTCTCTTACTATTTCTATGCACATATATGAGTATAGATATTTAATTTTTTACATTTGTGTAGTACTCCTTTGTATAGATATTCCACTTATTGTTAATCTATTCCCCTACCACTGGACATTATATTGTCTCCAAAATTTTGCAGTCACAAACAGTGCTGTAGGACACATCCATCTTTGTAGGAGTATCTTTGTGCAGATAAAGGTATTTCTATAGGATAGAGTCCTAGAAGTAGCATTAATGGGTCACGGGTATGTTTGTTTTTTAATTTAAAAAATAACTAATTGATTTTTTAGAGAATGAGAGGAAAGCAGAGAGAGAGAGAAAAACATCATTTTGTTGTTCCACTTAGTTATACATTCATTGGTTGCTTCTTGTATGTGCCCTAACCGGAGATCGAACCCGCAACCTGAGAGTATTGGGATGATGCTGTAACCAACTGAGCTACACAGCCAGGGCTTGTTTCAAATTCTTATAGACAGAGCTAAACTTCCCTACAAAGAGGTTATATCAATTTACACTCTCTCCATCAAAGTATGAGTGTGTCCATTCTTTCACATCTTTGCCACCGGGTATCATATAACATATACATATATTTGCCAATCTAGTGAGCAAAAAAGTTTTTCACTTTTGTTTTCATTTCTATTTCCCTGAATCTCTACAGCTCAGCCAAGGCCCATTAGCTAAAGAAAACATTGTGAAGACCTGAAAAAGAGCTCAAGAATGAGAAGCAGAGATTTAGGGCAGCTCTGAGGAAGAACTGAGTGTTAGTGAATGCTATCAGGACCTAGATAAGGGAGGCAGCAGAATCTCTGAGCATATTCCTATGCTCACAGGTGGATTGGATACCCCAGGAGCTCAGAGTGAGGGCTGGCTAGCTAGGGTCTCATGTCCAGCAGCCAGATACCCAAAGGGAAAAGCCTGGCTCCAAGAGTTATGGGAACAAGCTAACAGGCTGCTTGGGGCAAAGGAGGGCAGGTGTCAGGGAAGGCACAGGAGTGAGTTCAGCTTCCTGAAGGAGCTGGGAAGATGAGGGTCACCAGGCTCTGGGTGCTAAATGAAAACTGGGGGGCCATAGCCTGGGGAGGTCAATGATAGGAAGAGAAGGGGCCTCCAAAATCTCAGCAAAGGTGAGGGTGGCAGTGGATGGAGAGTAGTGGCAGTACCCTCTCCCCTCATACTTATCTATCCCCAGCCTATTAATAATAGAGCTGGTATTTTTGGAGTGCTTATTATATGAGACGTTGCTCTAAGTGTTTTCATTTGTTGAATAATTTTATCCTTGCAATAGCTATATGAGATAGGTATAATTATTATCCCCATTTCATAGATGAGGACGTGGAGGCATAGAGTTAAGTGGTTTTCCCGTCACACAGCTAGAAAGTGGCTAAGCCGGATTCAAACCCAGGTCACAGAGTTTGAATCCATGCTTCCAAACACTAAACACCTTGGCTTTCAGTAGCCAACATAATAATAACAACTACCATTAATTGAGAGCAGAGCCAGCACATCATTTTTTGGGGGTGTCTCTAATGCTTAGTATAAGTATATATAATAGAAGATGTTATCTTTAATTTAAAGATGAGAAGAGTAAAGTTCAGAGAGGCTGAGTACCTTGGCTGAGGTCACCTAGCTACAAAGAGTTTGCACCCAGAGTCAGAATTCACACTCAGAGCTGTATGAATCAAAAACCTCTGCCCCTTCCATAATACCACAGGGCCTTTCACAACAGAGGAAGAAGAGGAATGGCACAACTGCAGAATGGCAGGGCTGGGAGGGACCTCTGAAACCAACTAATATGAATCTCTCATTATAGATGGAGAAAGAGAGGCATGGACAGGGTACATGCCCCGGTTATACAGCAGGTATCAGAACATGACACATCTCCTGGGCTCCTAGTCTTCTCTGGGGATTGAATTCTTTGCCCCATCTCTACAGAGATGAGAGCATGTGAATGCAGCGTGGAGGGAGAATCTGTCCGTATGTGTATGTGTGCGTGTGGTGGGGTGGGGGCAGGGGGCTGTATGCAATGCTGTGGAGAGCCCTTCCTCTGTCGGGTTAACTGGGAAGCAGAATGGCAGTTTGGAAGGGGAATCTGGGGAAGCCATCCCTTTCCTGTAACTGGAACCTGGACCCCTCCCTCCACCCCCTCTCCACTCCCATTCTCCCATACACACATACCCACCCTCAGCCAAAGTAAAGCATGAGCTGCTGTCCCGGACAGAGCTGCTTTTGTAGGGTTCCAAGAGCCTCCCACCATCCTGGGTGACCAGAGGACTGCTATTTCACCTTGTAGGGCCACCTGATAAATTACCCATTGTCCTTTCCAAGGGTACCGGTAAGAATGCAAATTACCCTGAGACCTAGTGGCACAAAGAAAAAGATATATCAGTCATTTATACCTTCCTGTGAATTTGTGTGTTAGCTAGGTGAAGGTTTGTCAGATGAGGGTATTCACTCTTAGAGTTTCTAAGTTCTCTGACTATTTCTAAAATTTGGATTTCATTGATATTAAAATATTTCAGCAGTTGTAAAGTCAGAACTCTTTCTAGTTAAGTATTTTCATAGACTAGGACCTCAGCGCCTTAAGTTGGTGTGGCATAAACACTGGTCTGTGAACTGCTGGGAACACACAGATAGGCTATATGAGAATTGCTTTTCTTTTGAGAGGTCTGTTCATATACAGGTTTGGGAGACCCTAATCAAGGAAGATAGAGGGTCCAGAGATCTGGGCTCTAGTCTCAGCCATGACCACTTGGGGCCTCGATTTCTTCAGGTGCAAAATTCCCTCGCTCTTCACCACTTTAGCAGCATCCTTTCTGCTGGGCTGTGCACGTTGCGGAGAGGGATAGGAGATGAGCAAGGTTCAAGCCTATGGGCCCAGAAAAGCTGATGCAGGCGCTAAGCTTGTCACTCTACTGTCTGACAGTTCAAGGCAGAGGGTAGACAAAGCCTACGAGGTCTAGTGGAGGAAGAGGTTACTTCTGCCTGGTGAACACAGGTGGGTTTTGTGGCAGATCTGGCTTTGAGCTGGGCCTTGAGCCAGGACCACAGTGGATGAGGGGTCTGGTCCTCTAGGCAGAGGATGGGTGAAACAGGTTGGGTGGAGTGGGCTTGTAGACAGAGCCATGGTGTGACGTATGTTTGGGGGACTGGATCCATAGCTTAAAGACCTCAGAGGCCATCTTGTCCAACTCTTGAAGGAGTAAGGGAACATCATGAAACCTAAATTAGTCTAAGTATCTCACTTCCACCCCCACCCCTGGAAGGTGACATAGCCAGTTGGAACTCTGAAGACAGCAAGGAGGTAGGCAAGAATTTTTTCAATCTGGAGCTGAGTTCCCAGCCTCAAGAATGTTTCTGGGGAGTCCAACCAAATTTGGCAAGCTCCTCTTCCACCACACACTCCATGAAGCCTACTGTGGACTCCAACAACCCATCTCCTTCCTATCCGCAGGGCTTCTAAGGCACATTGCCACAGAGTCATGGGGGGGCATTTAAATTTTATTTCCATTCAACAAAACAGCCACATCCTGGTGAAAACCATGGTGGACAGAGGCTGTTAGCCCACCCTCCTCAGGCCCTCATCCATGAGCTGCACTAATGGAAATCCAGCTGGCAAGAGGTAGGAAGGCCTTGCAAGAGGCCTCTTCAGAGCCAAGCTGCACAACTTCCCGGGTTGGGGGGCGGCGTCCAGTAGTCATCAGCTAACGGGCTGTAGATTCCGGTCTTGGGCACAGACAGCTTGCCTCCACTTGGCCCTAGGAACCTTTCCCTCTCCTTGGTTGTGGGGGACTCAGGCTATGCACACTCCTTTGGGCTGGAGGAACTTCTCCATCACACAGGCCTCTTGAGGTCCCCAACCATCCATCCTATCTGAGCAGAGAGGGGGCTCATTGTCCCAGGACTAACAGTCAGAATGAGGCTGGGCCTCAAATGCCTGGAGCCTTGCGCCCACTTCTCTCAGCAAAGATGTGGAAAGAAGAGGTTAGTGTGGGTATCTATCATAGATACCCCAAAACAAAGACTGTGAAACCCGGGTATACCATGTCTAGTCTAGGTTTGGTTGCTGCTACCATGACCACAACCACTGTGACCATATTTCTCTCTACCACCGTCCCTGTTTGCATTTCCACCACCACTGTTTCCACCATCTCTACCACAGTCACCACCTTAACCTGCAGCATTATCATTGTCTTCCTGTTCACCAATATTGGCCCCCATCTCTACCACAACCACTTTTTCCATCTCCATCACCATAAGCACCCACCACTATCAGTATCTCCATCCTGCTCGTCACCATCATCTCTACTGTAACCACCACTACTAACATTTTCGTTTCCATTTTAACCATGATGTCCATCTCCAGAGCCATCACTATGTCCATCGCCACTAACACCTCCCCCACACCATCACTTCTGTCTCCACCATCATCATCACCACCTCCACTAGTATCACTACCTTCAGCCCCAATACCACCTCCACCACCACCACTGCCATCTCCATCATTATCACCACCTCCGTCGCCACCATGACCACCCCCTCACCTTCCCTAACACTCTGTCTCCTGCCATCACCGCCAGCACAGTTACCCCACCCATCCCTGCCTCTGCCCGTTTTAATCCATCCACATGACATAGGACATAAAGAACATCTATTTGGGTTAGCCTTTTGACTTCTTCTCATTTGTTCAATCCCGGGAAGGCCAACTATAGACCCCATTTTCCCTATTTTTCTTTTGAGACTTCTCATGGAAGATGAAGTTAAATGCCTTGCTCTTTAAGTTAAGGAAGATTATGTGTCTCTTGCCATTCCTGATTCACCAGGCCCATCATTCTGTCCTGGAAGGAAATTGGATTACTCTGACAGAATGTGTTCTTTGGAAAGCAGTGCTGGTTATTACCTAATTCCTTATGATCTTGTGTTTGTAGATTGATTTTTTGACAATGTGTCCCAATAGTTTTCTATTATAGCAGTTCAGCTGATGGGTTCGGCACTTCCCGACGCATCTGCTTTACCCCAGGCTTAAAGAGAGGCAGGGACAGGCTGCCTTAGTCTCCCTCTGGCCTCCAGGCCCCTCACCAGTTCTCTATAAATCCCCTCGGAGTGAAAGCTAGTGATCTGACTCCACCTTGGGCCAATTCTTTAAGTACCTAGGCATGTAAGTCATCAGGGCCTGTGGATGAGAATACACAAGTTCTTTCCTCATTCCCTCTTGGCTTCCTGCCTTCTCATGATCCCATGCGGTGCCTCTTTTCAGTTTTCAGATCACAGATGACCTTTTTAGGCTAAGAAAAAAAAAATTAAAAGCCTCTGCTTTTTTAGTGTCATTGCTTTATAGGCTTTCTCTTCCCAACTCAAAACGAGCCAGCAATCTCCTGATCCCCCTTTTTTGGCCTGTTAGAGTTAGAAAATGTTTTTCTCATTCTTTGCTGCCTTGTGCAAGTTATATCTCATTTATTTTTCTAAACGACTCTCTTGATTTTATCTCTGCAGCCTTTTGTTATTTTTTTGTATGTACCCCTCCTTAGTATCCTGGCCTGATTTCCACTTTCTTTGGCATGGCCATTATCATTTAGTTCCCTGGGAAGCTTTCTGCATAACTAACGAGTAATCTCCAGGTCCCTTTGAGCTGCTTTATGCATCAGGATAGTTTCATTCTCTTCTCCTAATTTTGTTGCCTTATGTGGACATGTCCGATTCTCCTTAGAGAGTGTTTCAGTTCTTTAACTCAGTTTTTGTGTTTTTCATCTTGGTTCCCAATGCTTGGTGCGGAAAACTTTTAGAAAGGGCTATTGTTTAAATCTTGTTTGAGTTCCTGCTTTCCTTCCTTTCTCTCAGGTGCTGATCACCTTTGTCAATACTCCCTTCCCTTCTCCAGCGTCAAACCTAGTCAGCACCTGCCCCCCAGGGCACACACCGGGGTAACCACACAGGGAGGGTACTAGTACCTGGACCTGATCACTGGCACCCGCGCTGGAGCGTGGATGGAGACACTTACCAGGAAAGCTTGGTTACCATGGAGGGCTTTCTCTGTTCACAGATCCATTTGTTTATTCTTGAACTCCCTCCTTCCCTCTTGAACCTCTCTGTTTGTCTGGGACCCTCCTAGTTGCAGGCTCATGGGGCAGATGAGTCCTCCTGAAAGTCAGGCTGATAATGGCCTGGAGGAGCGCCCCAGCTAGTAAGGCATACAGACCTGAAATCAGGTCAATTACGTAGAGGGTGACGATCGCAAGGCGTGAAGACAATGGTGTGTGTGTGATGTGCTCTGCCTCTGTACTGGCGGAGGCTTCTCTGAGAAAACCATGTTTGAGCGGGGTCTTTAAATTAGGAAGGTGTTTGCCAGGAAGGGGGAGGTAGAGAGCATTCCAAGCAGAACAGGATAAGCGAGGCAGAGAGGGACATCTGGGACCGGCCATGGGGGGCCAGCTGTGTTTCCTTACTCCATGCAGGCCCATGCTCTTCCAGCTCTCCACCGGTCTGGACAGATCACATCAAAATGGCCCTGCCAAGGCCCCTTTCTGTGCTTCCCCTGGGGATCTCAGTGCTCCCAGAGTCATTTGTTGTAATCTCCAAAATCGCCTCTTCCATGAAGACTTTTTCCACCCAACCTGACCTCATCCAATCTGTGTCCTTGTATCCCTGAGAGAGGCTTGGAAACTCATCCCTTCCCTTTGTTATGGCTGTGACAGTAGGAACTCTGTGAATCCTTCCTGTACAAACATAGCCTTTTGTGGGCTGAGTCTGCTCTTCTTCAACGCAGTTTGCCTAGTGAACTCCTACTTACCTGGCAGCCCTCTGTTAGAAGTGGATGCTGTGAGGCTTTCTCTGACCCGTTCCCTCCCCCAGGATAAAGAGTCTGTCAGCTCCACTATAGTGGACTGTGTCCATTATTCTAGTCACCCCGGAATCCCCACCCTTCATTGACTGAATGAATTTTTTCTTAGTTTGACTCCTGTGTCTTATATATTATTTTTCATTGTTCCCATTATACTGAATATGTTTATGTACTTGTGTAACCTCTTAGCTATGCTCAGAGAATAGAAAGATTCATTCTGTTTTCAGAAATTCATCCTATGAAAGACATTCTTTTGCCTACTCAAGAGTCATTCTCTGTAGTAGTCTTCTTTGTTAATAGGCCTTGATCTTATTCGAGCAGCCATGGGCCCAGAGATACTTTTGCCAGTGATTGACTGAAGAGGGGTCTAATTCCTGCCAATGAGACATAAGGGCCTAGTCTTCAGGAGGCTTCCAGGAAAGATTTTTTTCCCCCCTGAACAGGAGAGATGAGAGGTAAATGCCCCCTTTCATACCTTCCCCTTGTCCCTTGTTTGGGACAGTATTGTGTGAGGGTGTGATGTTTGGAGCTGTGGCATCTATCTTGTGACAGTGAGGCAAAGACCAAGAATAGCACAGAGACATGGATTGGGCACCCTGGCATTACTAAGGAACTAAATAAACTCCAGGTCCCCCTACCTTCTAACTTCTTGTTATGTGAAGTAGTTAAAAAACATTACTGCTTAAGACACCAGTAGATGGATTTTCTGATATTTGTGCTGAAGGTGTTCTTAACTGAAAAATGTTGTGAACAAACTTTTTACTTTGAGATCATTATAGAACTAATACATTTTTATGAGATTATAAAGGATTTAATATCCACATGGTAAATAAGGATCTGTACTTTTCTTCTCAAGGGACTGTACCACATCTGCCATAAGTGGGCCTCAGCGGGACTTTCCTTTCTATCCTTGTTTTTTGGTCTTCTAACCTCTTGAACCTCCCCTAGGAAGAAGGAAAGCACTCCTTCCTTTGGGCCTCTGACCCAGGCTTCAGTCAGTCTATTCCATCTAGTTTTCTCCCATTAAAGCTGAGGAGAAAGGGCTTCAGGTCCTAGATTATCTTCTTAGCAACCCATCGAAAAAGATATTGTTACTCCATTTAGTAGAAGAATCGAAAGTCAGATTAGTAAAAAGTCTGAGCGTGATCACATAGTTAGTAAGCAGAGGAGCTCCACAGTGAGGCTTGCCCAAATGCTTCTTCTTTGCACCCCAACACCTGGCCTCCCTTGGGCTTCAGTAATGTCAGTATCAAGCAGGTGGTAGTGCCACACTGCTTTGGGTGACAGCCATGAGAATGCACCACTCAGCCCTCCTAATGCAGGAGTGTAATTGACCAAGAGTCCCAGCTCAGGTGCATTGCTGCCACGGCCATACTTCCCATGGGCTCTTCCCCACGGATCACTTAGCAGGGCTGCTAAGAGGGTCCCCTTCCTGAGAGGTGCAGGCCTCCTCTGGGGACAACTTTAGGTCAGAACTTCCTATTGGCTTGGCCGAAACCTCCTTACAACTACGCTGCAGTCTGAGACTCTGCCCATCTAACCCGTCTTCCTTCCCTCGCTCCCTCACAGGGGTCAGGCCCCCATCATGGTCTAACAGTTGCACACCTCCTCCGACTCGCTTTTGGTTTTCCTTTAGAGATGTTTCTGCAAATGAATGCCTTGCATTTCTAATCCCATCAAGGAGTCTGCCTTCTCAAAGGACCTGAACTAATGTGCTTTGGTTTTTAAACCCCCAAACTCAACCTGGCAACCTGTATATAAAGCATCTGGCATAAACTGTGTTTTTCCTTTTCTCTTTTCCTCTCAGGGTGTATGACAGTGTGGCCATGCCATGAAGTTGTTTCTGTCTCCAATAGGAGCACGAGGGACCTATGACCAGAATATGTGCATACTTGGAAACTATATATCTTGAGTTTAGAGAGGCTGAGGCACTCACCCAAGGGCACACAGCTCATGTCCAGGTGCCTACACATACACGCACTGATGCGTGGAATTAAGAGGCAAAGTCAGAGTGAAGAGATAGGGTCAGGATGCAGTGTGGGGCGGGCAAAGTGCATGAGGAAGGCAGCCCCTTCCTGCCCCTCCCAGCCGACTTCCCAGGGCTGGTTTCTGTGTTTTGGTGCTATGGCAACTGGCTGTGAAATCTGCACGTGGAAAGGGAAGCTTAACTTTAGGACACTGTGGCTAGCTCCATGGGCCTGGAAGATGACCTACTAGCTTCCCAGGCTTGCTCCAGCCTGGAGACGCTGTCCAGGCAAGTCCTCAGTCATTGAGATGCCTTTCTCTGCTCACACTCACTGCCTCTCCGACCAGATGAGCTCACCTGCTTGGCAGTACTAGCTCTGATCCTGGAATGCTGGGCTCTCTCATGTTTGTCTAAATCCTCCCCATCTCTCGGGGCTGAGTTCCTATCTCACCTCCAGCTGGAAGCCTTCTCTGATTTCCCTAGTCCGCAGAGCCTTTTTTTCTTCTGAACTTGTCTAGCAGTTACTGTACTCTCTGTACCATTTGCATTATAATATTTGGACTTTGTCTTGATCTAAGTCAACAAGTTCCTAATATGTGTGAGACACTGTGCTAAGTGCTGAATGCTCATGTGGGTATCTTGGAGCTAAGTCTACTCTAGGCTCATTAGACTTCAGAAGGTGCATCAGATCATCTAGCAGCTCTGGCTTTATGACCAGGAGAGGCCCCCATCGGTTGCCAAATTAGGCAGGACAGAGGCTGCAGGTTGCAGATTTATTAGAGTCTTGCATATAAGTCCAGACAGGTCACTGAGGCTCATTTTTCTCTACCTCCCAGGCTTGTTCTGAGGACACATGGGGTAATACATGTAAAGTACCTAACACAGTGGTAGACATGTTACTTCTCTGCCTCTCTCTCCATGCCAACCCCACATCTGCACCCCCTGAATCTACCTAAATGAAGACATTGTGTTCTCCTCTTCCTCTCAGGACTGTTCAAAGAACTCACTGCCCTGGGTCTCAGAGCTAAATGAGGCAGAGACCTGCTCACTGGGAGCACACATCTAGTGCTTTCACACACTGGCTCTCATTTAATCCTCCATGAGCCCTGGGACAGGAAATAGTATTCCTACATCACAGATGACAGAACCAGGGCTCAGAGAGGCCGAGTCCCACCCCGGATCACAGAACTTGTAAGCAGCGGAGTTGACCTCAGAATCAAGATGTGAGACATGAGAGAGGCCCAAAGTAAACAGAGAGAGCAGTTGTGAACATATTAGTCCTGCCCAAAGAATTCTGTAAATTCAACATCATGGTAGTCAAAGTTGCAACAGGATTTGTATGTGTTATGTGTGCGTGTGTGAAATTTAACAAACCAATTCTAAAAGTAATCTAGGAGAATAACTGTTAGAATGGTCAAGACATATTTGAAAAAGAAGTACAATGAGAGAGGACTTGCCCCATCAGATAACAAACTATCACCAAGCTGTGCTCTTTAAAATG
Organism: Mormoops blainvillei; assembly: GCA_004026545.1. Classification (NCBI taxonomy): domain Eukaryota; kingdom Metazoa; phylum Chordata; class Mammalia; order Chiroptera; family Mormoopidae; genus Mormoops; species Mormoops blainvillei. The sequence goes on along the minus strand of PVJD01000086.1, from coordinate 683,116 downwards.
GCGGTGTGCTGGCATGGGCCAAGACATAGGTATCGATGTCACGGAGTAGAGTTTAAAGGGCTCTTATAAAGAGGAGTTCAGTACAGGATAAAGTAGCTTTTAATAGCAGTAGTGAAAATAAACTCTTCAATAAATATCGTAGAGATAATTGGCTATTCGTGTGAAAAAAACATAAAGTTGATTCCTGCTTCACACCATTCACTAAATAAATTCCAGATGGATTACAGAGCTAAACATTAAAAAAAAAAAAAGCTATAAAACTATTAAAAGAAAATATAGAAAAATTTGTTTATAACCCTGGGGTAGGAAAGACTTTCTTTAGCAAGACATAAAATACAAAAACTGTAAAAAAAAAAAAAAAGAGTGCTAAATTTGATTATGTCAAATCTAAAACTGCTGTATGACAAAAAAAACAAAGAAAACTCATACTGTTAAAAGACAAGTGACAGACTGGAAGAAGGTATTTGCAACATGTACAATTGAAACGGATTGAGAGTCAGGATTATGTAATGAATTCCTACATGTAATAAGTAAAAGACAAACCGATAGTTTAGAACAGGTAGTTCACCTTGGAGAAACTGCAGACGGCCAATAAATGCATGACAACAGTCTCAGCCTCACTGGTCATCAAAGAAATGCAAGTCAAACAATGCTGAGGGCAGTGAACACCTTTTTTTCACTGTTGGTAAGTATGGAATTTGTCATGGTGTTTGTAGAGCGAGACCTGGCAGTGCCTGTGAAAATGAAAAATGCCCAAACCCTTCACAGGAATTCCACCTCTCTGCCTGGAGACGTGCTCCGAGAGCACAAAGAGGCCTCGTCCCAGCGACAGGGCCTCTGGAAGGGGCAGAAAGCTGAGCGATCAGAAACAAGCCAAATGCTCATTAATCAAGAAAGGGCTAAATACATTTTTGAATATCCACATTGTTAATGGTTTTCTGAGGTCCAAACAAGTGAGGTAGACCTTCGCATGCTGAAGCGAAAAGGTCTGATTATGAGAGCGAAGCAAGTCACAGAGCGACCTGACTCTATTTACATAAACACGGATACACACTTTGAAACTATTGCACGAGGAAGAGTATCCTGGAAGGGTACGCGCTCAACTGACCATCCCTGGGGAGGGGAGTAGAATTCTGTAAGAGCCAAGATGGGCTTTATCTGAACTATTTTATTTATTTATTTTTTTCGGTGAGTAATACGTGGATATGTATATACTTATTATACATATTATATTACTTATATAATAATAATAAATAAAAGAATAAATTAAAAATCACTAGGAAAAACAGCTCTAATTCAGTGCAAAGCAATTTATGCGCTTAGTTTTCAAGCCCTGCCCCTACTGGCACTCTGGACCTGTTCCTTAGATCTCATACCTGGTTTCTGAGTGTGCACGTCACCCACTCTTTACTAGCCCCACCCCACTGGGCTCCTAGTCTGGGTCCTTGACCTGGGTTCCTGGGTCATTGGTCTATCATGGGTCAGGAACAAAGGGAAATTGTCCATGGCCTTAGCACCAGAAAAGTACATGGCCCAGTAAAATAAGAACTTCAGAAAAGATGTGATTGCAAAAACCAAGGAAGAAGCTTCCTAGAGGAGGTAGCATTTGAGCTGAGGCTTGAAAGATGGGTCATATTCATTCTAACCACTCTCTGACCCCCCAGTTATGTTAAAGACCACAGCACACCTTCAAGGCTTTGTCCACAAGATGCACGTACATTTTGGTATTGCTATGGACTGAATTGTGTTCCACAAAAATTCACGTTGAAACCATAAATCTCAGTGTGATAGTGTTTGGAGAAGGGAGGCTTTGGGAGATAATCTGATGTAGACAGGTCATGAGGGTGGAGTGCTCATGGTGGGATTAGTGCTCTTGTATGAAGAGGAAGAGACACCAGAGCTTTCTTTCCTTCTGTCTGTGTGCACACAACTAGGAACGGCCATGTGAACACATCGTGGGGAGTTGATTGTCTGTGACCCAAAGAGAAAGCCCTCACTACCCACAGAGTCTGATGGCACCTTGATCTTGGACCGTTAGTCTCCAGAACTCTGAGAAATAAATTTCAGTTGTTTCAGCCGCCTAGTCTATGGTATGTTGTTATAGCAGCCCCAGCAGAGTAAAACAAGTATGCAGTCCAAATACTGCATTTGATCGTATGTTTTGTTTTTAAAGATTTTATTTATTTATTTTTAGAGAGAGGGCAAAGGAGGGAGAAAGAGAGGGAGATAAGCATCGATGTGAGAGAGAAACATTGATCGGTTGCCTCTTGTATGTGCCTGGACCAGGGACCGAACTTGCAGCCTAGGCGTGTGCCCTAACTGGGAATCAAACCAGCAAAATTTCACTTTGTGGTACAGTGCCAAACCAACTGAGCCACATCGGTGGGGCCATATGTTTTGTTTTTAAACATAACATTATATCACAGCCCTTGTTTACATCGCTAAGTAAAATTTATAATGATCACTTTTAATGGTTGTGCAATATGCCATCCAGTGAGTGTACTATGATTCCATTACCTGTTCCCCTATTGTTGGGTTTTTTTGTTGATGTTGTTTCTTATTTCTAAAGCGGTAATGAACATCCTTGAGCATGTAGGGCTTGTTTTTGTTATTTTTTTTTCCTTTTGGGTTATTTCCTTGGAACAAATAAATTCTCAGAAGTGGAAATACTGGGTCAAAATTTATGAACACTTTTATGGCCCTTGAAACATGTTGCCAAATTGCTTCTAAAAGTATAGTTCCAGAATACACTGAAGGCTTTGTTAGGCAAATATGAGAGGTATAGGAATGGGATGGGGGTCCCAATTCCAGGAAATAGCCTGTGTAAAAATGTATTGACCAGGACAGACTCTGATTTATCCCTGGAATGCCGTCGCATGGCCAAGATGTAGAATTCCATGGCAGATTCTGCTGGTTGGTAAACTCAGTAGCCATTCTTCATCTCCTTCTCTCTTGTTATTCTCTCACCATGAAAGGTAAAAGCCAAATAATCTGCTTCCAAGCTTTTTTTGAAGCAAAAAGTGCCCACGTGACTCTATCCTCTTCAAAAAGATGTTAAGGAGGACTCTGAGAAGAATTCCTTCCTTCTTTCCTACTTCCCTCCCATCCTCCCACCCTTTTCCCCTCTGTCCCCTTTCCTTCCTTCCTTCCTTCCTTCCTTCCTTCCTTCCTTCCTTCCTTCCTTCCTTCCTTCCTCTCTTTCCTCCATATTTTCAACCTATTTACTAAATTTTTCAACTAGCAAGCTAAAGGCTTTTGATTTCTTGATTAAAGGGGAAAATGTCATTGACACAATCTGTCCTCCATCTTCCTGCCTTGAATGCAGGTGTAATACTTGGAGCTGCCACATTAAGATCATAAGGTTGGACAAGCATAAGGACAAAAAGCCAATGTAGTGAGAATGGTGGAAAGGCAAGACAAAATCCTTGATAGCACCATTTGAGCAGCTGAGTCAATACCACCAACCACCTACCTCTAAATTCTTGTTTTGTGGGAGAAACAACCCCATATTTGATTAAACCATTATTGATCAGATTTTCTGTTACTTTCAGTTCAGTGCCCTCTAACAGATATAAGACTTCACCGCCATGCTTTCTCTCCCTCGGACAGTAGCTGGAATTTAGATTCTAGTCCCATTATATTAGAATTTAATCCTGTCTCTTGGAGCTGGTGACGTGGATTTCTGCAGCCCATTACATTCACTGCCTGCCCATCCACAGTCTGGGTGGCAGCCCCTTCCTAGCTCTGGGTGCTCCCAGCAGACCTCCAAGAATGAGGCTTGCTCCTATAGCCTCTGAGCCCTGTTTGTTTTTTCAGGAGCAGCCCTAGGCCAGGACCTTGTGTTCAGGGTATGCCAATCACTGGTTCCCTTTGAAGTCTCAAGAGAATCCTGCACCAAGAGTCTTGGATTCATTTCTGGGTTGTTCCCTTACCAGTCATATGGTCTCGGTCAAGTCAATCTCTCTGAACAATAGTCTCCTCATCTGTAAAATAGGGGTGATGAGGGTTGTTGGCAAAATTTAGAACTGTAAATCTGGTAACATGGTAGGAGCCCAAGAAATCTCTCCCATGTGGAGACAAATGAAGCTCAGAGAGAAGCAGCAAGGAGGCCCAGACTCTCACGGAACAGAACCAAGGAAGGCTCAGTGTGCCGAGTTACACCAAGGTGGGCTCCAGTAGCTGGGTGGGCTCCTCTGTTGGAGACCTGGTGCTGGGAGTGACGCGTGTTCTTCCCCAGTCACTCAGAATGGAAACTATAGCTGGCCACAGGGCAACAGGCCCACATTCCACAACAGGCCGCCCCCAGGAGAAGAAGGAGCCTCCACTTCTGGGCCGTGGGGCCTGCAAGGCCTGCTGAGACCTGGGAAGTTGGCGTGTTGTCCTCAGATCCCCGGGGCGGCGGGGTGCGAGGGGCGAGCTGCATCCTTCCAAGTGGCCAGAGTCAGCTCAGCTTGCTCACCGCCCTTGCACAAAGTCGCAAACCGGCCCCAGGTCTCTCCTGCACATTCTCAGCTGACAACCTGAGGGCTACATGCCCCGGGCCCAAACCAGGACAGCGCTCTGTCAAAGGATTCTTTCCATTGGTTGAATGTATTTATTTGAAAGTTCTTATCGAGGAATAAGAATAAATTCCTCCAGAGGTTTAATGAATCATCTTAATTGGAAGAAACACAAATATGTGCAAACAGAGCTGTCTTGGACACACTAATGATATCGGGACAGGTTCCTTTCTCCACAGCTGAGAGGCTGAAGTCTTAGGCCTGGGGCAGAAGTGAAGAGTTGGAAAGGATGGCTTTGGGCAGAAGTTCCTTGCCTTGAACAAATTCTCCCAACAGTTTTTAGAGGCACGATGATTAGTAAAACCAGAATGAAAAGATATAAATGGATGTAGCATGAAAGGAAATCCAAGGGTCACAGGGAGCAGCTGATCGAAGGATTGGCATTGTTATTTTATTCACTAACTCCCTCCCCCAAGTTGCCAGCTGTGCAGGTCCTGCACCCAATCCCACTGCAGACTTCCTTGTGTAATTACCCACCCCAGACTGGCCTCTGCCCTCGGGGAGACCAGGCTCCTCCCACCACCCCATCGACAGAGTTTCTTTTTGCCTTCAAAATCACCCTCAGCCTAAGGAAAGGAGAGAGACAGAGAGGGAGAGAGGGGTGTGAGGCCCAGGACAAGGGCTGTTCTCACTGGAGCATAGTAAGATTATTCTGGACCACCTGTAAGTCTCCTCATCATCGCACCTCCCACAGAGGATGCACAACTTAATCCCCTGCCCCAGTCTCCTCCACTCACTATGTGAGAAAGCCATGTGCTTGGATGGCAGAGACATGCGTTCCGGTTCTGACTGGCACCAGTATCCCATCAGAAAGGAACCAATCACGGGACAGGGGAAGCGAATCCTGGTTCTGCATCCTACTGTGTAACCTCAGTCAAGGTAGTTAATCTCACTGAGCACCAATTTACTTACCTGTAATATGGACCGAATGACCTCTCCCTTATAGCCCTAATCATATGCAGAGCACTATTTCATTGTCTGGCACATGGTAGGTCATTGATAAATAGTGACTATTAGTGTATAAAAACCATTCAGACGTGTAAAAATATAAGAGACACCAACAATAATAATTATTATCCCATTGTTCTTGTTCCCCCGGGCAGAGGAAGCAAGGAGAGAGAGCTATTACAGTCCTTTCAGCCCCGATGCCTGACTCCTCCAGGGGCTACTTGCATTGCTCTCAGCCAGCTGGGGTCTGGCTGATTTCCTCGGCAACTTTCCTGTTAGCAATGCCATTCGGACCCACAGATCTGGCATGACCCCGTTCTCAGCTGGATAGGGTGTCACTCCCGCCCACTCCATAGCAACCAAGCCCAAGACCAGGGGCATCCCTCCCTGTAGCAGCTACCCCGTTGCCACTCTTTGTGGGAGCCCCAGCAAGTTCCCTCTCCAGTTCTTCCAGCTCCCACATTCCTCGAGCGTGACCCCTTCTCATCTCTCCCCCTGCCCCCCACAGTCTGCTCATCAGCAGTGGCAGCAATGCTGTGAGTCCAAAAGGGAGACTCAGAGGAGAGCCCTGCTTCCTGCGACTTGTCTGCCTTGTCTCCACATGCGCCGGGCTGGGCAGGTGGGACCCCTGCTAGATGTCCTCAGCCTGGCCTAGCCTCGCAGCCAGCCGGATCCCCCTTCCTCCCCCCAACTCCTCCAGCCTGTGGGGATGGGGGCTGAGAGGGCAATCTTAATTTCCCCGCTTCTAATCAGCACAGCTGGGAGAACCAGCAGGCAAGGGCAGGAGGAGGTGAAAGGCCAGGGGCCTAATCTACGAGCCACCCAGCCACCAGAGCCCAGCTTCTCTCCTAACAAGCCATGCAGCAAACAAATTATCTTTGTTGTTCCTGGGAAATCTGCAAGTACTTACCCGTGTAATTAGCATCTGTGCCTTGTGCAGGCAGTTCAGGTGAACAGGCCACGGCTACCCGGTGCCAGGCTGCCTGTAATCAAAACCAAAGCGGCCGCCAGGGTGCTCTCCAGCTAAGACGATGTCAAACTCAATCACCTGGGATGGCGTCCTCAGGAGCCAATGCACACTGGGGGCTCAGTAGCTCTGAAGTGCCCAAAAGGGGTGGGTGGGAGGCCGGTGTAGCCTGGCCGTTTCCACAAACCACTCTGGTACTCTGAAGCTGGGGCAGATGGAGGACTTACAGCCTCACCCACTGATGCAAAGGCCCTGGGCCCAGGGATCTGCATTGGAAGCAGCTTTCCAGGTGACTCTGATGCACAGCCAAAGTTTGGTAAACTCTGGATATTCTCCAAGATCTCCTAGGTTGGTAGAGTAGTAATAGTGATAAGTATCATTTATAGGCATACCTCATTTTATTGAGCTTTGCTTTATTGAGTTTCACAGATGTCGCTTTTTTTTTTTTTTTTTTACAAATTGAAGGAAAGACTCTCCACCAGCAAGAAGATTATGACTCTCCTCATTGCAGTGGTCTGGAAGCAAACCCGCGATATCTCCGAGGTAGGCCTGCACCGAATACCTCCTAGGTGCAGGGGCTTTACATATGAATCCATGATTTCATCGAAAGGTATGAATGTCCCCTTTTAATAGAGAGAGTAACTGACTTGACCAGAGTCTCAGAGTGGCAGGGCTGAGAGTCAAACTGAGGTGTGTTTGTCTCCAAACCCAGTTCTGGGTCCCTCACCCGGGGTGATTTCCCAGTTGAAGCTACTAGTTTCACGCCATGTAGAGACTGAATGGCATCCCTCCCAACACATGTTACACATGGCGTGTCCCCTCTGAGAAAGGACAGAGAAAATGGACACAGGAAGCTCCTGGGTGTCTTGTTCCTGCCCAGTGGGGGAAGCTGTTTTCTGCTTCCTGCTCAAAGCAGAGAATAACACACGGCTCCCTTTAGCCCACTGGGGCAGAATGTGGCCCGTACATGGAGCAGGAAGAACAGGCCAGAACGGGCAAACAGGCAGGTAAAAAGACAGAGCAGGGGCTCCGCAGGGAGCCCAGGGAGGCAGGCACTGCCTGTGACAGCAGGAGGCCAGGCTGAGGCGGCTCTCCTGAACACAACGGACAGAGATTGCACTTAAATAAACCCCAGTGTGCACACCTTCCGAGACCGAGGGTCAAGTCAAAACTCTGGAGCAGCCGGTGTGGAACTGGAGTGGAGGGAGGGTGGTGAGAAGCAGCGGTTTGCATGGATGCTGTAGGTGTAGGACGATGTCGACTCTAGCCTGGATAGCACGGAGACGGGGTTTTCATCAGTTCCTCCGTGAAGAGGAAATTGGAAATTAATATCAAAATCCCACTGAGTAGTGTCCATAGTTTCCATATGTAATCATGCTTGGCTTTGCTAGGTAGTAAAATGTTTATGATTTTCTTTCCAAGGTTGAGTTTAGTCATTCTCAACGAACCATTTAGTTGGCTTCATAAAATACTGCATTAAAGAACCCCTCTAGGTGATGCTATAGATGGATAGATAACTGGCTAGGTAGACCCTCCTGGCTGTTAAAGTGAAGGCCTGAGGTCCAGACTGCAAGTCTCGGGAAGTCATCCTCCCAGACAGCTGCTTTGACAAGGCTGGGGCGCCCCATGCTGCACAAAGCACTGGCTTCACAAAGAATGCACCATAAAACTGTTTTGAGGACTTCTCATGGCATTTGTGATTCATATACAGAAATTCGAATAGTATGCTCCCTTCCCCCAACATGTGCTTTCGATAAACTGAGGCATCACTGCACTGGATGCTAACAACTGGCGCAGGGATGGGTGGGTGGGGTCATCACGGCTAGGCAAACTCTGGCGCTTCTTCCTGCTCCGTCCTGGGAAAGGCAAGAAATGCAGCAGCCTCTTGGCTCCTGCCCGGATCTTTAGCTTGCTGTACACTGGAAATGTGGGGACAGATTTAAAGACTGATACACACAAGCCCCTCACCATCTGCTGGGAGCTGGAGGCGATGAGGGCAGTTGGGCGAGCCGAGGGCCCGAGGATCCCATCTCGTCATTCGTCTACACATGCCCAATACACACACACTCTCTCTCGCACACACACACACTCACACACAGACACACACATTAATATACACACATACTCACGCACAGACACACACAGACACGCCTTCGTTCACAAAGACTCAGAAACAAACTATACACACACCCAGAAACAGACATGTATACAAACTTATGTACAAAGAGACATAATATCCTAACGCACTCTCATACGTGTATAGACACTAACATACTTATACAAGGCACACCCTTATATGCCACACACAGACTCCATACCCTCAGACACACCCATGTACACACATACATTCCCTTCTCTGTTGTCCTTTGGACAAGAGAAGGCAGCGTCTGAGCTGCCACGTGTGGGATGCCTAGTGGTTCCAGCAGAGTGAGCCCCACGGCCAGGCCCGCCTGCCGCCCTCACCATGGCCGCTGACGAATGTCCCGATGATGACTGCGCACACAGGCCCAGCCTCCCCCCGCCTGTCTGATCTTCTCTCCCACACGTCAGCAGCCTCTCTCGCAACAGCAGGCTTCCCCCCACAGCCCCTAACACACACACACACACACACACACACACACACACACACACACACAAGCACACAGAGTGTGCTCTCTCTCTCTTTCTCACATCTCACTGTCACACAGGGCTGCTCTGTCTCCAGCCTCTCCCAGTCACATCCACGTCATCTGACTGTCAGCCTGCCCTCCCCTGCACCCCCAGCTTTGGTCTTCGTCTCACACACAAATAACACAGTTACATGCAGACACTCTGTATCTGTCTGTCTGTCTCCTGCACGCATGGAACAACTTGAGCCATGGCAAGTGGGAGAGGGTGTCAGGCCCGATGGAAGCTGTTATTCTTAGCCCTGTCACTGAACACTTCCACCCCCGCCCCCCACTTAGTCCCTGCCCTGCCCGTCACCCTCCCCACGAGACAGAGCCGAACCTGAGGCCAGTCTAATCCCCCATCTGTGGAGAAAGAGGGATGGCAGTAGGGGATTGCAGCCCAGCACTAAAAAGGAGCAGAAAATGGGATTTATTTTTGCTGCCCCCCCCAACTCTGCCTCCAGCTGCTCAGAGAGCAGTTGTGTGGGTAATGATGGAAGGGAGGGAATTTGCATTAGAAAATGCTTGTTAGATGGCCTGAGACATTTGTTGCCATTGCTGATCTAGTTCTGTGTGTGTGTGTGGGGGGGGGGGGCGCGAGTGGGTGGTTCAGACATGTAGGGGTCATTGGCGAGAAGACACTGAGGAAGCAGGACGCAAGAGGGGGTACCAGGCAGTGTATTCCCTAAGCCATTTCTTACCCCTTTTCGCTTTGGAGCTAGAACTGGCCATAAATAGATCAGACATCAGCTCTGCTTTTGCGCAGCCCCGGAGACTGTCAACTCTCAGAACTCTCTGTGGCCACTGGGCGCTCTGTAGGCTTGAACCCGTCAGGAGTTAAAGTGAGGGGCCAGGGGGAAGGAGCTCTATCCCTAGAAAGTCCCACAGATACTTCGAACCCAAAGTTCTTGGTCTTTTCTTCTAAACATCTCCTCCTCCCCTGTGGTCTTTAAGCTAGTCACTTCGACATCCCTGGCTTCCTCCCTGACCCCCTTTCTGACCTATCTCAGAAGGTGCCCTCCAAGAGTTCTCTCGTGTCCACTCCCAGGAGTGCAGCCCTAACCAGCCCTTCTCCAGCTCATGCTAGGACTACCACAGTAGCTCTTAGGTGTCCTCCCTACCCTCAGTCTCCCTTCCTGCCCTTCCATCCTCCCAACAGCTGCCAGTGATTTAAAAAGTAAAAATAAATAAAACCTGACCGTGTCACTCTCCTGCTCAAAACTCTTCCCTGGCAACCAGCAGATAGTCCCCTAGGGTGGTACACCAAATTCCAGTCCCTGTCCCTTACACCTCTCACTCCGCACTAGGGAGTCAGTGCCTCTCTGGGCACAGTTCCTTAGCCTGAAACCCCTTTTTCCCCTTCTTCACCTTGGGAATTAGAAACCAGCTCAGCTGTCATTGTCCCTGATGAAAGCTTCTGCCTCCCTCTACCTACTACCACGTGGGTAGTTTTATTTTTTAATCCTCACCCGAGGACATTTTTTTCATTGCTTTTAGAGAGAGAGGAAGTGAGAAAGAGAGAGGAACGAGAACCGCTGCTGTGAGAGAGAAACATCGACTGGTTGCCTTCTCATATGCTCTCTGACCAGGGATCGAACCTGCAGCCTTCTGATTCCTTCAACCAACTGCCAGGTCACGTGGACAGTTTTTAATCTTCTCTCTGCTCTTAAGTGCTTACACAAACCTTAATACTAGCCCTCAAACCATTGTCTGTTGAGGGCCCCGTGCTTATTCCTACCTCCCTGCTTTGCCAGTTCAGGTCCTCTCATTGGAATGCCCTTTCTTGCCTTCTCCACTTGACTCGGTCCCATCCAGCTTGTGCCTAACCTTTCTCTGTGACATATACTCTGGTCTCCCTTCCTTTGGAATTTTCCAGTCTGTGGCCCACACTGGATCCTGGATTCTTTTACCCTATGTTGTCCACACTGCTTTCCATGTACAGTGTGCGTTCACCCCAGCTGGCCTGGGAGCTCCTGCCGGGCGTTGGGGAGGAGTTCCTGCCACAGTGCCCCCACGGAGCTCTGAGTGGTGCTGGCTCACGGCCAAGGCTCAGGTTCTTCAGGGATGGGGGCGGGGGCTCTGAGTTTAAGTCTGGGAGAGGGAGGAGGGGAGGGAGAAAGGAGCTCTCAGCAGGTGCTGAGTGAAGACAGGTTCCAGCCCCTGGAACTCCCGCACACAGAGCAGAGCTGGGGACACAAGGCCTGTTCTCACTTGGCAGCTGTTGGCAAAGCCTGTCCTCAGCGGTGATGCCAGAGGTAGGGGCCACTGGGCAGGCTCTGGCTCTGACACTGACCTGCTGAGTGTCCAGGGGAGAGAGAGAGGCAGAGAGACCGACTGGGAGAGGGCCAGCGATAGAGACTGAGAGGCCCAGGTGGTGAGTGAGACAGAGACATGGTGACAGGGAGAGGGACAGAGAGAAGGAGAGACACGACACCAAAAGAGAGACCAACAATTCCGAGACAGACTGAGAGACTTAGAGACACACACAAAGATAGAAATGGAGTCGTAAAAAGGAAGAGAAAGTCAGAGAGACCTAAATAGAAAAGGAGAAAAGAGGAAGGCAGGCAAAAAGGACAGGCTGAGGCAGAGGGGAGGGAGGCAGACGTCAGGGACGGAGAGACGGAGAGAGAGAAAGGGAAACAGAGACAAAAGCAGACATACAGGTCTGGGAGATCCTGAGAGAAGCTTGACAAACCCACACATGTGCATATATCAAGGGCCCAGAAACCACCTAAAGAGACGCGCAAAAGACAAAGGGAGAAGAGGCTCAAGGCTGGGCGGGGCCAGACTGGGGAGGGGATGGTAGGCGGCCAGGGCCTGTCAGCTGGACTCCTCTTCTTAGCCATAAACTGAGGGTGACCGGGAGGGCGGGCCTGAAAGCAGGATTGGGTGGGAGGGCTTGTGGGGTCAGAGGAGAGCCTGGGTCCAGCCTCAACCACTTCAGGATCTGGGGCTACCCCCACAGGAACCCCTGGAGAGGGGACCCAAACCAGAGAAGAGTAGGTGGTGAGAGGCCTGAGCCCAAGCCATGCCTAGAAACAGGGTGGCCTCGCTGCTACTGGGTCCTGAGGCGCTTCCTCAACATGGAGCCTCTTAGCTCAGCAGGGAACGGAGCTGCTGGGAAACCACAGGGCTGAGCCTGTGGGAGACCCTCACAGGGACAGTGCCCTGGTCTGTGCCCTGGTCTGTGCCCTGGTCTGTGCTCAGACCCCAGGTAGACCCCCGGGGCCTTGGCAATCCATTTTATTACTCCACCAAACAACACAGAGAGCCCATTTGAAGTCCCTCTTACTGTCTAATTCAGATACTTCCCATTGCAAGTGCAGCCCCCTTATTCTTTAGGAGGTTAACGAAAGAGAGAGAGAGAGAGAGAGAGAGAGAGAGAGAGAGAGAGAGAACTCCACCAAAATCTGAAATGCCACCGAGTGCTCAAACAAAGACCCCTTTCTGTACAGTTCCACTCCCTCCTACACCTCTCCTCCTCCCCACCCCCTTCCTTACTGCAGGCTAAATTGGCAGTGGAGAGGTTTTGAGTCAACAAATGCAGTGGGCTTGGGAAGGGAACCCTGAAGGGGATTCCTGTCTGGGAGACGTTTGCTGACAGCAGTTACTGTGACAACAAGGAAGGCCTGCAACGGACCAGCTAGCAACTCCTACCTCCTGCCTGCTGTCCCCCTGCCCAATTCTAGCTCTCCCTATACCCCTACCCTGGTTCATCCACTTATTGACTCATTCGTTTGCTATTTACTCAACTTAGCAATCTCTGCACACCAACGATATGTCTAGAACCTGCTTGGCATTTTTGTGTAAGGGTGGGCAAAAATAGGTTTGCACTTGTGAGTTGCAAAACAGAGTTTATTCTTATGTTATTATTATCAATTCTTGTATTATTTTCCATACCAACAACTGTATTGACTCCTTCATTCGGTCCTCACAGAGACCAGTAAGTTATCCATTATCCTCCCTTTGACAAAGTAGAAAGCTGAAACCCAATATAGTGAGGTGACTTGCCCAAGGTCTAGAACTGGAGTTTGAACCCAAGAGGTGAAGTTGAGATTTGAACGCAGGTCTTTCTGGCTTCCCAAATCAGTATGTGGGCCTCTGGCCAGAGCTAGGAAGCCAGGCACCAGGTGGAGAGCTTCATGAGAGCTAAGGCTACACCATCCTTAGCTCTACATCCCTAGAACTGTGCCCAGGGCCTACACAGAGAAGGTGCTTGGTACCTGTGTGTGGCATGAAGTTTAGCTTATCAAGGGGAGTGCGGGATTCAGCAAAGTTGGGAGCCTTCAGAAAAGAATGCCTTCCTACTTGGAAGAAGCTGTAACTGGATTCTGTAATCCAAGCACTCGGGGTAGTTATGGAGAGCCTTCTCTGTGCCAGGCACCGTGTTAGGACCTCTGAATACAGTGATTTAAAAAATACATTTGAGCCCTGGCTGGTGTGGCTTGGTGGATTGAGCACCAGCCTGCGAACCAGGGGGTCGCTGGTTCGATTCCCAGTCAGGGCACATGCCTGGGTTGTGGGCCAAGTCCCCAGTGCGGGGCTCATGAGAGGCAACCACACATTGATGTTTCTCTCCCTCTCTTTCTCCCTCTCTTCCCTTCGCTAAAAATAAATAAATAAAATCTTTAAAAAATACATTTGATAGATATAGAGAACATTTTGATGGTTGCCAGATGGGAGGGGGTTGGGGGGAATGGATGAAAAAAGGTGAAGGGATGAAGAAGGACAAATGCGTTGTTACAGAATAGTCACGGGGATGTAAAGTACAGCATAGGGACTGTGGTCAGTAATACTGTAATAGCTGTATGGTGCCAGCTGGGTGCGAGATTTATCGTGATGATCACTTAGTAAGTTAGTGCTGTCTAATAACTGGGGTGTACACCTGAGACTAATATAATAATGTACGTCGATTGTCATTGAAAAATTAGAAAATAATTTAAATACATACGTACATACATTTGTCCTTTGCCCTGAAGAAAGTCTTTGTTTAGCTGGGGAGACCAACACGTATACAGACAAAGCTGGAGGTGCTAGAAGTGCTGTGGGATCCAGGTGGAGCATGGGCCTACATGTGAAAAGCAAAACAATAAAGCTTTTAATAAAGCAATAAAGACAGCATAGAAAAATGTCTCCATGACCTCAGGGTAGGGAAAGATTTCTTAAACAACACACAAAAGCAATGCTAAACATAAAAGGAAAGATTGATAAATTTGAGTACATTAAAATCAAGAAGTTTTGTCCTTTAAAAGACACCATTAAGAGAGTAAAAAGGAAAGTCAGAGTGGGAAAAGATTTTGTAACACATACAACCAACCGAAGGCTCATGTCTAGAATGTGTAAAGATCCTACAAATGTGGATGCAGGAGACTGACAGCCCAATGAAAGAACTGGACCAAGGAACTGAATATGCAGAAATTCAAATGGCCAAAAATATATGACAATGTGCATGACTTGATTGGTCATCAAGGAAATGCTAATTAAAATCCCCATGAGATTCTACTATATACTCACCAGATTGGCAAAAGTGTAAGTGTAAAAGTTTGATGAAAAACAAATATTGGTGAAGATGTGGAACAGGAATTCTCAAATACCTCTTTGGAAACAGCCCATCAGTATCCAAATAGTCAGGTCTAAGATATGCCCACCCCAAAGATGAATTCCTGTACAAGAATGTTCATGGCAGGCGTTGTCCCTGAATGTCCCGAAGCCAAACCAATAGATATCGTAGATTGGGTAAACTGAGTACAGACGAACAGAGAGGAGAGCAATTCTGCCTGAGGGGCTGGGGTATTTGGAAGGAGACCTCTGAATTTGCTTTTGGAGGATAGTTTCCCAGTTAAGGAAGAGGGACGGAGGTCATTCCAGACAGAAGGACTGGCAAATGCACAGGCATGGGTTTCTGAGCAGCTCCCACTTGTCCTGGAGCCAGCTGGGTTGGGGGTGTCAGAGAGTGAGAGGCAGGGAAGGAGAGCAGAGAGGAGGGTGTCACACTTGGAGAATGTGAGGGCATTTGTGGGCCATTGTAGAAAGTTTGGCTTACATACAAAAGTGGGAGAGAGTCAGGAGCAAGGAGCAGTTAGAAGGGAGACCAGTTAGAGGCTATTGCAACAGATAAGCAGCTTGATGGAAGAGATAGGGGGGATTTGGGAACCAGCCATCTCTGAGACAGAATAGATAGGGCGTGGTGATTGGGTATGGGGAGGGGGATGGGAAGGAGCTGAGGTAACTCCCAGGTCTCTAGCTCGTGGAGCTGTGTGGAGGGTGATGCTGTAACTGGACATCCAGAGACTGAAGAAGGAGGGAGGGAGAGGTCTGAGGAAGGAACTAAGGCCTAGTTGGAAACACGGTGCTTTGGTGCTTCCTTCGGGATGGACAGGTAATCATCCAGGACATCAGGGCAAGTTTGGATGTGGAGCCGCAGCTGTCAGTTATTGGAGCAAGAACCAAGGGGTTTAGATGAGAAAATCTGGGGAGCGGGAGCAAGACAAGACCAGAAGAAATCATAGATGGGGCCCTGGGAACCAAATAGAGAGGCAATGGGAAGAGGAGGAGAAGTGAAATCTCTCAAAGAGAGAGAGAGGGGGTGATCAGAAAGTAAGAGATATCTGGAAGAGGGTGGTGGTGTCCCAGTAGCTAAGAGAGGAAGTTTCACAACAGCTGGGTGGTCTGTGGCTTGCAAACAGGGTATTGCCCACAGGTGAGGTTGGGTCTGTGATAAACAGAGGGGAGTAGAGGGCAGCAGTTGGGGGGGTGGATTATGGCCTGAAAGTCTCTATTTTCTCTGTCAAGTATTCATGTGGGAGGAGGCAGACCAGAAGCCTGAAAGGGTGGTAAAGGGTTAGAACCAGGAGTTGACCACCAGGGGCCCAGTGGCCTGGAGGGCCGGGCTGACGTCAGGGACCATAAATCTGGAGTGGCACCAGTTTGCACGGTTGGGTGATTTTCCTATGCCTTCTTGTAGCCTGGGAATCATGATGGGGAAAGCAGATGACTGGAATCCTCCAGGGCTGGGAAAGGCAGGGTGAGGGGGTGTGGGAATCGAGGGTGCCAGGGAGAATGAATGATGCGGCCAATCACAGGCAGGTCGGTGGGGGAGGAAGTGGAGCCAGGAAGGGGCTGACAGCCTGGCAGTGTGCCTCGTCCAAAGCCAGCACTCCAGTGCCGTAGCTGAATGAACAAGACAGAATGGGAGAACTGGAGAAATCTCCGTGAAAGGAGACCAGGTTTTATGGGAGGAAAGGAAAGAAGTTGTGGCCCAAGAGGGGGATACTACAGTTCAAGATTTTACAGGAGACATTCCAGGCAGTACGTGGGTGGCTGAGTTAGAAGGAAGGTCATTGAAGATGGGGAGGTAGAGGAGTCAAGAAGTGAGTGTGCTGGAATGTCCACATGGATATTCAAGGTACCTAGGATGATGGCTGGAGCTGGGATACAAAGGAAGACCATGAGCCGGGTGCCCATATTCACCTGTGGGTGAATATGTGGTATTGGCTGGGTTGGGTAAGGAGTATGATGGCTGGATGGTGGGAACCAGAGGTCTGATTTTGAGTGGGAGAGGAAGTGTAATGGTGGCAGAGGGTGGTGGGAGAATGCTGACTCTCTCCAGCCTGGCCAGGTGCCACCTCCTGCAGCCTCCCCATCACTCTCCTCTAGGCCTTCATTGTTCTCTGAGTCTGAAAGACTCTGCTTAACCCTTGAGTATGCACAGCCACAATAAACACTTTTCTTCCTTCAAGATCATAGGGCAAGCATTTATTCCGCAAGTGGATGTGGCCTCTATATATTGCGGACCCAGGATATTGTGAGAAATGGGCCATGGGTATGGGACAAAGAGGCCTGGTCTACAGTCTGAGATAGGGAACATGCAAGGCTGTTCTGGGCCAAACCATACTGTCCACTGGCCTCTGCCCCTTCCCCAGCTCCCTGGGACATGCAGAGCTTTCTACCCTTCAACTCCCATGTGGAAAATCAAGCCAATACAAGATGATGCTCACTGTTAGGGCTGAGCTAAGGTGTGATGCTATCCAGTATCATGGCGGCTCACTCTGTCTGGAATACCCATCCCCTTCACCCTCTCTCAAAATCCTGCTCAGCCTTTAATGTCCAGCCAAGGAGTTGTCACCTCCTTTCTGATGTCCTCTTCTCAATATCAATTCTTTGACAGCAAGATCTTTGGTCCCTCCATTTGGCATTTGCTTCCACCAGTCTTTAAGCTGGGTCTTAAAGACTAAAGGTCTGTGTTTTCTTTAAGACTTTATTCTTGGAGGCAAGACCTCTGAAGGGGCTATGGGAACAAATAAGACACGGTCCCTCTGGGGAAGAGCTTGCATTCTGGTGGTTATAGTGTCGATGCAGTTGATAAATTTCTGGATTTGAAGGACTTGTAAATCAAAGGCCAGTAGGTCCCCCAGGGATAGAGGGTGGGAACCACTTGGAGAATCTTTCAAGATTGCAGAGGCCAAACCCAGGGATCCTGATGTAGCTGGTGGGGAGGAATATTAACATTTAGAAACCTCGGGTGGTTCTGAATCTTAGTCTTAGCTGAGAAAAACTTGGGGAAATAAGTTAAGCATACGAGGGATGCACAAACTAAGAAAAGTAAAACTAAACTCGTACTGGCCAGAGGATGGACATACAAATGACAGTCATTTATAGCCCTGCTCCCAACTCAAAAGTCACCACCGCAAAGCACAATAACAATCGGGGAGGTCATTAAAAAATGTCAGCTCACTTTTTGCAGGTGACATTAGATTATAACTCTAGACATCGCAGGACTGGCCAGGCTGCTATGTTGTTCAAGGCACCGAGTGCTAATTACAACACTTCTCTTAATGTCTCTCTGTCTCTCTGCCCCCTCATGTCTTTGAAATTTTTAGCTTCTGGAGCTAGAAACCTGGAAAGAAGAAAATTAATGCATGTTGCCCAGCACCTGAAATATTTATCTCGTGTAATCTCCAGAGCTCCCCTGTCTTGGGATGCAGTGTAAAGAAAAAAGATAGTTTAGAGTAGTGACCTCTGCTGATCCAGGCTCAAGTCACGGCCCTGCAGCACCCTAGTGCAAACCTGGGACAGTCTCTTAATGTCGACAGCCTCAGGATCCTTATCTGTAAAATGGTGCTAAGGTGATTTAAGTTATCAGGCACACGATAATGTTTAATACTTTTTAGTTGTTTATTGCCATCATCCCTTCACCCCCATTTTATAGATGAATAAACCGGAACCCAGTTATAAGTAAGTGTAGATATTTGCACTCAAGTCTGCTCGATGGCCTGGGCTCTTTCCTCCATGGCTCTACTTCCAGGCAGCCTGGCCTCGGCTAGGGGAGTGCGTGCCATGGGGGTCCTGGCAGAGGCTGTGGCTCTCCCCTAGGGGCTGGGGGCTGGGGGCTGGGGGGAGCACCTGTGGCCATTAGGATTGGCTTTTATGAGCCTGTTCCACCAACTGGTTCCCTCCCCCAAGTCTGCAGCACATTGAAGCTCTTCCTGTTTGCTTCCAAGCAGATGGTGCTGGAATCTCTCTGCACCAACTCCCATTCATAAATCACTGCCTTTCCCCTGGTGCTGGAGGGACCATTCTAATTACAGTGGGGGAGGTGTGTGTGCAAGTGTGTGTGTGAGTGTTTGAAGAGACAGAGAGACTGCTGGCCAGGAGCTGCCACCCTTTCTACTGGGGATACTGCCTCTCTCCTCACCAGTCCTCCCAGACCACCCTGCTTTACAGAGGGAAGTCTGGGGCTCCTGGGCCTGAGGAGGGGGGCTCCGGTGATAGTGTTTCCTGCTTCATGTGGCACTTACACCCCCCAGCCCCCCGCCCCGTGAAGGGACCATGCAGCCATTCCTAACCCCGCTTTCTGGCTCCAGGGTCTCTGCCCGGTGGTAGGGCAAGGGGTGGGGGTGTAATATTAACAGAGATCCTAGTGTGTCCCTGGAGCCCTGATGGGTACTTGAGGGATTGTGAGGGGAGAGCGGTGGTTGGAGATAGGGATGGAGACCTGGTCCCAATCAGGTCCACTCTTATCTGCCTGGTGAATTTGAGTGGAGGAGTGGGGAAGAGAATGACAAGCTTGTGGGAAGCCAGGCTGAGGGACACTTGCTGGGCACCGAAGCTAGACTCCAGAGCTCTCAGGGCTCCTTCCTGACCTTAGGCCCCTGGGCTGTGTGTGTGATCATTATTTTCATACATATTCATATATCAGAGTGTGCAAGTGAGTTTGGATTTGGCTGTGGATCTGGGATGTTGTGCTTGTTGTGTGTATAAGCAGTTTGCAAACTCAAAGTCATATGTGCACTGTTCATGCTTATGTGTGACTATGAATGGGCTTGTGTGGCAGAGGTAGGGCCCGGACGGAGCTTGTGTGTTTGGGTGTATATATGAGGGTCTTGGGTGGTGTTTGTGTTTAGGGTGGGAGTAGAGGGAGCTGCCACCCAGGTGACATTTTCTCTAGGTGACAAGTACGAGACATGGTTGTTGCCTGTCTACCATTGCATGTATGTGTTTGGGACAGTGTGATGCTGCATACCTGAGTGTACTGTCTGTGTGGTCCCTGTTCCCTCCAGCCCCTCCATTCTGAGCACCTGACCATGGAGGTGTACCCAGGGGTTCATATTCTCTCCCTAGTCCCCAGGCTTCACTTACAAATCTGAGACTTGGACTGGCCCCTTGAAATTCACTATGGGGGATCGGAGGTGGGAGGGAACAACGGCACCCTCTCTTGAAAGCCGGAGGAGGCATGCAGTCCCCCAACAGTCTCACCTAGGAACAGTGGCTGCCCTGGGGGCTCATGGCTGACCCTCAGGGTCTTTCCTTCCCAAATCTCTTCTTTTGTTGAGACCCCTATAAATGTGATTCTGCCTAGGACACTTCCTCAGGTGAGTCCACCTTCAGGGGGTCCTCCTTTTCCTTCTGCTCCCAGAGAAATCTGAGACACTGCCTATGTCCCCTCACCTGCCTGTAGCCCTCATCGTGGCATTAGGTGGCACCTGATGAGAGTTGGTTGGAGGGGAATAGGGGTGGTGCAGATGCCATCACAGAAGCTGCTGAGAGGAAACATTTTTATTTCCCCCTGCGCCCCTCCCCACTGCTCACCTTCATCCCTCAGCACTTCCCCAGACAGCTCCAAACTATCCCAGGGGAAAGAGTCCTGGTTTTAGAATGCAAGATTCACATTTGCCATTTGTTACCTGTGCCTCCAGCCACAAGTCACTGTACTTCTCTGAGACAGTTTCTTCATCTGCAAAATGGCTACTAAAATACCCACCCTTCCTTCCTCACAGGATTATTGTAAGGATTGAGTGAGGTCAGGCATATGAAAGAAACTAGAAATGAGGAAAGCCCTGACTGGTGCGGCTCAGTGGATTGAGCGCTGGACTGTGAAGCAAAGGGTCACTGATTCGATTCCCCAGTCAGGGCACATGCCTGGGTTGCAGGCCAGGTCCCCAGTAGGGGGTGTGTGAGAGGCAACCACACATTGGTGTTTCTCTTCCCCTCTTTCTCCCTCCTCTCCCCTTGCTCTACAAATAAATTAAAAAAATATTTTTTAAAATAAATTAACTTAAAAAAAAAGAAATGAGGAAAGACTATAATATACACATATTAGCTATTTTTACTTCTGTGTTTTCTTCTAGCTAATTAACTAACGCTATACCCATTTCACAGACAAAGGGCAGAGCCTGGAGAGACTTGAATCTGTGCTGTTTGTGCTGCTCCTGCGGCTTCTCGCCAGGATCCCTGTCCCCACTGCCCAGCCCTCACCCCTGGTCCTTAGCCAAAGAGAGCTTAACCTTTGCTAGCCCTTTATCCACCTGCTCCATCTTCCCTGCTTGGACAGCTCTTCAGTATCCTTCAGGCCATAGCTCAAAGGGCACCTCCTCTGAGAAGACTTCCCAGATCTGAGCAGGCTTCCTGCTCTCTGAGCACACCTCGTGGCAGCTCTTATCAGGCGGCTCTGTAATCGTTTGTTTTTCCAACAGTTTCACAATTACTGTGCAGTTTACAAACACAGACAGTGCAGTGTGATCCAGCTCCTGCAGCTCCTGGGAGCTGCCACCCAGGTGCCAGCTCCTGCAGGCCAGCCCTACCAAGGTGGAACCGCCCTCACCCCCGCTCTTACCTGGAACCACCCCCACCCCAGACCCTAAACCCAGAACCTGGCTCCAGGAGGCTCTTGGTACATGGTTATTGACTGAAGGAACACATGAATGAGGGATGGAGTGGAGACTCTGGGAACAAGACAGAAGGGAAGAGATATTTCTCATTAACATCTCTTTGTAAAAGCCAGTGAGTTCCTATATCCAGCTGGTGTCTGAATGGGGGCCAATCATAAAACGGGGAGGCCCCCGAGGCTGAGGGCAGCTGGCTCGCCAGTGGGCTTTATAAGGCAGTTTTATGGACTCAGCTGAGATGTGGTGATGAGAAGCCAAACTTTAAACATCCTCTTAAAGTTTGCTTTCACTCCCCTGGGCCTTGAGCTGAACAGAATTGAGGAGAAGGCCTATTGAGGAGGTACCCAAGAAGGGATGATGAGGATAGCATCATCCACCTAGATCAAAAGGAAATAGGTGGGAATTGCAGCAGGAAGGGCATAAGTTAGATGTAAGGAAGTGCTTCCTTCTGGGACTGGGGCCAGGCAGGGAGTTACGGGTAGGGACTGACGTGCTCCCCTTTACTCTGCTACTTACGGGGTCATGCCATGCTTACTTCTTTCAGTCTCCGCTGACCTTTGTTTCGGGAGGGCTACTGCCTCTGCTCCCCATCTCACATTGCTCACTCCTGATTCGTCCCCCCTTCTGGGCCAAGCAGGAGCCTCCAGAAGGAGGGAGGCGAGAAAGAGAAGCTGAGGTCAGTGCCAGGGTCTGCTCAGGAGCTGGGAGCCCAGGCTGAACCCAGCCTGGCCAGGCCCGTGATCTGACACGTGAAGCTTTCTTCCGACTTTCCCCTCTCGCTGTTTGATGTGTGGGAAGGAGAAAAGCAACCAGCCCGAAGAAAGTGCTGAGAAGAGAGCCAGAGCTGAAAAAAGGTCAAAGAGGCAGGAAAAGAGAAAAATCAGAGAGGACAAAGAAAAGAAATGCAGGAAGGGGATTAACAGGCTTGGAGTCCACAGAGCAGGCATGGGAGGATTATCACAGCCATCTTCATAACTAACCTTCAAGGAGGGCTAGCATCTTACACCCAGAGAACTCCCACTCAGAGGGCTTCGATGGCTTGCTGGGGGGCAGGGGGCAGGGCACTCCCCACTGGTGAAGGTCTTGAACCCAGGACTATCTGAATCAAGTACAGGGAGGGTCACCTGGAGACTGCAGGGTTTCTACATGCTGCTGCCCAGGGTAGGGACTCCTGGGTTAACTCCCATGAACTCAAGTAGCCCCAGATGCTCTGAGGGCCAGTCGATCCCCCCTGGGCCCACTGAGCCTGCCCTTTGAGGCTGGACTTGCAGCCAGGTTGTCTCCTGGGAGGACTGACCACTGTGCTCTTGGGAATAGAGAAGTTGGAACACAATTAAAGGTTTTTCAACTGGGACCGGAGTCCTCAGCCACAGAGACCATGCCTTTTGTCTTGGGGGCAGCAGCTCATTCTCTGGATGGAAGCCTTTAGTCCAAGCAGGATTAGGCACCTACCCCTTCCCCACTGATTCACAGCTCCTGCCTGCTGAGAGTGGTCAAGGTCCGAGGGAGCCTCGCTCTGCAGCCCCCGCCTACCCCTGTGGCCTGCCCGGTGCAGGGGCTGCCGGGCTGCCGAGATAGGGAAGTAGGAACATTGCTCTGCCAGGCCCACCCCATCCACACCCAGCTGAGTGCCTGGGCTGGCTGGGGCTGGGTGGGAGGGTGCGGAGGTTGGGGGGGTTACTCCGCCTCCTTCTCCTCCTCTGTGGGCTTGGCCTTAGGCAGAAGTACGGCCCAGCCCCTTCTTGGTGCCCTGGGGCGGGGGAAGGAAGAAAAAGAAGGGCGGGAAAGAACCTGGATGGAGCACCTGCCACGTGCCAGGAGCTTTACATACATTGGCACATGGAACCCTAACAGCCACTTGAAGGGAGGATTATTGTCCTGATTTTACAAGTGACAAACATGATGTTCAGAGAGGTTAAATGTCCCACTCAGGCCCACACAGCCGGAAAATGGTGGTGCTAGGGTTCAAACTCTCGGTTCTCGCAGCCTTGATCTTGCAGTCTGGGAGGGGATGGCTTGACCACCTTCCAGAACTTCCAGGCCCCAGGCGTTCCCAGGCACACTCCATGTGTGTATATGGCCTCTGGGGGCCCAGGCCTCCCAACTCTAACAAACACCCTTCAGACGTTTCCGGACACTTTCCACCCCTGCTCTGGGTCCTTGGGAAAACCGGGTTGCCTTTGAAGGGGCCCCCCAGGCCCATCAGCATCTCTACTATTTCACACTTTCCCTTCAGGATCATCAGATGAGGAACAGCTGGGCCTGCAGATTTATTAGGGTTTTGCAAGTGATTCCATCCGCTCTTCCCCTCCTCAGCTAAGCCCCACCCTCATCCCCACTAGTAGTCTCTGAAAAGCAAAGCGAGCTCCTCCTGTCACTGCCCCAAACCCACTTAGCTGGTATGATTTTTGCCTCTTTCACTCCTCACAGCAATGAGAACCAGCCATACATATAACTCCCCAGAAATGAGACACAGAGAGCGAGAGCGAGAGAGAGAGAGAGAGAGGGAGAGAGAGGGAGAGAGAGAGAGAGAGAGAAAGAGGGAATTTCAGAAAACAAAGCACACTGAAGACCCAACTTTTCCTCCTGCGTGGCTGGAGGCAAGTCATGTAATCTCTCTAGGCCTCAGTTTCCTTGTCCATAAATAGGAACAGTATTTACCCTGAGGGCCTGGCAAGGAGGATGGGAGTATCAAAGCTGTCCCAGGACCCCTCCTCCTCACCATCCTGCACCCAGAAACCTTAGGTGGTATGCTTAATGCGCGAGCCCACCTAGATGGCCCACCCTCATACACATTGAAAATGTAATATGACCATGGAGTTTTCACACTAACAAGCCTTTTGAAACATTGAGAATTTTTCATTTTTCCCCTTTGTTTTCCAGGGGTCACCCAGTGACCTACACCTGTGTGGCATGCATGTGTGGGAGCTCCCAGTGGTCATGTGACATCAGGAGAGCCAAGGGGAGGGGGCACAGGAAGCAGTGGGCGTTAGGGCACAATATGAACATTCAGTACCAAACAAGAAACAAGAGGCCCCAGCCACCCCAGGGGTCAGAGTTCCACGTGTGACCAGTAGTCACAGGTGTCACTTGTAAGAGCCAGGCAAAGGCCTTAGGGAATTGAGCAGCAGCCCAGACTGATGATGATATTTTAATAATAAAGCATTATTCATCATTCTAATTATTAAACAAAATATATTAATATTTGGTTAACGATTAAAGTACTAGCGATGGTATTGATGAATTAATAGCCCAGAATAATTTGCTGGTCATTGCAATAATGCTGCGCTGAAGGAATTGTTTTGCGAATAGACAAATCAGAAAGCAACTGAGGTATATAACTGTGACTGCAGGACTGACATGTAATCCAACAAAAAATAAGCATGCATGTGTCCAAATAAGCATGTCGGTGTCAAAATGCCAACTGTCAGCCCTGGTCACCAAGCTTGGTGGAAGGGCTCCATCACAAAGAGGCTCTGTGCAGCAATGGCCTGGCCCCCATAGCTGCCGCAGGCGAAGGCGGCAGGCAGCCCGGGCCTGGCGGAGGCTGAGTCCAGCCAGAGCCTTGAGAGTGGGCACGGAGAGACCCTAGATGTAGGAGCTCGGGGAGAAGGCCAGCACAGTGACTGTGGAGAGAGCAGGAGTAGAAGCCAGCAGAGAGCGATGTGATGAGAGATGGGGGGTGAGAATTGGCAGCGGAAAATCTCTCTTGAGCGTTGTGCCAATTCTGCAGCCAAGCATTGCAATATAATCACCAGGTATTAAGAAAATAGAAATGGGGTCTCCAGGCGCCAGGCAACATGGACAGATGAGGAAGACAGAAACTGACAACATGGAGAGGTGACTGTGGTCCAGGGGCAGCGTGAGGCTCACCTACCCCTGCCAGAGGAGCAGGGATGGGCCGCTAGAACCAGAAAGACAACCGTGCCTTGCACCTATAATTAGGCAAAATGCTTACTTTAGTTGTTTAATAAAGTTTTAGTTGACTCTTTCTGTGATTTGACAGTTTACCAGAAATTCAGTAATTCCTTTGTTTTAAAGTCCCCACTGAAGAGCTTCAATTGGGATGGGCCTACTTACACGTCTGGTGTCTAGGTAGAACCATTTACATTGTAGGGTCCAGAAAGGGACACCCCGACCAACTGATTCTCACTAGGGACCTTACTGCGTTCAGAATTCCCCCACAGGGGGAAGCAGCCCTGTTAAAGAAGACATGAGCTAAGCCCTGCTGTCTCTCGTACTGGGCAGAGAAGCAGGGTCAAGTTACTCAGCCAAAAAGGGGCTTACCAGGTTTGTCCATGAGCCAAGAGATTAACATGGGAGAGGGAGGTTTGGGACGGTGGCCTCTAACTTCCTTGTTGAAGAAGACCTTCAGGAGTTCTTTGAACCTGCTTTAAATTCTCCCAAGATTCAGTCGGCGCAGGCTCTTAATCAACTAGAGATGGCAGTCACCTTGGATGTAGGCAAGGAAGATGAAGCCAGATTGGGCTGGCAGAAGTGCATTTTCAAATACTCAAACATTTCCTTTGTGGGGAGGGGGCTGGGCCTGGGGTTCACACTCTTCTTGGCTTGAATCCCCGGAAACCTAATGAAGGGCCTCACATTGTCTTTTTGTAATCATGCTTACCATGTGGTGTGAGGAAGAAATTTAATGCATTAAAGAGCCAGCCATTCTGTATTGTAAAATAGGAAAATTCCAACAACTTAACAATTCCTCAATGCCTTGTGTCTTTAAGTGAGTTCTATCGTTGCCTTCCACTGGCAACCAGCTTGCCGTGGGGATGTGCACCCAGTAGGTTCTCTTGAGCACCCACGCATGCCTTCCCCTGCGCCCCCGGCGTGGGCCTAAAACACTTAAGTTTATTATAGCGGGTCCAGCCTCCCTCGCAGATTTGTTTAACCTCACACCATGTTGGATATAAATTTCTTACCCTAAATAACGGTCACTCATTTTCCCCCGTCTTGAAACAACAGTTATTCTCACCCCAACTGGCAGCGCCCAGCAGACCAGCTAACTGGCTGTTATGGGCTGAAACATGCTGCAGCGTGTCCCTGTTCCATCTTTCCTCCTCCTCAGCTTTTCTACAAGCCCCATGCAAAAATCTGCCCCATTACTCGACTATCACATTTCATGTGAAATTAGGTATTGCAGGTCTCATGTTATTCAATTAGCTTGGCGTAGGCCGAGGGCATGACTCAGAGGCACTCCCAGTTTCACCTCCTTCCAGTCATGCCTTCCTACTTTAGCCTGACCCCGGTTGTGCCAGATCACCCGTTTTCCTCCCAAGACTTAGGCGAAACTATACTCTTCGGTCCCTTAGTTCTAGGACAAAGGGCCCATTCTGACCAGCTTTCTTTTTCACCCCCTTGAAGCCTGCCTCGTCAGTGTCTCTTAGAAGTACCCAGATGAATTACCTCCGTTTGCCTCCCTTATGGTGTGGCCCGCAGCCCTGCAGGCCAGCCCTGTGCTTACCCTGGCCTTGGCAGCTTTTACATTCTTCTCCCTGTCACTAGACGAATGGTTTCTCTAAAAAGCTTCAGCCCTCCAGGCTGCAGTGTCAGCAGCTCTGGGTGGCCCAGCACACACTTCCTCCAGGTACACGTGAGTGTGCTAAAAACCCTGGTCCCACCCACACATCCTGGCCTGGTAGCCTCCCCCATTTCACTTTGCAGCCTTCACAGTCTCAACTCCCACATCTACATTTCATCCGAGTCCACCCCAGGCTCTCTGCAGTCCCCCCATCAATCCACAGTGATGTTTTTGGCTATACCCCCTGCCCCTGGAAATGATTTCCCACCACTCCAGAGACAGACACATGTGGACCTCCTCCTCCCAGCACGCTTTCTCTTCTCTGCTCCAACTGTCCTCAGAGGTGCCAGGAAATGCATTTGGGGTTCATTTGCTGGTTCAGCAAAGTTGTCCAAGTGCCTACTATGCATAAGACCAGGTTTCTTACCTTCAGGATTTATAACATAGGAGGAGAGGTGGAACCCCCCCTGCCACCCACCCAACACACACACAACTAGTAACAATATGAGAGAAAGTGTCTCTTAGGAGAGAGAGAGAGGAAGACAGGACACTGGTGGGGCATAATGTGCATATTCACTTCGGGAATTCTGGGTTATCATGTCTGAATGTGAAAGGACCTCTAGAAAAGGGCGAAAAGGACTTTGGGTCTGATGATCAGGTCTCAGAAGACTCCTTGAAGACTCTTAAAGACAAGATAAAGGATGAATTAGCTGTGGATCTGCCCTGTGGACCCAGAATTCACCTCACCTAGAAGGGAGGGAAGGAACATTGAAAGATCCAGGTCCCCCTTTCTAACAATGAGCTGAATTAGCTTCCTAAGCTAAGGCCTCCCCTAATTTTGAGGTTCCCTTTGGCAATAAGCCCTGTTAATTGCTCTAAAGTTCACATGACTATTTGAAGCAAAAATTATAACATTGCCTTGTGGGTTTTATAATATATGTAGATGAAATACATATGATAACTATAACATAAAAGATGGGGGTAGGGAGTAATGGACCCCTGTGGTTGCAGGGTTTCCACATTTTACTTGAAATAGTAACTGTAAGTGGACTGTGAAAAGTTAAGGATATATGTTGTAATCCCTAGGGCAATCATTAAGAAACTAATGCAAAGAGGTATAGCTACAAATTCAATAGATAAATGCAAATGGAATCCTAAAAATCCAAAAGAAGGCAGGGAAGGAGAAACAGAGAAATAGAAAACAGAGGGGGCAAATAAAACTAAATCCAACCATATCAATAATTATATTAAATGTTAATGGACTAAACATTTCAATTAAAAGGCAGAGATTGTTAGAATAGATTAAAAAAAACCTAACTATTTGCAGTCTTTAAGAGATGTATTTTAAATATAAAGACAGAGATAAGTTGAAAATAAATGGATTAAAATGATATACATTCAAAAGACGAGGAGGCTATATTAATATCAGATAAAATAGACTTCAAGACGAAGGGATAAGGAGAGACATTTTATAATGGTAGATGGGTTAATTCATCAGGAAGGGAGAATACTCATAACCATGTATGCAACTAATGACAGTGCTTCAAACCCATGAAGCAAAAATTGATAGAATTAAAGGGAGAAATAGGCAATACCATAATCACAGAGATCTCATCATTAAGGGGGGAGTTGTCTGACTGCACCTCCAGGACAAATGGGTTTGGGAGGCCATCCCCTGGGCCAGGGCTGGACTATGGGGTTCGGGCTGTGGTGAGACACCTCAAGAGGAGGCCACGAAGGGACCAGGCAGTGGTTGGGCAACAAAGCCTGAAGAGGCTCTGATAGTCCCCCGTGACTTTTTTTTTGAATCCTCACCTGAGGACATTTTTTCATTGCTTTTGAGAGGGAAAGAGAGAGAAGAGAGAGGTATGAGAGAGAAACATTGATTGGTTGCTTTCTCATACACACTCTGAGTGGGGATCTAACCCACAACTCGGGCACGTGCCTTAACTGGAAATCGAACCTGCTTTGGTTATGGGATGACACTCCAAACAACTGAGCCACACTGGCCAGGGCCCCTGTAACTTTCATGGAGAGCCTATAGCTTAATCCTCATGTGAGGTGGAGAGGCAGTGGCTGAGGGCATTGAAGCTGGTTCTGAAGGTAGTGGTGATGGTGCCCACTGGTCACTTTTGTTAGCTCTTCCAGAACAGGATGCCAAGGAATGGAGTGGAAAACAGCAGCAGAGGCCAAAAACCAAACCAAACCCAACCAAACCCAACCAAAACAAAACCCTCACTTGTTTTGTTATTAACCACTCAGGATCTCATTAAGTATACCCGATGAGGCAGGCTCAGGAGTCAGAGGCCAAATCAAGAGCTAAGCTTATCCTTAATTGTCACCAAGACTGATGAGGTCTGGAGAAGGAAAAGGTAGCCCGATGGTTCTCAAGTTTGAGTGAGGATCGGGATCGCCCGAAGGCTTGTTAAAACGAATGGTGGGCACCGTGCTCAGAGTTTCTGATTCAGAAGGTATGAAGTGGAATCTGAGGCTGACACCGCTTGTTTAGGGAATCACCGAGGTAAACGAAGCACCAAGGGGTCCCAGAGGAGGGAAGAGTCTTTTTTGGCATACTGAGTCAGTGTAGAAAGCCATTGTTGGAGGTCAGGGTGTGGAGTCTGCCAGGTAGAGGAGACAGAAAGGACAAGGTGCACTTATGGGGCCAAATTGTCATGTCCATGTAAGAAGCAGCACAGAGAAGCCTGGTAATGTGAACAAGAACCCGGGTCAGGCATGGCCTAACTTAAGAGTGAAGGTAACAGGTTCAGAAATTGGATCTTTCAGTTCAGATCCCAGTTCTGCTACTTACTGACGGCATGACTTAAAAGAGGTTACCTAAACTCTTAGAGCCTCAATTCCACAATCTGTAAAATGGGGCTAATGCTAATACCTACTCTCAGGGTTGCTTGTGAGGGAGTGCAGGGAAACTCCTGGCACAGAGGAAGAGCTCTGTGAGCCAATGCTGAACTCAAGGCTAAGGATTTGCTGGTGCAGTGCGCTTGGCTGACCCATCTGTGGGCTGATGTTGAGCACATCAGGCCTGGGCAGGGACTCTGGCAACAAGCTAGTCAGACAATATTTGTGAAACCCTTCCTGAGGGACACTGGGCTTTTGGCTCAAATAGTTCCGGGCTTCCTTCTCAAGTCAATCACTTTTCTTTGACTCGGATAGCCCCTCAGCCCTGCTCTGGTCCCACCCACGCCACTGCCCTCCCCAACCCCCACCCCTCCCCCAGGCAACCACAAAGGGTGGCTGAGGTGGCCCCCGACCGGGGGCCCAGGCTGAAGAGCTGCAAGCAACCTTCTAGATTTATTTGCCCTGCTTTCAGAGTTATCAGTTAGCATCCAACAGAGCAAATGGCAGCAGCGCAAAGGGGATTTAGTCCATCTGCATTAAGGAGAGGGGATGAATTCCTCCCCCTTTCCCTGTGTTCTGAGATAAAATGGTTCATTTCCATGAAAATTGAAACTCAGAGAAGAATCCTTGCTGCAGTGCCTTTCGGATTGTGAGCTAAAAGGGGACAGAGCCATGGACACAGGAGAGAGAACTGTGCCTGTTCCCTCTCCTCTTCGGGTGCCACAGGACCCCAGGGCATGGGCATTGGCTCCTGAGTGGTCCCTGTATGGCTCTGAGCCTCTGTACTGGCAGCTTTACAGGGATATGGGTGCCGAATTAGATTAAACTGAGGTTCCCATAACCCCTTGGAAACTGTGATCGGGCTCTTACTCTCCATCTCCCTGGGGAGCCAGCCTGTTACCTGGGCCACTACTTCTTGCCCCAATCTCCTATCATTCTGGTTTACTCCTCTTCTTACCAGCCCACCACTAAGTCCTTAGCATGTATTGCGGCCATGTCCTTGCAGGACCTTACGGGGACAGGGTGGGTAGGCACAGGTCCCCGGGCCTAGAATCACCCCTGGTAGCTTTCTCACCCTGGGGCTTGTCCACAGCCAATTCTGACCCCTCAGTAAAGGTGCCTGGACGCCAGTACGATCTCTGTTAATCCCCATCCCCACTCCTGCCTTTCTGTCTTTGTGGTTTGAATGGAGCTCAGGATAAAGCCAAGCCTAGTCATCTTGGGGAGGCATTGTTCGTGGTTGGAAATCATGAGTACATTTTGAAAAATAGTCAAAGAAAATCCTGCTTAGGGAAGCAAGTTTCCCAGCAAAGAGAGAAAAAGCCAACTGGCAAAGTCCAACAGGAATAATCAGAAATAATTTTTGGATTATTCACCTTGGGTATCATCCACTCCCTCCCCAACCTTCCCAGCAGCACAGGTAACCGAGAGATACCCACATTAAGGTGATTGTCTAGGAAGAATCAATTTAGACACGAAGCCAAATTCCTGAGCAGTTTCCACTGCAATCCAGATTCCCTCACGCTGCCTTCTCCAACTCCTTCTTCATCCAAATGCAGTTCACATTATGTATCTGCTCCCTGGGGGCTGTTGGCCCTGGCAGATGTTTGCGGCAGAACCCTGGGACCGATCCAAGGGTTAGACCTTCTGGGCCCTGCGTGGGGGAGGTACGGCTTAAAGGTGTAGGTGGATTTATCTCATCAGCCAAGTATTGCCTGAGTGTCTGCATGAACAAAAGGACAGTGAACTCCCCTCACTTAGCCTTGCAAATCAGTTCCTCTACTTTCCTAACCCATGTGGGGGTACTTTCTTCCCCAGGGATGGAGTAGAATAAATGAGGCAGCAGCCTAGGTGGGAGGCAGGGGATCTGGTTCCAAACTAGTCACCCCTCCAGTCCTTCCCCTTCTCCCCGTCCTCTGCCATAGCTTTAATTCGGCCTCCATCTTCTCTTGCCCCAAGTAGGCCTCAGCCTCCCTGCCTCTGCTTCCCACAGAGCAGCTTCTTAAAAAGTAAACCCGAGTGCGTGAATGGCTTGGGATTTACACACAGGGACAACCAGGTATGGAGCTTTGCAGCAGCCTGGAAGGGAGAAGGCCTCGGAAGCTCAGTCTGCGCTGGGCCCCTTTCTTGGTCCCGTGGGGCCGGGGGCTTTTCTAGGATGGGCTGCTTCGAGCCAGCGCAGGCCATGCTCTAGGGGAGATGCATCTCCCTGAGAGAATGTTACCACCAGAATTCCTGGAAAGGCTTAAGCCTACCTGTCTCCAACCACCCTGTGGAAGGAGAGCGCTCCCCTCAGAGCCCTCCAGGGCCCACTCCACAAGGTGTGGGCCCCTGTGGGTGTTTGCGGAAAGACTCTGAGGCATCTGGGAATGCAGCAGGGTCTGGCAGCTTTGGAATGGGGGTGAAGATGGATCACGTTTCTTTCCTACGCCCTCCCCCAACTTCTTAGGACCCAGGAGCCAGGCCTCTGAGAGTTGACAGGCTTATTTTTAGTTCACAAGCCTTATTGTTTTTTGGTTTCGCCTAATGTGGGCCAGGTCCTGGAGGTGTCTCCTAGGCCCCTGGCGTGGGCTGTTGAAGGCCTGCAGGACATGAGCAGTTGGGAACAGAGAAGTCCCATGAGCTTCCTGTCCCAAGGCATTGGCAGAATGCAGAGCCACCTTGGGGCCAGGACCACAGCGTGGCAGTTGAAGGAGGAAGGAACCTGGGCCGTCCTTGGTGATTTGGGGTGGGAGGAGTATAGACTTAACATTCTGTTTAAATTTGGCACTAGTTCCATTTTTTAACAGGGGTTATGACCCATCCTCTTCCCTCTCTCAGGCCTTCCTTAAATGCTCCTCTAATCAATTTTTTACTTTTGGCTCTAATTTTGCTCTTTGCCTTGGAATGTTGGGCCTGACCAAAGGAAAAGAGGTGTGATTTCTTGAGTGCTGCCTCTGAACAGAGCTGACCACGGAGGAGCTGCTGGGAAGCTCAGAGTAGCCGGGCCCGAAGATGGGAAAGAGGAGAGGAGGTAAAGGACAGAGGAGGGCAATAAAGAGGAGAAGAGAGACAGAGCATCGTGCATGGGAGGACACCGTGCTCTTGCATGTGAATGTGTTTGGGCGAGAGGTGGTGGTGCAGGAGGTCTGAGAGCAAAGGCAAGAGAGAGGGAAAATGCCTAATTACAGCCAGGCACCACTGCCCTCGAGCCCAGTCCCTGGCCAGCTGGCCATGTGAGCAGAGACCCTGCCGAGCAAACACCCAGCCCCTCTGTGACTCCCAGGCGGAGGAGTCCACATTCCTGCCCAGCAAAGGCCGCTTTAATCAAGACTCCAGATCCTTCCTGCAGCCGCCTGGGGGGGGGGACTGTAACACTAAACACATTAGTGTGTGAGATTGAAAGGTAACGTTCTCATGGAAGCCCCCGGAACAATGGGCCTCGGGTCTGGGTTTCATTTGGAGGAACTGTGCGGTGGGAATTTCTCTAATCAAATAAAAGGAAAATGAAAAACTCTATCGTTTGCAAACTTTAATGCTCTTAATTGCATTAATTTGAAAAACATACAAGGTCTTTCTGAGTGTGGTGTTGGAGCCTGATAGGACAGGAAGCTCAGGGCCTGGCTGGGGAGAGGCCATTGTCTAATGGCCGTGGAGGGTCCCTGGGAGAGGCGGCCAGTGTGGCTGGGGCTGAAGGAAGGCCTGGCAGAGGCCCAAGTGATAGGAGGTTAGGCCTCTGTCGCCCCCTCACCCCCACACTGTTCCTCCTCCCCGCCCTGGTATTTCCGGGGCCTCCGTGGTGGCTGAAGAGGCCTGAGAGCCCCATTAGGCCACTTGGCTTGGACCTGCTGCTGTCACTCAGTCTTCATCTGCCCAAACCTGAGGGGGAAGGGCAGAGCCTCTGCTCTGTCAGCACCCACAGCCCAGGGCCAGCTGCTCTTCTTCCAACACACCCACCTTGGATGCCTCCAGAAGCCCAAATCCCAGCCAGCCCCTTCACTCCCACTTCATCCTACTAGACCTGCAAGAGTTCACCAGCCCCTTCCTCTCCAGACCTCCGTCTTCACGCCGGACTGAGCAGAAAGAAACGCCTGCTTGGGGACACTGAGACTGTAAAGATGTGATTCAAGCCCCTCGAAGCCAGACCGAGCGGTAGGCTTCCCTCTGCCAGTCTGCTGCGGGGCCTGGAGCTAGCGAGCGCGCGGGTGAGCCTTGTTTCTCGCCTGACGTTCAAGGAGCTCTTCACGGTGTCAGGGCTGAGGGACAGCTCACAGAGGGGCCTGGAGGTTCCTAACCATATTGGGTCACGGCCCTCCTTGAACATCTAATGAGAGCTAGAGGCTGCTACACACACGCGCACACACACACACACGGAGGCTTGCACACGATTTCAGAGGTTTCGCAAAGACCTGTCATCCACATCCAAAGAGCCAGGTTAAATCCTACTCCTGAGTCTTGGCAACGTCATTGACTTGCTAGAAGCCCTTCCAGGGAAGTGGGATCGTGGGCACTGAGGTCAGTGCAAGATGGGGGTGAGGATGGCTCTCTGGAGTTGGGGAAAACCTGAAAGACTGATGTCACCTCCTCTGTGAAGGCCTGTGAAATCCCCGGCAGACCCAATTCCCCTGGGAGATAAGCTGGGGATGTGGTGTTGTTCCCGACCTCCAGAACACCAAAACTTTGAGGGGTTTGTTGACTCGCCCAAGGTCGCACAGCTGCAGAACCAGACCTAATTTTCCAGAGAATGGCCTCTGTTATCCAGCGCCTTCCCTGAGCCCAACCCATGTGACTATGCCGGTCACTTTGTATATGCGAGCTTGCTGCATTTTACAGAACCCAAGTGTCTTGGCTCCAGGTCCGCATTCTTTCCCGGCACCACACTGCCTCCCAAAGACAAGGATGGAAAACTAGGAGGCTTCCAGTGCTCGTTTAAAATCTTCCTTTGTGAAGAATTTTGTCAGCCATCAGCCAACACCATTTACTCAGAGCTCCGGGCGTGGACTAATGAGGGACACAGTCTTTGCCTGGGTGGAATGCAGGCTCCCAGGACGGCCAGACCCGCCACCGTCCGGGAGAAAGAGGAGAGAAGACAATCTGAGTCTCCTAGGAGTGTCTCTTGTGCTGATTCTGCCACCGACGATGCCTCTCCTGGCCTCGGTTTCCCCATTCGCACCACAGGGGGCTGGACGCATAAGGTCTCTAAGAACACTCCCAGCGCTAGGGTCCTAGTGTCCTGTGACTTCTGAGAATGCCGTGGGTTAGCTCTGCCGGGATGCAGGGAGGCAGCACGCAGCAGCGGTTCGGGTTCTCACAGAGGTATCTGGGTCCCGCGTAATCCTGCGGCTCCATTGTCTGCCCGAGCTCAGGACTCAGGCGGAGGGGCTCATCTGGAATGAGAGGAGAGCCCTGGTTAAGATGATTTGCAAAAGCAGGATGTGCTCAGGTTAGCGGGGCCTAATGGTGAGCTGGGAAACAGGCAGATGTGCTCCCTAAACTGGCAGATGTTAGTTTTTAAGAACTTCTGAAGGCAGAGTCTTGGGGGGAGGGAATATCATGGCCGAGTCTCTCCTGAGTGTCAGCAAATGCTCAGTGACTTATTAACATGACCTGATTTAATCATCTCAGCCGTTCTGTTGCGCACCCCCCACCCCATTTCCAGGTCCATCCCAGCTCGGGGCAAAAGCAGCCCGTAAAATGTGTAAGGTTACCTGGCTGGGAAGTGGCAGAGCAGAGATTCAAGCGCAGGCCCAGCTGGCGCCAGTGTCCAGGGCTGTCCACTTTACCGTGCCACCCTGTACCTCATCCCTACCGGGAAGGAGTGCAAATGACACCATGGGTGGCTGAATTCAAACACCAAGGATACTCAGAGAAGGAAACCTCAAATGAAAGGGTTGCAAACTAGATACCGGTGTGCCTCAGTTTAAGCAAATCCAGTATACCCAAATCTAAAAATAGCTCCTTATATTGGAACTCTTTCCCATATGAATTCATTCCCATACAAAAAAGAATCACTGGTTCTTTTCTTGAAGAAGCCAACTCCATTAGTGCATTAAAAATACGACTCAAGTTGCCAAATGTGATTTCATATGCAATCCCCTCTCCCCACCCCCAGCCACAGCATACTTCTCACTGCTGATCCCAAAGGAATACTCCGCCTTGCCTAAAGAGAGGTTCGCCTGCAGTGAGGGGGGCTGGTAATCAACATGGCAAACACATGTCCTGGATTTTCTGAGACTGGCTCACTTTTTAATATTAGGTTTCCATTGTCCCATGAGAACACTTGGAACTATCAAGCCTTGGGGACTGATGCTTTGGTTTGGGCGATGTGGGCACCGTGGCAAGGACACTTTCCTGTCAGACCCATTTTCCAGCCTGGTGGAGTTGAAGGGTAGGCCTGGTCAGAGAGGGGGCGACATGGGGAATCCTGAGCTAAGCCTGTGAAATGGGGTGGGGGATGCTGGGTATGGGTGAGTCACCTGAGAGGCAGCCCCCTCGGTTCCTGGGATCTATTAGCGAGCTTGCCATGCAAAACAGGCAGCTGCAAAGACCCAAGGCTCCTTCACGGGCGCTCCTCTGCATGGGAAGTAGGAGGGCGGGCCCTGGAGGGTGGCCAGGGAAGAGCAGCTCCATGATTAAAGGGTTGGAGAGCAGGACTTTTGAAACGAGACCGGGATGGCTGGTTATTTATGCATTAAGCCCTGGTCCTGCCTCTACCCCATCCCATCCCACCCCGCCCCACGGCCCAGCAACTCTAACCCACAGCCCAGCCCTGGGCCACACACTGGGCTCCAGGAGGGTAGCAGGAAAGGCAAGGATTTCCAAAACCTTAACTGAGGACCTGGGGTATACTGGCAGGGGAGTAACTAGCCCTATTTTACAAATGGAGACACTGAGTTAAAGTGCTTTGCTCAAGGTCACATGGCCAAGCAGAAAACGGACCGAAGTCTCTTCTGATTCCACCTCATTTTGGCAAAAATGGAAGAGACAAAGGGTAGGGATAAGGATGTGTGACTCAACCCCTCCAACGACTGGGTTGTTTCCCAGGGGCCGTTTATGTGTAAAACTGTAGCTCTCAAAGTAGTAGCAGTAATGAGGTTGGTGCTACACATCGCTTATTGAGCAGCTACTATATCCTCAAGATTACAGCATGTAATGCTTATAATAATATCCTAAGGTAGGTATCATAATCCTCATTTTACTGATGAGGAGAGTGGGACTCAGAGACATGACCTACTTACTCATGGTCACCGAACTCGTAAATGGCAGAACCAGGATTTTGACCTTGGATTGTTCTGTCTTCAAAGCCCACAGTGCTTCCATCACCGCATGCCCCCACCTTACACTTGCTGAAACTGCTTTATCTATGGGATAGATGAGACAGATGGGGAGTGACTCAGGAGCCATCCTGGTTGCATCCTGAGAGGACAGGGGAGTTGCCCCAGGAGGCGGTTGGCTGGTCAGCTGTTTTTAGTGCCCTGAACTAGCTCACCTTCATGCTTTAGCTCATGCGCTTTCCTTCCTGCATTAAAAACAATTTTTTTTTTTACACATCAAATCCTACTCATCCTTTAGGACT
Source organism: Mormoops blainvillei (assembly GCA_004026545.1). Classification (NCBI taxonomy): domain Eukaryota; kingdom Metazoa; phylum Chordata; class Mammalia; order Chiroptera; family Mormoopidae; genus Mormoops; species Mormoops blainvillei. The sequence continues at coordinate 645,889 of PVJD01000086.1, read as the reverse complement.
GAGGTCAGATGTCTCTTCTCCTATAACTCTTCCTTGATCTCCTAATTATATACGTGCACTCCCTCTCTGAACTCTCTCTCTCTGCCATTTGTGTAGCAGAGAGGACACTGGGCCTCCCCTATTTATCTGGCTAAAAGTGGTTGGGGGAGAGAGGTTAAGTTATGTTTAAGGACGGCTTCCTGGCTGAAATTTCAGAGCAGGGGCTATGAAGCTCCAGTCTGGGAAGCCTGAGTGAGTCATAGAGAACAGTTCTCCTGGTGAATTAGAAACGAGACGTGGGCCAGAGGAGGGAATTTAAAAGAGAGTATTCAATAGCATTAAGTGCGACAGGGACCAGAAAAGATGAGGGGGGTGAAAACTTAAGACAGTTATTGGAATAAAGAAAAAAGACTGGAAGAAAGAATGCCAAAGTGCTCGCAGTGCTCACCTCAGGGTGGTGTGGCTGCGTATGGGTTATCCTTTGTCTGCTGCTATGCACTACTCTCTAAGTGCCAATTTTTCTACAATGAAGCATTTATTTGATAATCAAGGAATAGAATAATTGAAACTTGTTTTGAAAAGAAGTCATTGGTGACCTTGGCAAGAGCAGATTCAGCCGAGTTGTACCGCCAAGCCAGATTGCAGGGCATTAAGAGAGTGGCAGGGGGTTAGGAAGCGGAAGAAGTGTTGGGGAGCATTCAGAGAGCTTTGGCAGTAAGTGGAAGGGCAGAGATGATACCTGGAGGCAGCAGGGCCAAGCAAAGGTGTTTGTTCTTTATTTAATAGGGAGGAACTTTAAAAAGTAATGAAATTTCCTGAATTAAAAAAAAATCAAAATCTTATAAAGGACTTTTGTGTCTCTTCTGGATATAAGACACAGAAGAAAAATTTTTGAAATTTCTGGGACTTTTCTGTAGCTTGTAAAGACAATAGAAAAAATTGTATGCAACTGAGATTGTTCTGAAAAATCCAGGCTTTGTGGCCACTTAATATCTTGTGGTTTTCCAATCAGAGAGGAAGGAACAAATAAAGAGAGAGATAGAGCGGGGGCCAAGAAGTAGGGGACACCGGTGTTCACTGCGAGAACCCCATTCACAATAGACACATGCTGGAAGCAACCCAAATGTCCACTGACAGACAGATGAACAAACAAAATGGTGTATGTACCCACAGTGGAATATTATTCAGCCTTAAAGAGAAAGGGCATTCTGAAACATGTTACAATGTGAATGAACCTTGGAGACATTATGCTCAGTAAAATAAGCCAGTCGCAAAAGAACAACTACTGTATGATTCCATCTATATGAGATATTGGAGTAGTCAAACTCAGAAGGCAGGATGGTGGCTGCCAGGGACTGGGGGAGGGGGTGTGAGAAGTTATTGTTTAAAGGTCGCAGAGTTTCCATTTTGGGAAATGAAGAAAATTCTGGAGCTGGATGGTGGTGATGGTTGCACACAACGTGAATGTACTTCATGCCACTGAACTGTACACACAAAAGTGGTTCCAGTGGTAAATTGTATGTTATGTATATTTTACCACAGTTTAAAAAAATAAAAACAAGTAAATAAAATTAATTCTGAAAGGAGGAGGGGGAGGAGGAGGAAGTAGAGAGAAAAGGAAAGGTAAAAACTCCTGGGAGGCAGAACTGGGCGGAGGGTGCTGGGCGTTACAATGGGGATGATTTTGGGCAAGCGGAAAGGACACCTTCTATTCAGAGCACAGAGCGAGTGGGGAGTGTAGATGGAGAAATGGGAGTGGGAGGGAGAAGGGCGTGGGGTTAGATGGGTCAGATCAGGCATCTAGGAGAGCCTGCCTCCATCTGCTACGGCTAAGATTTAGAGAGCAGGTTGGAATTATTAATTCATTGATTTGTTTCATGAGGTAGGAATTCAGCACCAGCAGGACCATTAGCATTTACACAGCACCTTCGTGTGAAGTAGAGAAAGATCACCCCCATCTGCTTCCTGGGCAGACAGCCTCAAGGGTACGGGGCTTAGTAAGTGGTCAGCATCCCAGTGGGAGTGGGGATTTCCACCCCTGCCGGGCCCCTCAGCTGAGTGCCTCTATATTGAAAGAATGTACCCGAATGTATCCATCGGCTCTGTGTACCAGGTACTGTGCTAGGCTCTGTAGAATTTTCTAGCTATAGAAGATCCCCAAGTGGGGAGGAGAGGAGAGGCAATCATGGGACGGCATGATCCTGAACCCCACACACCTTACTTCTGCAGGGCTCTATGGCCAGCATGCAGTGGTAAAAGAGATGGCAGGAGAGGTTAGCGTGGACAGTGGCAGACCCAAGGCAGGCCAAGGGGACAGGGGTATAGGGCAGATCACACTGAAGTGGCTGACCTGGGCTCCAGGCCAGGTGGGGGCCTGGCTCAGTTGGGGAGGAAAGAACCCGGGGGCAGCAGATACGTGTGAGGCGCTTATTCTGCTTATCACCTGGAGGAATGGCTGGCAATAGTGGGTGTCCTCAGGCAGTGATGCCTCTCTGTACCAACCCTGGTGCACAGCGATATATAGTCAGCAGCACTGACTATTTCTGGACCATCCCCAGGGCAGGATGCTTACAACCGATTTTAACTAGAAGTTGCCTGACCTGCCCAATGATCTGGTTTGTGCTGCCTTTTCTGCAATGAGCAAAAGGTAATGATCTTTGGCCTATTTGTGGCCTGAAGTGATGGATTTTCGGGTTGGGAAGACCAGGGTTCAAACCCCAGCTCTTGGCTCAACGATTTACAAGCTATATAACTCTGGATAAGTGTCAAGTTTCTTTATTTGAAAAATAAATTCAATTATACCATCCCCCCAGGAGTTTATAAAGATTGAATGTGCTTTATTTATACATAAAGCACCTAGCACAATGCCTGTAAAAACTAATGAATGTTTAGTAGATGTCACTTCACACACACACACACACCCGTTTGGAATGTCTACATCAGTAAGGTTTGCCACCTGGCCCAGGTCAACAGAGCTGTTAAAGGTGGTTGGACAGGCCCAAGCTTCTACTTATGGGCATACAGAGACCCATTCTGTTTGTTTGGTCTCAGGTCTCTCCCGTCTGGTTCCTCTCTCATATTCACTGGGCTTAGAGACAGGGTTGCCTCTACAGACCACGGCAGGGCCTTAGAACTTCAACACTATATTTGTATGTATGGTACTTGTGAAGAAGTATGACATAGTATGCTGAACGGTGCACTGTCGTGAGGGAGAGTAGGCTGTGGGAAGGTGAGGTTCACTGTGACGAGGCGGAGGACACTAGAAAACTGAAGCCCCCTGTGTTGAGGGGGAGTGCTCTGGTAAGGGAATATGCTGCCCTCCACTTCACAGTCCTGTCTTGCTTTCCTGCTTTTGTTTCTCCACTCTTAAATTAGACTGTGCATGGACAGATTCCCTTCCCTAATGGACCTAAAGATATTCTTTTCCAACAGACACTACCATGAGGACAGCCCTGCGACCTTCTACCTGGGATTTTTCCTGCCAGCACTCCTTGCTGCAGGGCAATAGTCACTTCATGCAGAGCCCACTCACCAGGTATGGCCTGGGAACCCAACATAACCTGATGGGTGGAGGGGAGCATTAATGAGGGGACGAGCGGCGTGCAGGGAGGGGTCAGTTCTGCACAGGCTTACTAAAGCCCTGCAGGTGTCATGCATTGTGGTAGCCCGGAGGTTCAGACCTGAATAAAAACTAGTCCCCACTCTCAAGGAGTTCAGTGTGGCAGAGGACATAGAACTCTAGGTTCACCTGGGCTTAGGCTCAGAGAGCTCCCAGAGGCATGAACCACACACTCGTTCATGCAGAACAGAAAACCAGCAAGCAGCTCTGCCTCGCGAAGTCTGCAAGTCTTCCCGCAGGTGCTAATCTCTGAGGTGGGGTTTGAAGGAGTAGGAAGGAGTAGAGCAGCTGGGACCAGGCATTCCAGGTCAGGTCTCAGTGGCTCCAGAAGGTTCTGACAAGTGAGAGATGTGTCCTATGGAGGTTCTCTGGGGTCCTAGGGTGCCATTCTGATTTTCTGAAACCCATGGGGACCTGGGCGGGATGATAAGGTTTGTGATGCGGCTACTGCTGTTTCTATTTAGAGGGAGGAAGGAGGGCTGGTCAGAGAACAAGGCTGTACCCGTCTCTCCCTGTCAAAATTTATTCAATTTCCAGTCAAGGAAGGAGGGAGGCATGGAGGGAGGGGGAGGAGCTGGGTGGGCTGGGCTGGACCAGCCTGGCACTGGAGGGGACTGGCCGTTGGGCCAGAGGATGCTGTTTATTTGACTATGATGTATATTCAAAGGTCTCAGTTACAATGGGCCCCAGGCGCTCTTTAACAAGCGGCAGCTGTCTGGTCGTTCATTAGCTTTCCTGCCGTCTTCTCTGGGCTGGGCCTGGGGGGGGCAGTCCCTAAGCCCTCCCCTGTGGGCCAGGGACTGCTGACTTCTTGCCCCCAGCCCTGGAGCCACCATGATGAATGGTGCTGCTGCCCCATGCAGACAAACGTCTTCCTGGAACAAGCCCTGTTAGTTTAAGACAAACAATCCCAGTATATCTGGCAAAAGCCTGTGGATTGAAGGCCCCAGCCTTACCTGCCACCACCTGCCCCTCTGCCTCTGGGCACTGGGAAAAGATACATCAGGGACCAGGCAGCTCCTCAGGATGGGGACAGAGCGGGGTCTCCAAGGAGAGCAGGGCCTGGATGTCTATGAGAGAGGGCCTAACCCTCCGTAGAGAAGTGGAGAAACAGGCAGGCCTTGTGGGAAAGCAGGATCTTGGGCGGCTCAGAATCTGTTCTCTGCTGCTCTCACCTGGGTTTCGGCTCAGGTTACATCTTTCCTGGCATCGGATCCCTCAAACATTAAATAGGCCAGTTTGTTAGATCCGTGGTTCTTAACCCTGGCCGCATATTGGGGTCACCCGAGGAGATCTTAAGAAATACTAATGCCCAGACTCCATTCCCACAGTTCTGATCCAATTTGGTTTTAGAAACTACCACTCTTCCCCCAACCCCCAAAGCCCTCAAGTGGTTCTAATGTGCAGACAGCGGTGAGAGCCATTGGTTTGGGTGGTTCCCAAGGTCTCTCTGACTCTGGCTTGTTAGGATTTCCTTGAAAATTCCTTGTTCCTTAGCAGACACCTTCAGGAAGCCATTAATGTGCAGAATGTGGGCCCCAGAAGTCCCTCTACTAGGATGGAGTTCCTCTGGGACAAGCCCACCTGGATGGGTCAGGAAGGACCTCAGAGCTCATCTCGTCCAAGCTGGTTTTAGAGATGGCAAAAGTGAGGCATTCTCTCCTCCGAAAAAGGAACTCCAGGCCATGTGGCAAGTGCTTTGTAAATGTAAGCATTGACAATGTGGGAAATTATCCTTATTGCAGATGGAATAGTTGAAGATGGAGAGCAAGATTGGAGCACTGGAATTATAACCACGGTCTGTCTTTCCAAAAAGATTGACACCGGTTAAGGTCAGACACCAGATCTCTCTCTCTCTCTCTTTTTTTGGATCCTCCTCCTGTCTTAATAACACATGACTGTGTAGATGGATGGATGAATAGGATGAATGGAGGGGGTGTCTTAGTTTTGGGCATCCATCACAAGATTCATTTGTGTGTCACCTAGGCTGCCGTCACCGCCGTCACCACTGTGAATAGTGGAGGGGCAGGGGCTGAGGTACTGTGAACCTGTTGCCTTAGGACTCAGGGGAGGGCCCTGAAACTGGTTTTGACAGACTTGCTGTGAATGGTGAGGCCAGATTACACACCCATTATACTCCGCTGTGAATTCAAAACTCCAAAGTCCACCATGCAGCATAGCCAGGAATTTCATGCTCTCTAACGTCTTTTGTCCGAAATGGCCATTTCTGCCAATGGCTGAATGTGGTCCTGCAGGCATCGGGTCGGGAAAGGAGAGGATGCTCTGGACTGGGTCTGACATTCTCACAAGCTCTTAGATCCTCAAAATACCACCCAACACTCAACTAGCCACCCTTACATGAGCTCCCCTTGAGGGCAGCTCCCCTTGAGGGCAGACTCTCTGCTCTGCTAAGGGCACGGCGGTAAAAGATAAAGAGCCTGCCCTCAAAGAACGTAGAGTCAAGGGAGAGAAGCTGTCAGGAAAGAGCAAAGGGAGCCCCAGAGGAGGAAGTGCCTGACAGGGTTTGCAAGTCAGGGATGGCACACAGAGGTGACAGTTAAGCTCAGAGGGGGTTCTTCAGGGTGGGTCCCAGGAGTCTGAATTGTTTCAAGAGCTCATCAGGGATTCCGTTGTGCGGACAGGTTTAGGAATTGCTTGGCTAGTGCATGGTGGGGAACCGCTGGTGCAGAGGAAGGAAGGTGGTCCCAATGTGTCTGGAAGCCAGCTTATTTGGGGAAAAAGAGATGTGATTAGGGTGGGAGGATGGGCTCAAAATGCCTTTTTGTTAGACCAGTTTAAAATAATTCCCCCAGGAAGCAATAATCCACTTCAGTCCTCCTCACACAGCACTGATTTGCCCAGGTTGCAAGGAGATCTGGTGCCGATTACCAGGTTTCGGTGCATTAAGTAATGCAACAATAAAATTTGGGTCATTGCAGCACAAAGTCCCCTTTATTTTGACAAGTGTAGTTTTTACTCTGAAGTGTTATCATAAATAATTAAATTAAACCAGTAAATGGCGTGTAGTGTGCTTTGCTGAAGTAACAAAGTCTCTGTAACCCCAGACACTGAGCCACTCCTTTGGGGATTCTTGGCTCAGGAACATTCAGGAATTTTTTCAGAGCTCAAGCGTACTTGAACTAGTCAAGGGAGAGGGTAGAGTGAAAGGCTCATCTTCTTCCCTTGCTGCCCCCCTTCATATTGGTGTATCTCCCTTCTGCTGTGCCCCACCCTGTCATTTGACCTGTCGTCAATTTGAATTCAAAAGAGAGACTGCCCCCCAGCCCTGGGCTGGCCCGGGGTCAAGGGGTCGGGGCCTAGTGCACATTCTGGGCGGTCTATTTTTTCATAACGCCTTCCCGGGCACCAGGGCCTTGGTAAGGCAGTGCTTCAGATCTTAGGGTGGCAAAGCTCGCTGGGACTCTCAAGACAATTTGACTCCCCATCCCACCCCACCTGCAGCTCCCGTCATTTTATAAACAGGGAAACTGAGGCCCAGGGAAGTGAGGTGGCCCTCGTGCTCACTGGCTGATGGGTAGGGGTGAGCAACGTGGGGAGTATGAGTGAGGAAGACCCAGAGACCCAAAAGGAGAACGTGCTGGAGGGACAGGGGCTGCAGGGTAGAGGAAGGAGAAGTGGCAGGGTAGAAGGAGAGGGAAAACAAAGAAAGAAGCAGGAGCGAGATTTCTTAGAGGGTGAGGAGCTTTGAACTAGGCTCTTGGGGGCCATCTAGGAGGAGACACTGAGGGCTAGTCATCAGAGTCCTCTGCCCAGTGCACCGAGACCATTCTTAAACTACGCAAGAAAGAAGAAGCGAGATCTTTCCAGCAGAGAGGTATAAAAAGTACTGGAGAGAATCTCCAGAGGTAGAACAAGCTGGTTAAAAGCAGGGAGGAGTGTTCAGACCCTCTGCAAGGTTGAGTGGACAGTCTTTCTCCTCCTCTCCCATCCACTCCGTCCCCCCTCCCACCCTCTCCCATCACCTGCCTGCTGGACGTCCAAGCATTAGCTTCCCTCATGCTCCTCAGGGCCCTCAGATAAGGTGGCAGCTGGTGACTGGGTTGGAAAGTGGTGTATTCCCATCACCCCCTCTTTTGGCGGCATTCCAGACCTGTAGAACTCCATGCAGGGACAGCTCCTTTCTTAGAGCCAGAACTCCTAGTGAGAGTTCCAGAACCCAGGCTCCCTCAGAGTCCCAGGCCACTTCCAGGAACTCCTAGGGCCTCAGCGCCGAGCCAGCTCAGAGTGTCACAGACAGGGTCTCCTGGATGGAGGAGCCCATCAGAATGAGGTGCCTGACAGCACACATGGCCTTTCCACCTGCCCCCCTCAGACAGGGTGTTTTTCCTAGCACCTGCAGCGGAAGGGAAAGCATGTTGTTCTAACTCCACGGAACACTGAGCTATGTAAACAATAGACATGGAGCTTGGAACAAAAATCACCTACAGGGCAGACAGAGCCGCACCAGAAATCCCAAAGAGGACTCAGCCGAGGATCTGAAAATTCCAAGGTGGCGGTTAACAGTACACACATTCAGCTGATGGGGAGGCGTCTGGTGGCATGAACTTTTTTGCACTTGGGCTGTTAGTCTTCCTTTGGAGGGTTATAGAGGGCTGGTGGCCTGAGTAGCAGCTCCTTCTCTGTCCCAGCCATCCGATGCATCTGACACAGGGAGTGCGGGCAAGGGAGGGGAAGTGAGCTCAGCTGACTGGGGAAACCCCACCCCACCATATGAGGTCTGTGTCAGCTGGGAAGAAGGTAGGCGCTGCTGACTCACTGGTCCTCTCCACTTCCCACTGACCTTTGGGTCCTAGGACACCCCTTGGGCAGTGGTGACAGGGCAAGGTGGTGAGAAAGAGCTAATTTGCACACCATGTGGGATATGAAACTGCTCCCAGAAATCCACTGCCACTGAACTGGGTCCTCAGGGAGCTCCTTCTAAACTGACCTCCTCTCCCTGCTGGGCCCTCTTCCTCTGAGGCACCATCTACCTCAGGAAGTTCTCTCTGAGACCCAAGGCTGAGCCGGGTACCCTCCTCAGTGCCTCATTGTACCCTGTCCCATTCAAACCTTATCATCTCACATCTGTCTTTTTAAGGCAAGTCTGAATCCTTCTTGTCTCTGTGCACACTTCCATATACAGTAGGTGCTCAACAGATACTTGTCGTATAGAACAGGGCATCTCTAGACAAGGCCTGATACTTAAAGCCGAAGGCTTTAGTGGGAGGCCTCATTCTCTGGCCTTGGCTGCACTTGGCCGGGAGGTACCAGTTGGGGTGGAGGCATAGGAGTCAGAGCTGTGTGCACTGCCCTCAATTCAGCCACCCGTCTGTTCCCTGTCACAGCCGGAGCCTATCTCCTCTTCACCAAGCAGGTCTGTGGCTACTGCATTTCCTCCCTGTCAGGCACTGTGGGGATGTGTATGTGGCCAGGTCGGTGGAGGGGGGCGCGGGGAGTGGGGGGCTTTAAACAAACAGCCCATGGTCCCAGTGAATGCCAAGGCTCAGCCTATCCCCCTCCCCAGACAGAGGCTGCTTGCTGGACCGTGTGACAAAGAGCCAGCAGAATTCTTTAGCAAAAAAAGGATTTGGTGCTCTTCCTCCCTCTCCCCCAGCCAGGCCAGATAACGCCTGGGCGCCCCTCCTGCTCTCCCTCCCCCTTGGGCCTTTCACCCCCTAATCCACTGAGTGGGGAGCAGTCAAGTGGGCCCCCAGCTCTCGACAGGAAGCTGTCGGCACCATTGGCTCGCAGGGCCGGCTCCCTCCCCGCCGGGAAGGCAGGCTACCTTCCCCCAGCCCTGCTTGCTGAAACCCAACCCCTCTTTCCAGCTGCAGCACGAAAGAGCCCCAGGCCCAGCCTTCCCCGGGGACCCTGCAGCCTGCAGATCTCACGGTCAGGGAATTTTCCCTGCTCAGTGTTCCAAGCCGGCGGAGCCTCCAGAACAAAGGCCAGGGAGAGACAGGGACCATCTTCCCTCCTTTACCACCCGCCTCTCCCGTCTGGGCAGGGGAGACTCACTGGACAGAGACCATCATTCTTGGAGAGGCCCGTGGTTTGGGAGCAATCCCTGGAGAAACCGGGCCCGAGTCAGTTTGGAGCAGTCTCCAGTTCTTCCAGCTCTTGCCCCTCAGGGAGGACACACAGGTATGCTGACCTGAGTGTCCTGAGTCAGAGTCAGCCCTGCTCAAAAAGGCCTTCCAGCTCTTCCGAGAAGGGGACTACACTGGGTAGGGGGGGGACACACGTTCCAGAGCGCACTAACCTGTACCTGGGAAAAAGGCTATTTACAAAAGAATAATTGGGCTTTTGTTGTTATTGTTGTTTCTAGGAACAGACTGTTCCTCAGGCTCAGCTAATAAACTGTTGTCAGGCAGCCATCCTGATAACAGTGTAATAGAGTGGAAAGATCCCAGAGAGCAAGAAATGGTGCAAAGCGCTGTTTGATCAGTTACTAACCATGTGGCCGGTGCAGCCTTAGCGACACCCCAAGATGCATTATATTCAGCTCTGAGACAGTCTCAGTTTCTCACCTGTGATATGGGACTAATACTATTTGCCATGCCAACCTCCATTCATTTGGCAGCGACTAAGTACCCACTATGTGTTAGGCCTTAAGTCAGTTGCTGGAAGCTGAAGAGTAACAGGAACTCTACCCAAGGGTCATGTCAGAAAATGTGTCTGAAGGTGCTTGGAAAACTGAAATGTTGAAATAGATAAGGTCCAGCTGTAATGATCTCATTAACTTTCTTTGAATGGGGCTGCTAAGGAGATTTTTAAAGTTCTTTAAAATGGTTTTAAGTAAGTCAGACCTGTTTCTGTAATCTGTCCTGCACTATTTATTTGCTTAGCAAACCGTTTCTTCATAGATAGTGCAAAGGAAGGACTTCAGACCAGCCTGAGGCAGAATTTATCCCAAATTCAGAGTGAGTGGGGTCTGAATTAATTAGGTCTTTCTGTAGCTTAATGTATAAACCTGGGCTCAGGAAATTTGGCCTTTAAAGCAGGTGCCCTTTCAAATGAGGTGGGTTTCATGTGACTATTTTAACTTCAGCTCCATTACCCTTTATGGGCTACAGGGGTGGTGGGGGGAACAGGCGGAGAGAGATCTGGTACAAGTCTGCTTCCGTGAATGGGGAGCCAAAGGAACTGTAAAACAGCCCTTTCCCAACCGGGTAAATCACATCGTGGCCCGGCTGTGGTCTCCTCCAGCTGGGGTGAGGGCAGGTGCCAAGGCTCCCCATCCTACTTATGGGGCTGAATCTCTGCTGGGGTTTTTTTTCCTTCCGTCTCTTATGGAGAGCTCCTCATTGTCCTCGGACTCTTTCTCCCACAGCTTTATTGAGGTATAATTGACAAATGGTACTGTGTGTATTTTAAGTGTATATACAATGTGATGATTTGATATACATATACACTGTGAAATGATTACCACAAATAAGCTAATTAACACATTCATCACCTCACATTGTTACCTTTTTTTTTTTTTTTGGCGAGAATACATAAGATATACTCTCTTAGCAAGTTTCAAGTATACAATACAGTATTGTTAACTACAGTCACCATGCTAAACATTAGGTCCTCAGAACTTATTCATCTTATAACTGAAAGTTTGTACCCTTTGATCATCTCCCTTTTCCCCTTACATCTCAGTCCCTGGCTGTTTCTGAGTTCAACTTTTAGATTCCACCTCTAAGTGATATCATACAGTATTTGTCTTTCTCTGCCTGATATATTTCTCTTAGCATAGTGCCCTCCAGTTTCATTCATGTTATAACAAACGACAGGATTTCTTTCTGTTTTATGACCAAATAATATTTCATTGCCTGTTTATATACGTGTGTGTGTGTGTGTGTGTGTGTGTGTGTGTGTGTGTGTGTTTGTGCGCCCGGGCACGTGTATCACATCTCTTTTAGCCATTCACCTGTTGACAGATGCTTAGGTTGTTTCCATATCTTGGCTATTGTGAATAAGGCTGCAACAGACATGGGCGTGCCGGCATCTCTTCAACATAGTCATTTCATTTCCTTTGGATATACGAGAAGTATAACCAGAAGTGGGATTGTCAGATCAAGTGGTAGTTCTATTTTTAATTTTTTGAGGAACATTCATACTATTTTCCATAATGACTATACTAATTTACATTCCTGCCAACAGTGTGGAAGGAAGGGCTCCTTTTCACCACATCCTCACCAGCACCTGTTATCTCTTATATTTTTAATAATAGCCATCCTAACAGGTGTGGAACGACAGCTCACTGTGGTTTTGATTTTCATTTCCTGATGATTAATGATGTTGAGCACCTTTTCGTGTACCTGCTGGCCATTTGTATGTCGGGTCCTTTGCCCATTTAAAAAATTAGGTTATTTGGCTTTTTGCTATTGAATTGTAAGAGTTTCTTACATATTTTCGATATTAGCTCATTTTGGATATACGTTTGCAAATGTTTTCTCTTGTTCCATAAATTGCCTTTTCATTTTGTTCATATTTTCCTTTGGCTGAGCAGAAACTTTTTAGTTTGATGTAGTCTCATTTGTTTATTTTTGCTTTTGGTGTCAGATCCAAAAAATAATTGCCAAGACCAATGTCAGGGAGCTTTTCCTCTTTATTTTCTTCTGGGGGTTTTAGTATTCAGCTCTTATGTTTAAGTTGTTAATACATTTTGAGTTGATTTTTATTTATGGTGTAAGATATGGGTCCAGTTTAATTCTTTTGTATATGTCTCTCCAGTTGCACTACTTAGTCTGGCTTATGGGTGGGTTCCAAACTCTCCAGCCATCAGAGTGCTGCTATCTTGAGTATCGGGTCCTAGGACACTTAAGAATCTCTTGGCTAATCCTAAAACCCCTCATCCCCCACCCATGGACCTTCCCCACCTCCTCTTATATGGCCAACGGGACTCCAGGTCAACTATACTTGAGCCGGTCCTACTCCATAGTCACTAGCCACATGTGGCTGTGGAGCACTTGTGGCCAGTCTGAACTGAGATGTACTTTAAGTATAAAACACACACCAGATTTTAAAGACTCAGTATGGAAAAAGTAATGTAAAATATCTCATTAATAATTTTTATATTAATTACATGTTGAAATGATAATATTATGGGTCTATTGGGTTAAATAAAAATATACTTCAACAATTAATTTCACCTGTTTCTTTTAAATTTTTTAATGTGGCTACTAGAAAATTTGAAATTACACCTATGACTTCCATTTATGGCTTACACTATGCTTCCATCGGACAGCACTGCCCTAGAGCGTCAAGCAGTGAAACAGTGCCTGGGTTGGATGATTTCAGTGACCTTTACAAATCTCTGCTTCCTTTGGTCTCAAACAGGATTAAAAGTATCTGCTTTAGATGACTGTCGGGAGAACTTAGATGAGCCAAAAGTTGCGAAAGCACTTAGCATACACAAGGTAGTACGTGTTGGGTTCTTTTCCAAATCACAGTTCAAACACCTCTTAGAGCAGTGGTTCTCAGTTTGGGATGCACCTGGATTCACCTGGGCAGCTTTTTCAAAATATGCCCAGGCCTGGGCCCCATTTGGTGTTAACTGGTCTGAGTGGGGCCTGGGCGTGAGCAGAATTTTCAAAGCTCCCAGCCGATTCTAATGCTTGGCCCGGGTTGAGAACGCCCGCTCTCGAAGAACTGTTTGCTCCTTCACTCCTCAGTGCTTTGACCCCCTTGCTTTACATGGTGTCCTTTTAGCATTTTACATGTGTTTTGTGCTACTTTAATTATAACCAACATTTCTGAAAGCCTACCAAATGTCTGGCACTTTACATATATTGCCTTTAATCCTTACCACAACTCTGCAAGGTGAATTAGATTAACACTGTTCTGCAGATGAGGAAGCTGGGGCTTAGAAAGGTTAAAGTAACTTATTTGTTCAATAAGTGGAGGGGAAACAGGAAGAATCACTCAACCCAGCTAAGTCTGACTCCACAGTCGGGCCATTGACCACCAAACCACACTGCCTTCATTTTAAATTCTTCAGTAACTAGAATATAAGCTTCCAGGGGCAGGGACGATTTCCTCCTATTTGCAACAGGACTCAAACTATGCATTGAGTAGCCCCACCTTGATAAATACCTTTTGAAAATAGGTGGTTTATTAAAGACTGACTAAATGGGATTCGAGGTTTCTACTTTTGTAAAACTTGACATACAAACGTTCTTAAATCAACGGGTGAAAACCGTTGCTTCCATCTACAAGATGGACTCACCGGCAGCCGTCCAAAAGGACAGGTGAACTGCATAATGATGGGGAAAGATGCTTATGGTGTCATGACAAGTGGTGGGAAAATCTGGATCCACATTCTGGAAATGGTATCATTAAAATGATTTTAAAACCCTTTTTTTAAAAAGTAAAAAACAGGTGAGAGAGCTGGGAAGGAACGACATGAGAATGTTACCAGTCACTGTGTTATGGTGGTGAAAACACAGATAATTCTTTTTCTTCTGTTTGCCAAATCTTCTGTAATGTGTCTATATGACCTTTAGACCAAATTGGGGGGAAAAAATGTCTTTCAGGGTGTCCTTCCCAACAAAAACCATGAGATTTGGTCTGCGCTCCTTTATCCTCCGCCCCAGTCCAGGCCAGCTCATGCCCCCTCCCCCCTCCCCCCTTGACTAAAACAGAAGGGGGAAGCTAAGCGGAGTACCCTGGAGAGCCAGCCAGCCCCCTGCCCTGGGGTGGGGACTTAGGTATTTTCCCCACAACCAGTCTGGGAGTGAAAGACTGAAGGGCTGCATCTTCCTCTCTAGGGGCAGGGTCCTTAGGCCTCTATAATTAGGACCCTGTTCTGCAGACAGCAGGATGGGAAGTGGGGAACCCTTTTTCTGAGCATCCCAGTGCCTTTCCCAGGTTTGGAGCCAAGCACTGGAGCAGGCGCCCTTGACATTTGTCCTAGCCAGGCGCAGCCGCCCTGCGGTGGTAGTCTGGTAGATGGGCAGAAGTGCAGTTACTGAGAGGAAATGACTTTCCCTTTTGTCTTAGGCTCTCTCCTCTCCCTGGGGTGGCAGGGGACCCCACCCAGAAGCTAGCCCAGCCCACCTTGCCATTGCAGCCAGCCCCCTGACAAGCAGACAGTGTGTAGTGTAGCCCTGAGCTTTGGACCCAATCAGATCCTAGGTCAAATTTTGTCCAGTTTTGCCACTAAATGAACAACCTCAGGAAAATGACATGCCGTCAGAGCCTCATCTGAAAAATGGCGTAAAAACCCCTGTTTGGCAGGACTGTGATTAGGGTCAAATGAGAGAAGATTGGCAGAAAGCACCTCGCATAGTCCCAGCGAACAGCAGCTGGTATCGGTGATACTGTCGCCCTGGCCTGTCCTGAACCGGGCTCTTGGGGCTGGGCAAGGACCCTGGATTTGACTTTAGGGAACAGCCCCTTTTAGTGCTTCGCTCTTCTGACCTTGCCTCTGAGCGCTCTCTGGGAGTCACGTGACTTCAGGCTAGCCACCTTGCCATCCCTACTTCTCCCTTTTTTTATGTCTGCTTGGCTCTGGAGCAGTAAGGTAATCCCTGGGGAGAGAGCTGCACTCTTTCTTGGTTGGGGTGGGGGGTACGTAATCATTGTCCCCTTTCTGGAGGTTGGACAGTGATGGTGAGAGGGCTGACCTCACCCTGACCCTCGTATCCTGGCCATACCCCACTTCAGGATTCTTCAAGGAGTCAGAGTCTCTAGTCTAGACTGTGCTGGTGGTATTCCCCTGGAAATCATTCAGAGACTTTTGGGTATTTCTTAGGGATGGAGATGTTTCACAGTACTTGCACCACTGTAATAATAATATGCATTGTTATTATTATTTAGTACTCTGCAGTTTGCAAAGGGCCTTTTCATACCTCACCATATTTATTCCTCTCAGTAAACAACCTTGTGGGATGATACTGTTATTTCCTTTTTTTCACAAATGCGGTCACTGAGGCCCAGAAGAGTAAAATGATGACCACAGGAAAGTGACAAAGTGATGTCTCCTGACTGCAAATCCTGAACAGTGAACATGGGCTCAGCGGCAGTCTCCTGGGGGCTCTCTCTCCCTTTGTTTTGAGCCCCTGCACACCCCCAAAGGAGGTCATTTCTCTTCTTCTTTCACAGTAGAGAAAGTGGGAATCTGATGAAAATGAAGGTGGGGAAAACCGAATGGGAGGGGCGGTCATTTTCCCCAGGTGGTAGGTGTGAAATGACCAAGATGAGAAGGCAGTTCTCTCAGTGCCATGGGTGGTACTTCAAGTGCAGGAGGGCTATCTGGTTGCACACCTAGGGTCTTTTAGGTGGTTCCTGACAGGATATATGATGCAGTCCATCCCACATGCAGCCACAACTTTGGGGAAGAGAACTACATTCTTCTTTCTGGTGCCCCTGGCAATGAGGGGAGGAGAAATCTCTGGTAAGTCTTTCCAGCGAGTAAGACCCCTTATAAGCTCAGAAGGCAGGAAAAGAAGCCCTTCTCCCACTTGTCCTGTGTTTGGATCAAGTGCCCATGTCATCTACCTGCTAGAATGGGAGGGATGGGTACAGGCTTGCCAAGACCAGGAGAGAGCTGTTGGCAGCCCGCCAATCTCCATTTCCCATCTGTCTGCAGAGAGAGTGTGGTGGCTGGGATTCCCACCACCTGTGAGGCTCAAACCCAGTGACAAAAACTTGTTTCAAGAACCCTTGACTTACAAATTGCTGTGGGATGCTGCGGGGGAGGAGGGAGGAAGGGAAGTCCTGGACAAAGTGTCTTGAAGCCAACCGTCAGTTTAGTTTGGCCATCGCCTGTCCCTCTGCCTTTGTGGCCAGCTGTGTGGTGGTACTATTTTCAGCAGGGGCGGCAGGAGTACAAATGTCCTTGTGCACCATCAGCCAGCTTCCCTAAGTGAGATCCTAGCTTGGAGGTCCCAGGGCCCTCCCGGCGGCAGGCAAGCAGGGCCTCAAACTAGTTCCTGGAAACTTTATGGCCCCTCTCTCTGCTCTGCTCAGCGCCTCTCTCAGGGATTGCTCAAATAATAAAATAAGGCATTATAACAACAGTGACCATTTATTGATCACCTACCATAAGTCAGGCGCTGTGCAGGGCATTTCATTTAATTACCTCGTTAGTTACCAGCTTGCCCTGTTTCTTCTAGATCCTGCTTTAGAAAGAGGAATACTATGTAGAGAACATGTATATGGTTTCTAGTTCGTTTCATTTGTTGCAGGTAAGTCCCCCAAAACATCATTTTCATGGGAGAAAATAAGACTTCATTTCTACTGTTTCGCTTTGCAGGAAAACTTCCAGAAACCTCAGTCTGGGCCAGGCCCATAGTTGTGGGTGTCCGCAGTGGGCACGACCTCTGCAGACATGTCCCCTATAATTCACAACATTTTCCTGGTCCCAGCTGTTCTTCCCATCAAAGAGGCCTGCATGTGTTTTGGATGTTTTTTTCTCCCTTGCTCAACAGCCAAGATCTTTCCTACAAGAACTGGAGGGACAGAGCTTCTGGGTCCAGCTATGACCGGTGGGCCAAAGGGGAACCTTCGCAAGCCCCCACGCCAGCCACTGGGCCTTGGGATGCTGCCCTGCAGGAGCTGCCAGCAGAGTGGAGGGTTTGTGGGGAGAGCTCTCGGTACAGGGTAGGAAAGGGCAGCATTCCTCCGGCTGGTGGCGGCCGCTGGCGAGCCGGAGGCCTTTTTCACGGCCCAATGCAGTGCGGCTCTTGTGTTTATGAGCTTTGTGAGATTTAGATCGTTCTGTATTAGCCACAGGTTTTTTGGGGTCACATCAAAGGTTAGAAAGCTGTGGAAAGAGTTCTTTCCCCATGAATCACACTTCCCAAAAATCAAATTCTCCAAGCGGAGCCGGCTTGCTTTTCAGAGCTGGCAGGGGGGAGGGAATAGTAGGGGTTTCTGGGGAGTTTTCCTGAAGAAACCTCTGGGAGGCTGGACAAAGGAATTCTCAAACAGGAGAAAAGCCAGAGGAGGAGAAAGACCCACTGGGACCAGGTTGATGGACTAGCGTCTGGGGATTGGGGTGAGATGGCTCCAGGGCTTCAGATGCTGCCGGCCAGGAAGGATTGGGCCCCCGTTGGACTCCAGGGAGTGTCCTGGCTTGTCTGGTGCATGACCTGCATAGCCGCACATGACAACCCTGTCTTTCTTTGCTCCCTCCTGTATAGGTTGGATATCTCTTTAATGGGCTTCCATGAATCCTCAGATGGTCATAGATTATAATTATTTATTATAATTATCTGCACCCTGTTCCTGGCTACTTCACAGTTACACATTTGAGGGCAGGGGCGAGCTGTATCTTCTTCGCTTTTACTTTCTAGCCAGGCACATAGCGTATGCTCAGGAAATGCTGTGGAATGGATGAATAAACGTTGCTGAAAGAGTACTAGCATTTGGGGACTGGTATGGCTAGTAAGTATTAGGAGCCAAGGAGGGCTTTGATTTCTTTCAAGAAAAAGTACTATCCAAATATACTAACGCCTTTAAGACCTAGATTGACCACTACCTGCTCTAGGTAGCCCCCCGATGAATTTTTGTTCACTTAGTCCCCCTTCACTTCTCAAACACTTACCAGCCTCCCTCTTGGGCACGATGACAGGGTGTCCTTGAGAAGCCCACAGTCCTGCCAGGGTGACAAACACACTTGCTGGTCAGTACAGGGAGTGATTGAAACTGTCAGAAAGGCACAAGTGAGTCACCCGCAGGGGCCACAGGATGCTAGGGAGGGAGTGGCTCACTCATTGCCAGAAGGGGGCTTGGAGGGAGGGGCCGGAGAGAAGACATGGAGGGAAACCATTTTCGTTGTGCTCTTTTACAGGCTTTGTCTCTCTTGAGCACAGAGAGGTCAAGGGTCTACTCCAAGGTCATGGGGCCAATAAGTAGGTCTCAAACCTGATTCTGCAGTTCTGTATCCTGTGGCAGACCACCGCTTTCTATGCTCAAACCCAGGCCTTGATAACCTGTTCATCCGGAAGCCGCTGTGGCCTCTCAGGGCATTTGGTCAAAAGGGGGCCCAGCAAGGGCTATGGAGTTTATCCCCGAGCCATCAGGTGACCTGTCTGGGCCTGCTTTCCTCTGTGGCTGCCTTGTTAACAATCTACCTTGTTCCAGCTCCTCGCCTATCTCGCTTAACAGTTTGATGCTTTGCTGACCTACTTGGCAGCAATCGTACTCCCCGAGGCCCTCATGGACACCTCCCTCACGATGGGTTACAGTGCCTTTGTACCCTCGGGCACCCGGACTGCAGGTTGTCATGGGGCACTGGGGGCTTCAGTTCCTCCAGGTCTGGGCAGACCTCTCTCCAGCAAGCCTCCTGAACTGGCTGAGCCCAGAGTCCCTGCCCCTTGCTGCTGGGTATCCCCAGCCAGTCTCCTCTGCCAGGACTTCTTCTCTCCCCTCAGCTCACCATCTGGGACACTGCCCGTTCCTGCCCACTGGGCTGCAATAGGAGTGAGGGCACGGGCCCCACAGTCTGGCAGACCTGGTTCAACTCCTGCATCTGCCAGCTTTCATGTGGTCCTTAGCTTCCCTGAGCCTTATTTTTCCATCTGTAAAATGGGAATAATAATACTCACCTCACAGGAATATATGCATACTATGTGAAAATGCTCTGTTCTGTACCTGGTACGTGGGTTAGAAAGTGGAAGCTAATGCTTATAAAAGCTTTCAAAAGCTCTTCGCTATCTGGACTTCGGCTCTCTTGAGCACGGAGAAGTAAGTGTCTTTTCCAAGGTCATATGGCTACCAAGTACGTCTCAAACCTAATTCTTCCACCCCATATGCTATGACATAACGCCATCTCACTTTCTGTCTTGAACCCAAGGCTTTGATAACCTGTTTATCCTACTGGTCTTGTTTGACCCAGAGGTGCACAGAGAAAGCTTGACACAGCCCATTTTACAGTGAGGAGATTTGGACTCAGTGAGAATAAATGAGCTGCCCAAGGTCCCACTGCTTGTCAGGAAGGAGCTGGGTGAGAACTTGTTTTGGTTCTGCATTCTGGGGCCTCAAAATAACTCTTTACCTCCTCTTTTCCTCCGCTGTCAGAGTGTCCCATCCCTTTCCCAAGACTTCTCTCCCCGTGCTTAGGATGCCAGTGACTCTGGGTATAATTCCGGCTCTTACTGTGGTCCCAGGCAGACCCTTCAGGTGGAGAGGGATGAGAAGAACACTCCAGGTAGGTTTTGCGGTGTTGGGGCTTCTGGGAACTGAAGAGCACAGTGCCTGGAGCCCTGAGAAGGAGGGTGCTGCTGGTGGAGACCCTCTCCTCATGTCCCTGAGGCAGCCCAGACTCTGCTCTTCCTGCAACCCAGCCCCTGACCAGAGCAGTCCTGTGGCCAGTTGGCGGCCGCTGCCCAGGCCCCAGCCCCAGGCTGCCAAGGTTGGCAGCCTCACGGCCACGCTGCACAACTCCGCGCCTCTCCTCCTCAGTTTATTCCTTCCAGATACACAGTCGCTGCTTTTTATTTGGATCACTTTTCTGTGTTATGCTATTTCAGTTGTTTTTCCAATCCCTCCCTCTACCCCCCTGCCTTTCCCCTTGGCAGGGTTCCTAAGAAGACAAGTTTTTGAAGAGAGCTGTAAGCACATCTGCTCTCTGGCTGCAACATTCCAGGAGGGCCCTGTCAGGGGCTCAGGTCCCAGGGAGCCAGGGCACGCTGGGCGGCAGAGGCCGGCGGGCAGGGTGCAAGGCCCCTGGCAGCTGAGACCCATAGTGGGCACGCTCGCTGCAGCGGGCAGGGCTGAGCCTCAGGGCTCGTGGGTGCTGCCAAAGTCCTGGAGCCGCAGCTCGCCAACTCCCTGGTCCTGCTGGCTGTGGCTGCTGGCTCTCTCGGCTCAGGTCTGCGTGTGCCAGGCTTGGGGTGAGAAAAACAAGGAGCCTTCGAAAATGCTCTGGCCTTCCGTCTCCTCTTTTGTCAGTGGCTCTGAGGGGGTGGGGGTCCTGTGTGAGGTCGGTGTGGGAGTCGGTGTGGGAGTCGGTGTGGGAGTACACTCATGTGTGCTGGAGAGTGTGGTGTTTGCATGCAGGTTCAGAAGTCACAGGGCCTGGGTTTAATTCTTGACTTTACCACCAATGGCTGTGTGAACTTGAGCAAGTTACTGTGCCGTGGGGCCTGTAACATGTCCCCCTCACAACATTGTTTACAGGGTGGACTGAGTTAGTACATGAAAATACTTCCTGGCACATAGTAAGTGCTCAATAAGTGTTTGAGCTTTATAATTACACGTGCATGGGGGTATATATGAAATTTAGTAAATTCGGGTGGAGTGATGCTTCTTGGACTTTGGAGTGTGAGAGTTGCCTGGGAAACTTGTCAAAGGTGCTAGCTTCAGGGACTCACCTACAGATGCTAATTCAGCAGGTCTTGGGTGGGCTCAGGAGTTTATTTTAATCTGGAGGCCCTGGTAATGCTGATGGTGGTCCAGGAGCTGATCTGGAGTCATTTGAGGTGTTTGGGTGACGAGATCCTTGAAATCCTGGGCTTGGGTATATCAGTCACTACTGCCTTGCAAATGCAGCCAGAGACCAGATGAAGGGGTGGAGTGGGATGAGGCAAAGAGGTGGGCAAAAGCCACTCCGGGCCGAGCCTTGAGGCTCTAAAAAAGGAATTAAAATTATGGGGGTTTTAAGCAAGGGATTGACACAGTCCTACTGGAGTGATTTGGCTCAGACCAGCTTGGCGAACAAGCCCAAGGCAGAGCAGATGTCAAGGACGGTGTAAATGTGCAGTTAGCTCAAGACCAGAGTGGCAGAAGGGTCTATGCCCTGAAAGCAGAAACAGCAGAATGTGAAGGAAGAGAGAACTCCCCAGGTTAAGCAGCTGTGTGCCAACCCTCTCCTCCCGCAGCCTGGGTGTCTGAGCCGCTGGTGGAGCCTCCAAGCAGGGCCTGGGCTCTGTGAGCTGCTCTGTGGACCAGTGAGCCAGGCTGCGGCCAGACTCCAGGGCGTGGCTGAGGATAGGAATCCAGCTCTGTCAACTCATCCCCTTAAGAACTTGTAGTTTCTTGATTTATTTTTCTCAGCTATTTCTCTTTGTAAAGATCTTTAGAAAAATTCTTTGGTTTGACTGAGCAAAGGAAAGGGGGAAGTGGGCTGTTCTGAGGCTGGGGAAAGGGCTGGTTGCCTGCTTCAAGGAAGAGACTGGGAACCAGCCATGGGGCCCGTGATGCAAAGGTCACCCCTCCAGAAACAGGCTGGTGAAGGAGCTCTGAGAGCGGGGCCCTCTTCACCTGGGATCTCCTCTCACGTGGTGAATTTGATGGGTCTATAAATATGTGTGAAGGTGGTAAATGACTCAGTGAATGAATGAGTGTGTGTGTGTAGGTGTGTATGTGCACAGGTGAGTGTTGTATGCATGTGATTCATTCGATTTATTTAACAACAACCATCAAATATTTACTGTGTGTGTACTATGCAACAGACACTGTTCTAGATGCCTGGGATACATCAGTGAACAAAATGAAGATCCTTATCCTCAGGAAGCTTACATTCGGGATAGGGATTTTTTATGTCTAGTGGAGATGGATACGTGTTTGTGTGTATGATCTGTTGTGCACACATATGTGATGTATGAAGGTAAGTGAACAGGCAGACCTGGGTCAGAAACCATCTACCAGTTTCTAGGCATGATACTGGGCAAAATACTTAAATTTTCTGAGCCATAGTTTTTTATAAAATAGAAAAACAATATCTTTTTTCTCACAATTCTTGTGAGACTAAATGTGAAAAGACTAGGAAAACTCCAAGTACCTGGTGTGTGATAGCTTCCAAATGATATTACTTCTTCAGGTCTCCTGTACAGTTGGAGGAGGTATTTCTACATGTATATACCAAGCAGGTGTCTGTGTCTGGGCAGGTGCCCCATGTGTCCAAGGTCTGAATGGGTTCTCCCTAAGTGAGAACCTTCCTTCCTCAGGATATATCTTGTGCTGTGGAGATATCTCCGGGCTGATTAAAGGTGATGATGTTGCCTGGAAAGTTCTGTTCCAAACAGCTCGCTATACAGTGGGGAGGAGAAAAACTGGAATCCCATGAGTTGGCCCATGTAAGCCTTGGCTTAAGTCTGTCATGAGTCCATTCAGTGCACTGTGACTCTGTTGTTCGCAGTCCTGGTTTTGTTGGACACAAAGACTCTTGGTCACCCCTTTGTTGATACCCACTTACAATAATGTGCAGCTTTTCTTTTCCCAGTTTCATGACTCCCTGGCCATGCTGCATGCTCCCTTCTGAGACCTTCTTCTTGACTCCCAGATCATTTGTAGAAGTAACTAGAAGATGGACACAGACCACCCCCCAGGGGCAACTGTGGGAGCAGGACTGTGTTTCTTGGTAATCTGCTTGGAACTTCCAAGATCCTTGCTTCTCCCACACGGCAAGAAGAGAGGTGGGTTAAGTTCCTTCTTTCCTCCCTCTAAAACTCTCCCAAGGAGGAAGTCCATGGTTTTGCCTATGTCCTCTAAGACGATGACTCAGTGTCCACATCCAGCCTCAGCATCCCTCCTCTGCGCTAAGTGTCCATCTGATGGCCAGTTGAGCAACTGAGATTCAATGTCCTAAAGTCCTATCCGTCTTCTTGACACCAAACCAGCTCCCTCGGGGCATCCAGCAGTTCTAATTAAGGACTCCAGCATTCTGTCAGTCGCTCTAGTTTGAAATTGCTGAGTCATTCCTCACGTGTCCTTCTGTTTCATTTCCCACAGCTAATCAGTTTTCTAATCATTTCAATTGATTCCCCCAGCCAGTCCTTTCTCACTCGCATTCCTGCTGCCACCACTCCCCTGGTCAGGCTGTCCTAGACTCCTATTTGGCCTCCTTGCCTCCAGCCCCCCCCTTCACCAGCCAGTTCATCTCCTAAAGCATTCCTATGGACCCACTGCTCCCCCTCAGCCACTACCCTTACCTTTTCTATCCACGGCACCCACTCCTCTCCCCCATATACTCTCTGCCTCAACCGAACTGGTCCCCTTGTGGTGCCCAGAGCACTGTGTGCATCCCTGCTACCCTACTTTTGCTGGAGTTTTTGCCCTCAGCCGCCTGGACTCCCTTCTCCCATTCCAACCTTTTACCTAAATTCTAGCCACTGTATATAACACCCTAACATTTTGAGAACATGACGAGGAGAGGTGGGGAAAGTTGGTGGGGGTGGAGAGCTAAGTTGCTAGCAGTTTGCTAGAGGTAGAGAATTTCGTTCACCTAGGGGCAGACTTTTGCTTTGTTTTGGGAAAATCAACACAAACCTAAAACTGTGTAGCCACTGTTGGCCTGAATGCAGATGTTCACAGTCCTGGCTCAGCAATGTAAATAGCCATGCCTTGGGAGAAAGGAGCTGCCTTTTTGTTCATTTTAACCTAGGGTGTGTAGAGAGGAATTGTGACAGAAGGGAGCCTGGACTGGTCCCTGTGGAGGTGACTGTTTTCAGCTGAAGTTTGGAGAGTTGCTTGCAAAGAGATCACAACCTTGTTGAAGAGGGCCTACCACTACTGCTTTAGGACCCAGGTGACATATCTTGGCACAGAGCAGGGGAGAAGGACAGTCTGTCCATCTCTGTACAAAACACAGTATACCTCCAGAATCCTGGGGGGCATAGAGGAGGCAGCGGGCATGGATGCTGGGGACTCCACAAGGAGCATCTCCAGGAAAGAAAGGCCTGCCTCCATGAGCCCCATGTGGTAATTGTGATTAGATGAATTTGTGACATCATTTGAGATGACCCATTGGGAGCTCCCAGAAATATTTGAGGGAAATACTGCATGGAGTGAGGCTCGGTGTCATTGCAACTTAACAACTCATTGTTAAAGCAGCAACAAATCATTTATACCCTAGGCAGGTGAAAACTAAATATACACTACACCATTAATCACAGTTGCCTCTGGGTGCCAGTATTCTAGACAGCCCACTTTCTTCTTTATATTTCTATGAAACTTTTCACATTTTCCACTATAAGCATTTGTAATTAGAAAAACAAAAGCTATGAATAAAAAGATATTTTCTTTTTCCTACCCCTTCTGGGGCCCAGGGGAAGCCTTGGCACTGCCTAAGGCCCCTGCGGTTTCTTCCCCTGCTGAACTCCTACAGTAACTCATGGGTGCAGAGCTCTGTTTATTCCTTGTTTTAGGTGCTTGTGCCAACTCCATGAGTTTGTTCAGGATAAGGGGCTCATCTTCTCCTCGAGCCCTCCCTCTCCACTCGCTCTGCTTTCAGAGGCTATTTCTCAGAAGCTGGCTGGCCTGCTCCCACCGTGGGCCTTCATACTTGCTGCTTCATCTGCCAGTACCCTCTCCTCCCGCATCGCCCAGACAGTTTGCGGGCTCTCTGCTTATCCCCTTCAGTTTTGACTCAGATGTCACTTCTCAGAGAGATTTTCCCTGACCAGCCTGTTTGCAGTTGCACACCCTCCCAGTGCTCCTTCCCCCTTTCCTGCTTCATTTCTCCCTATGACATAGATCTCCAACCGACATGCTATATATTATACTTCTTCATGATCTATATCCTTACGCTTGTATGTAAGCTCTGTGCAAGGATCTTTGCCTGTTTTGTTCTCTGCTATGTATGCCTAGTATGTATAGAAGATGCTCAATAAATATTTGTTGAATGAGTATGAGGGGGGACCCAAAAACCTGGGAATTATCCTCCGGAGGGCAGGCCCTTTGTAGTACAGGCTTCCCCTTCTAGGTAAGTGTTCTAGGAACCCATCTGTAGCAGTGTGTCAGCTGGTGTTGTTGTGAGAGGTTGCATTTGGCCCCAGTGAAATTGTTTTTGAAGACTCTTTTAACACGTTTGCCCATTTTGTGATGGGTGATTTACGAGCACACCTGCCCACATCACACTCTGTTCAGAAGTTTTTGACCAAAAAAACCACATGACCTCCATGCTCCACCCTCCCTATTCACCTGATCTTGCCCTGGGTGACATCTTCTTGTTTCTCCGGATGAAAAAAAGTCCTCAAAGGGAAACGTTTTGCCCATGTGGAAGAGGCAAAATAAAAAAATGGCAGAAGCACTAAAATGCATCAAAATTGGCAAGTTAAAAAACTCCTGAGCATTGAAAAAAATGCCTTGATAGGTGTATTGCATCAAATGAAGAGTCGCTTGAAGGTGACTGAAGTTTAAACATGTAAGAATAAATGCACAATTTTTTATACATAAATTCCATTTTGGGGGGGTCCCCTCTCATACAGCATATAACAACAATAGTTATCACGAATCAGACACTGTGGTAGGTGCTTCGTAATCCCCTCATTCAGTTTTCACAGTATTTTGTGAAGGTAGCATCATCTCTGTTTAAAGATGCAGAAGCCAAAGCTCAGAGAGGTGAGGTAACTGAGCTGAAGCCACATGCCACTGCACTGCAGAGAGTGGAATGTTTGCTTCAGGGCCAGGAGTTTCTGTGGCAGGAGGCCTCCTCTGCCCTTTGGGGAAGCGAGGCCGTCTCTTGTTGGGCTCGGCACCCAGCAGGCCCCTGAGAAAGCTCAGGGTGGGGCGGCTGCTTCCCTTGCACTGGTGCCCCCACTGCAGAGACCGCAGGGCTGCTGCTCACAGGTCTCATTCCCCCAAAACGGGCTCCTCTTCCAACTCAGGTCCCCTCTGTGACAAAAGACCCGTGCCCCCCCAGTCGGAACAGCCAGCTTGCCCCTCCCCCTTCTCACTACCTCTACTCTCTCGCCGGGGTGCTCTCGGTTATGGTGTAAATCAGCAGAACAAGAGGCTTTGCTCCCTACTTGCTCACCCGTTTTCCCAAAGGAAGGCTGGTTTCTCCCCAAGAACCTTTTGAAGGCCATCAGGGTGGAACACCAGCAGGAACCCAGAAGATTTAGGTCCAAGTTCTGGATCTGGTGCTCGCTAGCTATGTCAAGAGCTAACAGAATTATTCTTTCCCTGTCGCTGCCTACGGTATTATGTCGGCAAAGGTAGAACCTGCCTGATAAGACAGGTGCATAAGGCAATGTGGTTTTCATACCTAGCACCGTGCCTGACACCTAAGACTTAATAAATGCTGGCTGCTATTGTTATCGGTCATGACTGGCTCAGGAGCTGGGCAGCGAGGTCTGCCGTCAGCTGGAAGGATGGGGTGTGGGCTGTGGATTGTAGCTGACCACTGCTCTGATCACTCACTAAACTCTTCCCTAGAGTTTCAGTTCTCAGGTTGTATTCTTTGTTAAAGGTCACAGTCATGCCTTTTAAAAGACCTTGATTAGGACACTTTTCAGTGTACCTAACCTCCTTAGTCAGTACACTATGATTCTGCTGGGAGGTAATTGTTGCCATCTCTGCTGGGTTGCACAATTTGAGGAATAATTTGCACAAGCATCAATTGCCACCATGACCAGGGCATGAAGCATAATTATCTCTAGTGGAAACTGTGATTGAGCCTGGAATTGAAGCCTGATTTGCAGGGGCTATAAATGAGCTGCCACCTCCAGAGCATTATTTGCCTGCTAGATGGTGGGGCTGTAATCAACCTCAGCCTGTTTCCAAACACTCATTCTCCAAGTTCCAGTGGGTCCAAAATCCCGACCCTGGTGAGTGTCAAGATCCCTGCAGAGTCTGTGGCTGCACTGAGACCTTCCTATTGTCCAAGACATGATTCATAGTTTTCCAGGGAATTTCCTTTACTGTCTTTGCTTTCTAGTTGTAATATAATAAATATGATTTGGAGCAATCCATCTGCCACCACTCCCCCAATAGCAGTGCCCTGCTCTCCCCACTCAGTGTTTGACCCAGGAAGATCTAGTTCTATTTGTGGCTGAAAGGGAAGAGCACGGGGGATCCAGGCCTTCCTTCTCCCTCATGGGAATGACCATACACAATAGGAGAATTCATCTCTTGCCCTCACCATGGCCAATGTCTGCTCTACACATGGGCAAGAGGCCATACTTTGAGTACTTCTGAGAAGCTGATGATGGCATCTGTGACAGGGGAGGTCTTTCATCCTGAGTAAAGGGGACATGTTCTGCCAACCCTTTGTACCACGTGAAAACATGCTGGGAATCATATTTGCAAGTCCACAAACGTTATTTGATTGTCCCATGCCATGAAAGACTTAATTTGAGGCTCAGTAGAGAGAGCAGACTAAAGACTGAGACAATATGGCCTATAGGGACAAAACATGCTGAGTTTGAGCAAAAATACACATTCTACATGTAGTCAGCACTTTGTAAACACTGGGGAGGGAGTAGGCAGAGCTGGGATCAGTGTTCACAGATAATTCTCCAACTTGATTTTAGCCCCCTTTTTTACCCTCCTACAGGCCAGCGTCTTGACATAATTACCTTGGCTACACGATCCTTGTTTGTATCTCCAGAGAGACAGCAGTCTTTGAAGAAAGAACACGAGTCCGGAGACAGATGACCCAAGTCTGGAAGGAATCCCAAGATGAAGGAAATGTAAAATAGTAAAAAGTGCAGGCTTTTGACTCAGTCAGACTTCAGTTCCAATCCTTGTTTTGTTATATACTGTCTGTGAGACCTTTATACCTCATCCAAGCCTCAGCTTGCTTAGTGCAAAATGGCATAAATATCTATCCTGTAAGATTGTTATGAAAATCATTAAAACATATGTAAAGCATATAAAAGCTGGCTCATGTTAGGTATTGAATAAATGGCAAGTATTACTATCATTAACATCTGTAAAATGGAGGTATTTAGTAATACCTACTTTGCAATGTGGTTGTGAAAAGTAGGAAGAAAACGCCTTTGGCCTGTAGATGTTTAATAAATGGTATCATTGTTGATTCTGTCTTTGCCAGGTACTATACCTCTCTGACCTTCAGCAGTCACCTCTGCCACTGGTGAAGTGGGGAGGGAGTATTTCTACTCTACCTCACTCCCATAAGGACTGGAGTGGCAGCTGGAGATAATTACATAGGCTTTGCTTGTTTTTTGGAGTTGTGACAACTAAAATCACATACAACATATTGGAAGCCAGGAATGGGGAACAATGTGCTAGAATGAAGCACATTGGATTGGAGGCAAGAGACTTGAGCTCTAGTCTTGGTGCTCATTTGCTGACCATAGGCAATGACCAAGTAAGCTGACCTTCAGGTGCACACACTGCTGACCCCTCAGCAGATGTGAGAAACACGAATGTGAGAAATTATCATTGTTACCGTTCCTCGAGGGTAAGGCCAGTCTTCCCCTTTTAATCTTTAGAACCCAGCAAAGTCCTTGGCATATAGTGGGCACTCTATATTTCTGCTTGTTTAATGAATTATAAAACTGCCCAGAAGTTGTGTTTTTAAACCTAAGTTAACTTTTTTGCCCATATGTTTATAGCTTTTGGTTTCAGTCTGATTTGTTGGATCCCTGGGCCTGTGTTCCAAAGTATTTTATTCCATGCTAACCTTAACACACACAGAAATGTTATTTGGACACAACTAAAAGCAGAAAAAACTGGCATTAAAGAGAGTAGAAAGCAGCTCTTCTGTCTATGGCAGCTGTAAACAGTTTCACAAGTAACCTAACACCCATCTCTGGTTTAGTTAGCACTCCTCTAGGTTCCCTATTATTCTATGTACCTATTCTACAGGATTTGTCCCTAGAGTGAAGGTGGTAGGCATTGCAGAGACCTAACTTGCTTATGTAGATGACCCTACACAAGTAGTTAAGAATGTGAGGGATACCTTCCAAGTCTCCTTCAGAATGGGAACTGGCAAGTAGAAAGTGACAGGAAGAAGCATGAAAGAGGGGACTGGGCTTCCTGGTACCAGGGGAGAGATCTTGAAGTGGAATTTCTTGGTAGTAGGGGATGCCATATGTGCCTTCCCACCCACACGACATACTATTCCAGAATTGTTACCATATTTGGTCTCTGAGAGCTTTGGTAGAAGAGGGAACCTTGTAAGAGAAGGGATGGAAAAGAGCAAAATGCTGATAGTCACCATCATTGTTTGTACACTGTGATAAATGGCCCTGGAACAAGAGCACTGGCAAAGACAGAGTATTTTCCAGATCTGCCATGTATCCAGCCTTCTTCTCATGAGGAACGCCTGTGATCCTAAGTCATTTTGAATATAATTTCCCACCCCCAAAGCCTTCTGCCTTTTCTCCTTCCCCACCCCATCTTTTCCCCCTCTTCTCAAAGTCTGACTAAAGCCTTACTCCATCACTCTTGCTGGGTTAGGTGTTCCTCTGTAGCCTTCAACTCACTGCACTGCAATTTCTGGTTTATTTACTTACTGTCCAGTTTTGAAAAGTGGGCCCTTTATTTATTCAACATTCTATCCCCCATATAGTGCACCACAGTAAAGTTGATGCTCAGCAAATGTTTAATTTATTTAGTATACTAGAGTATACTTCTCATTTATTGCATTTTAATTTTTCTCTAGATACTATAATGGCTAAGCAAATAGAGTTACATGTCATTCTCTTTTCTTTATACAATAGACAAAAAAGTGTTGGGAAGCTAGACACCAATAAGCTATTTTTTTCCCCCTAGGTACCAGATCATCATGCTGCAGAGTTCCTTTGAACCATTAAAGTACAGTCCTACAGTGCTGCATAGTTTGTTTAAGATACTAGAATAAAATACAAAGTTTTTCAAACCATTTTTACAAAACCAGCAAAACTTGAAAACAAAATCCTATAACAAGAAGTAGACCAATTTCATTTAAACATAAATTTTACAGTATATTAAATATAACAAAACATAGCAAGATACAAAACTTAAATTCTAATTACACAAATACAACTCCTACAGAAATAACCCTCCTCTCACCTTGTCCTACTTAAGAATGAAACAGTAGCTTCCATACCACGACTGCCCCGCCCCCTTGCTTACCACCTTTTCCTCAGCCCTCGCCAGGGTCCAGTGCCAGCCCTGCATTAGCCCTTGCCCTAACCCTAGCTCTCATACTGACTTCACCTGCCATGGCCTCACAGCACTGCACTGGCCAGGGCTGGGATTCCTTTTTTAAGGAGCTTGACCACAAACTCCAGGATTTTCATCTTGCTGGTTTCCAGGTTGCTTCCAGGACCCCAAAGGAATTTACACTCTGGCGGATTGGTGTGAGGCTCCGCCTGTAGCTGAGGTATCACTGATGTACGAAATCTTCCATATTAAGCCTCTTCGGGCGCTTATACAGCTCATGATACTTTGAGGAACAGACCCCCAACCGACTCAGCATCTCCTAGACCTGTGCCTCCCTGGCGCTATTACCTTGCATGCAGATGAGGCCCAATATGAGCATTAAGAGACCAGCCTGGGGCCATTTCCTCCCAGATCCTCCTTCTCCGCCAGAGGTTTCAGTTTGATCAGGGTATGTGCTTGTGACCAAGCTGTTTCAGCTCAAAACCAAAGATATACCACAAGATGTTCTGCGGCCCTAGCGATGATCCCAGGGAAAAGATCCCTTAAGTCTCCCATAACGTATTTCACCATCTCGCAGCGAGTGATGGGAGCAGGAACTGCACCAACCCCGCCACCGTCCATTCTGGACGGCGGCAGGCCCCGCGCCGGGCCAAGGCTTTGGCTGCCAAGACCCTCGCGCCTCTCCGGGTGAGGGCAGGCTCCGCAGCCCCTGCCTCCTCATGGCGCCAAGATCCGCCTTGGGGCTCTACTGCAGGTAGGGGCTCGGGGCCTCCTCCTGCGAGGTGGTCGGGGTCGCACCGTCAGGGCTACCATCCTCCTGCTCCTCAGCCTGAGGGACGGGGAGACCCCCGCGCTCGGGTTTCTGCAACATGTTTTCTTTCGGGCGGCCAGGTGCACAGCGTGTACACGGGCCGAGGGATGTTCAGTCCGCTGCACGAACCCAGTGGAGGGGTTGGACAGCGGCTGGGGCGGCGGGACGAGGACCAAGAGGGATGACAGAAGGCACTGCGTGGCTGCTGGGCAGCACTGCAGAGAACTCAGAATCCTGACTGCGGCGCGGCCAGTGCGCAGCCTTAGTTCGCGCCCGGGCGCCGGCTCGCGAGGCTACTTCCGGCCAACCCAGGCAAGATGGTGGCGGCGGGGCCGCGCGAAGC
This sequence comes from Mormoops blainvillei, assembly GCA_004026545.1. NCBI lineage: Eukaryota > Metazoa > Chordata > Mammalia > Chiroptera > Mormoopidae > Mormoops > Mormoops blainvillei. Next base: position 614,359 of record PVJD01000086.1, on the reverse strand, counting down.
CCCGCCCCTACCGGCCCCCTGCGGGTGGTAGGGTCTGCGGGGGCTTCTGTGGTAGCCGGGTCTCTGGGGGAAGTGTGTGCTCTTCGCTACTTTTTAGGCTCAAGAGCTGGAGGGGCGATACCGGGGTTTTCACAACCGAGGCATGCGGAATGGGGAATGTTTCCATGTGCAAGGATGCAGTAGGGATGGAGTTCTAGCCATGTCTCTCATCAGGTGCTTATTTATAAGTGTGTGTATCTAGGATTTTGAGTGATTTACTCTGGCCCAAGTGCGGAGTGCATGGAGGTGAGAGCTGGGAGATAAGACTGTCCGGCTAATTAGTGAAGGGTCTCGAACGGGATGCTAGGGAGATTGAAACTTAATTCTGAACACGCTGGGGAAACACCCCGACTAGGATGTATTTTGCAGCCTCTCTCGTGGCAGTGCGGAAGATTGATTGGAGCAGGGTGGACCAAAAGCTGGAAATCCAGTTCGGAGTGTTATTACAGCGCAGAACAGGAACTGGGATTTGGCCTGTCTTGCTTAGATCCCAGAACAGTGTGTTGAGGCACTCCATAAACGCTGTGAAATAGATGATGAAGGGGTAAGGGTAGCAGATCGAATAGGGATGAAAGGAAAATGATGAGATATATTGAAGTACAGCTGGAAGAAACAGGGGTGTCCAACCTTTTGGCATCTCTGGGCCACATCGGAAGAGTTGTCTTGGGCCACACGATAAATACTTTGTGACACGTAATCACAAAAAAAATCTCATAATGTTTTAAGTAAGTTTATGATTTTGTTTTGGGCCAAATTCATAGCCATCCTGAGTGGCATGCAGCCTGTGGGCTACATGTTGTTCACCCCTGACAGGAAAGGGGAGATATTTTAACCAAATCAACTCTTAACTACTCCCATTTTTTCTTTTTGCATCCAGTACTCTGAGCTTTCTTCCACTTCGGTCTCTCTCCCTCCCCTCCCCTCTCCTCCCCTTCTCTCCTCCTCCTCCTCCTCTCTATCCGGGATTCAGCTTAAATGTCACCATTTCAAAGCCTTCCTTAGTCTCCGTGCCATGCATGGAAGTTATTTATTGCCATCTTTGAATCCCCATAGCAATTTGTATTTATTTAGCATCCACTTATACAGACCTTGTTATGTGCTGGGCTCTATTGTGACCGCTTTTCAAATATTAATTTGTTTAATTCTCATTAAGGTAAGTACTATTATCATCATCCCTATTTTATAGATATGTTTTTCCTATGGCATTTGTTATTTACTAGCTATGTAATCTTGGGCAAGTTACCTAAACTCCCTGCTCCTTAGTTACCTTATCAGTAAAATGGACACAATATTAGAAACAACATTGTGGAGATTATGTACAGTTATGCATATAAAGCATTTAACGGAGTGCTTGGCAAATGTTGAATGTTCAATAAATGTTAACTACTATTTATTGCATTTTTAATGTGCTGGTACTGTGCTAAGTATTTACATGTATTAACTCATCTACTCATAGCAGCCCTGCTAGGTAAGTGGTGTTATTATCCCCACTTTACAAGTGAAGTAACACAGAAAAAGATTAAATAACTTTCCCAGCATAATATGACTGAGAGTTGAACCGTATAGTATAATTCCAGAGACTTAACACAATATTAACAGATGTTTATTATTACTATTAACCATACTTTGCATTATAATTATTTTTATGCTTATCTTTTTACCAAAATCAAACATCCTACAAGCTAGACCTGTGTCTTTAACTTTTTTGAAGAGCCTCTCAGAGTTGGCTCCCAGTATATTACTGTCACTGAATAAATGATGGGAGGCTTTTTACTTTTTACTTTTTACTATTTACATAAATGTTTGAAATAAAACATTTATTTTAAGTAAATATCTGATGATTAGACTTTTCTAAATATAATTATGAACTTCATTTTAAAAACTTCTGAAAATATATGCTCATTTATACTATGACTTACAAAATCTGAAAGTGTGTGAATGAAGCAGGAAGATGTTTATTATAGTCAAGCTTGAGGCTATTATTAGTTTGCATTGTGCCAAACATTTTATGTACAGTATAATTTAGTCCTCAGAAATCCCTATTAGGAAGGTATTATTATCTTCATTTTACAAATGGGAAAACAGTCACAGAGAGGTTAAATCACCTGTCCCAAACCACCTATCTGCTAAGTGCTCGGCCGGAAATGAGAACCTAATCTGTCTGTTTTGAAGATTGTACTCATGACTGCCATGCTGGACTGACCGGTTATCTGTTTCTCTTGAAGGTAGAGAGAGCCACTCCTTCCTAAAAGATAGCACTAGACATAAAATAGTCCACTTAACGTATCTTTCCCATAACAAGCATTGCCAAGGAGATATGCAGAAGATATATGCATAGAAAGGACCATGCAGGAGATACATTGAATGGAAAGAATTTTGAGGGACAGATCAGTAGTGATATGACAATTCTAAAAACCAAATGAATAATGTACCACACTACTCATCTAAAAAGGGAGCAAACCGCTGATTAAACATGGATGAATCGTTATGTCAAACAAAAGAAGAAAGATACAAAAGGTTACATACAATATGATTACATTTAATCTAATGTTCTAGATAGTTTAAGCTAATCCGTGGTGACAGACATTAGAACAGTGGAGTGGGGTTGACTGGGAAGAGATATACATGTGCTTTCTGGGGCTGATGAGAATATTCTGTATCTTGGTTTGGGGGTAGGTATACATTTGTCAAAATTTTTCAAACTGTGCTCTTAATAAATATGCACCTCACGGTATATAAATATACCTCAAAATGATAAAAACAAAAGTTTTTTATTGAAGTCTAATTGGCATAATATTGGTTGCAGATATATAGCATAATGATTCTGTGTTTGTATTGCAAAGTGATCACCACAGTAAGCCTACTTTAACATCTGTTACCATACATAGTTACAAAATTATTTTTTTCTTGTGATCAGAACTGAGGTATGTATTTTTGTTCTTATTTTATAGAAGAGGAATCTGAGGCTCAGGGAAATTAACTTGCCAAAATTTACCCAGTGAATAAATGGAAATTCCAAACCCAGTCCAGATTTAAAAAAAATTTTTTATCCTCACCCAAGGACAATATTTCATTGCTTTTAGAAAGAGAAGAAGGTGGGGAGGGGATAGGAGGAGGAGGGGAGAGAGAGAGGAAGAGGAACATCGATGTGAGAGAGAAACATTGATTGGCTGCCTCTTTGTTCATGCCCTGACCAAGTATTGAACCCACAGCCTTGGTATGTGCCCTGATCAGGAATTGGACCCATGACCTTTTAGTCTATGGGACTAACCAACTGAGCCACACCAGCCAGGGCCAGATGTTTTTAACTGCAAATCTCATAATACTTTCAAAACCATTGGAATGGCTTTCAGGTTCAGATTGTCACTGAAATCCACAAGACACAATAGGTTTACCAGGCATGAGTTTTATGTTGCCTAAAAGGATACAGAATAAGGAGTAGAACAGCACCTTAGGTTAACAGTATCATAAAGGTTTTGGACATCCAGAGCCAATGTCATAGTCACCAATCTGGTCATTTTCTTAAAACTTAAGGGAAATTTTATTTAGTCTTCTTCTCATTTTTTATTTTTTAAAATTATATTTTATTGCGTTTGCTATTACGGTTGTCCCATTTTTCCCCCTTTGCCCCCCTCCACCCAGCAACACCCATTCCCCCAGGCAATCCCCACACCATTGTTCATGTCCATGGGTCATGCATATAAGTTCTTTGGCTACTCCATTTCTTATAATGTACTTTACATCCCCATGGCTATACTGTAACTACCTATTTGTACTTCTTAATCCCCTCACTTCTTCACCCATTCCCCTACAGCCCCCTCCCATCTGGCAAGCATCAAAGCACTTTCTGTATCCATGATTCTGTCTCTGTTTTTCTCATTTGCTTATTTTTTTTTTTTAGATTCAATTGTTGATAGATATGTATTTATTGCCATTTTATTATTCACAGTTTTGATCTTTTTCTTAAATAAGACCCTTTAACATTTCATATAATAATGGCGTGGTGATGATAAACTTCTTTAGTTTTTTCTTGTTTGGGAAGCTCTTTTTCTGTCCATCGGTTTAAATGATGGCTTTGCTGGGTAGAGCAATCTTGGCCCTAGGTCCCTGCTTTCCATGACTTTGAATATTTCTTGTCAATCCCTTCTAGCCTGCAAAATTTCTTTTGAGAAATCAGCTAACAGTCCTATGGGAACTCCCCTGTAGGCAACTGACTTCTTTTCTCTTGCTGCTTTTAAGAGACTCTCTGTATCGTTAAACTTTGGCATTTTAATTATGATGTGTCTTGGAGTGGGCCTCTTTGCATCCATCTTGTTTGGGACTCTGTGCTTCCTGGATTTACATAATCTATTTCATCACCAAATTATGGGAGTTTTCTTCATTATTTTTTTCAAATAGGTTTCCAGTTTCTTAATCTTGTTCTTCTCCTTTTGGCACCCCTATGATATGAATGTTGGAACGCTTGAAGTTGACCCAGAAGCTCCTTATACTATGCTCGTTTGTTTGGATGCTTTTTCTTCTTGTTGTTCTCATTGGTTGTTTTTTGCCTCCTTATGTTCCAAATCATTGATTTGATTCTCAGCCTTATCCACTGTACTGTTGTTTCTCTGTAAATTATTTTTTATTTCAATTAGTGTATTCTTAGTTTCTGATTGGAGCTTTTTTATGCTGCTGAGGTCCTCACTAAGTTCCTTGAGCACTCTAATAACTAGTGTTTTGAACTCTGCATCTGATAGGTTGCTTATCTCCATTTCGTTTAGCTCTTTTTCTGGAGTTTTGATCTGTTCTTTCATTTGGGTCATGTTTCTTTATCTCCTCGTTTTGGCAGCCTCCCTCTATTTGTTTCTATGTATTTGGTAGAGCTGTTATGACTCCTTGTCTTGGTACTGTGGTCTAATGTAGTAGGTGTCCTGTAGGGTCCAGTGGCACAGCTTCCCCTATCACCCAAGCCAGGTACTCAAGGTGCATCCTTCGTGTAGGCTAAGTACACCCTCATCTTGTAGTTGAGCCTTTATTGCTGTTGGCAGGCCAGTGGGGGGATTTACTCAAGCCAGTCAACTACAAGGACTGACTGTGACCACTGACCACCAACTTTGCCCTCCAAGGAGGATCAGCTGTGCAGGGGGAGGGTGGTGGTGTTCCAGTGTGGCCTATAGCTGTCCACTTGGCACATAATCCCTGGGGTTTACTGGGTGGTACAGGCCAATGTCAGCCATTGCCTGTATTTTGCGTGGGGTCACCCTGCCTGAGCTATGAAGCAATCTGAGATGCCTGCCACTTGTGCTGGCCTTGGAGATTTCCAGGTGAAGCCAAGCTATGAATCTAGGCTGGCTGCTGCTAGTGCCGAACCTAGGACCACTTAGCTATTGCTTGTTTGATAGAAAGTTGCTTATTTGATATTTAGGATGTTGTGAAGCATGAGTCAAGACCACCCATTCATATGGAAAAGTCACAGTTAACAGTTTGGGTGAGCCCATAAGCTGGGTGGGATAGAGTCTCGGGATCTCCAGGGCAGGGCAAACAGTGCTAGCCAGGTTGATGGAGTGTCAGATATGACTCCCACCTGCCGGCTCTGTGGCTCTGTGGCGGCTCAGAAAAATGACAATGGCCTCTGTTTGCCTTTCTGTCTGGGAGAAAGCTGTCTCCCAGCTTCTGCCTTGATGCCAGACACTTCAGTTCCTCCCTGTATGGCACTGGCGCCTTTCAAGCTTCTACCCAGGTGGTGCTGGAGCTCAGAGGGAGCATGTCTGTGTAACTCTGTGTGTGGGTTCTTTAAGAGGAACTGCTTGGAACTCAAGAAGTTTCTTCCACTGACTCAATCCCTGCTGGTTTTTGCAGCCAGAAATTATGAGGACTTATCTTCCTGGTACTGGAACCCCGGGCTGGGAGGCCGGGTGCAGGACTGGGACTCTTCGCTCCTGAGATATCCCTCCCAAATTATTATTCACCGCAGGTGGGTGTGGGACCAGCCTGTTCTGCATTTGTGCCCCTCCTACCAGTCTGGACAGATGTGGTTTCATTAATTCCATAGTTTCAGACTTCCATTCAACTCAGTTTCTGATGGTTCTGAGTGATGAATGTTATGTATTTTAGTTGTAATTTTGATGTGGTTGTCATGTTTACCTATGCCGCCATCTTGACTGGGAGTTAGTCTTCCTTTTAAAGTAATCCAGTTTTAAAATGAGTTTCGGTTAAGAGAGAGAAGAAAGAACATAAAACCTTCTAGCTGAGTCAGACGGACAGATGAGCGAGGATGGTCATTGAACAGGGCCTTTCATGTCAGATCTTCTCTGTCTTGGAAATGAGGTCACGGATTCTGGTCAGTTCATAGTTTTCTCCAGCAAGTGGATGTGCACCTGCTCCTTTCTCAGGCTCACCTGGAAGGCCAAGGCCCCCACTTGGGTCTTGCCGGAGACCTGGGCGATGTCCTTGTTTGCCTGCTTAAGTTTCTCTTCTGTGCAGGTCTTCAGCGCATGGCATCTCTGGCCTTGTTTCTTCATTCTTAGTATATAATGCTCAGTGCACTTCTTCAGTGATTCTTAATTCTTGTAGTCGCCTTTGATTACCTCCTTCTACTTCTTAAATTGCTTGAAGAGATTGGAGAAAGATTCTTTTCCATGGATTTGGGTCTGTAGTAAGTTGGTCTTTTTCTTTCAGAACCTTCTGGATACTGGCTTTGGCAAGTTCCTTCTGTTTCTGAGCCTCCTCCATTGCTTGGGACATGATCTCCTCAAACCCATCCATCACGTGGAGCTCTTCATGCCTGCTCTTCAGCAACAGGATCTCCTTTTATGTCATTTCCACTCTCCTGGCCAGGTCCTTCTGGCTCTACTACAGCATGTCCATGATGGGAGACCTATGTTAAGGACACATGGGGTTGGCTTGGCACAGGAACACTCAGAGCTCCTAGGAAGTCAGGTTCCACCAGCACCACCTGAGGGGGACTTTCTGCCTGTGTCTGCACATGCCAGCTGCTCCAGATCTCCCTCAGCAGGCACTAGAGCCACAGCTGGCTGTCGCAGCGTCCTTCACTCAGGTCCAAAGAAGGCCTGACTCTGCCGAGAGGGGTACGTCGTCAGCTGGCCAGGCTGTGAAGGATGAGGCTGTGAGCTCATGCTGAGGAATTTGTGGTTCCCTGTTCATATGCTGCTCAGTGGTACCCATCATGGTCTGCACCACAGGAGTGTCACCGCAGAGGTGAAATGAGGTAAAAAATTAAATGACTAGGCCTTTAGCTACAGGTGGTGGTGAGGGATAAGAAAGGGGAATGGACTGCTTTACCACTTAGCTATCACTGGATACTGCAGTGTTACACCAAAGGGATATAGACAATCATTGTTGCAGTTTTGATTGTGCATATATTGTACTGGACAGGCAGACCTGGTGGGTAAAGGAGGTCAAATATATGGTAAGGGAAGGAAACTAAGCTTTAGATGGTGAGCACTCGGTAAAATATACAGATGTTGAATTATAATGTACACCTGAAGATTATGTGTTAATGCATGTCACCCCAATAAATTTAATTTTTTAAAAAAGAAGTTCTGCCCTGGTTGGGTGCCTCAGTTGGTTGAAGAGTCATCCCATACACTAAAAGGTTCTAGGTTCGATCCCAGTCGGAAAATATATCCTCGGGTGAGGATTAAAAAAATAAAATGGCATGGTTAAAAAAAGGCAGTTCTTACTTAAGCTATTAAAAGGGAAGAAATGTGTATCTTTTTGGTGTGGGTGGGGCTGAGGGGGAGGGCAATGAAACAAACACTTCAGTGACTATTAGATTGAAAACTTTTTTTAAAAAAAATCCTCATCCAACGATATATTTACTGATATGGGGCAGGGGGAGGGTTTGAGAGAAACATCCATGTGAAAGAGAAGCATTGATTGGTTGCCTCCCATACATGCCCCAACTGGGAATTGAACCCACAGCTAAGGATGTGCCCTGACCAGGAATCCAACCCGCAGCCTTTTGATGTACTGGACAACAATCTAACCAACCAAGCCAGCAGGCTGAGGCTGAAACCTTGTTGAAGGATGATCCTTGTAGCACAGCCTAGAGCCTTTGAAAGTCCACAGTGGGAGTTACACTGAAAAAGCAGAAGTATAGGGTGAATTGTCCTGGAAATGTCCAGCACCGAGGGCATAGAAACAGTATGTCCTAGAACAAAGCACTAAACTAGGTCAGAAGACCTGAATTCTGGCATCCCTCCGTATCTACGTTTGCGGGAGACTTAACCAATCTGGGCCACTGTTTCCTCATCATTAACGCCCGACAACCCTTGCTTTACCCACCCCACAGAGTTATGTTGAGGTTCAAGTACAATACAAACATATTTCTAAAGTACTTTACCATTAAGAAACAAATATAAAATGTTACAGACTTTTTTTTTTTTTTAAGAGAAGTGGTAGAAAAATCTCAGTAATGAGTGTGACTGGCCTCTCATGCAGACATTTTGGAATGAGCTTACACATTCCTGGTTGAAAAAACCGTCTGGCCAAAAAAGATTAAATAAAGAAATGTCAAGTCCTGACACTCCATCTAAGGCCAGCGAATGCTTTGGTGGGGAGCCAGAGTTATCTTGTTGGATTCCTTCTAAACTTGGCAATAGAGTCCTCCAAACTCTTGAGTGCCTTCTTCACGCAGATGCTGAGTAATGTCTCACCCCAGATCAGAGTGAGCCCCAAACTGCATAGATGCTGTGTCTTTCCTATTTCTCCTGACAGTCTTGACAGCCGTGCGGCTAATCCGGCTCAAAGAAGGATTCAGAGGAAGAGCTTTGTTGCGAATTCCTGGGCCAGGGGCAAAGCGGAGCCCAGTTTTGTCACAGCAGAATGGGCAGAGCATTGAGGCCACGGGACCTGTATGTGTGACTGGTATTGAGACAAGATGGTAGGCAGATGATTTGATCTGACTGGGCAATGAAAATTGTTTGTTATTGTTTGAAGAGCAATTGTGTAAGCAGCAGTACTTCTGTGTTAGGCTGCCTGTGACCCACTAGTGTCTGTAACATAACACCCAAAGCAGAGGAGAAGCAGAGACTGGCCAGTGGGGGAGGGGAGAGATGCGGGGAGCACAGGGCTTCCTATTCCCTCCAGCACTGTCTCCACCACCCCACCCCACCCCCACCCCCGTCCCCCGGCCACCTCCCCCCTCCCCGCTCTAAACCTCGAAGGAGACTTGGCGAGAAGGCATTTGCCACCTGGACACAATGAGGCCCAGTGCAAGGGGCAGGCGCAAGGCTGGCCTGGAGCCAGGGCCCTGGTCTGAATGGCTGTCACCAAGGGACTGCCAACAGCCCATCTCTATACCCGTGAGGCCGGGCCAGGGCCGGGGTGAGGGGCCCACCACCCCCACCTCAGAGGCCCAACTCACACCATTTGCCGGCCGTGATCAGAATGCGTGGGACAGGGGCTTTGAGCAGCTGAACAGAGCCATTTCTCCTCCGTGGGCTGCCAGTTCATTTGGATTAGAGCAGGCTCTCCGGAGCCCCTTTGTTGACTGCTTGTTATTCCATACGCACTGAGCACCGTGCATTCATCTCTATTAGTTCTAATTGCTTCCCTATTCTAATGGGATCTTGATATTCCCATACAATTGAAAGGAAATGTATTCATTAAAATAATTCTTCTCCTAACTGCTGCTTCAAGCTGCTCCTCTAAGTGACATTGTCTCTCTAGCCACAGCCTGCTGAGGCCTCTCATAAAGACTCTAGTCAAAAGCCAAATTTGGGCAGCAAACTTTCCTTGCAGGAGTTTCCAGACACTGAAGAGAGGGTGCTTTTTAATCCGCTCACACACTGAAGCTGGAGGCCAGCTGGTGTAATTGGGGGTGCTGCTCTGGCAGGTGGGGGGAGAAGGGCTTGCCTCTAGCCTTGCCTCCCGTAACAATGACCCCTTTCTGTACACAAACTGGCTCATTTAGACAGGGCTTTTTCCCCCTGTCCTCTGTGTGAAACTTTTTGTTTATGCCACAAGCAGTTACTAGGTGTGTTCTAAGTGCAGGGTGCTGAGTAAGGTGCTATGGGAAGTGTGAAGACAGAGCTGTAGTCTCAAGGTGTTTATGGTCTCCGTGGGTGGCTCCCAACTCCTAAGTCCCTAAAGTTAGGCAGCAGAGGAAACGCTGGGACAGCTCTCAGTATTCAAAAACGCTTAGTAGGATAGAGAACTTAGAAAGTAGGCGGCTATTTCATAAATGTGTGTGATTTAATGACCGAAATCTTTCAAGCCGTGGGATCATATGGGGTAATACAAGAAGCTACTCTGGGACATTGGGAATCATTGATCTATTTGGGGGAAATAAGCCATTATAAAAAAATGACTATGTAAACATATGGTCTTTACATGTGTGGTATAAATAAAGTGCAATAGGAGTTTGGAGGAGCAGAAGGGAGCATGTGCTGGGCAGTACGCTGTCTCTTGAATCTCATTTAATCCTTATAACAGGCCTGTGAGGGAAGCATAATTATTCCCCATTTTACAGATAATAGCTGAGAGAAGTTAGGTAATTCGTCCAGTATTGAGAATTGGAGTCAGGATTTAAACGCCAGCCTTCTGATTCCAAAGCACAGGCTGTTTTCATGGCATCATGCCACCTCTCACTTCATATCTGTCAGGGGACATCTGAGGAAGTTTAATGTTGAAGGTGGTGTTTGGATCCCCTTGAGGCCTTTAGGGACGGTGGGCTGTCAGCAGGTAGAGAGTGGGGTCAACAGGGCCTGGGAATAACCTGGCATAGAAGGAAATGCCAAGAGTCCAGGTGGCCTAGCGACTGGAGAGCGTGCAGGGGAGTAGCCGGAGGAAGGCAGAAAGATCTGTGAGGGCCACATTGTAAAGAGCCTTGCCTGTCAGGAGTTTTGACTTTATACTATAGTATAAACAAGGATAGTTGAGTCTCTGGATAAACACAATATTTCTTTCAGGAGCATCAATTTTCCTTAAGGTGAATAATTTTAATCATCTTTATATTAAAAGAAATTCAGATATATCATGCAAAATTTTCATGAATTTTTAAGAGAAAACAGAAGACTTCAAAGAGAGCTTGGGTGCACTGGCAGGAGCTTCAGGCTACACAGTCCCTCCGGGGAAACGAAGGAATTTTTTTTGTCTGCTGTTGGTGTATTTCAGCAGGAAAGTTTGAGAAGTACTGATTTTGAACAAAAGGTTTTGATCCCAGGTATAAAATAATTAGGTGTATTTCAAGAAGCGTGTCAGGGACTTGGATGATGGGTTTGACAGGGAAGGGACTAAGGGCAGGGGACCAGTAGGACACTATGGTAGTAAACTCAGGAGACCCGAAGGGCCCAGGGGCTGCCTGGGCTTCAGAACCCATCTCTTCGCCCTGGCCTTTTTGGAGTGGGCCACCTGACATGCTCCATCCTGCAGCCACTCCCTAAGGAAGGAGAAGGGTTAGACTAGGATGTCCGGCAAGGCTGTAGCAGAAGCAACCAAGGGAGGGCCTGAGCCTGGGCTAGACAGTGGTCCTCTCAGAGAACCTTCATGCCATGACCACCTCACCTACCACACTGTCTGTTGCCAACTGCCTGCCTATTACCTTCAACCCCAGCAGGTTTGTTAGTTTACCTATCAGAAGGCAAGTGATGGGACCAATGATTTTCATGAGGGAGAAAGGTCCTGCCTTGTTGCAGCATCCTGCCATCTTATATTGGTAGGCAGTGCTATTGTACCTAGCATGGTGGCCAACAGACACTTTATGGTTGAGCGATTTAAGGGGAGGAAGGAGGGAACAGGCAACTAAGCTTAGGACAAGCTTTACTTCTCCTTAGTCATCAGTAGGTGGAGATAGCCCACATTAGTGAACGAGACTCGCCTTTTGGATGGATGATTTAAAAAAAAAAAAAGAAGTTTAGAATTTGTCTCTTGAAGCATCACTTTTTTTAAAGCATTAAAACATTCCATAATGCTTTATTTTTTCTTATTTTAGAAGGGATTGTTATAGAGCATTGAGAAAAATCCTGACCATCAGAAAAAAAGAACAAACACTCAAACACCCTTAATTCTACCACTCAGGGATAAACATAGTTAACAAATATCTTGATGTGTATCCTCCCCCAAATTTTCTAAACATATACATTTTTATGTTTTAACAGAGTTATCTTGTTTATACTGCTTATATATGCATAATATATTTCTTCACATATTGTGAATCTTTTAAACTAATAAATATTTTTCTATAATATAATTATTTGTGATTGAAAATATCCCACAGACCCTATGTCATCTTTAATACCTATTAATATATATTTAGGTTTTTGTTTTTTCATTATTAAATACAATGTGATAAACTTGTGGCTAAATATTTCTCAAAGCAGTATTGCAAATAATATTTCCTTTTATGTGTTACAAATAATAATTTTATTGCAGAAAAATAGAGGTTAAGACAAGAGAAAAATTAAGTACCTGAACACCTACCATCCAGAAATCATATCTATTTACCTTTCAAAACCTATTCTTACAGATTTTATTCTGTGCATATATTTATATCCATATACAAATACATGAACCAAATAAAGTCTGTAAGTTTGGTATAGGTACAATTTTTTTAAAATGAGACTATTTGCCAACCCTCTTTTTCTTCATAATATATTTGACTGTCCTTGTCATTAAACAGTGTACAAACATTTATTTATCCTATCGTTCATTTGAGTTTTTCCTGGAGCATTCTTCTTTTTGTTATTTTCTTGCAAGAGTTCTTTAAATATTAAAGATATTAAATTCTTTGTCATGTTGCAGATCTTCCCTGGCTGATTATTTTTCTTTGAGGCTTGTTTAAGGTAAGTTTTTCTCCTTATTTTTTAATTGTAGAAATAAAACATGATCATTGTACAAAAGTTAGAAAATAGAGATTAAAATAAAAATAATTAAAATAACCCTAAATCCTTCCCAACTGGAGATAACCACTATTAATATTTTAGTAGGTGTCTTTCTAGATATTCCTATTTCCCTATATATAGGAATATGACCATAGAGATATGATTTTATAAAAAAAATTTAGATTATTCCCTATATATTTTTGTGACCTACTTTATGCACGAAATCCATTTTTAAAATCTTTCATGTCAACATAAATGAGTCAGTAGCATCATGTGTTAAAATAATTTTCTTTTAAAAATAGACAATATTTTCACAAAGTTCAAAAATCAAAACAGTATAAAAAAGTATACATTGAGAATTCTTGCTTCCGAGACTTCCGGCACAGATGGAGGCGTAGGTAGATACACTTTGCCCCTCCTTGCACAACCAAAAGAAGGACAACAACAAATTTAAAAACAAGAAACAACCAGAACTGCCAGAAAATCGAACTGTATGGAAGCCTGACAACCAAAGAGTTGAAGAAGAAACATTCATTCGGACGGGTAGAAGGGCCGGAGATGGGCAGCCGGGGTGGAGGACATGCGGCAAAGCGGCAAGGGGGTGGCTGGAGGACAGGGCTGTCCCACATTTGCATGCGGATAAACTGGGAGGAAGAAGTAGGGGGTGAGACAGACCCCGCAACCCAGGATTCCAGTGTGGGAAAAGCAAGCCTCAAAACCGCTGACTGTAAAACCCTGTGGGGGTTGCGGTGGTGGGAGAAACTCCCAGCCTCACAGGAGAGTTTGTTGGAGAGACCCACAGGGTTCCAGAACGTACACAAACCCAATTGGCTGTGACCACTGACCATCACACTCTGCCCTCTGTGGAGGATCAGCTGTGCAGGGGCAGGGTGGTGGTGTTGTGATGTGATCTGTAGTTATCCATTGGGTGCGCTGGCCCTGAGGTTCCTCAGTGGTACAGGCCAAGGTCAGCCCCAACCTGTGTTTCGCTGTGGGGCCACCCTGCCTGAGCTATAAAGCAATCTGAGATGTTTGCTACTTGTGCTGGGCTTGGAGATTTCCAGGTGAAGCCAAGTTGTAAATCTAGGCTGGCTGCTGCTAGTGCCAAGTCTAGGACCACTTAGCTGTTGCTTGTTTGATATGATTTAGGAAGTTGTGAAGCACGAGCCAAGACCACCCATTCATACGGAAAAGCAGCTTGGGTGGGCTTATAAGTTGGGTGGGGTCTTTGGGAGTCTCCAAGGTGGGTCCAACAGGGTTAGCCAGGTTGCTGGTGTCTGAGATATGGCACCGGCTTGCTAGCTCTGTGGGGAGAGGATTTAGAAAGGGACAATTATCTCTGCTTGCTTTGATGCAGACACTTCAGTTTCTCCCTTTATGCCCCACTGGTGCCTTTCGAGCTGCTCTCATGGTGCTGGAACTCAGAGTAGTTGAGTCCATGTGTGGGTTCTTTAAGAGGAACTGCTTAGGGCTCCAGAAGTTTCTCCCACTGACTCAATCCCCGCTGGTTTTTGCAGCCAGAAGTTGTGGGGACTTATCTTCCTGGCACTGGAACCCTGGCATGGGGGGCCTGGCGTGGGGCTGGGATTACTCGCTCCTGAGATATCCTTCCCGAATTTTCATCCACCACATGTGAATAAGGGACTAGCCCATTCTGCGTCTGTGCCCCTCCTACCTGTCTGGGTGGATGTGTTTTCTTTAATTCCGTAGTTGTCAGACTGCCATTCAATTCAATTCCTGATGATTCTGAGTGATGGTTGTTCTATATTTTAATTGTAATTTTGATATGGTTGTGCGAAGACGTGAGCCATGTCTGCCTACACCGCCATCTTGACAGGCAGTCTGCCCTGTCATTTCTTACACAGAAGTTAGCATACTATATACATGACTTCTGGATTTCAAATCAATTAGAAAGGTCTTCACTACTCCAAGTTATAAAGGAGTTCCATTATTCTTCTGGTAATTTTATTTTGTTCTGTGCATTTAAATCTTTGATTCAGTTGACGTTTATCCTGGTGTACTACATGAAATATTGGCCTAACCTCTATCCTTCCCCCATTAACTGGATGCCATTTATTAAAAAGTATGTCTTTGCCTCACTGATTTGATATTTACCATATGTCAAATTCTCACAAATGTTTGGGTCTGTTTCTGGGCTTTATTCTATTTCATTGGCCTGTTTACCTATACTGCATCATTTTTGGTATCTGCATAATATTGCTCCTTATGCATATAGCATAATTTATTTGATTCATTTTTGTTAAACACCTAGGTTGCTTCCAATTTTTCAATATTCCAAAGAGTGCCTCAGTGAATAAAATCCTTGCGCATATTTTACATGCACGTGCATGTGTAGTGGATCAATTCTTTCCTTTGGATAAAAATTTTTATACACAGAATTACTGGGTCAAAAGGTATGTGCCTTCTTAGGCTGTTTTTTTTTTTTCATACATATTGCCAAAATGCCTTCCAGAAAGATTGTACCAATTTACACTCCCTCTAACAGCATTTATGAGTGCTGATTTCCCCTCACCCATGCCAGCTCTCAGTATTATCATTCTTTTTAATCATTGCCAATCTGATCAACAACAAAAAAAAGTGGTCTCTCATTGCTGTTTTAATTTGCCTTTCTTTGAATGCTAGTGAGGTTGAATATTTTTTCAATTTATGGTGGTTTTTTGATGTACAGAAGTTTTTAATTTTTTATGTAGTCAAATCTATCAATCTTTTTCTCTATGGTTTCTACTTTTGTTGACATGTTTAGAAAGTTCTCCCCCATCTTAAGATTATAAAATATTCACTTATATTTTCTTCTAGTACCTTTATGGTTTCATTTCCATCTTTATCCATCTGGTATTCATTTTGATGAATGGTGTGAGCTGGGAAATAACTTGTGTTTATTATTTATTTATTTTCCAAATGGATACCTTGTTCTTTCATCACTGTTAAAAAGTTTGTGTGTGCGTAACTATTCTTAAAATCAGCAACATATAGCTGGATGCTGAGGTTGGTTTGACCCAACTTTAGACTTTGGGTCATAATTAGAAATATCAGTTATAGCTAATACACAGGCAGATATGGCATTTTTCAACACATGTGGGCTTTTGGGTCAAACCAACTGACATTTGACATTCAAATCCCGGCATTGCAGCTCAATGCTTGTGCAACTTTGAGCGAACCCTTGAGTCTTGGTTTCTTCTTCTGTAAAATGGGGCGATAATATTGATCTCTTAGTGCTGTAATGAGCATTAAATGAGGTAATGTTTGTAGCAACTGTCGACATGTGCCTTAGTATCACGGACAGTTAATAAATGTAATTACTTGCCCTTCACACTGCAGCCCTCCCACTCCCCATGCCTAGTGATCCGCTTAGGCCCTTACTATAAATAGCATATGCTGGAGAGGGGAGGGGTTGAGTGCTGTGATCGCTTTTTATAGGTTTTCTATCTTTACACTTGTGATCAGACTCTCATTTGTTATGTCTTGCTGCTTTTAGTGCCTTTTCATTAGTAGCCTTTCTCTCCCCCTTCTAAATATGCTACTTTTAATATGTACCAGCTAGGAAACCAGACAACTGGGTTGTTGGAAGTATATATAAATTAAGAGTAACTGGGATCTAAGTGAGGTCCTGAGGGCCTCTCCAGTTGTATAATGTAGTAGTTCCCAACTCTGGCTGCACATTAGAATCACCTGGGGAGTTTATAAAGCGTATCCACTCCTGGGTCCTATCCCAGACCAATTAAATCAGAATCTCTGGCGGGGTAGGGGATCAGGCCTGGGTGTGTTTAAGCTCTGCAGGTGATTCTAACATGCATGCAGGGCTGAGAACCATTGATTGAGTGAGTGCACTGGTTTTGTGAGATCTGTATTCACGTTTAGCAGTTAGTCTCCACCTCTGGTTTTCTCTCAAAATGTGCCCCAAGTTGGGGAGATTGCTCTGTAGAGCAGAAGGGCAGATGGTAAAGATGTCACAGGTATTCAGAAGGCTGCTGGGCTTGCTGAAGAGAGCAGCTCCAAGTCTCAGATCTCTGTCGCCTTCTTGTAGGTCACACTCCTCTGGACATTTGGAAATGACTTTGGCAGTTTCTCTTCAAAAGACAGAGCTGTCCGAGTCCACTCCGAGGCATGCCTCCTGCTTCTAGGGACTTCCTGGGACCACCGTGGCTTTGAGGAGACCAGGAGGTGATAAGTAACAAACCTTGAGAAATTGCCTTTACTTTTTATTTCTATTTTGTTTATTTGTATGTTTGTTCTGTCTCTTTTTTGGCCCCTTCTCTGTCCTCCAAAATACAAGCCTTATTGGTTCCCAGCTTTGGTGGATCCATTCTATCCAGGTATGGAGCACTTCAAAAGGCAGGCAGGCTCACTGCCACCAATTATTGGTGGACCCACTTTACCACTTGGCAAAATAGATACAAGTATGCTCTATACAACCACAGGATGGGTCCCAATATTAAGTCTCTGCTACTGTGAGCTTAGCCCATGGACTTGAGTCTCCTTCTAGTTGTTTCACCGGGTTTATCTAAAGCTAGGGGCTTCTGAGTTCCATGAGACCCTGTGGGGAAGAGTTACCACCTTTCCTAATGAATTAAAACCAATGCCTCCAAGCTTAGCTATGAAGGGAGAATCTCTGTGGAAGGAGGTGACTGGAATTTTCCCTTGGGTTTTCTCATCATTGACATTTGCTAATGCCCCCACCCTCCAACACACACATTATACACCTCTCCTCCCCAACACACACATGGAAGCTGAGACCAGGCCCATCAGACCAACCTTTACAGCAGGTTGGAGCTAACAAAAAAGGATAAACAGAGAGTAACATGACTCCATATAATCTCATTTACAAGATGTGACTTGATCGTGAGGGCTCAGGGCTTGCGTTATTCTAGTGCGGAGGCTGCCTTATGTGGTCAGAATCATCACAGCAGCCCCAGCCTCAGGGCGGAAACCTGGACAATTGCTCTCTTGAAAGTTCAGAGGGATCCACTGCAAGAATGAAGCCGAGAAGGAGATGAGGGTTTCCTTTCTCTCTGGTGCCACCATTTGAATTCAGTTTTCTGAGAAGCTGCCTCTTTCCAGAGTGATTGAAATGATTGCTCCTTTTTGTAGGGAAAAGGACCTTGGATTCAAGTAAGATTTTGTTGATCATTAAGACTGCACATGGGAAGGAAGGAGGTGGGCACACATCAGCTCACCTCAGTGCTTGACTGGTCTTGCTAGAAGTGCGGTATACATCCACAAAAGACAATGGTTTGCCTAGCCGGTGTGGCTCAGCTGGTTGGGCGTTGTCGCTGGTTCGATTCCCAGTTGGGACACATGCCTGCACGGGTTCATCCCCAGTCGGTGCACGCGGGGAAGGCAACTGGTAGACCTTTCTCTCTTCCCATGGACGTTTCTCTCCCTCTTTTTCACTCTCCCTTTTTTTCTCTCTCCTTTCCCCTCTATAAAATCAAAAATAAAAATTTAAAAATTTTAGAAAAGACACTGGTTTTTCTTTAGATATGTTCAATCAAGAGGCAAAATATCATAATGTTGTGACGTATTCTGATGTTGAATCATGACGGAGCCGTAGGTGAGCCGTCCAAGGGTTATTTATAGAATGCTGAGGATCTGCTTTTCAAAGAGATCCCAGTAGTTGTCCAGGGAGAGAAAAATACAAGGGTCTGCAGCTTGCTGAGACTTTCTCTCTACCTGGAAGTCTACTTGACATAGCTCAGCCTATTTTGATGCTGGTTTCTTTTTCACCCTCTTCCAAGAGACCTCGCCCACATGCATCAGGAAATGGCTTTACCCTATGGCTCTAATCATACAACAACATAGCAGGACACAATAAAACATGGGGGTCAGAGTGTGATAAGCTGATAGATTTCCCTAATGCTGTTGGCCTGGTCTGTGTTCCTGGAGGTTGTACGGCTATCATTCTGTGTTCCCTATCAGTTGGACAACCTCGTGAACTCTGGCCCACTGATCTTCAGTGGAGTCAGTGCTGCCCCTAGAGGCTTTTTAGAAATGTGCGGTGTATTTATGTTTGTTGCATTGGTAGCAAGGACACTACTTGGAGGCAGAGGGGATCAGATTTCTTGCTTTAGGTTGGGCAGTTTTGTCCTGCACTTCATGTGACATTGTATGCCCTGCCAAACATTCATATAGAAGTAGAAAATCTCTTTCTATTGGTCTGAGCCTAGAACCTAACTCCATTCTGTGTATAATACAAAACACTTTTTACAGGTTTAATATACACTGAAATTTTCATGAATGCTATATCATCATCATATAAATCAAGAGAATACTATATTTTATCTTTACCAGGAATTGCTCACCATTTCAGAAAACCACAAAAACAGCAAAATGCTCATGTTATTTGAGTTTCCAAAATAACACACGTCTGTTCATCTGCATTTGTATATATCTCTGTGAATATATAGTACTTATTTAGTCTTGTTTCAGAACATCAAATATTAAGAAGTACTCATAACGTTCCAGTCAATATTACTTTGCTTCTCTTACGTTCAAACTTATTCATTATAAGTAGGTACAGTTGTCTTATATTTTCTAGTGTGGTTATGCTCAAACATTTATAGATTAAAATGCATATTATTTTATTCTAAATTATTTGCTTTTAGTTCTCTATTCTGGAATTAGGGCAATATATTGATTCTTTAAAAAACTTGTATGTAATAAGCAAGTTACATTACCTATAATTTTCATTTCCGAATAGTAAATGTGGTCTTACAAAATATTTGCTATATTTTGCTAAAAAGGGAGCATTGGGTCTAATAGGATTAGGATCCACTGCTCTGGACAACCTCTTGGAGGATGTTTTGTTTCATCGACTTTTCACAGTAGCTCCATAACTTAGGTCCTATTGTGACCCCTGTTTTGCACAGGAGGAAACCGAGTCACAGAGTTATGAGATAACCTGCTTAAGGTCACATATCTAGGGAAGGGGAGAGGCCAGATTCTACGGCCTTCCCCCTACACTCTGCCTTCTACCCATCATGTCTGCCCCGTCTCCCATGATTGCCCAGCTTTCCTGGGGGCCTTCCACGTGGAAGCCCACCCTCTGGCTCTGCCCGGCCTCTTACAGGGATCAGTAGGATCTCTGAGTAGAGGAAAAATAGCTTCCTTTTTGGATAGTATTTCAGTTGAGTAAATCAAAGAGAAGTGCTTTGCATGCAGCAGGCAGACCCCTGATAAACTTTGTTGGTTGAATGAATGAAACAATGATTTGGTAGTGTTTCGGGGAGAGTGATGCTGGGTCCTTTGGAACAGCCCGTGGACTTTTGGTAATTGGTTTCAGTAAACTGACATGGCTTTCTCAGGGGTTGACACTAGGTTCACAGGGCTTCCAGCTCAGGAATGGACACTTCCCTTGTCTCCCTGGGGCGGAGGGAGGCCAGCCACTCTTTTTTCCCAGGAAGCACAGCTGTTGAAACAGGAACCAGCACATCTCCCTCACTCTTTCCTCATGCTTGCTGACACGGGGCCCAGATCCTGGAGGCGGGGGTGTTCTCCAAATAACAGCCTTTTTTGTGCCCTTTGGTCTGTGATCTAACTGACTCTGGCCCAGGGGACACCAGCTCTACAGTAGGCAACTGGCAAAGAGCAACACTGTGTTTCCTGCGGGTTTTTGGCAGGGCCTAACTCTGAGCTACTGCATCTTCTTTCATTCAGCAAATGTTTCCTGAGGACTTGCTTTGTGCAAGATACTGGGGTGCAGGGTGAGTAACAATATATGGATGACCCCACCCTCCAGAGACTCAGATTTAGGACCGAAGACTGGCTTTTGCAGTTAAGTGTTGAAAGAACCGTGACAAAGGAATATACAGAGTCTCCGAGGGCCCAAGGGAAGGGGTCAGTGATCCAGACTGGGGAGAAGAGGGACGCCTTCCTGGAGGAGGTGTGAGCTGAGCTTAATGCCAAGGAAAGGTTATAATTTAGCAGAGACAGTGGATGACTATGTTAGTCAGGGTCCCAACGGGGAGCGATATGAGACAAGTTAGGATAATTTGAGGAGGTTTTATGCACAGACAGGCTATTTGCAACGATGGAGGCAGGGTATGGGGAAGCATCCCGAGTCATTGCAGAAACCCAGGGCGGCAGCAGCAGAGCTGTCACCATCCGCAGGCCAGAGGTGGGAGGGCTCTCCTGTACTCTGGAAGGAGCCTGGGCAGAAGGAATAACCTTCTGTCGGGCCCAGCCAGCCTGATACAGCCTACAGGGAGGGAATAAATACGCTGGCTGTATTCTCTCCTATCTTTCAATCTCTACTTGTGCTCCTGACTGACCAAACCCAACCGGCAGCCAGAGGGCATGGCGTTTGGTTATGTAATCCATATAGGGCAGCCTCTGGGGCACGGGGCAGGGCAGAGTGGCTCTGGAAGGGCGAGTGGATCTACCCAGCGCACTGGGTCAGGGAAGGCATTCCCAAGTGGAGAAGAACTGGTTGCGAAGGCCGGGAGGTGTGGGAGAGCATGGCAAGTTGGGGAAATGCACCCTACATGGCTGGGGCATGGAGGGAGCAGGAGTGCGAGTTGTCCATCGTGAAAGGCCTCACGTGCCTTTCTGAGGAATTTGAAAATTTATCCTAAAGGCAAGGGGTGCACCGAAGGATTTTAGGCCGGTGGTGACATGATCAGGTTTGTGTTTCAAAACGGCCACTCGAGCATCGGTGTGCAGATGATCTAGAAGTATCTTTTCAGACCAGAGATGGCGAGGCCTCAGTCAAGACAGTGACAGTGGAGACAGAAAGAAGTGGGTGGATTTGAGAAATTTTTAGGAATGAGATTCAAAATGTGATGAAAGGTTGGGTGAACAAGGGCGAGGGAGGTGTCAAGGGCAGTGCCCAGGGTCTGTCTGGCTTGAAGCTCGAGCTGGGGAAGGAGCATGGAGGGAACTGGTCCGCCCCCCTCCCCAGCCTTGCTTTCTGGGTTCAGGAGAAGACTGAGATCGTCCCTTACTGGCTGGACCTTAGGCTTCATGCTTCCAGGTAGCCTCACCGCTGTTCCAAGAGGAAACCAGACTAGGGAGCAGGAGAAGTCACCTTTTGCTGCCACTCTGGGGTCTCCTGAGCTGGGACCTGCTCCCCTCCAAGTCCCTGCCCCTTCCCATATGGAGCGAGGGTGTGTTTTCTTTTAAAGTACTTCATTGCAGGGGCAAATGAGGCCCAGCTAAGGGGAGAGAGCCAGCAATGACGGCAGAGTACGAGCTCCGCAAGCTGGGGCGAGCGCCGGGGTCCTGTCATCCCCAGTTTCCTTCCCTTGCTTTGCTGAAGGCCCCATCTGTCCCCATAGGCTCATATTTCATCACTAGCAACTCTGAAGAACCTGCTATCCAGTAACAGGTCCCATTCCTTGGAGTTCTCTGCCCAGAAACCTGGAATAATTTTCTTTTGTTTTAGAGGGAACTGTTGAGGCAGTTCTTTCATGTTCTAAGAAGTTGGGTAGTCATGGCAACACATAAGGGTGGGGTGGGTGAGGTGGGGGGCTTCTTAGCAGCATTTCGTTTCAAATGCCAGATTAAAGGAAAAGCTTCTTTGGAGTTTGCCTCATTAAGACATAGCTGGGTGCAGGCTTGCTGGCTGACTTTCTGGTTCATCATTTTACACATTACATGTTGCCTATATTTTCTCACCTGATGGACAGTCTTCTGGGACTTCTCCCTGAGAATTTTGGCTCAAAGATTTCTCTGAGAATTTCAGCTCTTTCTTGGCAAGAGAGGTGGTGGGAGTGTTCTCTTTGTTCCTAGCTGGGGCCTTGTCCTGTAAGTCAGTCCCTTTTTTACAATGGGACTGCCACTTAAAAAAAAAAAAGGTAACATGTTTATCGAGGTTTTGTTCTGTCTATGGAAGGAAAGATGTTCATTGAGAAACCATTTCGCTTCATGCTACAGGTTGGTCCAGGATCTTTCTTCCAGAGCCTGACCTGGCCCAAGGACCAGGGGGGCCCAAAGCTGGCTGCAGCTCTGGGGTTCTGGGGGACCCCTTCCCACTGCTGTCTGAGGAAATCTAGGGGAAAATAAAGGTGGAAACATTTAACCCAGAGACTGAACTCAAGCATTTCTTTCCTAAGCTGAGCTGTATATCCTGGCTTGAGGCGGCTTCAGTCAGGATTCTCCTTCAGCTGGGCCTGGACTGCCAACTCCACCCCAGTCCAAATCTTTCCCAGCAGTAAATTCCAATTCTGACCCACAGAAGACAGGCCCCTTCTAGTAGTCCAGGGGTCAACTAAACTATTTCCCACACTCAGTTACCAAGTCTTGTCACTTATTCCTCCAAAGTATCTCCTAGCTTTACCTTATTTTTAATGTTCTTGTGAACAACAGCCTCCATTTATTGAACACTTATTGAGAGCCAGAATTTCCATGTGTCACCGAATTTAATAGTCACCAAAATCCTGGTGAGGCAGGTACTACGACGCTCATCTTATAGAGAAGGGAATGGAAGACCCAAAATGTTGATTGGTCCAGAGTGAAGTAGCTGGTGTGAGGTAGGGCTGGGTCTGTGTGATGCACACCCCGTGCTCTTTCCACCACCCAGAAGCAGATTAAGGGTGGTTGAGGCCCCAGGCGCAGAAGAAAATATTGGGCCCCTTAAAAAAGAGAGAGAGACAGGGAAAATAAAAAATACATGTTAACCATATTTTTAAATAAATAAAAATATGTACTATTAATATTTTATTTCCAATAAAATTTGAATATAATATATGTACTGCACATACAAAACCAAACTTGATGTCATTAGAAAAAAGTGTGAAGTTGGGGCTTTGCAGGGCCCTTCAGAAGTCAGGGCCCGAGGCGCGCACCCAGTGCACCTGCCGTTAAATCCACCTCTGCCACCACCCCAGCTTTCATCCCCTCTAACTGGATCACCAGCACAGAGCCTGCACCTCATTTCCTTCCTGCTTCGTTCCAGCCAGTGTGTAGCCACTGAATGATCTTCCTAAAGCTCCCCTTTCATTGCTCCCCCACCAGGCTCCGTTTTGGGGGTGCAGAGACCACAGCTTCTTGTTCACCATGGTGGCTATAGGACTTACCCCACAGAAAGTGCATAATTAAGTGCTTACTTATTTACTTAGTGGATCAACGAAAAGTATCTTTTTCCTCTACCAGCCCTTCCCTCCTTCTCTCTTCTTGGGTTCCTCCCAGCTGGAGCCACTGCTACCCTCCATCATCAGACATGACTTGCCTGGTTCCTGAGCCAATCCTGTCCAGACAGGTGAAATCCTATGAGTATGTAACTGTGTTCACAGGGTACATGCCTGTGGAGGTCCCATAGCTCTGGCTGCTTCTGCTTCTGCAGGGAAAAGTATTTCTGTGATAGATCCAAGATCTCTGGTGCAGGGGGTGATTCTTGGTCCCCTAACTTCCCCTTGGATATCATCTGCCTCACCTCCTTCACATTTCGGCCTCATCCAAAGAATAGCCATTTACTAAGCACCTACTGGGTTCGGCACATCACATACATTATCTCATTTACTTGATAAAAACCTCAAAAGCCACATATTAGAATCTCAGTTTTACTGATGAGGAAACTGAAGCTTGCCAAAGGGCTTACAGATAGGCAGAGGTAGAGGAGTGATTCGAGCAGGAGTTTACCTGTGGTCCAAGCCTCTGTGATTTTTCCTTCCCCGCCCTTTCCCATAGGGACTGGGCTTCTGCCATGTTTTACCTATCAAACCTCTAAATCTCTCTTCATTTTCTGGGAACCTAACCATCTCAGGGGCTAATAATCATAGTAAGAACAGTTACAATTTTGTGGACATCTATATATATCAAAATCTCTGCAAATGACCTTATTTAATCTTCACCCTGATGAAGAGGTGCTATGATTTTCACCACCTTACAGATAAAGAAACTGAGAGATATGAGGTGTCATCTCCAATGTCATATAGTTACTCAGGTAAGGGAGCTGAGATTTAAACCAGGCTTATCTGAGTGCAAAGTTCACATTTTTTACCAGTCTTGCAAAAGCCGGCTGACTGGGAGTTGCCCTGACAGTCCTCTAGTCCTTTCGCTGCACCCCACTTCTAGCTGAGGTCCAGCCGCCCAAAACTAGGCTGGCACTGTCTTCATCCTCTGGACCTCTGCTGCTCTACCCCACCCACCTGATGAACCAACCTTCCAGATTGACTTGACCTGAGCCACATTCTCCTGTCTCCCGGGTTGCTGGGCTTGGCACTGCTGGCCACCCTGACAGCCAAGTAAGTTCCTCCACATCCCAGCCCCCACCTATGCCTGTGGGTGGAGGTCCCTCAGTGATTTTTACCACCCAGCCCACCTGCAAGCTAGATGGCTACGATATCCTACCCTTGTCCCTGCGTGGCTTTCTAAGGCGGCCTAAGCAAGTCTCAGCTTCTCTGCCTGGCTTTCTGGGTGTCATGCAGCTCCTCCGCTTCTGTCCACCAGTGACAACATTTTCCCTGTGGCCCTGGGACCTCCAGAATGTGCTTGGCCGCGCCTGGCTCAGGGCTTTCTGGGCATTGTGGCGATGCCCCTTGCTGGCTCCTGGCTCCCTGCTGCCCTGCTGAGTGCTCTCTTCTGCCCTCTTCTGCCATTTGCTACCTACCTGTGTCTAGCTGCATTAACCCTTGCCCTTTGTCCCCTCCGACCCCCGAGTGTCCTGGCTCGAAACACTTGCCCAGTTACCCCTCTCGTCCCACTTGGTGGGATACTACCCAGCCCTCCTTTCTCAACATCTTCCAACTTGGATGCTGCTTCACTTAGAGCAGAATCAACACTCAAATAACAATCTGCACTGAGGGCCCACGCACAAGATACTGTGTGGGGACACTGAAACTTCCCAGCTTCCTCCTGCTCCCGAGACCCCCTGTCACACAGCCTCGGTGCCTGGCTTTTGCCGTTCTCCTTGATTCTCGCTACTGCCACAGACTCCCTCCCCTGTCCCCACCCCACCAAAGCCTCCTTTGCTCCGAAGCCTACTCTGAGGACTGTCAGCTTGGCTCTTTCACAGTCATTGTGCACCAAGGAAAGGCAAACTGGGGTACATGGACGGCTGGCAGCCTAGGAAGAGCCGGGCTGGAGGTCCAGGCCCCCCAGGCTTGGCCGCAAGGGCTAAAGGAATAGATGAGGCTCTGCTTACCTGGAGCCCATTCTGCTGAGAAGCTCTCCTCTAAGCCATGGCAATAGAAATAGTGGTAGCTCTATTTTACCCAATAATTAAAATGTACCAGGCATGTAAATACATCTTTGGTCCTCTAAGACAGGTAATCATTATCCCCATTTTGCAGATGAGGACCAAGTCTCAGAGACATTCAGTAGCTTGTCCAAGGTGTCATGTGATTAACCCAATGCCATCTTTATTTCCTCCATGTGCATCCATCTTGCAATGAAACAGGGAGCCCTTGAAGAACAGAACTCTTTCTGATCCCTCTCTGTGTCCCCACCAGGTTGGCACATTGTAGGTACTCTGAGCTACCTATTCCCCAGGTCCTTCTGGGAGGCCCAGGCCTCCATAAGCCTAGCTCCCACTTCAATCCCAAAGGAGTCAACCACACGTCTTCCTTAAGTAAGTCCAGATATCTTCTCCGGGGAGGCTTTTTGGGAAATGGAACTGAGTGGCTACAGTTTGGGGACTGTGGCCCTGTGGGATTAAGGGCTGTAGGAGTCCCTCATTCTTTATGTCTCTTCAGCAGGGCATCTCCACATAGTAAGGTCCCTCGTCAGAGCCTCAGGGAGGTCTTTCCCTCTTCAGGTATTGAGAAAGCTCAAATAGCTCCATAAAGATGAGGCTGTCTGTATACCCAGATCCTCATGGCAACCCGTCGGCAGTCTCTGAGGAAGGGGGAGAGGGAGAGGGTCGGCGAATTGAGAAGTTGGTACCATTACTGCTCTTTGGCTCCCATTCTCTCTCGTATCTGGGGAGTACTGGGTCAGTGGGACCCTAGGAATTGCTGAGCTGGCCTGATTTCTCCCTTCACAGACAGTGAAACCAAGGCCTGAAGAGAGGAAGTGTTACAGAAAGAAGAGGCAGAAACAACGTGACTCCTCATCTGGGGCTCTTCCCACTGATTACGTTGCTTCATCAGCAACTCAGTTATGAGGCATTGCCACCTGGTTCAGGTTTCTGGAGCTCACTGACTTTTCTTGGTTGCTCCTTGGTTGAAGGACTTTGTGCCTCACCTGTGGGGAGTGGGTAATGGCAGGTAAGGCCACTAAGGGGCAAAATTTCAAATGTGCCCACGTGGGCCCTCGTTTGCCCTGGAACACTCGACAAAATGGCAGGCTGGGCCGCTGTTCTCACCGTTGCCCGCTTTCCCTCCGTTCCCACTGGAAGCCGGGTGGGAGAGTAGTTGCCTCTATTTTGAGGACTATAGTTGCTATGGGCCCATTAGTGGCACAGAGGTCTGCGCTCTTTGGCCAGTCAAAGGGCGTGGCTATACCTCAGCCTGGCAGGACCAGTTGGGTTAACTCCCCTCCCCCGCCTCATTACCGTTGCTTCCAGAGGGAAGGAGCAAGCTCTCTGCCATCTACATATTTTCAGCTGAGTTATATTTTGCATAAAGTAAACTTAGCAAACAGAGAACACAGTGAGAATATATTTGGCTTTGAAGCGTCAGTGTTCTGACAGGCATTTCCTATTAGCTATCTCTGAGCCGACCAGCCCAGCTAGGTTTTGCTTAAGTGGCATAATTCTCCTGCAGTGGAGACAGCTCATTCATTAGTCATTCCAAAAGCCAAATACAAAATATCCTTCTCTAAGCCAACTCCCCCAACCAGCTCCGCAGCCCGCAGCCTGCAGCCCGGGTGGAACAATGAAACTGCTAGGCTTACTGGGCCTGGCAGAGGTCAGCCCGAGAGCCACCTGTCTGCTGGCTTTGGAGGGTGGCTTTGGCTTGAGTCCTCATTCCCTTTGGAACAGGAAGGAAACATCTTCCTTTCTTGGCAGAGGCTTGGGGAGCCTTTTGGAAGGTGGGCACCATCCCATTTCACTACTGAGTCACTTGCAATAACTGGAAGTCCTGATTGAATGCACTTTGTTTTGCTTTGTTTGTTTATTTATTTATTTATTTATTTTAGGTCTGAGAAGCTAAAGGCACTCATTCTAAGAGGAAGCAAAGGAATGTGTCCCTTCCTGCTTGGTTCTGTCAGCTGAACTCAGCCCTTCCTTGATTGGCATCCTGTGTGCTATCTCTTTTAATCCCTGCGCAGTGAGAACTGATGTCCCCATTTTACAGATGAGGAAACTGGAGCTCAGAGAACTGAAGCGAATTGCCAAAGGTCACACAGCCAGGGTTCAAGCCTGTCAGCTCCAAAATTCGACCTCTGTCTTCTCTTTCCAGAAACATCTTTGGGGATAATTACCTTGAGTTTAAAAATGAAACTATACGTGAGGGTGATGGTCTCCTTTATTCAACTTTAGAACAAAGGACGCCACTGTGTTCCAGGTACTCAGAGCAGGGTGGGCCGAAAAGCCAGGCAGGGAGAAAACAGGGGAAGGCAGGTTGTTCTAAAAGGAAGGTTGAAAACACCCCAGGGTAAAGGTTGGGGGTTGGGCGGTTGGATTGTTCTGATGGGGGCAGAGCTTGGTTTGAGGTGGGCCAGGAGCTGGGCCTAGAACAGGGACAGGGAAGGGTTTTTTTGTGGTTCCACGGTTCAGCTGGGGCTTGCACATGTGCTTCAACGAATGGCCCGTCTGACCAAGCCTGACCAAGCAGAATGCCATGGGGTAAAGTCTCCACTAACACTCAGTAATGAGGGGGAACACCAGACGAGCACCAAGAAAAGTCCTGGGCAGAGGCAAAGAGCTGAGGTTGTGACCACAGCTGGTGGTTGGTGTCAGACTCCCAGGACGGCCTAATTAGCACTCCAGGTGGACAAACACAGTTGCAGGCGCCCAGGCCAGTGGGGAGTGTGTGTGTTTGTGGGGAGGCCAGATCAGAAGTGGAGTACATGTACATCAGCTAGGAATGAGAATCTCAGAGTCCTTCCAAAGTAGACATCCAAAATGAAAACTCTGGAGTGGTACCCTCCTTGGCTTTCCTCAGGCTGTCCTAACTCACCTCTGCAGTGTCATTTCCCGCCTGCCCCTTCATTCCTCCACACTCTGTGTCCAGCTGTTGTTGAGTCTGAACACGCACAACGCTTTTACTCTACAGCTCTGCCACATGCTACTTTCTCTGCAGGTGCTTCATCTCTCCCACCCATAGCCCCACCTGGCAAACTCCTACTCACCCTTTAAAACCCTGCTTCGGTAAATCTGGAAGGCTTCTTCATTTCCTCAGGACACCTTTTTCTGTGTTCCTGACCTTTTGTCTTTAACTCTAGTAAATCACTGATGCTAGTGCACTGTCAGGGACTCTGCCCTATTTTATCTCTGGATTCCCAGGACCGAGAGGAGAGCTGTTATATAGAAAGTGCTCAATCAATTGATACCACAACACAGCATGAATGTCTGTGTCCTTGCGCCTCGGATCTGGAAGAAAACAAAATTTATCTAAATCAACCGCCTCCCTGACGCTTGAGCCCCTCATCAGTATTCCCAGCCTGACATAATGTCTTAAACCACCTAATCTACTAACTGGCGTATATTAGATGCTCAGTGAATGGTAGCTGATGTTGTTGTTTCTCAGGGACTCAAAATAGGCCTAGAAGGGCCCATAGAAAGAACACTGACTCTGGAGTCAGGGCTGTTGCTCTGCCTCTAAGACCCTGTATGACTTTGGAGAAGTCACTTCGGCCTCCCTAGATCTCAATTTCATCATCTAGAGTGAGGGATACAACTAGGTGTCTTATTATTGGGTCCCTTTCAGCTCTGATCAAAACAAGGCATCACTGATAGACCTCGGGGATTTTAGCTCTGGTCTTCTTGGGTGACCTCTGATTAGAAAGCAGTGAACTAATCTAGACATTAACGGCCCTCCCTGGGGTGTGTGCTCCTCTCCCAGCCAGGACCAGTCCTCAGGGAGAGAGAAACAACCTCTTGATAAACTCGAGGCCATTCATACCCACTTTGCCATCCTGAGAAGGAGGGAGACAGTCTGCCATGGAGCCTGTGGAAAATCTCTCTTCCTCCCCAAACACCAGCTATGATTAGCTGTGTCCTCACCACAAAACTGCAGGGGTGTGTGCGGGTGAGTCACAGCTGTTCAGATCACATTTATAGAGCGCTTGGTGGCAGGGAGGGGGCTGTCAGAAGCACCCCAGTTCCTTTTCCCTACCCTCAGCAGTTGTTGAAATTTTAGGATCCAGGTATTTGGGTTACAGAGTTTAAGAACCACTCTCACATGCTACCCATCTTCTAGATGGCTCCTTGTGCCAGGCCTCTGATGGCCGGAGCAGCTCTCTCCCTGGTCCCTGCCACCCCCACGATGACTCTGGAGGAATCAAAATATCTCTCTGGAAGTGGATAGTCTGAACCTCACAATCTCCAAGGACCCTAGCTCCCACCACCCCCATATGCTAGGCCCACTTGTGGCTGCTGATGCTGAGGCAGGGCTGCCACCAATGGCGTAGGAGTCCCAGCCCCTCTGAGCTGGGCGCTCTGTTCCCAAATGTTACCCTCAGGCCTCCTTCCCATCCAGCGACAGAGGACCCAGCGCTGTATTCAGGAGCTGGGAAGGAGGTGGAGGCCTCTCATGTGAAAGAATTCTGGCAGGCAGGCAAGTCCCAACAGGTGGACCAGGGCTGCAGCAAGCAGACAGTGAGTCACCTGGGTCGCTGCTGCTTACTGGACAGAGCCAGAATAATGACAATAATAATAGAGATCCAGGGTGCTGTTATTAACACCCACCTTTCCTCCCAGGATGGTATCTCCTCCATCCATCTGACAACCCTCAGGGGCAGGGAGGAGCTGCATGCAGGGATTTTGTTGCCCTGTCTTAAATACAGGGGAAACTGAGGCCAAAGTTATTCTCCACTGAACCGGGTAATCCTGAGAAAAAGACTCCTCTGCCTGTTAATGTCATGCTGATGTTAGGAGAGTCACACGAACCCACAATCAGCAGTCCTCACTGGCACAGCTCTAGGCTCAGAGGTGGAAAGAACCCATATTTTCTTTAGTTGTCATAGCCTATCCTCTAATCAATCTTTCTTTATAATAGCCCTAGGGGGTAGGGATAAATATTTTCCCCATTTTACAGATGAGGAACCTAAAGTTCAGAGAGGTTAGGTAATTTTCTCATGGACACACAGCAAATGAGTGGCAAGGCGAGGATTTGAACCTGGTTAGTTTGACTGTGCCTTCTCAGACTCCTGTGCACCTATGCCATTCACAGTCAAGAATCTCAAGATCTCCAAGACTAGCTCCCTGGGTCTTTGAACCTGGCTTTTTTTTTTTTTTTTTTTTTTATTGCCTTCCCTTCCTGGACTTACTCTATCTAAAGATTAGGGCTCTTCCCAGGGCTTTCTGGAGGCCAGCTTTCATTTTCATCTTTGAGCAGCTGTGGAAAAGTAAGCTCAACACTTTAATTTTGGGGTCTTAGTAATTATCTAGTATTCACCACCCACTCAACTCTACCCACTAGTTATTATAATAACAACAATAATAATTTAGAAAAGCAACGATGATGATCACAGCCTTCGCTGATCCCCCATTGGAGGCTGGACATGATAGGTATAGCCTTGCTATTTTTTAATTTCGAAATGGTCCTGAACTTGGGAGTCTGGAACGTTGGATTCCAGCCTTAGTTCTGGCAAGGATGTCACACATCATATGGCTGAGTGAGCCCCTAAATCCCCCCATGCCTTCATTTTCCCCTCAGTAAAAAGGGGGTAAAAATCATGCAAGATGAGGTGCTTTAAAGCTCTTGAAAGAAAAGTCATAATCAGACAAATTTTAAAGCATCACCACCTCATATTTACTATTAAAACTGACCCAGCAGTCCGTTGCCTTAATGGTGCATTATCTTCAAGCTCCGGTCTACCCGTGCTCTCGCTGCCCAGCTCTTGGGAAGGTACTGGGTTGGGGCTGGGGCACAGGCTGATCTCTTAGCTGCAGTGGGAGTCTCACTTTTCCAGCCTGCACCCTTAACAGCTGTCTCTGCTAAGGCCCTGGAGCTAGAAAAAGCGAGGCCACTGCCTGAGTTCAATAAATGCTTTTATTAGTCCTTTTATTAATGATGGTGGGTATTTGTTGAGAAGCTGGGACAATAGTTATTCCAGTAAGAGGATATTAAGCTCCCGCTGACAGGTCCTGTATATCTAACATGCTCTGCCCACCCCCTCCCTACAAGCTGCTTTATTACAATGCACCATACCCCTGGCCTCCTAGCAACCCCAAGAAGAGAGTGGAGGGGTGGGGGAGGTAAGGATAAGCTGGTGTCATTAAACACACAGGTCTTTTCAGAGGTTACTGTAAGCCAATAGCAGGAAGCTTTTCCTTCCCCCCTGAGAGCTTAGGGAGGTTGTGTGATTTTTGCATTCTTTTTTTGGAAGGGGAGGGGCCACCTCTGGGCTCTTGGCTATTTTATAGCCAGAGCTGCAGTTGATGAGTTGATAAAGGAGGAAGACAGTCTTGAGCCATTTGTTAAATTCGAGACCATTCCCATTCTTTATTTTCAGCCATTTCACATTATTCTTAGTTGATCAAACATTTACAATATTTATATGCCGGCACTGTTCTGGATGCTTTTCAAATACTAATTTATTTAATCTTCATAACATCCCTATGAGGTAGATACTATAATTACCATTTCACAGATGAGGAAATTAAGGCCCAGAGAGGTTAAATGACTTGCCCAAGGTCACACAGCTAATAAGTAACAGAGCCAGGTTTGAACCCAGGCAGGTGTCTCCAGAGTTTGTGATCTTTATCTGAAATTTTTTCAAAGATTTTATTTATTTATTTTTAGAGAGCAGGGAAGGGAGAGAGAAAGAGAGGGAGAGAAACATTGATATACGAGAGATACCTCCAGCCGTTGCCTCTCACGCACCTCCCAAATGGGGAATCTGGGCTGCAACCCAGGCACGTGTCCTGACCGGGAATCGAACGGTCAACCTTTTGGTTCGCAGGCCAGCACTCAACCCACTAAGCCACACCAGCCACGGTTTTATCTGAAATTTTAAAGCTGAGCCTAGAAAGAACTAGGAAATATTTCCAAAATTCATCAGCTTTATTGTTCTAAAAAGGGAATTGGATATTTTCATGTAGGGGATACCATAATACAATAGCAATCCCCAGGATCAGATAATCTGTGAATTGAAAGGATCCTTAAAGGTCACCTGATCTAATCCTATGACAAGTACGAGAATACTCTCAGCAGGGTCCCTCATATGTGCTCCCTCTAGGATTTGCCTGGACCCTTCTAGTGACAGGGAACTCATTACCTCACCTGGCAGGCCATGCTATCTTTGCACAGGTCTCACTGTTAGAAAAGAAAGGATGGACTGAAATTTAGCTCCCTGTAACTTATTTTCACGGACTTACTTTTGTCCTCTAGAGTTGGTAGGGGGAGCTTTATCCCTTTTGCATAGGATAGCCCTTAAAGTACTTGAAAACAGCTTTCATGTCCCCTTAAATCTTTTTTCCTCTTGGGGTTAAACTCCTGTAGTTCTTTCATGATCCTCGCTTGTTATAATTCCCAGATTCTCCGTCTTCCTGTTGCCACCCCTCTGATGCATGATAGTTTGTCAGTGCTCATCCTGAAGTGTTGTCAGAAGGAAACACGACACATCAGTGTGATCCAGCAGTGCTGAGAAGAACAGGATCATCACCTCCTTCACCTCCTTCTTTTGTGCTCAGTTTTCAACCATGCAGCCTAAACTCGTCTTAGGTTTTTTGAGAGTCACGTTAAACCCCTGACTCATGTTGAGGTTGCAATCAGTGTGTAGCTCTGTTAGGTCCATCTTCCAAATTCTAAAATTATACAGCTGTGCTTTTTCTTTTTCTGAGCCCAAGGGTGGGACTTTACCTTTCCCACTAGTAAACTTTATCATGGTAAACTCAATTCCTTGTTCCAACCTATCAAGGCTGACTTGGAACCTTACTCTTTTACTCTATTTAGTGATTCCTTAATTGATTTTGTATCATCTGAAATTTTGATAAATATGCTCTCTGTGTCCCCATTCAGGCTGTCAATTTTTTTTTTTTTCCTTAAGCTGGATAGGAAATTTTCTGAGATTGGGCTTGCAGAGGAAGATGAAGCAAAGCTGGAATGACTCCATGGGGACATTTTGTTTGGATCAACATGAATGAGTAATGCAGTGCACTTTCTGGGGCTGTGAGTGGCTGGGCAATCAGGTAAAGACTTGTATAGCATCACTTCTGCGTCAGAGCCTGTGACCCATGACGAGGCAGGAAGGCAAATATTGATAGCTTGGTTCAAACATCTGATTGTTTCCTATATACCTCTGCCGACAAGCACTGAGAGTTGAAATGGAGGATGTTATGAAATAGAAGCTAGGCCCACGAACAGGATTACCAGACCAGAAAGAGCCAGGTGATCGCTGTAAGCATTAAGACCTCCAGAAGTAATAAAGAAGACATTCTTGGAACAAAGACAGAGGGGGTGGGGGGGTGGAGAGAGAGAGAGAGAGAGAGAGAATGAGATTTAGCATGCTGCATGGAGTTTGAATACATTTTCCTCAGCTCAAATAACCATCCCTTCTGTCATTCCTTAGAGGTCACACCTAAAAACCGAAAGAATCAGACTAAGGCTACATCACTGGGGTTCACAGCAAGGGATCTCTGTTTTTGCCAAAGGGTCTTGGAAATCAATTTAATGTCCTAGTCTTCCTACCATTGGCCCTTTCAAGAATCCAGACCACTCACGCCATGTACCGCAGGAGTATATTTTTCACTCTCTTTCCAATATTCACCCAAATTATTCTCCTTCTTGTCCATTTTGGCTGACCTTATTTATTCTCTAGTTCCCACTCCTTCTTCCCCACATGCCCTCTCCACCCCCACCAGGAGTCTCGCATGCTGTGGTGTCCTGAGCACCTGAGTTGGATGGAGCTGCAGAGACTGAGGTAGGTTTTGGTGCTTGGGGTTGCAGCAGGGCGGGGGGAGGGGGGAGCGGTAATTCTTGGTGGCTAAGACTATGGGATTTCCAAGACAGTCATGAAGCAGAAGTGGAACTAGGTTGCCTAGTCCAGGTGGAACAAGCCAGGAAGGCTGAAATGGGAGAGGGCCTGAGGCCAGGCGGGAGCCACTGTCTGGGGAAGAACACAGCAGTGGACGCTGAACTGGTGGGCAGGCAGGGTTTCTACGTGACTCCTGTGGCCCAGGCAGAAGCATGCTTCTTGGGATTAGGGAAGAATTTCTCAAGCTCTGTGACTCCCTGCTCCATACTCCAGCCCTGACACCCAGGAAGACTCCATCTAGCTCCCATAATGTATTGGGATCCTGTCTTAGTCTGTTGGGGCTGCTATAACAAAAATACATAGAATAGGTGGCTTGAGCAACGGACATTAATTTCTCCCAGTTCTGGAGGCTGGGAAGTCCAAGACTAAAGCACCAGCTGATTCAGTGTCTGGTGAGGTCCCTCTTCCTATTTCATAGACTGTAGTCTTCTTACCGTGTCCTCACATGGCAGAAGGGGCGAGGGAGCTCTCTGGGGTCTCTTTTATAAGGGCACTAATCCCATTCGTGAGGGCTCCACCTTCATGATCAAATCACCTACCAAAGGCCCTGCTTCCTGATACCATCATATTGGAGATTAGGTTTCAACATACGAATTTGGGCCAGCAGGGGCGGGGGGAGAACAAATATTCAGCTCATAACAGACATGCTTTGTCAGTTCGCTGAACTTGATATGCACAGCTACTTTCAACTTGGCAGGTACATCCCTTCCACTCAAAGGGCCTGTCGCCTGCCTCAGCTCATTGGAGCCCCACTAGGTAGACCAGCCCACCTGGCCTACTCACTTATTTGTGGTTGGGGTTGGGGGTGGAGCACTGCCCCCAAGTTAGATGTGAGTTTAGACAAACAAGGGGAGGGCAACCACAAAAGGAGAGAATCACCTTATCTGCACAAAGCCAACATTTCCATTAATTTAGTAAATTAAGACTCTTGTACAGTGAAGTCATTAAAAAGAAGATAAAAGTAAATGGGATCTGTTTTTTTAGTCATATACATTAAGAGAACACACAAACACCTACAGTTTGCCTGGATTAGTATTTCGCTTTATAATTTCTCTTTCAGTCACATCGATCCAGTTTTTGGCAAACCATTGGCCTTATTTATTATTTTTATTTTCTATTACTAGCCAAATTAATATTTGCCTGTGGTCTGATTCTTTCAGGTCTAGGCTTGTAGACTTGCGTTAATTTGCAGGGTTGAGTTATTTACGTTGTGTTACAATCTGGTCTATCAATTTCCTACATTTTTCCCCCTCCAGATGAGCACTAATTCAAAATGCATTAAATCCCTAAACCCAGGGATGGGGGCAGGGGGGAATGGGTGAGAATGGGATTTGAGAACTGAAGCATTATCTCTTTGTATTCTGCCCCAGGGTCCTAGACCCTGAAGGTGGAAGAAAGCTGGCATTCCCACTCACTGCTCACAGCTCTCAGCTGCAAAGAGAGGGAAATGGGAAGATAACACCGATAAAAACACCAGCTCCACCCAAATGACTCAAACGAAGGTGCGTCTCAAGAGCCTTGATGTTTTCCTGCAACTTCAAGGCCTGAACAGAAAATAGAACTGTCCAGCTGCCTGTACTCGAATGGGAACTTCATAAATCTCCAGAAAGCCTCTGACCCTTTCTCTTTTCACTTTGGCTCTGTTTCCTTCTTTGCTGAGGGTCCCTATTTGTCAAAGCAGAAGGGAATTGCATCAGTCAGTTTTGAGTCAGACAAAACAAAAATAAGTGGACAGCCCTCCTCGAAAAGGAAAAAGTAGTGGTGAGATTTTTTTTTTAACCATCCCTGACTTATTAGGCAGCACAAAGTGTGTTAGAGGGAGGTGGCCAGGATTTCAGATACAGTGTAAAGAGGAGCAGTTGGAACGGTGGGGGTTGGGTAGGAAAGCAAGGCTTTGGATTCAGCCTCATGGTTCTCCCTCTCCCCCTGCAGGTGAGAAGAGACACAAGGAGAGACGGAGCAAAGAAATATAGGGACATGCAGGTATGAACGTGTGTGTGCGCGCACACACAGGAGTGCCCACGTATGCACTGAATTAAGGAGTAAACAGAAAAAACAGTCCAGGATAAGAAAAGATGATTGAAACTGAACAAGAAACTGCCCTGGGCAATAATAGTGATATCGAGAACCATGTGCTACAGGTATCCATTCAATATTAATTTACTGACTGCTGCTCTGGGCAGGGCATATTCTAGACTCTGAGGACACAGCAATAAATGGAACCAAGCCCTTGCCTTCAAGGGGCTTATGCTAGTGTTAGACAGGTAAGGCAGATAACATATGTTGTTATCTCATTCACAAACCCCATGAGGTGGTTTCTGTTATCCCATTCTACAGATGCTGAAACTGAGGCACAAAGAAGCTTTAATAACTTGGCTGAGCCTCACAGTAAAGCCAAGGTTTGAACTCAAATCAGGTCCGCCTGACTCCAGAGCCCCTAAATCTAACCCCTGGAACATGACACACCACCCCCACCAGTGAGTCCCAAGCTGGAGCTCCAGTGGCCCTGTCTTAGTTATTAGAACTTCTTAGACCATTTTTTTTTCTCCTTGAACCTCAGTCTATCCATCTGTTAAAAAAAAAAAAAAAGAAGAAGAAGAGGGGGAGCTTATTTGATCTCTGAAATCCCTTCCGGCTCTAGAGTTCTATTATTCTTGGTGGTGGTGGGGGGGGGGTCTTTGTTGGTATTCTTCCCCCTCCCAAGTGTTTCTTGTGGAGTTCAGCAGGAGCTCAGTAGATGTTCAAACAGAGATGAACATCCAGAATCATGTTTCCCACACTGGGTTCCAAGGATTTCTTTCCAGGGATTTGGAAATTTCTATGAGAATTTAGTTTTTGTGAAACAGATTCCTTGAGGGTCCTTGGCTCCAGAGAGAAGAAGAGGAGGGGAAGAAGGAAGGTGGGAGAGGGGGGAAGAGGCCAGTCTGCTGGGAGTTGAGAATCAGTTAGTCTAGGCTCAAGGCCCAGAGCCCAGGAGGGAGGTGTGGTTCGGGCCGCACTTAGAACTCTGTGAGCATGTGCCTAGAATATTTGACAAGGGAGGGGCCTGTTGCCAGTTGGTAACCTATGTAACTGAGCAAGGTGAGATGGGTCCCAGCTCTTCACCTTAACCCCCTGACCTCATCTGGCCGGTCAACTGCTCCTAATGTGAGCTTTGTCAGACTGGAAAAGCAAGGTGGCAGTGGGAGCCCGGCTGGCCCAGTGGCTAAATGCAGCCCGGGTGCCCCTGATTAGCTTAGTCAACTTATTAAATTACACAGGAAAAATGGAGATGGAATATTAATTCCACACACTCTCCTCTCTGCCTGGGGAACCTGCCTTCCTGGGTTTCACTTTTCAAAGGCTGAAATAGATATGGAGATTTCACACTTAATTAAAGGAGAAGGGTGCTCACTTCAAGTCTTTTCAAAACCATTTTGGTTCTGAGCTTAGTGGAGCCAGTGGAGACCCAGTCACCATCTGGCATGAAAGGTGTGAACTTGGAGTCTCCCTTCAACTCTAGACATCAGATTCACAAACAAAGAGAATTCATTTCGGAGGCCCCCTTAGACGGCCCCTCCCCCCCGGCCTGTAAGTGGAGAGCCCATGTATTGACTTGCCAGGTATTAAAAAGTCAGGTCTGAGGGGTCACCTGAGATACAGAGCACCAGGTGCCAGAGCTCACCCCACAGGGCAGATTATCTTATCATCCAGGCTGATAAAACTCAGGAAAGTCTGACCATAAGGAACAAATATTTATTAGCCCAACACCTTTCAGTCCCTAACAGATTAGGCACAGAATGTAAGCAGGAGCCGAGGGGCGAGTTAGCAATCAACCTTGGTCATTGGAGCCTGATTTTTGATCAGAACCTTCCTGGGCTCCTCCGGTCTCAATAAGGAGGATTCATGGTGATTGCTGAACTGTTTAGGAGACACTTGGACAGCTGTCACCTCACATGACACTGCTGATAGCCTGGCAAGGACAGAGCTATTATTACCCCCATCTTACAGCTGGGGAGACTGACGAGCAGAGAGGTTAAGTGCCCTTTTACACGCCAAGTGGGGCTGGAGTGCAAGTTTACTGCTCTCAGAACCCGTGTGTTTTCCACACACCAATAGTGGCCTTGACTGGTTCTCTGCTCGCTCGGCTATCCTTTAAGTTAGCAGCTCCCCAGGAAGTCCCCCTGCTTTTGCCCAGTCACAGGCCCTGCTCCCTTGGCAGATGAGGCCAATCAGCATCAAAGGCGGTAAAAGAGACAGTGACCCTGATGGAGATGGCTGAGGGGTGCTCTAAGATAGCTCTTGCCCTGAAATACATCCCTATGTTTTCTACTGGGACTTGGAATTCATTTCTTTGGGTTCCCAATTCTTTCCTGTTTATCCACTCTTCCTAGGAAAGGGTTTTAAGAGATTAAATGCAAATGTATTAGAAAGAGAGGCTCACCCTGGCTGGTGTGGCTCAGTGGATTGAGTGCTGGCCTGCGAACTGAAAGGCTGCTAGTTCAGTTCCCAGTCAGGGCCCATGCCTGGGTTGCAGGCCAGGTCCCCAGCTGCGGATATGAGAGAGGTAGCCGATTGATGTATTTCTCCCACATCGATGTTTCTCTCCCTCTCTTACTCCCCACTTTCACCTCTCTGTAAAAATAAATAAATAAAATCTTAAAAAAGAAAAAAAGAAAAGAGTGAGAGGCCCTTGGTGTCAGTGGAAGGGTCACTGATTTCCTTTTGTGCTCATCTGGAGAGGGCGTGGGTGAAAACTGGAGAAAGTCCCCTCCCTCTAGGGGCCTGGGTTTCTCCTCTGCTAAAGGTGCAGTCAAAATAGATGATCTTAGAAATCCTTACTGCTTGGATCTCTCAGGTCAAATCTCCTGGGACAAGGAGCTCCTTAAGCCTCTCTCATTCAATCCTTAGCCACGAGAGTAGGAAGGTTCTGGAGGAAGCAACTTCTAAGCTCAGAGGTGAGCTGCGAGGAGCTGAGGTCAGGAAGCAGCTGGTGCAGCAGGCTGGAGGTGAGCACGAAGCCCGGAGCTTAGGTTACAAAAGGCCGAGAGATGAGGATTACGAGGTAAACAGGAACCAGATCACAAAAAGCCTTGTCCAATCAAGTCTTGGATCTCGGGCTTTATCCTAGGAGCAACCGGGAGTTGGAAAGGATTTAAAGCCAGTTAAGTGGCATGACGATATTTGTGTTTTAGAATGTTCCCTCTGGTGCAAATGCGGAGAGAAAAATGGAGGGATAGGGACAGGAGAAAATGATGGGAGGAGGAAGGGCAGTGGAAGAATGACTCCAGGTGGACTTATGTCTGCTTCACACCCCAGTTCCTCTGACCTCGGCTGGCCTGGTTATGATAGCTATATTTCTAAGAGCAATAATAATGACTACCATTTATAGATGCTCCCTCTGTGCCAGGAGCTGTGTGGGGTGGTGTGCATGCTTCGTTTCATTTACGCCTCATCATGACCCTGTGAGGTAGGAACTAATACCACCCACATTTTATGGATGAGAAAACTATGCTCAGAGAGGGCAGGTGTCTTGCCTGGGGTCACACCGCTGGTCAGTGGTAGCACGAGGACACAGGCAGAGATGTGGCTCATCCCAACGCTCCTGCTTTTAACTACTGGGTACCCCGCCTCCTGAGACGGCCAGCACAGCACAGTTAGTGCTCACTCTCTGGCGGTAGGACGGAGCCCTCCTGGCCAGCTTCGGGCAGCAGAGGAGGAAGAGAGCAGTCATAGCAGGTACCCATATGATTGGCTGTGGATCCCCTTCAAACTAACTGCAGGTTGTGTCTGGAGAGGGTGTGAGGCCTTGGGAGGCTTCAGCTCCATGGCTGGTTCACCTTTGCTGTGAGAGGAGAAATGGAGCTGGGTCTGAGGCAGACACTGGCACTAGTGACCCTGATCCCCACCCCTCCTCTCACATGAAGGGGCCTCTCAGAAGCTTTGGGGAGTCAGGAACTGCTTCCCAATCCGGAGGGGAGCCAAGAAGTCACACTCCCCAGAGGCTGGAGAACACAGAGGGAGCATGACCCCTGGACTGTCAGCATGGCACCTTTTTCTAAAGGGGGAGCAGGGCCCCCTGGCTGGGGTGGGGAGGGCCGGAGGGTACCCCAAGGTGGTTAGAGCAGGGACAGTGCTGCTGAAGGGAGAAGAAGGGCAGATTGTCATCTCTGCTCCCCCAGACTCACCAGAGATCCTCAAAGGGAGCAGCGAAAGTCAACCACTGGTGAGGAGTGGCAGTGAGCACCGAGATTACTTTGCCGACAGCCGAAGTGCAAGCCCCTGATCCGGACCCTACCATAGAGGACTGGCTCGCCTTGGAAAAGTCCCTTCCTTACTCCCTGTACCTCAGTTTCCCCACTGGATGAAGTAAGCACTGCATTCGAGTCTCCAGGGCCTAGATGAGACTGTGGTCCAAGTTGGCTCGTCACAGCCCTTTCCAGCCATCAGGGCCACTCTGGAACCAGGCCGCTTAGTAGCCTGCCCCCTGGGCCTCCTTTAGCCTGAGGTGCAACAGCTCTAGGCCACCACCGTGCTCCTGCCTGACTCTGCACCGCCACCCGGTAAGGACACCAGCCATCTGGGGCTGCTCTGTCAGTTGGAAGATAGGGCTGACTTACACCTGCAGCAGAGAACACTGATTAGCTTATTTTCCATCATTTTGTATTACCTGGCTCCAGGGCCTCCAGCTTGACATGCAGATTTATGTAAAAGAGGCCCGACATGCAAATGAGCCAGGCCTACCACGTGTTTTGGTAATGGGAAGCGCTGCTTTCGCTGGGTCCTCCAGCGCAGCTCTTCATCCCTCATCCCACTGGTTTTCACAGCCGAGCAGGTCGGTCACCCCGTGCTGCCTCTGTTCGAGGACCCCAGGCCAGGTGAGAAGTCAACCAGGCTATAAGGTCAGAAGGAAGGAAGAGTCTGGAAACAATGTTTCCCCAAGGAGTTTCTGGCTGAGTTACTTGCGAGAATCAGAGACAACGGAGAGATAGACAAACACAACAAAACAGAGTGAGAGAGAGAGAGGTGGATTCAGAGGGAGCCCAGAGACAGGGCTGCACATAAAACAAGCACAGACTGAAAGGGACAGACAAATGGACAAAGAGCAGACAGAGATAGCACAGAGTCGGAGATGGTGAAAAGCAAAGAGAAGCAGAGACAAGAGACAGGAGAGATGGGGACACAGGAGGGGGATGCTGATGGAGGGGGTGGAGACCAAGAAAGGAACAGATTTCAGAGTCACTGTGGAGGAAGAAGTGAAGATATAGCAACAGCCTGGCTGTGGGGAGGAAAAGTGAGGGAAGAGCTGGTGACAGTGACAGCTTGATGTTGGGGAGTTGAGAAAAGGAGTGACAGGTGGAAGTGACTGGAGAGACCTGTGAGGAGAGACCCAGGAACTGCCCCCTTAGAAGTGCTGGTAGCAGCTTGGCTGCCACAGGCAGGCAGCATTGCCACCACCCCGTATACCCTTGATTATCTCCATCCATCTATATTTATTCACACGCATATCTCTAGACACACAGATATATAAACCACGCAGGCATGCATCGGGTAGAAGACAGCATCCTAGAGCCATTAGGCTCTAGAAAGTAGGCTTAAGGGGTTATCTAGGACAGCATCTGTCGCAGAAGGAGGAAGGCCACCCCTTCCTCTGGGGCCCAGAGGAGAGTTCTCCCCCCACCCCACCTCCCTGCTGGCCCTGGCCCCTTTAACGGCCAACACCTCTGGTGCCAGGATGCTCCTTCCACACCCTCCAGAGCCAGCCTCCCCAGGCTCTGTCCCTTGTGCTCAATTTGAACACAAAAGCAAGCAAGAAGACAAATCAAAAAAGAAAAAGGAAAACCCCTCTTGTTCCCACAGCCTCGTTTGTAGGGAAATTGACTTTGCAGAAGGAGGAGCTCAGTGTAGGCCCTGAGTGGGTGGTCTTATAGCGCAGGGGGAGAAGACTGGGAAAGCTCCCTGTGGCTTTTAGATAATCTCCTTTTCCCTCACACAAGAGCTCCAGGGAGGGGACAGACAGGAGGGGGTATATCTGAAAACCTAAGGTGGTACCCTCACCTTAGGGCATTGAAAGTACCCTCAGATATCTACCAACCCAACATCATCTTTTCACAGGAGAGGGAACTCTGACCCAGAAAGATCCAGTAGTTTGGTCAGCACAGAGTTAGGCTAAAGGATGGTTCACTAAGCAACTATCATTTCTCCCAAGTTGCCCCTTGGCATTGATGACCTTTCCCCTCTTTTTCTGTGATTCCTCGGACTCGCCCACGAGTCAGAGACAGATGGACTTCACACGTATTTTGGAAGTGATGGGCACAGACCCATCCATGTATTTTTCACTGATGCCCCAGGAATACCTAGAGCTCAGCTTGAGTCGCCCTTACCATCTCGCCGACTAGTACCTGCCACTGCCCCAGCAGATAAAGCCAGCTCACAGCTCAGCCCAATGACGGTGTGTTGTGTAAGGCACAGGATTTCACCTGGCAAAGATCTGCCTTCAGATGGGGTCTCCAGAAACCCAGTCATCTCTGGGAACCACCCTCCCTCACCCCACAAACGCATACCTAGAAGTGAGGGTCACTTCCTCAGGCTCACATTACTGCCTGGCCTTGACCTAGTCTACTTGTTTTAGCCAGAGGTCATCCAGCTTCACTCTGGCCTGGTTCTTTGGATCGCTCTGGCCAGCCTGAAGTGTCACCTTCGTGTTAATCTCTAGTCCTGTGGGTTGTTGTTTTTTTTTTTAACCTCTTGGGGTGAGGGATTCTTTTGAGAACATGATTAAGGCCATAGAGGTTCTCCCTACAGTAATGTCTGTATCCATGAGGTTTTGCATATGCCATCTGGAAATTCCTGAACTTTCTGAGACCCTCGGAACAAAATATACCACAGAGTCCTCCTGGAATCTTCAGGCTTTAGGAAACCAGTGTCCATGTGTGGAGGCCCGAGGACCCCACCCATTTCAGAGGCAAACTGTAGCTCTGACAAGATGGCATTCCAGGACACTTCCCACAGAATATCTTCTTTCCTTATTTGTATCTCAGATATTTCTTTCTAGGCAGCTATTTCTTTTCTTTCTTTCTTCTTCTTTTTTTTAAATTGATTTTTAGACAGAGAGGAAGAGAGAGAAAGAGAAAGGAATATCGATGTGAGAAACATCAATCAGCTGCCTCACATATACACCCTGACCGGGGATCGAACCTACAACCTTTTGGTATACGGGAGGATGCACCAACCAACTGAGCCACACTGACCAGGGCAAGGCAACTCTTCCACACTGAAAGTCTGATCTAAGATATCACTTATCTCCTAGTTACACATCAAGGCAAGCTCATATGTTACATAATCCAACACTCGTTTCTACTTTCCCTTACGTTCTCATTCTCTCTCTCTGTCTCTCTCTCTCCCCTCCCCTCCCCCTCTCCAATAGCACCCCACGACTCAGCCCATGACCTTGACCTCTTTTGTTCTATCTCAAGCCAGGGCTCAGCTGAGCACCAGATCCTGAGGTGGTTCCGGAAGATGAGCAGAGCAGGTGATATGCTCTCAGAGAGTTGCAAGTTGGTAAGCCTTTTTCCCTCCCCAGCCAGGGGAGACCATGGATGGTCATGTTCTCAGAAAAGGGGCCTCTGAGGACAAGAGCGTTTGGGAGGAGCGGAGAAGCCAAGGAACAGGAATGGGGTGGGGGGGGCCACCAGAGCAAGGGTTCTCTCTGAAGAGTCCAGCCCCGGAGCTCTATCCTGCCCCACTCCACCCCCACTTCTCCTT
This sequence comes from Mormoops blainvillei, assembly GCA_004026545.1. NCBI lineage: Eukaryota > Metazoa > Chordata > Mammalia > Chiroptera > Mormoopidae > Mormoops > Mormoops blainvillei. Next base: position 569,711 of record PVJD01000086.1, on the reverse strand, counting down.
TCCCAGGAGCTGGCGATAGAGGAGGTTGTGCACTCTAGGCTCTGGGCCTGCCTGGAGACCCTGAGAGGCCTCTGTGTGAATGGGTAATGATGGGAAGGCTGGACTCTCTGGGGGGCCAGGGCAGGGTAGGGGCATGGGAAGTTCTGTGTGGAAGGCCCAGGACTCAGGGTGGGCTGGGGCTCAGAAGAGTGAGAGCAGGCCCCTTGCCAGAGAGGGGTCTAGCCAGCCCGTGGGGTGGCCCAGGCATCTAAAGTGCCTTTAGAGGAGAAAGCTCCTTAATCTGCCCCTGGAAATCAGGAAGTTGAAACCCAGACAGCTGATTATAGGGCCAGAGGAGCAATTTCAGAGGAAAGATGAAAAGAACGTTGGCTCTAGAGGGAGCAGAGCAGATGAGAGGGAGCTAGGTGCAGGAGGGGGACTGAAGGGGTTGTCTGCAAAGCCCCTGCCCTCCGATCCTGGCGAGGAGGGCTCCTGGGGGTGGAGGTAAGAGACTTGCTGAGACAGATCCCTGGGCGAGGGTCCGGCCTGTTTATGGGGGATTCTGAAGGAGTGAGGGTCAAAGGTAGAATACCAAGGAGGTCTGAAGACCATGAGAGAGTTCTGAGAAGGGATAGCAAGAGGCCAGGAACAGAGCCGAAGCCCAGATTTCCAGTCCAGGCAGGGCCATTGGCGGGGTGGCTCTGTGAGGGGAGTTTGTTCCCTCAACTGTCCCTCTCCTCCAGGCCTCGAAACTCTAGCCTGGAATCTCCTAGTTAAGCAAGAAAGAAAGACAAGAAAGGGTATGATGGGTGGGTTATTGCTAGCAGAATGTGTCATCGAGGCCAACATAGGCTGGAGGGACAGGGACAGAGGCTCTTGTCCCAGGAGACCCTAGGGTGAAGGACAAAGAGAGTCCTGGGTAATATCCTTGTGCTGCTTCAGGTCTAGACAGGAGAGTCGAGGACGGAGGACAGATGGGGCTCAGGCAGAGACTCTGGTGGTTCCTGAGCTCTGCTGTCTGCTGTAGTCACACATGCGTGCACACACACACCACTCAGCCATGCTTGCTCTCATATTCTCTCTCTCTCTCTCACACACACACACGCACATATGTACTTAAACATACATTTAAATAACTTGCAGACGTATATTAGCAAAAACATTCCATCTGGGCTGGGATTTCTCTCATTGCTTTGAATTCCCCTGGGTTTGAACTTGGAAAAAAAATAGGAAGAGGCAAAGATTTGACTAATGTTGGGTTAAGGTTTTTTTTCTTACCCTTTTCTTTCTTGGTTAGAGACTGCCAAGAATTTATGTTTGTAAAAGGAAAAGAATTAACTGTGTTGATTAAGAGGCAAACTCCCTGGAAGTGTTCTCTCTTTAACCCTTTAGTGCCCTCTCAGTGAGAGGTCCTGGGGTTCCCCAGAGGCCCAGAACCTTTCAAAGGGACTGATCCTCCCCAAAAGGAACTTAGGGAGCTTGCCCTTCTGGTGTGTGAGTGTGTGTGAGTATGTATGTCTGTGCGCAGATGCATGGGTAAGTGCTGTGAGAGCCTGTGTGTGAGTGTGGGTACTGGGGGAGGAGTGTGTGCATGTGTGTGTGCTCACGTGGGAGTGAGCTTGGTGACTGCACGTGCATGACTCTCCAGAGATATGGGGTGTTCTGGGAGTGTTTGCAGCCGGCTGGCTGCATGGAAAACTTCAGGAAGGTGAGGTGACCTTCATCTTGACCAAACTAGTGGGAACTGATATGTCAGGAGCAGGGGCCTGAGTAAGGAGGCAGAGGGGCTGGGGATGGAAAGGTTTCAGCTGAGGAAGCAGGTTCTATCCTGATATCTAGCAGCTGTTACCATGGACTAAGCACAACCCAAGGCTAGCTCTGGCTATGGGTCAGGGCTCTTGCATGGGGAGTGGGATGGGAGGTGGGGGCCATTTTTCCCTCCTTCCAGTTCAGCCTAAGCACCCACCAGGGGAGTCCCCTCCTTTTTGGAAAGCTTTCCTTCCAAAGCTTTCCTGTCCCTTAGCTAGGACATCAGAGGGACCCGCCTGGGAAAAGGAGGAGCTGGAGCTGGGCTGAGGGGGTCTGACTAATGCATATGCATCCAACCATACAGAATGACATATTTCCTGAGCCCTCCACTCAGCCGTACTCCTCCAGGGCTTTGAACAGGCTGTTTCTTCTGCCTAGATGGACCTTCCACCCCTCCTTTGTTTAGCTAATTCCTGTTTGTTCTTTGAGTCTTAGATGCCACCTCCTCCAGGAAGTCTTCCTTTCCCCCATCACTTAGCTGTTCCCCTCTTGCATGACAGTACACTGGGCATACAGGCACTCTCCACGTGGTGTAATCCTTGCATCCTCTTGTCTGTCTTCCCTACTGGAGCCTGCACTCCTTGAGGATAGAAGCACTGTCTCCCTCATCCTGAATCCCCTGTGTCTAGCACCACGTCTGGCTTATAGCATGGGCTCAGTCTGGATTTGGTTGCAATCAACCCCAGGGCCTACTAGCACAGCATCAGACAAATAGCAACAGTTTAATAAATGTTGAATGAATAAAAGAGTAATCGATGCATGATAACTATTCCAGAACATAGATAGAGTAAGCTAGTTGTGGCTGTAAAGATTGTTAAGGGTTAGCCCTGGCTGGTGTGGCTCGGTGGATTGAGTGCCGGCCTGTGAATGATAAGGGTCGCTGGTTTGATTCCCAGTCTAGAGCACACGACTGGGTTGCAGGCTGGGTCCCCAGTGGGAGGCATGTGAGAGGCAACCACACATTGATGTTTCTTTCCCTCCCTTCCCCTCTCTAAAAATAAATAAAATTTTTTAAAAATAGAAAAAAGATTGTTAAGGGTTAGATTACAGAGAAGAGACCGTGCTATCAGAGCAGGATGGAGAGGAGAGAAGGGAAACATTTATTGAGCACCTACTGTGTGCCAGCACTGACCTTTCACTGCACCAGGCATCTGGGGGTCATTATTTCACTTCCTCCTCGCCTTCATCCTGGGAGGGAGGGGTACTTCCATCATTTGACATATCAGGAAATTGAGAGTAAGAGAGGTTAGGTAATTTGCCCAAGGTCACACAGCTGGTATGGGTTAAGCTGGGATTCAGACCCAGTTTTCTCTGAGCCCGAAGCTTATGCCTCTCCCATTGTGCCATGTTTCACAAAGGACATGAGTTTGGGGCAGAGTTTTGAAAGGTGAGAGGTAGATGGCTTTGTAGAGAAGGATCTCAAGTCTAGGCAGGTGGAGGACTAAGGGTTCCCAAGAAGGCGCAATGCTGGCTAGCTTGTCCCATGAGCTTCCATTAGCTACTGTGTGACCAGGAGGCAAGGAGAGAATCAATACGACAGGAGCAGTGCAGCTGTGCAGGGAGGCGCAGAGCAGACGGCAGTTGAGGAAGACCTTCAGAAATAGACCTGAAGCTCACTCTCGGAATGGCACTGGGTAGGATTTTCAAAGGGAGCCGATGCAGATATAGGGCTTGTTGGGTGCTTACCTGTCAACACATTTAATACTTTTTAAAAAGTTTTATTTTTCAATTACAGTTTATATTCAATATTATTTTGTCTTAGTTTCAGGGGTACAGCTTAGTGGTTAGACAATCATATACTTTACCAAGTTCCTCTGATATTTCAAGTACCCATCTGGCATGGCACATAGTTATTACAATATTATCAACTATATTCTTTATGGTATACTTTACATCCGCAGGACTGTTTTGTGACTACCAATTTGTAGTTCTTAATCCCTTCACCTTTCTTCATCCACTTCTGGGTGTATATGGGAAAGAAACCCAAAACACCAATTTGAAAGAATATATGCACCCCTATGTTGATAACAGCATTATTTACAATCACCAAGATACAGAAGCAGCACAAGTGTCTATCAAGAGATATCTGGATTTAAAAATCTGTGGTGCATGTATACAATGGAATATTACTCAGCCATAAAGCAGAATGAAATGAGGGCATAATGCTAAGTGAAATAAGTTAGAGAAAGACAAATACCATATGATTTCACTTATACGTGGAATCTAAAGGGCTGGGTGAAAAACATTTAATTCTTACAACAAGGCTATGCAGTGGCTCTCCTACCGCGATCCCCAAACACTGAAGGAGAAGTGGAGACCCAGAAAGGTTAGGTCGCTGCCAAGGTCACAGGGCTCATTAATGGCCATGAGCACGCACTCTGCTTTCATAGTCCGTGCGCATACCAAGGAGGGAGAGGGTGGCTATGGAGGACCCTCCACGTGGAGGAGTCGACCTAAGCCAGATTGGCAGGCTAAGTTTGGGAGAGTGACCTCGACCTGGCTGGAGGGACAGGAGAGGTTAAGTTAAAGAACAGACTTAAACCCAGGTTGAGGAGTTAGGAAGTCATTTGAGGCTGGGGGACACCTATGAGCGGGACTGAGTCTCTGATGGTCTAAACCTTCTCCGTGCATGTGCAGGGCTTGTCTTTGCCTCAGGGACTTTGGGGCTCATCAAGCCTGTCCCAGCTCCCATGAGGGAAGCCCCAAAGGGCTATAACAATGTGGGTTATCCCTAGGCTCCTTCCCCTAGAGACCTCTAACCTGTTTCCTCTCCCTCCTGCTACCCCCACCTGTGAGCAAAGAATCTAAGCCAGAGGCAGCAAGTGGCAAGCGGGCCCTGTACCTGGCCTTGCTCTTGCTGCTGCTGCTGGACACCTGATGCCCTGCGGGACGGGGCACATCACTCCCTCCATGGTTTCCTTCCTGCCTCCGTTCAGGGCAGCTCTCCTGGGAAGGAGAATTTCAACCTCTCGGTAGCTCAGTTCTGACATTTCCCTTGTTAATGGGGGGCTGCCCCCTCCTAGCCATGCTCCTTTGTGGCCTGGATGGGTGGGTGTCAGTAGCTTAGTCTAGCCCATGCCTCTGTCCAGTCAGTCCATAGACACCTGGGAAGGGTGCCACAGCCAAGCCGTGGAAGAAGGTGACTCCCATTCACTGTCCCAGTCTCATAGTTGGTTTTTTTTTTAATCCTCACATGAGGACATTTATTCATTGTTTTTGGAGAGAGAGGGAGGGAGAAAGAGAGACAGAAAGAAACATGGATGTAAGAGAGAAACATCGATTGGTTGCCTACATGTATACAACCCAACTAGGGATTGAACCTGCAACCTGGGTATGTGCCCTGACCAGGAATCAAACCTGCAAACTTTTGGTCCATGGGACAATTCTCCAACCAACTGAACCACACCAGCCAGGGCAAAGTCTTATAGCTTTAATTTTTTTTTTTTAAGAGGGGTGCTTTGTATCAGAACACCAAGAGATGTTTTCTCGAACACCCATGTTCAAGAAACCCTTTCTACCCAGCTTTGGAACTTCGGGTCTGGAGGGAACTGGAATCCTGGGATCCCCCTACCATTTCTCTCATAGCTACTTCAGAGTAGCCTCCTGCTGCCATCTCCTCACCCCTCCCCTGGGCAGGAAATCACCTAAAAACATACTCTTGAAACATTCCCTCAAACTGCCTCTTATCTTGGTATAGCCTTTTATAGTCACTAAGCATTCTCACCTCCTCAGCCTCTGGGACACTCCTCACATCAACCCTGTAAGGCAGGAAGTTCAGAGATTATTAGGCCCATTTTGCAGATGAGGAAAATTAGGTCTCATGGTTGGTAAGTCACATCAGCCTCACTGCTCGCTAGATTTCTAGGCAGTGGGACGAAAAAGTTCTGGTAGCTGTGGACTGGGCGGGGGGGTGGGGGGGATGGGACCTGGGCTCATGCAGCTGAAGAGATGGAAGAATTGGAGGGATGGGTGATCACAGTTTCTCTGTGCCCAGAAAGTCTCACCTTGAGTCACTTGCCTTTCCCTGGGCTGGACACCAGAAGTCTCCCTGCTGAGCAGTGGTGAATCACTCCCAAGTGTCACGATGCTCTTAGCCAGGCCTTCCTCCTGGATTTTGTAGGATCTGACTTAAGGTCCATTAGGCAGTATCTGTGGAGCCTTCTTGCGTAACACCCACAGCTAAACAAGAGGAGGCATTTGATAATTATTCACGAAAAAAGTTCCGCATGAACAGTGCTATAGGGGTGGTAGCAATAGTAATACCCAATTACATAACAGCATTGACAATTACATCACGCATTTATTTAGCGCCCGCTTCCAAAGAGCTTTAGGCACCTTCTGGTTTATTAGGCTATATGAACTCATAAATGTCCCACAAATGGGTGGTAATAGTTATTATTACCATTTTATAGATGAGGAAACTGAGGCTCAGAAAGGTGTTGATTTGCTCAAGGCTTTACAACAAGGGAGTGAGGAAGCAGGGCTGGATCTCTTCTGTTTCTTGAAGTTTCCCTAGGTGTTTCGTGCAAGGGACTCTCTTTTGGTGTCTACATTCCTATGAGGCAAGGTGTGGACAGAGGAGGTGACTGGCAGCAGGCTCAGAGAATTTTCCTGCACAAGGTCACTCAGAAACAATGAGTCAGGCACCCTTATATTGAGGTCATTTTCCTCTTTCACTTCCCCAAACAGTTGTTGGGGAGTGAGCTCACTTGTTGCCTATTCTCAGATCAGAGGCTGCGGGTATTTGCACAGTTGCCCCTGAAGGTTGTAGTAGCAGTGGTGATTTGAAAAAGAGGTCAGCGCTTCCACTCTGGGACTCCTGCCTGCCTGACCCACTCATGCCCCAGCCAGGTGTGTGGTCCTCATTATCCATGTCTGCTACAACCACCTCTGGAATGGTTTCCTGACTTGTGTTACCATTCCCACTCTGTCCTCTGCATGGCTGATCTTCCTAAAGCTCTCCCCACTCTCGCAGATCAGTGGATTCCCATTACTTCCAGCCTCAGCTTGGCATTCAAGGCCCCACCCAGTCAGGTCCCAGACTGTCTTTTGAGCCTTGGCTCCTCTCCCTTGCCCTTCTCTACAAAACGGTGTCTTCATCCAAGACTGTAGAACTTGCCTAGACGTGCTTTGTGTTTTCCCGATTGCACTGTTGACTGTCACATCATTCCCCTGGCTGGGAAAGCCCCTCCCACCCTCTCTGCCTGCCGATTTCTGTCCATCCTTCAAAACCTATGACAAACGTGACCTCCTTCATGAGAACCTCCTCGATTCCACCACCAGAAAGTGATCTCTCCCTTCTGGGATGTCTCGGCTGGTATATAGTTCTCTGTGTGTTGTGGTGACGGTGTAAAGCTTTGGACGTTTGCAAAACTACGAAGATTGCAGAATTCTGCAATACTGCGTGTATGTGTTTGTGTGTGCGTATGCCGGTATGAGAGATGAACATGGCTATGCAGAATGCATCAGCACAAAGAAGGGATTGAACATTTATTGGGTTTAGAATGTGTCCATCACTTTTGCTCTGCCAATGACCAAGGAGCCAGCTGTCTCCCTCAGAGGACAGAGAACATTCACTATTGAGTCTATAAACACAGTTGGAGGAAGAAAGACTATAGAGAGGGAGGATGTGAATGAGTGTGCATTGCTCATTTACTCTGCTCTGAGCAGTATGTCAGAGAGGAAATCTCACACGAACACTGAGCTCACTTAACCCTCACAATAGCTCTGACAGGCAGGGATTATTGCGCCCACTCTGTTGAGGGTCAGGTTCCTCAGGAAACAGACTCTGAGAAGAGGGTCCCAGGCACAGAAGGTTAACTGGGGAATGTTCATGGAACAGCCACTGTCAGAGAGTCATGGAAGCAGGATGGGTGGAGGCAGTGGTTGTATGGCAGAGGGGTTGCCACAAGGCCTTGGTTGTTCTATGGGGCACACTGAAACTTGGGTGGCCCTTCAAAGGTGTCCCCCCTAACCAGGCAAGGAGCTGAGTCCTTGGACCGCCCCTGGGAAGGGGCATAACTTAAGCAAGACAGATCCCTTCAGCCGAGGGCAATTCCTGGGGAGGGGCAGCACCCACTACATGTAGAACGCGGGATCTGAGAAGGGCTGCCCAGCACGCAAGTGGAAGGCTTAGGGATTGACTTTGGGCCTGTCTCTGTCCTGAGACACCATGTGGCTTTGATTTCATCTCAGAAGTCAGTCCGGCCACCCTGCGCCCAAAGGGCATCTTCAGGAAGACCAAACCCAGAAAGTCTCCCATGGAAATCACCCCATGAAGAGAATGACCTGCCCTTTTTGGAAAGATCTCTGTAGATTTGATGTCAAATGATAGCAGTGAAAAGGCAGGTATTGCTGAGCTAGTTACTGATGGTTTCTATTGCTGTCTGGTTCTTACTCGCACTTTGGAAACTTTGATGGTGGAATCCAAGTGTGATATTCAAAATATTTAACAACCAGGAAAACACTCAAGACAGTTGGAGTGAGTGCTGACATTCTGCATCCCAGCTGAACATGAATTAGATCTGATGGGCTTTGGAGAAAAAGGATGCGTTTCCCCTGAGTGCCATGTGCGGGGTAAGAAGCCCGGAAGGGCTTTCTTCAGAAAACAAAGCTGAGAGAGGCAGTTTTCCTGGTTAAACTGGGCATTTCGTTCAGCATCCAAAGTAGAGGTGGTAGTAATTTATGCTGTAAGCTTCTCCATTTTGTAAGGACCGTGTTTTACTCAGCTCTGTAGCCCTCCATACCCAGCACAGTAAAATTTGTTACATGAAATCTGTGTGACTCTGAGCAAGGCACCACACTGCTCTGCACCTCGGTGTCTTCGTTTATAAGATGAAAGGTTTCCAAACCCTGTTTCTCCTTGAAACAGGAGAATCTGGTGAAGGCCCCTTAGGAGAAGGGAGGTGAGTGGGCCGGGCCCAGGGCCTCCTATGCCACTTTAACCAAAGCAACTCCCCTTGTATTTGTTTATGCTTCCATTTGGTTTCACTTAAACCAGCATTCCTCAGCTAAAAACAAAGCCTGGGAACCACCAGGCTGCATATGATATATGAGGTCCCTTACGCACAGCTCTGACATGCATGAATATGAGTGAGCAAATGGACAAATGGACAAATGACTGACTGACTGAATGAGTGAATGAATAAATGAATGAATTATGTCTTTTGTGCACCGAGCTCACATAGGCCAGTCCCTGGTCATACCCATTCTTGGAGCAGATGGCCAGCTCTCCTGGTTTAGTTTGGAAACTTACACAGGGCTAGATTAGAGCTCTCCCGATGTCCTATCCATTGCAGGATTCTGTCTCCACCACAGCCACTAACACGAGGCCTCCTCCTTCCAGGCAGTTCGGATGCCACTAGTCTGAACTGCACTTGTCTTCTTTGACTCTCCCAATACGTTGACTCAGCTGAAAGAGATACTGACAACAGCAGCACGAGTCACTGGCAGGCTTGGCAAAGGAACCATTGCGTTTTCTCGGTGTGTGTGTCGGGGTGTGGCACCGGGTCCGGCTTGCTTTGGTTCTCTTTCATTGCAGGGAAAGGGTTCCCAGTTTTGGTCTTGCCCTTCCTCCTACCATCGCTCCTCTCCTGCCTCTCTTCCTTTATTCTTCTAAGGCAGTGGTTCTCAATGTTGACTGCACACTGGAATCACCTAGGGAGGCTTAGAAATTACCGATGCCCAGAGATTCTGATTTCTTGGTTTGGGGTGTGGTGTTGCCAATAGAATTTGAGAAAGCTCCCCAGGTAGTTCTAATACGCAGCCAAAGTCTGAGGACATAGAATAGGAATTCCAACTTCAGTCTATGCTGTTTCTAGCCATGGGATTCAGATGTTTCTGCTGGATTTGGGGAAGCGTGAGGCATAGGCATCAATGAGCAGTGGGAGGAGTGCAAGGGAAGACGTGGAGGGAAAAACAACTCAGCCCAGCCCACCCCCCCGCCCGCGGCTGAGTCCTGGTGACAGAGAGGTCAAAGGCGCTATTTTCATAAGGATCCTATAGGACTCGGACTGGTCAGTACTGTTTGGTGTCCAGGTGATAGTGTGTGACAAATTGGGGAGGGGCACAGGACACCATGAGGTTCCAGGGAACTGAGGACACTAGGTGGACAGTGGGGCCCTTTTGGGGAGCTTTGAGACAATGCCCTAGGCATGACCCGACAGCATTCTGACAGGGGATGACAGCATCACAGAGCAAACAAGGTGGGGAGAGGGAAGTTTTGGTGGGGCACTGCATCCACTCTCACTGGTGGTCTTGTTCATGAGCACATGTGGGGTACTCCCAAGGGGTTCCCCAAGTCACAGAGTGAGCCCTGTGGTAGATGGGGGCAAAAAGCACAAAATCTGGTGATTTCATTGATGGGAACCTACCTGGGCTTGTGGGAGGGTGAGGTCTGGGGACAACTGGGTCACAGATTCAGGCCACAATAATGAAACTGTCTAGTAGTGGCAGTGGTGTGGTGAGGTATGACAGAGCTTTACCAAAGAAGGAGACATTTGCCAGCCTTCTCTGTAATTCGCCCCAGTTGGGTCAGTCCCCATGAACAGATTTTACTCCATGCATGAGCTCACCATACAATCAGGGTCTTCTCAGCTCAAGGCTTTTCTGCATGCATGTTCTCAATGCGAATTATTTGCTTTGCTTCCTGTGCAAGTCCTTTCACTCTCTCTCTTTCTTTTTAAATCACATTTTCTCCTAAATTAGAAAACCTCTTTAATTGTTAGCAGGAGCTGGGGTTCTGCTCCTTGCATGGACAATATCATTAAACACTGGAAAATAAACAAACTGGAAAAGTTTAAGACATTTTCAAACCCTTTGCTTCCCAGAGGGCGTCTGGGGCCCTGGGCAGGACAAGGTTCTGCTGGCCTGGGTTTATACAGTGTTGATGACTTGACCCCTCCAGCTGTGAGAAACCAAACTGACAGCAGGGTTGTTTTTACTAAACTTCCCAGGATTGCAAACTTGATTTGGGAGGCATTTGCGCTGATTTGCGCGGAGGTCTCCAGCGACTGCGCCGAGCTTCCTCCTTGGGCAGAGTGCATGATGGGAATGGGCCAGTGGCTCTTGTAGCTGACAGCTGTTGTAAACCATCGCTGTCCTCCACAGTTATTCCACAGGGCTGGGGGAGGAGAGGGGAGCCGTGGGAGGGGGTGGTGTGTGAGAACATTTCTTTCCATCTTGCTGAAATGTGAGTCTAATGAAATGATAATGAGGTTGTGGCCTTTAAGCTCCATTGAGCTTCTTGCCGCATTGTAATTTTACCCAGAGTGGGGCTAGTTTTTGAAATGATTAAAACTATCGATTCCTAGGCCTGTGTGGCTTGAATCGGAATTCATTAGGGGCCCAGAGGTGAGGGATAAACATTTCTCTCTCGTTCAGCCAGGAAACAGACCCCATCTTGTGTGTGTATCCTGCCTGCCCACCCACCTCTCCAGGAGGACCCCTGGCAGTGCTGGCGGACAGATGGATCCAGCATCCAGAGAGCCACAGCTTAAGAAAGTCCCAACTGTAAGTCCTAGTCCATTTTCCAGGGACCTCTTCCTCCTGTCAGAGGATGGAAGTTTTCAGTGTTCAGTCTTGGTCTTATTTTCTCATAGGCGTTGTAGGTGAAATGTCTTCTCTGTGAAAAGAAACACACAGGAAAACTCCAGAAGAATACTGGAAGGAGAAACTCCAGCTGGGAGTGGTGGCTGACAATACGGCCTGTACTTGGGTCCCCTGAGCACCGTTTTTCTGGGGATAGAAAGAGGAGTTTCTCCCTCTGATTTTTGTTGTCACCACCGTGCTGGCCCCCAAGAGCATAAGATTACTTCTTTCAAGTTCTCTAGAGCTGGGACAGCTTGGCATCTTAAAAAATAACCTTACTTTGAAAACAGTATGGAGGTTCCTCCAAATATTAAAAATAGAATTACCATATGATACAGCAACTCAGCTTCTGGGTGTTTATCTGAAAGAAGGGAAAACACTAACTCAAAAAGATACATGCACTCCAATGTTTATTGCAGCATTATTTACAATAGCCAAGATGTGGAAATCACCGGTGTCCATTAATGGATGAATGGATAAAGAAGTTGTGATAGATATACAATGGAATATTATTCAGCTGTAAAAAGAAGGAAATTTGCCATTTACGACAACATGGATGGACCTCGAGGGCATTATTCTCAGTGAAATAAGTCAGACAGAGAAAGGCAAATACCATATGATGTCACTTACATGCAGAATCTAAAAATGAAAACCAAAACCTGCACTGGGTGAAGGGGGTCAAAAGATACAAACTTCCAGTTTTAAAATAAATGTCATGAGATGTAATGTACATCATGGTGACTATGGCTAATAATACTATATTGTATGTCTGAAAGTTGCTGAGAGAGTAGTTCTGAAGCAGACTGGGGATTGTGTAAATGACTTAAGAAGACAGCCAGGATGCTGTCCTCCACATGGGAAAGGCAGTCTGGCAAAAGTCACTTTGAACCCCATAACCTTTTCTTTTTTTTTTAACAGCTTCATTGGGCAGTTTTGGTCATAAGATGCACACAGCGATTATGATATTCAGACTGGAGCATCATGGTCCACCTTTAAGGTCACACACACCATGATCATGTTGGCATGTTGGAAATGATGTGATATATTTCCAATTTTCCTGCTCACCTCGTAGGCATCCCTGTCCTGAAGCCCTCTCTGTACCAGGAAGGAAGGGTGCATTTCCTCTGACTTTCCAAAGCACCATGGGCATCTAGGACCCCCCACACCACATTATATATATCACTGCTGTCATCTTTCCTTTATGTGGCCCCCACTAGACTGTGAGCTCCTTGAAGGAAGGGTTTGCATTTTATTTCTTTTTGCATCCCATCGCCTAGCACAATGTCTGGTCCATAACATACCTGGGCCGATGATTGCTGCATGAATGGATGAAGAATCCTGGATGGATGTCATTCGATTTCCAGCACAACCTTGTGATCAAGCAAGGTAGGAATATGAGCTCTGATGAAAGAAAGAAAGAAGGGGGGCGTAGAGAAAGAAAAGAAAAGAAAAGAAAGGAAGGAAGGAAGGAAGGAAGGAAGGAAGGGGAAAGAAAAGAAAAGAAAGAAAGAAAGAACAAAAGAAAGAAAGAAAAGAAAAGAAAGAGAAAGGAAAAGAAAGAAAGAACGAAAGAAAAGAAAAGAAAGAGAAAGGAAAAGAAAGAAAGAAAGAAAGAAAGAAGGAAGGAAAGCAAGCAAGCCAGCGAGCCTCCAGGAGGGTAGGGCCTTGCTTAAGGTCACCTGACTCCTGGAGCTGGCGCCAGGGCTGTGCTGTAGTCTCGCAGCCCTGAGAGGTGTGTGTTTTCTGCCCACATTTGCTCTGAGTTTCCTAAGGCCCCCGCGCGCCGTTTGAGAGTCTCTCCAGAGGTGCCTCCTACACAGGTGGTTCCCAAGTGCTTCACGTCAAGGTTCCCTTTTATTTTCTCCCCCCGCCCCACCCCCAGCACCTGGGCTTTGAAAGATTTGGCCTAGCAAATGAACTGCGATTATGCAGTAATAATGACTCCATTTTCTCGTTTTTATTAATAAAAGACATATGCGACATGCCACTCAGAGCTTTCAGTTCAGAGAAAACGAGTTTCCCCACCAGGTGAATAGGATTCCACCCAGAAGCAGACAGTTAGACAGTTAACAAACCACCTTCTCTGCTCGGGCTGGGATCACAGCGCTGCACTTGACAGCCCTTGCGATGGGCCTCCGTTGAGCCGGCCGTCGGCCCTGGGTCTCTGAAGTCAGAGGAGACAGGGGCCATTTCAGCTGCGCCCTGCTTGCCTTCCCATCCTGGCTGGAATCAGCAGACCCTGACTTCTGGAGAAGCGTTACTGCAATGTGTCAGCTGCTCCGGGAGAGCCCAGAGTGATGTATTCCAAGAGCTGTCAGGAGAAAGGGTTTACGGTCAGTTAGGAACTGTAAACTCCTTCCCATGCAATTGGCAGTGGAATTTTAATACTCTGTCTCCCTCTGTCTGGGCACTTCCTTTCACTCTTGGCCTGCTCCTCAATGCATATGGAGCAGGGCTCATATTGGAGGGTCCCAGGGGAGAGCAAACGGCGTCACTCAGTCCAAGTGTCACAACTGAAAATAGGAGGTGAAGCTCAGACAGGACACAAGTCTTCCAGCCACACCTGGTCTTGCACGGTTCATTCTCCAGTGCTCTCTTCCCTTTCAATACAGGAGTTAGGCCCTACCTAGGCCCGAAGGGAGAAAAAAAAAAAGAACTCTAGCCTGGCTTCTCCTCCGTTCCTTTATTCAGGCAACAAATACTGAGGGCCTCTGAACTGAGGGCCCCACTGTGTGCTGGTCAGGGAACTAGGAGCTGGAGGACAAGAGGGTCACTGTCCCGTGGCACTCCTTCCTGCTGCTGTTCAGTTCTAATCAACCCACAGGGAAAAACAAAAACAGAACAAAACAAACAGGAAAAAGAGGGGGAATAAGAGAGAGGACGTTGCTAGAGGAAGAGTCATAGTCAGGAATGGCCTCAAGGGGAAGTGAAATAGAAAAGCAGGTTCTATGGGTGATTTGGGAAGCCCAGCTCACCCTCGTCCCACATTCACGTCTCTCTGCCCTCCACCACTCTGCTCTCCAGGCATCTTGTCTACCACACGTGCACTGATATCTTCGAAGTCTATTTCTTGCCCAAACTTCACTTTTGAGTGTCAGATCCCCTATATTCAGCTATCTACCTGGAGGTCCCAAAGGCAAACAGGCCATCCATGACCAAACTCACTGCTTTTCATTTCGCTGTTTAATTATAATCTCTGACTTCCTCCTCCTCTACTAGACCATGAGCAGTTTGAGGCCAGTCCTTAGGTCTTGGTTACCTCTGTGTTCCCAGTGTCCAGTACAGCCTCTGGTTCATGGTGGACATCCAGGAATATGTGTTGAAAATGAGCGGTGCCACTTCGTAGAAGAGGCAGCTTTTACAGGATCAATTTCCTTGGTTTTCCCCTAACACACGTCTCATCTGTTTCCCCTCAAGAAAAGGCTATGCCATGGCTACAGCTCTCAAGACTGTCGTTTTTGTAGAATCCAAATGGAACCAGTGAGATTTCTTCATCCCACAGGGAGCTCCTTTGACCATTTTGGGGGTAGAAGGGCTATCAGGACTTGCCTTTGTGTCCCAAGTCACACGCACAGAACTGGATTTGCATATCTTAATATGGAGAACTGGAGCTATTTAATGAGAAGCAGTGGGCCATGTGGGTGAGCGGAATTCCTCAGAGTATTTTTTTCAGATGTCTTAATTCACTCTCTTTGTTGTATTTCGGCAGATCCAGGTGTTTGGATTGAGTTGGTCCTGGTCCCCATTCCCCTCCCCCAAATCCCTGAAACTACAGATCTCTTTAGCTGCCAAACTCAGCCTTATGTCTGGGGTGATGGCTGGGAGAGATGGTTCTGCCCACCTGGAAACAACCTGGAGGACATGGCCTGAGGGAGATGGTCTGAGGATGGAGAGTCCAAGCTTGGGGGCTGGGGGTGGATGTTCCTGAGCAGGGTGGGGAGGAGAGGATAGAATTCCAGAGACAAGAACCCTCTATGGAGACAGCCCGCTGGGCTTCCAGCCCTCCATCTGGGTTCCACTAAAAACACATTTTGCGTGTTTCTGTTGTTCTTAAGTCTGGGTTTATTTCAAGAGGAAAATTATAAAGAAACATCTCAGCCTTTATTTCAAAAGCAGCTTGTGCTTGGGTAGATTCTCATTTGTCTGGTCTGTTCGGCCTGGAGGTGAAAGGAGGGGGCTAAGGAGGGGTCCCAGAGAGAAGAGGCCTCAAGCCACCGAAGCCCTAGGCTCTGCTTGCTGCTGGTGTCGCAGACTGCGGGGTTTATCACCGGTTCTCACCTTCCCAGCTGACAGAAGCACCAACAGACAGAAGGGGCCTTTGGTGGTCTGAGAAGGAGAGGAGGGGACTGGGGAAATCACGGGGCAAGGAGGGATCTGTTGAGGCTGCCTCGCTCACCTGGGGAATCTTCACAGACAGGAAGGCGAGTGACAGCATCCCCACAGGTACTTGAAAGCCTTCACCTCAGAGTCCAGGGCAGAATTCAGCAGGCGACTCTGGGTTTTGCCCGGACAAGAAGTCAGGGGCAGCAGAGACCCATCTTGAGAATTCAGGTTCCAGTCCAGCCTCAGAATCCACAGGGCTACTCAGAGCTCTTGAACTTGAATCAACTCACACCTCAGAAACACAAAGAATGAATGTCAGAGCTACAAAGGCCCTTAGGGAAAGGCCCACCTACCCCAGTTCTTTCATTTCACAGATGACGGAACTGAGGTGTATGGAGGGGAAGTTACCTGCTTAGGCTGCGGTCAGTGGGTGGACTCGTCCGACACCCCAGGCCTCAGTGCTCTCTAGCACTTTTCTGCTATGCTTTTTATGAGGATAGGTGGGTGGCCAGACCTCCGTGGACAGGCCAAAAGCTCTCATAAACATGCCCATTCATGGACTCACACACATGTGTGCACACAACATGTAACTGACCCTCGGACCGTGTCAGCAGAGGTCATCAGTACTTGCCACCCAGCACAACCTGATTCTCTCCTCCAGGGTCATCTTGGACACTCGGGCTCCAGGCATACACCGGGACTCAGAACACCATGGTTGATATGGTCCTCTCTTTACACAGAGCTGGAGTCAGACACAAAGAGAGAATTCGCAGCCCAGGCCCTACGCTCTGGCCTTCACCCAACAGAGCAATTCTTACAGAGCTCTCCCCCTTTTAAGAAGAGCCTCTACAAAGACTGAAGTCGTCCTGCTTAGGAAGTGCTTGATTTCCCCCTGGTGGTCATGCCTGGCATCTTTGGCCCCAGCTCCCCAAATCTTCAGTCCTTTCATTCATCAAATTTGTATCAGGCCCCTGCTGGGGGCCAGGGAAAGGACTGGTCTGTAGAGGTAGGAAATTGACTTGCAAAGTAACAGTTACAATGCAGGTTGATTCCTGCTATTATCAAGGTAAGCTTCGGGTACAACAGAAACTAAAGAAGAGAGGGGAGGGGGTGTCATCCCATCTTCTAGGCAAGGAGACTAAGAAAGATTCCTCAAACGGTATGGGCTGACATGCTTTCAGGGCTATGCATAAGCAATCAATAATTAACATTTATTTGTCTAGGAGTCTACAGTTTACCAAAACATTGCACTGGTATTTTCTAGTTGATCCTACCAATAGTCCCACAAGTTACACATAAATACCTCCATTTTATAGATGAGGACGCTGATGCTCAGAGAGGCTAAGTGATTTGTTCCAAGTCACATTCTTGTAATTGACTCTTACTGATTACTACAGTTTCCAAACTGCTCCAACTGGACCAGACAGCCCATGGGAGGTGGGTACACCAGGCAAGGGTTGCAGGTGCTGGTTGTCCACCTCTGCCACAAAAGGGTTGGCAAATTAGGTGTTTAAACAACTCAGCAGCTCTCTTCCATCCCTCAGGGAGCAGAATTCTTTTCTCCCAGAGCTGTACAGTGATGTCTGGGCCAAACATAAACTGGAGAGTCCTGGGCCTGGCGGCCCTGGCAGAGTCTCATCACAAACCTAGCAATGATGGACGTGAGAGAAGGACATTTACCGTATTTCACTATGTATAACGCGCACCTTTATTTTCCCTCAAAAACTTGTGCAAAAAGTGCACGTTATACACGACAAACTACGGTAATTGGTGCCAGGCATGTGGTTAGATCAGAGCTTTGGAGCACAATGTGACAGTGAAAGGCCCTTGCTAGATGGGGTCCTTAGAGCCACGGTAGGGTTGGCTGGCTGCTGGGTGGGGAGCATAACTTTAACAGGAGCCTCGTCTTTCACAGCTCCGTCCACTGCCAAGCACAAGCTGCAGGTCCCAGTGGACTTCCTGTTAAAGAAGAATGAAAAATCTGGTGCAGCTATTTAAAAACAAGTAGAGCAAAGTGGCCTACAGCAGTAGGGCACAGCCCAGACAGTATTTGGTAAATCATCTACCACTGTCAGCCCTAGAGAGAGAGACCTTGCATTCCTGGCCAAGGGGGGTGTGGACCCATCTAGGCTCCCCCTCAGCTTTGTGCCCCAGAACTAGTTTGTCAAGCGGTCCTGCTGACATCTTCCCAGAATGTCTCAACAACCCCACAGCTGCCCCAGGGTCCCAGCCCCATCACTCTCTGCTTGGAAATCCACTTTGTTTCACAACTCTGCTCGCCACAGCCTCCCTTGACATGGCAGGACCAGTGCCTCAATCTCATCTGCTGGCTCCCTCAGGGTGGGTTTGGATCTCCGGATGACAGGCATCTCCTAAGAGGGAAGGAGCTAGAAAAGGCTAAGAGGAAAGAGCTGAGATGAAGAGAGCTCCCGCTGTGATCCATCACCCGGAGGGGCTTGAGTGAGAGAGGCTGTGTGCAGTGGCCTGGTGGACCAGCAGGGTGGGCTTCTGTGTTACTTTGCACATCGGCGTTCAGGCGAGAGATGATGTGAAGACTTGGCTAGGGGCTCAGTGTCTTCTGCCTCCCTCAGGAACCTAGGCCTGCGTGTTTTCTAGAAAGCTATAAAATGGAGATCCCAGGAAGCTATGTGTTCCAAGGGCAGGGCTCAATAAAGGAGGTCTGGACCAAAGAAACTGGCAAGGGGTGGAGACTTTAGAGACAACGAACCTTCCCTGAGCGCCTACAGTGGACTCAACACTGTGATAAGTACTTGCTCATGTTTAATTCCATTTAATCATCACCACATTCCTATAAGGTGATGAAACTCAGAGAGGTGAAGTAACTGGCCCAAGGTCACAAAGCCAGGAAGCAACAGCACTAAGGTTCAAACCCAGGCCTCCCAATTTCAACATGAGCTGTTACTAGAGCTATTCTTGACTTTGCTAAGTCCTGGACAGATTTGAGAAGCCAAACGTTCAAAGGAGGGGGTGTCGGGTATTTTTATGTAGGCCGATTACCACTGTCATGGAGCCTGAGTCCCTGACAGCTTTGCCCCATCCCGGGACACAGACCCCCTGCCACACATTTGGTTTTGTCAGTGCTCTGTGGAACTGAATTTTCAAGGGCTCCATCACTCCCCAAGCATACAAATGTCTCTCCTTCATTTCCCCTGTTAAGCAGATTTAAAGAATGAACTAAGAATCTTGACCACCATTAATTTTACCGTCTACAGTTATTTGCATCTCTCTCTCTCTCTCTCTCTCTCTCTCTTTTGCTTGAGTCATTTTTAAAAGCCCTTATGATTCCTTTAATCCCCTTTGGTAGAACGATTCCATTCTCTTCTCTCCTAACCTCCTCTCTCCTGAATGTCCCCCACCCCCAACCCCCACCATGGAAAGCTTTAAATAATGCAGCAAATTCTTGTTTCATTTCCTTTTCTCTGTTTCCAGATGGATTTTTCTCCACAGAACATCCCTGGGAATCATTCTGTCAGATGCTTCACTGGATGTCCCTTGGTCTTTACACTCATCTATCCCCCTCCACCCTCCCTACTTCAACTCCCCCGAAATTGTAATTTGCTGTTTTAATTATAGTTTCTCTTGCCACACTTGAGGGGTTTTTCCCTTTGCAGTCCTTTACCTTGCTTAGATTTTAATCCTTTCTTTCAGTGCAGAGAATTCATTAAGATTGCCAGATTCCTCTGAATTTGCTTTCTCAATGATGAATAATTCTTCTTAGTCTATGTATGATTCTGACTGTTCAGATGCTGAATTAAGTCACTGAGCGGTAAGGCCAGGGTGCCCACGTGCGCTAATAGCCTCATCCAAGCGCAGATTGAATTGCCGCTCTTGAAATACGGTGTCCCTGGGTCTGTCTGGTTGCCGACCATTTCCAAGACCCAACCATGGCCCAAGGGTAGCTGGCCTCATTCCTGTCTCCCCGGTCAGCTGGTGGGTGAGAGCTCCTGCAACCGTCTGTCTTTGGGTTCCATGCGCTGTTCCTTGCATGCCAGGCCAGCTGGCTTTGACAGCAAACCAGCTGGGTCACCTGCAGCTGTTTCCCAATTGCCTGCTCGGCTCATGGGTTGAGGCTGCAGCTGGAAAGGAGTCTGGGCAGGAAGAGAACAGGGAAATGACCTATGTGACTAGGAAGTTGATGAGGCCTCCATTTGAGGAGAGGACCAGAAAGCAGTCCTCTGACACATTCCAGACATAGAGGCTAAGCTACTCACTATGGAAAGGAACTGCTCGAAAGCTGCCACCCATCCTGTTTGGGCTCATAAACCTGCCCCTGTTGTCCTTCAGGCAGGTATGTAGGTTAGTACTAGTGAAGGTCATTTACTGTGAGAGAGTGTAAACTTCAACTTGGAGCCTGGCTTAATCAGAAACATGGGAGCTCCAGGTGACCTAAAAGTCCTTGGAAAAGGGCGATACACTTACAGCTTTGTAACCTGGGGTGGATCACATTTCCCACCCCCCAACCCCCACAACTGCAAGGCTGATTTGATACAACATCTCCAAAAGGCCTCTAATGGGCAACACTGATGCTGGTCGTCCATTTCCTGTCTTATTCTAGAAGGGATTTGAGGGGAGAGACCCAGCTGGGAAATGGACAAAGGAACAAAGATTTGGGGATCCTACAGTGTAAGATATGGCCTGGCACTGTGTCCAGTGGGAGTAAAGGGGCTGAACACGAGGGTGGGCCCTGTAACCCCAGGTGAGTAGGGAAGAAGCTGAGGCAGAGGCCTTACACAACTGGTTTTTGACATGGGCAGTTGATGTCATCTTACTCTTATGTTAAATGTGACTATAAGCCCCTTTCGAAAAGTTGCTATTTTTCTTGACCTGTAAAGAATCAGGCAAATTCCCACTACAGCTTTGAGATAAGTCCCCATTCTTGTTCCCAACCGGATTGCTGTTTCTCAGCCTCTCCCCGGCAGAGAGCCCAGCGTCCCCACTCCAGGGACACTTGATGACGTACCAGTGAGGACCCCCCGAAGAGGGAGCTGCTCAGAGTGGTCTGGGGCCCTGAGGGATGAGTTCATGGCCCGGTGGGGATTTCAGCCACACTGGGCACAGGAAAGGCGGGGCACACCTCCTCTGCGGAGGAAGTCACAGTCAAAGATGGAGGTCAGGCCCTGGCTGGGTGGTTCAGGTGGTTGGAGCATCAGCCCCTACTCCAAAAGGTTGCAGGTTTGATTCCTGGTGGGGAAGTGTACCTGAGTTGCATGTTTGATCCCCACTCGGGGCATGTGTGGGAGGCAGCTGATCCATGTTTCTCTTTCTCTCTATCTCTCTGTCTCTCTCTGTCTCTCTCTCCCTTCCCTTCTCACTAAAAACAGTGAAATATCCTCAGGTGAGGATTAAAAAAACAAAAAAGATGGAGGTTGGAGAGAGTCTGGCAGTTTAGGGAGATGTAGGGATTTGTTTGTCAGAAGGAAGTGTGCTTGGAAAGGGGAAGGAGAGACAGTGGTGCCAGGCCCAGGGAGGCCTTGAGTGCTGGGTGAAGGATGCCGGTCGGTGTCCTTGAGTAGGACCCTCCACGGAAGGCTTCAGAGCCCAGGAAAGCTGCAGTGAAAATCAGATTTCGGGAATATTTGTGGTACACAGGATAAACTGGAGGTGGGGGCTGGCAGGGAGGTTAGCAGAGGGGCTTGGTTCTGAGTCCAGCGTGAGAAGCAAAGGCCTGGATTAGCGTGTATGATAGAGAAATGAAAGAATAAATAATAAGTGAAATGAAAAAGAACAAGACAATAGGGTTGGGGAGAGGGTAACTCAAGAATGGGAGGATTTAAACGTTGGGAGGAGAAAAATACATGGCAGAAGGCGACATGGGTGTTTTATGTTCCCAGGCAAATTCCCAGGAGGGGGCTAGAGAGTTAGGTTACTTACTGCTGTCCAGCCCCTGCTAATTCGTGCCCAAGCGCAGCAGAGAGATTTTCCATAAACATCCCCCAGGAAACAGCAGGTTGAGGTAGGTAGGGGTTAATGTGGTCTGCAAATAAACTGAAGATTAATCCTCAACAGTACTTAATGCAGGGTAAAATGTGATAAATTATTCACATCGTACAGTGTAATAAGCAGGTTGAATCTGTGGCACTAGGCCTCTTGAGCTGTACATTACACTTGGGTTCTCCTCTTATTCCTCTTATTTAATCATTTTCAGAACACCTGACTTAGATAGGTGTTTCAGCTCCCATTTTATTTTTTCCATGCAAAAATAAATTAGATCATAAATTCATTTCATGACATTCTGACATTTACCATATTCTTACATTAAAATAAGCATGATTAGAAAGAAAAGAGCTTGGTAATTAGACACAGGAGAAAGCTGAAACACACTTTCCCTAAGGTTACCCCTTCTGGCCTTCATGGAAGAAGATCTGTTCTACTGAGGCTTCAGAAAGCTCATTTGCATATGGGATATTCTAAATTTGTGGTTAATCAGAGGGAATTAAATCTGTTTTCTTTAGAGCTGACAGGGATTGTCTCTCTGGTGGAGTGGGATGTCTGGGTAGAGGTTCCCAGAGCCCTCTGGGTGTCTGTAAAATGTTCTGTAATGAATGGGGCTTTTATAGCCAAGAGCCTCCCACTCATGGGCAACCCTACAATGGCTCTAGTCCATAGCGGCTAATTGCCCGGAACAATGGTTGGTTTGCTCTACCTTCCTCCGGCAGTCGCCCTCAAGGGGCGCAAACCTCTGCGAGTAGACGATTCTTGGGGAGGGACCATTTCTATCACAGCCTGGGGTCTCACTGGCTGTGGAACTTAAGGTTGGTGGGGAAGTGCTAAGAAACCACAGGGACAGGAGGGTAAACTAAGGTATGACTGCGACAAGGGAGAGAGCACCGAAGGAAGAGAAGAAAGCCCACCAGGAGGTGGTGGGGGAAAGAATCAAGCAAAGGAGAGATATGACCCCTAGAGAAAGGCAAGCTGAGGTGGAACAGCTTGGGGGGCGGGTGGGCAGGCAGGGTGCAGGGAACAGCCACGGCTGGCAATGAAGCTTTGGGAGAGAGAAGCAGGCTCTCAGAAAGAAAGAGGAAAAAAAAAAAAAAGCCAGAAAAGAGGCACGTGGGAGGAGGTCAGCAAGAGAAAGAGTGCTAGGAATAGCATGGAAGGAAGCCTCCATCCCTAGCCACTCTGATGAACCAAGCTAAGGGTGATCTAACTGTTTTATCTGTTTTTATCCCAAATCTGCTTCTTTCTGTGTAAAGCAGGACACAGACACACACCAATATATAGTTTCCGATTTCTTTATTGCATTACTCTCTGTAAAGTTCTTGGCAAACTCAAACTGCTTGCTTCCTTCCCCACCCAGTACATTCTGGGTATGCCCCTCTCCTTCATTTCAACAGCCAGGCCAAGCAGAGCATTTGTGATATTTAACTATAAATATGAGACAGATGGAGACTATTAGGGTCTGCAAAATGCAAACAAAGTCCTGGGCTCTTTGTGTCTCAAAAATGGGGTTCCAGTGCCCTGGGCAGCCCATTCAGCAGACCCAGGGAGATGTGACCATGGCCCTGACCAGAAGCTGTTTCTCAGGGAGGGAGCTGGCATACATAGAAGCAGCTGGGACATAGTGCTGGATGGAGCCTTTTCTTGTCAAGGGAAGAATTGGCAGCAAATGTTTAGAAGCAAGTTTCTTATGGATATTTAGCAATGACTATGGCAATTCTAGGTTTGGTTGGGGGAGGGCCTTGTTTCACATGCAGCCCACATTTCCCAGGGGCTATGAAAAGCCAATAGCGCTCTGATTTTTACTACTGAGACAAAAGGCACCTTTTGTGTATCAGACGGGTGAGTCTGACTGCAGGAAGAAACCCAGCATGTCTTTTGGGAGGCTGGAAGGCAAGCCCACATCTAAGGAAACATCAAGCTGCAGCCCATGCTGAAAGTGCTCAGAGCATGAAGAGGGTGTAGCTGTCTGTGGGTGAAGGGCTTGGACTTTGCCCCCCCCACCCCCCAAAGCCCTGCTTCCGGCTCCCTAAGCAGGTTCATCAGAGATTTCCTGTTAGTGTTGCTTAGCATAGATGGTGAGCTCAGATGTCAGCACCAGGCTCTGGAATGCTGCCTTTCTGCCATCAGCTCGGAAGGGAGGCCCCCTGCCCAGACTCCCCTGGGCACCACAGTGCTGAGGACAGCCAGTGGTAGTGTGGAAGCCTGAGATGGCACACCCTCAGGCAGAGGGGCTGCCAGGCCCCCTCGGAACACAGTGCAGGAAAGCCATGGATGGAAGAAAAAAGTTTGCAGCATTCTCTTTCAGTGCAGCTGTTCTGACTGTCTTACTGAAGGTTTGTCTTTATTTCATTTAGTCCATTAAATGGAATCAATATTTACTGAGCCCACATTTAAAGACTGGCCCTCAAGGAGCTCCCTGTCCGGTGAGTGAACTAGTCATCTCATATTGAGTTAAATGCATGACAGATTTTTGAACAAGGTACAGAAATGACATAGAAGAGGGGGGAATTATTTTTGAAGAATAAATAAATAATAAAAAAACAGCAAACTTTTATTATGGTCCAGACACAGTGCTAGAGTCTTCCATCAACGAACTCCCTTAATTATCAGAAAAGCCCCATGAGGTAGGTTCTGCTGTTATTCTCATTTTACGGAGGAGGAAACCAAGGGACAGAGGGTTCAAGGAAACTGATCCAAATTTAAATAGGTAGAAAGTGGAAAAGCAGAATTTGATGCCACTACATTCAAATGACTTTCTAGGATATTAAACAAAAAAGGCGCTCACCTGGGAGGGAAGGTGAAGCATTGCCAGTGGAGGGAAGAGCATACGCAAAGCGTGAGGTCAGGTGGCATGTCCCGGAAGGATTTGTAGCTCCCTTTCACAGGAACACACAGTATAAGAGGAGGACGCAGTGCAATGTGAGGCAGGAAGAGCAGGCAGGGGCCAGACCATGTGGGGTCTGAGAGCTTAGATGTCACCCTCTTGTCACCCACTTGAAGGGTTCTTAGAGGGCGAGTCACAGAGTCAGATATACTTTTTTAAAAGACCACTCTGGCTGTGGGCATGAATTGGGGCGGTGGGAGCAGAAGAACAGCTGGAAGGTCATCGTAATAGTGAACAAATGAGACAACGGGGAACTGAACTAGAGCATGAAAGGGGACATCATTTTGAAAATTTGGGGGGAAAATTGATTCAACAGACCTTGGTGGTTGACTGACTGTGGAGGGTAAAAGAGTGAGAGGGGAAGAAGATGAGCCCTAGGTTTCTGACTTGAGAGAGCTGCTATGGTCACCAGTCAGGGTAGAAAGAGCAGGTTTGTGGGAGGGCAAAGATAGGGAGTCCGTGAGTTCAGTTTTGGCCACACGGCTTTGGGGGTGCCTGAGGGACTCCCAAGTACGCAGAGAGCAGCAGGCAATTAGATACACGGATCTGGATGGCCGCTGGCCACCGTTCCATCTTCTCTGCCCCATCCTGCAGACAGTTCCTCACTGGGAGCACAATGACAAGAAACATTAGACGATGGAATCTGGAGTTGGCAAGGCCGAGCGTGATTAATGCAGAAGAAATGAAGTCAGTATTGGATGGCAGCAAACCCAGACTCTGTTAGACACAGCAGAAAGTGATCAAAGAGGATGGGATAAAGGTGGTAATGGATGCTCAGAATATTCACTCCACAGACAGCAGGAACTCTTAAGTGATTTGAAGAAGGGAAGAATTCAATAAAGGCACTGTCTTTTATTTTTAGTGTCAGCTTTTAATTCAATACAATGAAATTTGTTGAACAGTCATTATATTCATTGATTCAACATTCATTAAACATCTAGTGTGCTCCAAGCACCTTTATAAGAGCTGGAGATGTTGCAGTAAATAAAATAGACAAAAATCCCTGCCTTGCGGAGCTCACCTTCTGGTGAGGTAAGGTGGGGAGACCAAAAAAGAAATGAAATGTATAATATTTGGGTATCAGCTGTCTTATATATGATCATGATGCAAATGAGGGAAAGGCCGGTCCTCTGGGCTGAGGCAGCCCTGAGCCCGGGCTCAGAGCTTGGCAAACAGAGCCTGGGCTCCTGTTCATTCAGCTGAGCATCCAACCTGCACAACTATGCACGGCAGCCCTATATAGAATGCCAACTGCTCGGTGAATAAAAATAAAACAAGGTAAGAGAAACAGGTGTTAAGGGGGAAGGGGTGTTGCAATATTAAGAAATGAGAAAGCCTCAATGAGAAAATGTCCTTTGAACAAAGACCTGAAGGGGATGAGTAAGCAAGCCATGAGACTCTCTGCGGGAAGAGCCTTCCCAGGCAGAGGGAACAGACAGTGCGAAGCTCGGGACTGGAGCGTGCTTGGCATGCCTGAGGAGTGGCGAGGGGGCCTCCGGGAGCGGGGAGAGCAAAGGGGAAAAGAAGAGAACACTGGATTAGAAAGGCAGCTGGGTTGGTGGGGGTGGGGGAAGATACTGCTGCGTAGGCCATTGTAAGGACTTTGGCTTCCACTCTGAGTGACATGGGAAAACTATGAAGGATTTTGAGTGAGGTAGGGGAGGGGGACATGATTTGACTGACTTTTTAATGAGCTCCATCTGGCTGCCCTGTTAAAACCATAGTATAGAGGAAAGAGTGGGGGCTGGGGAACACTGAGGAAGCTACTGCAATGACCAAGGTGAGAGGTGATGGCAGCTCAGACTAGGGAGGCAGCAGTGGAGGTGAGGAGACGTGGTCAGATTCTGAAGATATTTGGGGAAGCCAACAGAATTTGCTGATGGGTTGGACATGGGGTGTGAAAGAAGAAGGACTTCAAAGTTTCTGACCTGAGCAATGGAAGAATAGGCATTGATTGAGAAAGAAAATGCTGCAGGAGGCAACATAGTTGAGCATAATGTCAAAAGTTTTAATTTGAGCACTGGTGTGAATATGCAAAACAGCTCTTTCCTGTGATAGGCCCTGACCCTTGCCACAGTCCCAAATCACAGAGGAAAAAGCTAGAGGCCAGAATAACTTGCTTAAATCTTGCCCAGCTAATAAGTGACAGAATTAGGATTCAGACAGATCCGTGTGACTCCAATGCCCATGCTCTCTGTCCCGAACCACATTATCTCAGAGAATTCCTTACTCACCAAGGGACCAGGCAGAAACCAAATTGTCTGGTTTGGTTTGGCGCCGAGGCTGTATCTTTTACACCTCATCCCCAGTGTTGGGATTTGGTTGAAGGAACCTGTAAATAACCCTCCTCTCAACTTGATCTTGGGACCTGTTGAGAGACAGACATGCAGGTAAAAAAACAAAACAAAACAAAAGCAACAACAACTCAGCTTTATCTTTGATAAACTTGGGGTGGAAGATGAGGCTTGAATGCACAGCCACAGTGGGCTTCCTGGTGTTGGTCCCCTGGCTGAGCTGGCAGAGCTTGGACACTGCAGGTCTCTTCCTGGAACCTTCATCTGGACAAGTGACCCGGGTGCAGGTGTTCTGCTGGCAGACCTGCTCCAAGAGAGAGAGAAAGGGAGAGGAAGGGATTGAGCTTTGTGTACTCGTCTTTCTCTCAAGCTCACTCTCAGATAAATCACTTTTCTCATGAGGAGCGTGGAAACGAAGGTACCCTCTCCCCCTACCCAAAACCTGCTGCACAGTAGGTACTCAGCAAGTGTTTCTGGAATTTCTTTTTATGGCCAAAATACAAGCGAGCACTTACTGTCTGGTCATGGCAATAGAAGGCTCTTTATGTGTACAGTTACCCCGCCGTAGTCCTGTGAGTTAGGCGCTATTCGGTTTCCATTTTACATTTGAGAAAATGGAGGCCTTGAAAGGTTAAGTACTTGACCGAGGGTGGAGCCAGGATTTAAACCAGGAAGTCTGAACCGCAGTCAGACCACAGAATCAGCACACTTGCTCCCCTCACATGCTGGTGAAGATCCCAGGCAATGAGGGAGTTAGACCTACTCAGACATTTGTATGAGGTGTGTTGGGAACCAGATGAGTGAGCAGTTAATTCCACCTGGAGTTTTGGGGTGTGGGCAGCGGGAGTCATGAACAGTCACAGAAAGAAGGTGACAGTGGATGCGGGTCTTGAAAGACAAGAAGAGACTGGTCAAAGGGACAAGATTAGGAGAGGGAGGAAACAGCCTTCTAGATGGAGGGAAGAGCTTGGGCAAAGATCCTGAGACTTGAACAACGTACAGTGTGTTTGAGGATTAACGAGTGGGCCAGATCGCCCAAAGTAGATCACAAAATGGAAGCCTACCCCCCAAATTCAACCTGAAGGTGTGACTACAATATGAACTTACATATAATATAGATATGTAACTGTCCCAACATTTAAAACTTGGGTGATTTCACATAAAATTCTGGATTTTGGCTTTTATTCCAAAACCAGAAGATAACCCCAGGTAACCCTAGGCTTGTGCTGCCATATGGCCACTTTTGTTGAGAACTGAGAAGCACAAGCTGGGCATGAGCTTCCTACCACTCCCTCTCCCTCCCGGCACCTGCCTGCTTCACCCATGTGTTTATCTACCCTATCTGGCACCTCTGGGCCTTTGAGTTTGTAACCCTTGGGCTAGATGCTCAGATTACGTTTTGAAGGGCCTGGTGTGCCATGCCAGGACTTTAAATTTTATCCTAAAAGCAATCAGGAGTCTTTAAAGGTTATTAAACGGAGGCTCACATGATCAGATGAGTACAAAAGACAGGGTGGATGGGAGAGAGATGGAGGCAATGTTGTAATTATTGGGTATGTGGGCACCAGTGGATTCTCCTGGAGAATTCGTCTTCTGGCTGAAGCAGCAAGTTTTCCAGGAGGGTCACTGCTGTGGGCACTGGACTTAGAGTCAGAGGAACTGAATAAAAGGAGAAGGCTCTCCTTCTTTTGGGCATGGTTACCCCCACCTCTCTAGTAAGTTCTGTCTGTTTAGTGAAGAAGAAAATAAACACAAACCCAGGTCCAAGTCCCTGTTTTTCCATTTGCTCCCTGCAGCTTTGGCAAGTCAATTAATTTCTCTAAGCCTCAGTTCCCTCAATTTTAAAGCAGAGATACCATTACCTAATATGCAGACTGGTTCTGAGCACCGAATGAAGAAAGGTATTTGAAGGTGTTTGTAGATGATAGAGGTCCTAGGGAGAGTAGAAGATTCCTGGGATTCCGTGTGGGGGGCTTGGCTCTGGGAGAGTCAGACACCTGGAGGTGGCACAAACCCCCAATAGCTGGGGTCCCTGCCATCCTGGGGCTTTTTACCAATGACACAGACCACATTAAGCTGCATGAATGAGAACATATGTATGAGGACTTACATGCCCTGCTTGTTCCCGCCTTCCTACACACACACACCACACACACACACACACACACGCACACACACACAATTTGGTGCAAGGGTAAGATCCCAGCATGTGATCTGAGATGGATTTGGCCTGGGGTGGGGGCAGGCCATGGGGGATCCAAATCTCCTGTGTCCTCCGTACAGTATTGTGGCGACTTAGTGTTGAAGGCTGCACAATCAGTCTGGTTTCTGCGTCTCCTCCCCTCTGTCCCTTTTCTGCCCCGCTGCTCCCCCCTTTCCCCTCCCCCTCCCTGTTTCCAGCCCTGCAATTCATCACAGCTCCGTGTCCATGCCCTCTGTGACCGTGTCTCTCTGCAGCACTACTTTTGCATTTTGATGTTAAAACAATATTTCACCCATTATATGACAGCACTCAGAGCCTTTGCAGAGGCCTTTCACATCTGTTATTTCATTTGATCCTTGCCAGGTCGCTGTCAGGTAGGCAGAGAAGGTATTATTAGCAGGGGTGATAGTCAAAATATTTAACAACCAATAAACTATGCACCCAACCGGTCGGAGTGGATGCAGCCTATAGGGCCGGGAGAGGGCCCTGGAAGCACCCTCCCTTAGTTAGTGGGGCAAGGTGTGGGGGTGGGGGCAGGCCCAGAGCAGGGACCAGGCAGGTGGGAGCAGAGAGGGGGCACATTTGAAGGACTCAGGGAAGTGGCTTTTTACTAAGCAGTCAGTCTGGAAGCATTTCTCTGTTTCAAATGTAAAGAGGTACCAATGTTACAGTGACTGATTATCAGTCCAATTATGCTGATGTGCGAACTGAGGTCCAGGGAGATAAGTAACTTGTCCAGGGGAAAAGAGGGCCAGAAGTTAGGTGTCCTGATTCCCGGGGCAGAGTTTTACTATTGCCCCGGAATGCAGGCTCAAAGTGAGGGCTTTGGTTTGCATCTCATCCTCCGGATGACAAGACAGCAGGCTGGAAGGCTTAGGACTGCAGCTCTTGAAATCTGATCCCTGGCCTCGCACTTCTCTTCACACTTCTGTCACCAAGTCTTCTTATCTCCTCACTATCTTCCCTGTCTCACCTCTGAATGTGTCATCATCATTCTGCCCCAGAATTCCCTCACTTGACTGTCTCACTGATGATCTCCGTGGATCCCCTGCTATTGTCTGGCTGATAATTTCTAGAAACTACTGGAGGCCTTCTTCCTCCTCCTGAGCTGCGGTTATGTCCCCCAGGTGTCCTCCTAGCTACCCCATGTTAACATGACCCAGAGGGACCTCATCTCCTTCTCCTCCCAATCTTTTTCTCACAGTGCCTGTAAATGGCAGTACCATTTCCCTGTCCCCCGGCCCATATGGGAGTCGTCCTGCAGAACACCCACAAGCAAGTGCCCCAGGGTGTGCATCCTCCCGCTGTCACCTGGTGCTCTCAGGCCCCAGTGAAGAACAGTTCTAAAGTCCAGATTGAGGCTGGGGCCTGGTCTTTCCTATCCTAGATCACGACACCATCTGCCTTTGCACTGGCCTGTTCATTCTTTAGTAAATATATGTTTAATTTTTATTTAACGAATGTATATATATATATAAATATTTAAAAGCTAAGTAGTCCTACTAAGTGTATAATGAAAAACAAATTGCTCCCTGCTTCATTTCTCCCACCTCTGATTCCTACTTCTCAGAGGTAATTGCTTTTACCTTTTTTTTTTTTTTTGCTCTTTCTTCTAATGTATACCTCCATTTTGTGAAGGAGGTAAATGCTTGCATTGTAATTTTAGATTTTTACATTTTAGACATTATCTATAGATTTCTTTCTCAGATGCTGTCAGTGCCCCACCTGAATCTCTTCCCTTTGCTCACTTCCAGCTGCTAGCATCTGCATCTCTGTACCCGAAGGCTTTGTGGCTCTGCCCTCAGAAACAGTAGACTGGCATTCCAGGAAAAGAATATGCCATATCCCCCAGCCCCAGCAGTCCTCAAGTAATGACTCTCAGGAGGTGGTATATAAATACCTCAGCTGCCTCCCTCTCAGGTAGAATAATTCTGAGGCTTATGTTTTGCCTCACTTTCCAGATTTTTCCTGGGATTAAGCTCCAATTATCC
This sequence comes from Mormoops blainvillei, assembly GCA_004026545.1. Taxonomy (NCBI): domain Eukaryota; kingdom Metazoa; phylum Chordata; class Mammalia; order Chiroptera; family Mormoopidae; genus Mormoops; species Mormoops blainvillei. The sequence goes on along the minus strand of PVJD01000086.1, from coordinate 538,679 downwards.
ACAGTGTTGTCTGGTATAATCCCGCATTTCTTCTTGGTTGTTTTCCTTTCCCTCGATCACTTTCCCACTTCTCTACCACAGTCTCCAACACTTCTCAAATAAACTGTACTTGCCAGTAAATCCTTGTCTCAGGATGTGCCTCTGGCGAAATCCAAACTAAGCAATTTCCATAGAAAGATGAGCATTTATCTCTCTTAACGTCCCTTTCCCAGAACACACACACAACACACACACACACACATAAACCCACATTCCCTCACCATTGTTGAAGCATGGTTTTAGATAAATCAGCATTCAGCATTTACATTATTAGGACTATGTCAATGTTGTTCACAGCTGAGTGACATAATAAACTGTAATTACATTTTGTTTTTTATAACATTTTTCCCATAAGCTAATAATTGCTTCTTTTTTTCTTCGCTTAGTTTTCTATACACTTTATCACTAATCCCCAAACACTCTTATAGCTAGAATTCTCTCTATATAGTTAAATACATCAGGTTATCTATACATATATTTCATTAATTTCTTGGAAATTTCACTCCTGAAGCCTGAGGTTTTCTTCCACCAGTCTAGATTGGTTTCTTTCCTGTCATCCTGGGACTTCCTTCATCATCACTCTGGAAAGTTCTTTGGCCTTTCTCCTGTATTGGAGTCTTTCCTTTTTAGGGGGGTCCCATGTCTTCTTCCCTGGTTTATGCCTCATTGCATCCTTTAGTAGCTGTATGAAAATGAGTACATCAAGAGACAAAGTTTTTGAAAACTAGCATGCCTACAAATTTCTTTGTTCATGTTTTATTGACAGCTTGACTGGCTAGAGAATTCCAGATATAAAATAATTTTCTTTCAGAATTTGGAAGAAATTGTTCTATTGTCTTCTAGCTTCCATCCAGGATAGCTTTTGTTTTTCTTTATATATTTATTTGAAAGATGTTTATTATTTATACATGGATTGTTTTACTAGCTGTTTTATGATATGTTTATACACTTTTGTATTTGAAATGTTTATATTGTAATTGCATAGGTTTTTTTTTTAATTTTATGAATTCTTTTTTCAACATTATTGAGGTATATTTTTGGATTTATAAAATTCATTTCAAGTGTATGATTTAATGATTTTTACTAAATTTACCAAGTTGTGCAACCATCATCAAAAAAAAGTTTTAGAACATTTTCATTACCCCAATAAAATCCCTCATGCCCATTCATCATTGCTTTTGAGAAGTGTGATATATTTTGAATCCCAATCCTCTATATGTGGCCCAATTTTTCTCTCTAGAAGCTTTTAGGATCTGCTCTTTATTTCTGATGTCTGAAATATTACAGTGGTGTGCCTTAACATGATTTTTAAATACTATCCTGGAAAATTTTTAAATTATTTCTTTGGCAATTATTCGCCAAACTTTTCTCAGTATCTTCTTTCTGGAATTCATATTATCCTAGTATTCAGCCTTCTGTAATAATAATTCTTGAATGTTTTTGTTTTTATTTCTTTTATTTGTTCTTTTCTTTTTAACAGTCTTTAACATTTTACTTTTAGGAGGTTTCTTCAATTTTTTTTCCTTCAAACCTATACACTTTTAAAATTTTAGCTATTTTTGTTTCCAAGTGCCCTTTTCTTACCTCCAAATAGGTTCTTTTTTCCTATAGTCTCCTGACCTTGTTCCATGGGTGCAATGGTTTCCTTTTCCTCTGAGGATATTACCTATGTTGTTAAAAATACTTTTTTTCTCCTTGAATTTTCTGTTTCTCCTGAGCTCATTGAAATCTCTATGTCTGTGCACAGGGCAGGTTCAATGGTGCACCATGCCTGAGGATTATCTGATAGGAAGTGTCAGTAGATCTTTCTCTTCAATTGGTTGATTTACCCAGCAGACACCTCCCCAACTTCTGTCCACCCAGCATTCTGGGAGCCCAACAGGGGAAGAGGTGGGCGATCACATTGTTCAGTATGGAGACTTTCTCTTCACCCCCGTTTTCCGTATGGTGTCTTACCACTTCCATCTGCTTTGCCTGGTGTGCTCCCCAAGTCCAGAGACTGTCTCCTTCACCCTCTCCAGAGAATAACTCCTGTATTCTGTGACTTATAAGGAAGTATAACGGATTTACATGAAAATGTGCATTTTAACCACATTGGATTGTAACATAGTAATTTTGCAAGGTGGAGAATCAGCTTCAATTTTTAGATAAGAAAGCTGATGCTCCAAATACCTCTTGCCTTTTTGCTGAGTAGGGTAGAGAAAGCCATCTAGCTACAAGGGCTGGAAATGAGGAATCACACTTTCAACTCATCCTCGTGTTTTCGGCCCAACTCCATTCTGTCAGCTTCAGAGTTACCTGGAACCTCTAATTTCTAAACTTTCCCTTTTTTTTTTCTTTCTGTTTTTCATATCAAATTGGCTTCCTTCTTGAAAGCACCTCCACCCACTGCCTGCCTTGCAGGCAGCTTTCTTTTCTTTACTAAGTCAGTTAATACTCATACAACTACTCTTTATCTTCCAAAATGTTTTTGACATCTTTCACAAGCTATTGTCTTTTCTCTTGTTCGTAGAGTCCTTGCGTGTTTACACTTTATTACTTTACTGTCGTTTTAGGAACAGAGTCAAATGCATATGTTTAATGTGCCAAGTCTAACCAGAAATTCCCTTCTTGCTCTGCTGCCGCACTCTTAAGCTTGACTCACATTTCCAGCTGGACTATGTACTATTCCCCAAACAGGCTCTTTCTGGACTCCTTACCTTTGCTAATAAAGTTTATGGAATGCTCTCCTCCCTTCTTTGCACCCTTCAAAGCTAATCTTAATGATCATATTCATGGAAACTCCAATTGTCACTGCCAGGAAAAAAATCTCGCCCTCCCCTAATGTCCATTACATGGTTCACCTCTCCTAAGACACTGCCTACCAAACGGTGTGTACCTCCATCATGTTACCTATATAAGTTCCTTGAGGGAAGGAACAGTAACTTTACATCTTAAATCTCTTTCAACCAGCTCAATATACATTCATCGAATAATAAGAATTGTAACAATCATGTACCTGCTCTACTGTGTACATTTTCAAAGTTGATTTTTGAGAGAGAGAAAGGGAGAGAAAACAAAGAGAGACAGACAAACAGACATCGATTTGTTGCTCTGCCTGTTCATTGCACTCATTGGTTTATTCGTGTATGCGCTCTGCCTAGGGATCGAACCGGCAAACTTGGCATATAGAGACGACGCTCCAGCCAACTGAACTACCCAGCCAGGACCTGTGTACATTTTTAAAAAGTGCATTTTTAACCACATTGGTTTCTAACACTCACAGTAATTCTGCAAGGTAGAATGTTAGCTTCAATTTTTAGATAAGGAAACTGATACTCCAAAATATACAACTTGCCCAAGGTCTAGCAAGAAACAGGAATAGAATTTAAACCTCGTTCTCTCTGTCTCACAAGTATGAAGCCTAGATGTGGTCTCTCGGTTACCTTTAAAAAATTTTTTTTTGTTAGTTTCCATTGTTTTATTAATCTGGGTACTTTACATTTTTCTTCTAATTGTGTGCTCCTCCCAGAGCTGTGAATGTATAAGTGCATTGTGATTATATTGCTTATTCCAAACCCTTGTCATTCAAGCTAGAATCTTCAGTGTGGGCCCTATGGATCCATAGGTATCATTTATTGGGCATTTACTCTCTGTCAAACAATTAGTAATAAATATGGTTAAGGGTATAGGATCTACAGACAGGTTCAAACCTGGACTTTTCCACCTATTAGTTATGAATGTGAGCAAGTCAAAACTTTTCTATGCTTAAATTTCTTCCTCTGTAAAATGGACTTAATAGTAGTAGATACCACATAGGTGATGGTAAGAATTAAATAAAACTAAATACATGTAAACTTCTTAGACTAGTGTGTTCTAGTTAATGTTACCTATTATCTTCACATACTTTATCTTGTTTAACTTCATACCAACCCTGCCAGGTAGAAATTATTATCCTAACTTTGCAGGGAGGAGCATGTTATACAGATATAAATTAAGGTCTGTCTGACTCTGAAATCATGTTCTTAACAACTATGTTACACAGCCTGAGAGACAGATGATATTTGTGGACATTTTTCAGGCTTTTAAAATTTGGTAAATCTATGAAGAAGAAGTCAGGTCACCTTTGGTCTCCAGTATAGGCCTAGAGAAAATGTGAGAGCATCAATACTGTGTAGGGATCAGAGCCACACTAGGTTGAAAAGTTAGGAGCCTGGGGTTCCATTCTCACTGCTGAGTGACAGCCCTGCCCACACCCTCCCTCGGTCTTATTTCCCTCATCTGTAGCATGAGGGGTTGCACTGGCCATCTCTTAAGAGCCCTTCAGCTCTCTTACAAAGGCTTCCGGCAAAGCCAGGTAGTTATCTGCTGAATGCCAGCACCATCTGGTGGCCGTGGGCCATAACCCAAGCCCATTGCCTCCCACTGCCACCTGGTGGCCACTAATGCCACATTAAGTTTGCATGACATTTCGAATTTAAAAAACAAAAACCAAAACAAACATTGAAAAATTAGCACACCTTATCTCTATAGCAACCTGATAAGATATGTAGGCCAGGTGTTGTTACTGACTTTGGCCAACAAGAAACTGGTGCCCAAAGAGGCGAGGTGAATGGCACAGAGTCACACAGCAAACTGGCTGGCTGTCAGAGCCTATTTAAAAGTTTCTGGGATGTTAAGCTACTTCTGAAACAGATTTAGCAGATCTTTATTGAGAACCTACCATGCATAAGGTGTTTCACACAGGTCATTTCATTTAGTCTGAACATACAAATGAGACTCAATGAGATTAAATAATTCATTCAGCAGAGGGTGTTGCAGAGGCAGGATTTGAACTCAGATTCTATAACTCTACCCAGCTATATTCCTCTACCTCCTTAATGCCTGGGGCTGGAACAGCCAAGCTATCTGTTCTCCAAAATTCTGTACTTCCTCTTCAGCATCGAATCCCTAATTTTTAGCTGGGCTGACAGTCACCCAGAAATAAGATACATTTCCCAGCTTCCCTTGCAGCTAGATATGGGCAGGACTGGTGTAGGCAATTTCAGGAAAGAGTCTTTGAAGGGAGTGGGCAAGAACCTTCTTTGTTGGCAGCTTCTAAAAGAATCCCAGTGATCCCCGTTCCTGGAAATCACACTCTCTGTAATCCCCTCTCCTTGAGTGTGGGCTGGAGGTGGTGCATCTAACAAATAGAATATAGCTAAAAATTATGGAAAGCCTCTTCTAAGATCAGCTTACAAAAGACTGTGATGTCCGTCTTGCTCACATTCTAGATAGCTCTTTTTGCTTGCCTGCTTGGATAAAGCAAGCTACCATATTGTGAACTGCCTTATGGAGAAGCCCACGTGACAAGGAATTGAGGGCACTTCTGGCCAACAACCAGTGAGGAACTGAAGCCCTCAGTCCAAGAGCCTGCAGGGAAGCAAATCCTGCCAATAACAATGTGAGTGATATTGGAAGCCGATGCTACCCAATCTGAGCCTTGAGATGTCTACAGTCTGGGCCAGTACCTTGATTGCAGATTTATGAGAGACCCTGAGCGAAAGGACCCCGCTAAGCCACATTTGGATTCCTGACCCACAGAAACTGTAAGACAGTAGGGGTTTCAGTTTTTAGCCTCTAATTTTGTGAGTAGTTACACAATAATAGATGGCTAAATATACCTTCTTCCTTCCTCTTTTCTTCCTTGCTAATTGGAAGGCGGACGTGATAGTTTGGAAGGTGGATGTGATAGTTGGAGCAGAGTCTTGAACCATGAGATAGACTTGGGAACTGAGGTTCCCTCCATAGAGGAACAGCCAGATAGAAGGAGTCTGGGTCCTGACACAGTGGAACATCACTATTATTTTAAATTTTCTCTCATTCTCTACTGAGTCGAACTCTTCATTTTTGTGTATGTGTGTTAAAGAGGCAGTATGTGTCCTTTTACGTAGGCAAGGCCTTCCCAAGGCAAAATGGTGAAATAGTTCAAATTTGCCTTTGATGCCCTTGCTGTTTCTGCATCTTCTTTATTCTTTCCCTTATCTCATGCCTAATCCTTTTCAGTGCCTGCCTAGGGTCCCCTTTTCTGCTCAGGTCTCATGCCTGGACCTCCGTTTCCACCTCCTTTTGACTATGAAGTTCTGGCAGGGCTTCCACGATGCCAGTCCTCAGTTTAAAAGGCTGGTAAATGCCGTTCTTATTTGCAGGGGTATGGGGGTGGGGTGGGGCTGGAAGACAAAATACCCTAAGCAGATTTCAAATGATGTCATTTCTAGAACTGTGAAATTCCCAGGAAGAAAAATGCTTTTAAATAGTGAGATCTTCCAGGTTTCTCTCAACTAAGTGAACACGGACTGCTGTGTGCTAAGGCTGAGGGGAAGAGGGATGTGGGAAGATGCTAGAATGAGTGGGTGAGCAAAAAGTGAAAGGTAGCCTGTTGTCAAGAATACAAAATGGCAGAGAATATAGATCTGATCTCTTTTTTGACTTTGGGAAACAATTTATGATTCCTGAGTCCCCTGCCTATACCCTCCTACCCCAGGCTTCTTTTTGTTGTTACTCTTCCGGTAATTTTTGGATATAAAATCAGCTTCTTGCTAAAAGTCAGAAGATCTGGCCATTTGAGTTCCCATAATTTATTTTTATTATGTTTCTCAATAAATATTGCATTTTTAATTATTTCTTCTTGGCTAGGGTCAGAGACTGTTTCTTATAACTGTTTTTCTGCCACCAACCATCGTACCTGGCACATTGTAGGCACTCAACACATGCTTATGTATGCTGTAAATGGGGTTCTTTATTCTTTGGGAAGCATCTCAGATCAGTGTAAGTGATACTCCCTCCAGCAACAAATATAGACCATCATTGCAGGATTCATTCATGTATTTAAGAAAAAATCTTGGAGCTCCTACCATATGTTAAGTACTGTTCTAGATGCTGGGGATAAAACCACAAATGAAGCAGACTAAAACCTCAGCTCTGATGGTGTCTGTGTACTAGTAACGGAGAGGACAGAAACTCAACAGATAAGTAAGTGAAATGTATAGTATGCTAGACTATGATAGGTACTATAGAGAAAAGTAAAGCCTAACAGGGTGATGAGAGCAGGCTGGGGGGGCGGTGGGTGGTTTGGGGGAACCCAAGGAGGTAACCGTGGAAGAGGCAGTATGTGCTCCCCGGATATTCTGAGTGATCCCATCTGCTTCCTGGCCTCTGTTGCAATACAGCAGTCCCAGGCGGTTAGCGCTGGCCAATGGGTTGTGAGCAGAAGGGGCCCATGTCACTTTCAGGCCCATGCAGTTCAGAGGTAGTGGGCCTTTCCCCTCTCCCTGCCTGGGAGAGTGTGGAGGCCATGTGTTCAACTGAGAGTGTCACCAGATGGAAAGAACCTGGGTCCCTGAGACCTGAATGGAGGAGTATGTATTGTCCTGACTATATTTATTGCCTAGTATTTATTGCCCTGACTAATATTTACTGCTCTGCCTAATGCAGTGGCATTTGGGCAAAGCCCCAAGTAAGGTGAGGAGTGAGCTAGTTGTTTATCTCGGAGGGGAGAGCATTGCAGGCACAGGGAACCTGAGAATGACATGGGGCCTAGTTTGAGTAACTTACAGATAACCAATTTCACTTCTCTCCAGCCAACCTGGATATTTTGACTCCATTAAAACCCTGTACACCAGGTTCCTTTTTGAAAAAGGGAAGGAGACCAATTTATTTCGTGATTGTGAGCAATCACAGTGACGTAACCATCTCCGAGTCTCTGCCCCTCGTTCCCAGGTACCACATATTTTTTTTCCTTCAGGATAGATGTCTTACTCCAGACGCAATGTTAACAGCAGCATCTGGAACAACCTTCCTGTCTTGGGAGAGCTGGAGGAGTAGGGTTGGGTATCAGGACATCATCCAACTGCAGCAGCCCTTGGGGGATGCTCCCCCTCTAACTCCTGACCATCAGAGCAGCTGGCCTTCAATGAGTCCCATGCTGAAAGGCACCTACATTGCACATGTGACATTTTTCGCCTGGGTTTAATTTCTCCTAAGCCCACTTCACGAAAGTTTCCTTTTAATTGCTATCTGCTCGACTGTTTTGTCTTACTTAAAAAAGACAAGTGTTATCAATCCAAACGTTTTTCTGTCTAGGTTTTACTGGTCTGTACAAAGTTAACTTTGACAAATGGTTTATTTTAAGCCCAAACGTACTCTCTGAACCCGACACATAGTATAGCCTTTGGTTCTCTTTCCAAAGGAAAGAAAATCATAACAATATTCTGTATAGAAAAATTCCAATGCTATGTAAGCTGACACCACTTTTACCTTTGTAAAGAAAGAAATCTCAATGCCTATGTTTCGATAATTACAAATGAAACTTTAAGAAACCTCCTATAGTAGTGTTTCTCAAACTTAAATAATGTTAAGCTTCCTTGTAAGGGAAAAAGATTTCTCACAGATCTCTAGAATTGGCTTAAATTATTTTTTGTAATGTTGCATACATATGTGTAAATGTGCAGACCCAAACCAAAGGAGAAGATTCCTTCACTAAAGATTTTATGTACTTACAAAACCAAAACAAATTTATAAATTAAATACAAACAAAACTACCAAGTGAGGAAACTAAAATTTGCAATGTTGATTTAATATAAGAAATCTTATTTTGCTGAAACCAAATCACCCCTCTTAACATGATTATTTTACTGACTGTAATGGCACAGACCTTTAACCACATACCTGTGATGACTCAGTTCTCCCACTAAGCTTTATTTGTACAGCACACCACAATATAATTTGGCTATAAATTGGTGCGACCGCATCATTTATTTTTTTAAATCCCTCTCTTTTTTTTTCCTCATAAGCCTGCAACAATTCAGTTAGTACTATTTGCCAGTCACAAATGCAAACATAGGCAGTAAAATTGCATTTCCAGAATAACTATAAGGGGTTGATAAATTTATAAAGATATTCCACTCCAATACAAATTAAAATGGAAGGCAGTTTCCTCTATCCAACTGGCAAAGCTTTTTTAAAAAGAAACAATAAATGCAGGTGGGTATGTGTGATGGGCACCCTCGAGCACTTCTGGTGAGAACGGAAACTGGCCTGACCTTTCTGGAAAGCAATTTGGCAGCAGGTATTCACAGACTTAAGAGCTTTCAAAGCCTTTGAATCAGTGATTTCACTTACAGATTTCTATCCTAAGGAAATAATTTTAAAATGTGGGCAAAAAATTTAGCATAAGGATATTGATGGCAAAGCTCTTGTTAACTGTGAAGAAATAGGAAACCCCTTAAAAGTCCAAAAATAATAAAGTAAAAGACATTATCAACAATTATGTAGCCATTACAAATAATATTTGTGAACATTTTAATAACTGTATATAGTGTTCGAGATATAACACTGAGCAAAAAGAAAAAATTAGGATACAGGATTATATATTCTATATGGTTCTATTATGTAAAAAATGTAAATATGCAAAGTAAGAGATCCAAAGCCAAAACCATGAATGATTTTTCTGGAATGTGGGTCATTTCTGTTTTACTTTTCATATAGAAGACTTTCCCAAATTTTCTATAATGAGCATAAAATATTTTTATTTTTAATTGATGTGAACAGCTCTGTAAAGCATAGCATATCAGCTGAGACCATCCTAAAGCTCTCCTTATTGTGAGCTGAAATCATTTCCTAACAACATACACCCACAGGTCCCACACTTACTTTCTATAGTTACTATGGCTATAGTCATGCTACTCCTCTGCTCAGGAACCTCTAAAAGCGCTTACTAAGCAAGTAAAGCCCCTCAGTTGGCATTCAATGTCCTCCTGAATCTGGTCCCAGCCTTTCCAGTCACATATCCTAACATACCTCTACCTTATTTTACACTAATGCTTTCAAACTATGAGTTGCTATGAAAGCATATTAGTAACCATTAAAAAAAAAGAATAGAAAATACCAAGTTGCATTGTACATACTAAAAGCAATTGCTGTCTCAAGTGTACACACATACACACTGTGTGTATATGTACTAGGACATAGCTGAAATGTATTTGTTACTGTGAATGTTGATCAAAGAAGTTTGAAAGCCACTCCCCATGCCACAGCCGCATCAGGCCAGCAGGTACTCCCTACTCTTGTTTTGTACGGTAGTCCCCCCTTATCCTCAGTTTCAGTTACCCGAGGTCAACTGTGGTCTAAAAATATTAAATGAAAAATTCCAGAAATAAACACTTGATAAGTTTTAAGTTGTATGCTATTCTAAGTAGTGTGATAAAAATCTTGCCCTGTCTGGCTCCATCGCACGTGGGAAGTAAATCATCCTTTTCTCCAGACTATCTACACTACGCACACTACTGCCCATTGGTCATTCAGTAGCCATCTGGGTTATCAGATTAACTGGTGCAGTATTACAGAGCTTGTATTCATAACCCTTATTTTACTTAATAATGGCCCAAAATGCAAGAATAGTGATATTGGCAATTTTGATATGACAAAGAGAAGTCTTAGAGTGCTTCCTTTAAGTGAAAAGGTAAACGCAGTACAATAAGGTACTTTGAGAGAGAGAGAGAGAGAGAGAGAGATATCACATTTATAGAACTTTCATTACAGTATATTGCTTTAATTGTATTATTGTATTATTAGTTATTGCTGTTAATCTCTTACTGTGACTAATTTATAAATTAAACTTTACCATAACTGTGTACATATAGGAAAAAAACATACTAAATATATGTAAGGTTTGGTACTATCTTTGTGTCAGGCATCCACTGGGGGTCTTGTAATTTATCCTCAGAGGTCAAGGGAGGATTACGGTACTACCTTTGATGCCACTGCTCCCCAGCTAGGCATTCTCTCGACTCTCTGTCTACTGAAATGCTTCAAGGCCCAAATGAGACGCCACCTCCCCAGTAAGTGTTCCACCTTTTCCCCTCATGTGGGATCCTAAAATGATGGTGTCACACCTTTCTTATACCACTGAAAAAAGCCTGCCTCATATGGCTATGTCTGTACGCTGAGTTCTTAGACAAAGAGTACCTGGAGGGCAGGGCTGTGTCTTATCCACCTTTGGGTCCTTCAAAGGCCCAGATGTGTAGTGAACCTGGTTGATGCTCAATAAACGTCTGCCCAACTGAATATTTTCTATATCTCCTTCCAGGAGCGTATTGTGGTGGTTTTCATTCTTCTATTTTCTTGAACATACGTTCTCTGGGGCCAATGTTATCTACAGCGGTGCCTCTAAAAAAAAAAGCTTTCATGTTTTTCAGGAGGAATGAGACAAATCAATATGTTTTTAATCCAATTAAAAGATATTTCCTAGATTGGAGAACCTGCCTCTCCCATATTTTTGGTGTTAAGATGTATTTTTCTTTTGTGGAGCAATCTTGACAAATCAGAAGATAATAGTTGATTTTTAGTGTGTGTATGTGTTTACCGTCCTTACTTGGAAAAATAAAAAGCTGGTAATTCTATGTTTGTCTTTGAAAAGATTGAAAGAAATAATTACTGGTTGCAAACTCCAAAAGCCTGCGAACCAATTGCCCTTCGAGGAACACTGAAGAGAGTGGATTCAGTTTCTTAAAAGCTGGAATAAATTCATTGACATAGAGCTGAAGGAGAGTTTCTCTTCTCATCTCAAGGTCTGATATTTATTGGTCTACGTTGACGTTCCCGAAGGTGTTAACCACCCTTTAAAGTCCCCGGGGTGAGATGGTGTGTTTCTGGCCCTTTAAATGAGGGCGTGGCGTAGGGAGTGGACCGCCCAGGAGAGTACTGGGTGAACGGAGGAAAGAGGAAGTGTGGCCAGCAGTGGTAAATACTGCGCGTGCGTGAGGCTGGAACAGGGGGCGTGGTCACGCGGGGTGGGGGTCCAGGGCTGGAGCGGCTGCAAGCGCAGGTAAAGAACCTCCCGAGAGTGGGCCGCTGGGGGTGGGGACAGTAGTGAAGGGCTGTACTTCGGCGTGGGAAGAGAACGCACGTCGGGTCCCTGAGTCTCTGCCCTTTTCTCTGCGCGACAACAGCGCGGCCTCGGGATAGCTGACGGAGCAGATCCTGACAGGCTAACTGGACCAGGGCCCACCGGCGGGCGCGGTTGACTCTGGGCAGAGGGGTTGTGCCCTTTGGCCTGAGACTGGGTCGGGCAATTTCCACGTGTTGGCTACAAACGAATGGGAGGCTGAGAGACAGGTGCATCCGCTCGCCCGATTGTGAGAGTAGGAGGCCAGTGATCACAACCCTCCCCTGGACGGAACTGTGGTACAGCCCGCCTTTCGAGCCTGGGGCACAGGTGTAGGATCCTCCGTCTCTGGAGGACTGGCATGAGGATGCTCCCCAAGTGTGAGGCCGGAGCTTTGATGGGGTGTCCACCCTCTAGGATTTGTGCGCACTCTGTAACGCTGGTTCCAGTTTCTCTGTAAGGTGTACCCCAGAGTGAGGGCAGTGAGGGGACAGGTGGGTCTCTGATGTTCGAAGCCACTTGTGTGTTCTGGTTAGTTTTCCCTAGTATGGTATCTGGGGGAGGAAGGAATCAGTAGCTTAAAGTGTTTAGGTGTGTTTCAAAGGAGATTAGGGTGGAATGAAGTGGGATCAACGAGAGAGGCTCCATGGCCATGGGTAATCAAGAGCACCGGCGGATCCTTCTCCACATAGGCATAAATCCTCCGTATTAGAATGGACAGGAAGGCTTGTGTCCTCTGCATTGCCTACCCTCTGCCATACCCTCTTGAGCCACCGCCCCTCCCACCCGCGAAAAAAAGAATAAAAACACACGCCAAACAAACATGGATGTTAATTTGTGGCACCAGCTCTACTACAGAAGTCTGTGATGCGGAGATAATTACATGTTAGATGTGTGTGTTTGAAGTATATCTAATACAAATGGGGATGGAGGACCTGCATATGTTTGTGTAAGATACGGGTTTGCCCATGGCTAAATTTAAGCAGAGAGTAGATATTGAATCCTTTGGCAATAGCTGGCCTGTTCCATAAAATGCCGAATAAAGATAAGTTGAGGGGCGGGGCGGGGCGGGGCGGGGCGGGGATTCTGATTGAACTATTGGGTTTCATGTGTTAAAGAGACTTAGTTATAGGAGAAAAAGTTCATTCCACAGTTCTAAGAGTAATAGGTTGATTATTCTTTATGTATTTCCTTTGTACTTGGATGGATGTTTTTCATATAGCTTCTAAGCAAATAGATATTTTCTGTCTTTCGGAATATTGGGTAATCTTCATGATTGTTAGCTGTACCTCACTCTTTTCATAGACATTTCAACCATCGAGACACGAAATGTTAGTTATGTATGTGAATGAAAAGTAAGGCCTTTCGAACTTAATGAAATATGTTTAACTTGTGATTTTTAAATATTTTTCACAGAGGTTAGGTGGTATCTTCTCTTGATCCACAGCTTCAGGTGTCATATGTGTATATTTGTAAGATTAAACTGTTCTGTTCTTAACTAAACTTTGAATTAATGTTTGAATTATTTCCATTCTGTATAATAGCCCCTGTATTAACATCTTCCAAGTTTCTAAGCACCCAGAGTAAAGGGAAAACTCTTACCTTCAGTATTTACAAAACCCAGGGAAGGACACTGATTGGTCAAATTGGACACAAGAATGTTCTCTACCTACTCTTTTGGTGAGGCAGATGGGTTATTTGATTGACAGCACCACCAATTACATGGTTGGAGTGGATGCCAGAGGAGAGGTGGTGAAGGTGCTGGGATATTTTAACTGTAATAAAATTTGGGCTGTTTTTTTCCCCTCTACAGTTCAGCAAGAAACCACCTCTTGCTCTTTCACAAAATGAAAAAAAAAAAATCTCTTGTGACTCTACATCCTCCTTGACACCTAAGACAAATTAATGTGACAGTTTAACTAATTGGCAGTTAATTAAGGTGGGTGGGAAGGCCACCATCTACTCAGCCTACAACTGAGTGGAATCCTATCTTCTGAGAATTTAACTTTTCACCCATACCAGTTCAGTGAAGAATAAAAGGGAATATATTTCAGCCTATACAAGGCCCATTGCACTGGAGAAGTTATCTGAAGTTGGGTGGGTCTTTGATAAAGATTCTTATCATAGCGAGGAACTTCTTAGAAGCTGGAAAGAAGTGATAATTTTTCTTTCATTCATTTGACTTATTGCCTCATACACATATTGAAATAAAGCTGAATGAACAATGTTAGGGTTTATATATAATATAGATATTTGTAGTCTTAGTTCTAGTTTTATATTTGTTACAGAGGATTTAAATTTTTGTTTTCTAGAATGAGGCTATCAGAATTGTGTCTGACAAGTCATAGTAGTAACTTAGAACCATGCACAGGTAGGTTTCAGGCACTCTTTTTCTTTTTTTTTTAAATGTCTTTTTTTAAAGTTTATTGGGATATCATTGCTTAATATAAGTTTCAATTGTACAGTTCTATAATATATCTTCAGTATATTGCATTATGTGCTCACCACTCAAAGTCGTCTCCCTCCATCACCATACATTTGACCCCCTTTACTCTCTTCATCCTTTTCCTCCCCTCTTTCCTCTGGTAACCACCTTTCTGCTGTCTGTGACTCTGAGCTTGTTTTTTGGTTTGTTGCTTTCTGTTTTATATCCCACATGTTGAAATCATATGGTTCTTGTCCCTTTCCATTTGACTTATTGTGCTTACCATGATACTCTCAAGATCCGTCCGTGTTTTCACAAATGGAAGTATTTCATCCTTTCTTATGGCTGAGTAGTATTCCATTGTGTGCATGTGTGTGTGTATATTATCCACATTTTTATCCAGTCATCCGTTGAACAACACTTAGGTTGTTTCCATGTCTCGGCTACCATGTGTAATGCTGCAGTGAGCGTAGGGGCACATATATCTTCATGGATAATGTTTTCAATTGTTTGGGGGTAGGTACCCATAAGAGGGATTGCTGGGTCATATGGTAGTTCTATTTTTAATTTTTTTGGAAATCTCCATACTATTTTCCATAGTAGCTGTATCAATTTATAGCAGTGTATGAGGATTCCTTTTTCTCCATATCCTCTCCAACAGTTGTTATTTCTTGTCTTACTGATATTAGCCATTCTAACAGGTGTGAGATAGTATCTCATTTTGATTTTGATCTGCATTCTCCTTATAGCTAATGAAGTTGAATATCTTTTCATATATCTGTTGACCATTTGTTTTCTTGGGAAATGTACCTGTTCAGGCTCTCTGCTCATATTTTAATTGGATTGGTTCTTTTTTGTTGTTGAGTTGTATGAGTTCTTTATATATTTTGGATATTAGCCCCTTATAGGAGGTATGGTATGCAAATATCTTCTCCCATTTGGTTGGTTGCCATTTAGTTTTGTTGAAAGTTTCTTAAAATTTCCAGGCAAGATGTTGGCGTAGGCAGATATGGCTTGTCTCTTTGCACAACCACATCAAAATTACAACTAAAATATAGAACAACCATCACTTACAATTGTCAGATTTTGAGCTGAATGAGAGTCTGACAACTACAGAATTAAAGAAACCACATTCATCCAGACTAGTAGAAGGGGTGGTAGAGGGGGTGCAGACATGGAATGGGCTGGTCCCTCACCCCTATGTGGTGGATGAAAATTCAGGAGGGATATCTTGGGAGAGAGGAGTCCTAGCCCCACACCAGGCCACCCCCAGCCCTGGGTTTCAGTACCAGGAAAATAAGTCCCCACAACTTCTGGCTGCTAATATCAGAAGGGGTTGAGTCAGTGGAAGAAACTTCTGGAACCCCAAGCAATTTCTCTTAAAGAACCCAACATGGACTCACTGACTCAGACTCACTCCCTCTGATCTCTAGCACAGGGGTAGCAACTTGAAAGGCACCAGTGGTATACAGGGAGAAACCGAAGAGTCTGGCATCAAGGTGAGCACAGGCCATTGTCCCTTTTCTAAACCCTCCCCTCACAGAGCTGGCAAGCTGGTGCCATATCTGAGATTCTATCAGCCTGGCTAACACTGTTTGACCAACCTTGGAGATCCCCAGAGACTCTGCCCCATCCAACTTACAGACCCACCCAAGCTGCTCTGCCATATGAATGGCTGGTCTTGGCTCATGTTTCACATCTTCCTAAATTCTATCAAACAAGCAACAGCTGGTCTAAGTGAGCTCCAGGCTGGGCACTAGCAGCAGCCGGCCTGGAATCACAGCTTTGCTTTGCCTGGACATCTCCAAGCCCAGGATAAGTAGCAGCCATCTCAGATTGCTTTATAGTTCAGGAAGGGTGGCCACAGGCAAAATATAGGTGGGGGCTGACCTTGGCCTGTATCACCCAGGAACCCCCAGGGCCAATGCACTGAGTGGTCAGCTACAGACCATGTTGGAGCACCACTACTGTGCCCCTGCACAGCTGATCCTCCATGGAAGGCAGAGGTTGGTGGTCAGTGGTCACAGCCAATCCTTGCAGCTGACTGGCCTGGGTAAATCCCTCCCACTGACCTTCCAGCAGCAACAAAGCTCAACTACAAGAGGAAGGTGCACTCAGCCCACACAAAGGGTACACCTCGAGTACCCAGCTTGAGTGATAGGGGAGGCTGTACCATTGGACCCTACAGGAAACCTACTACATTAGGCCACGCTGCCAAGACATGGAGTCAGAGGGCCTCTACTTAAAACATAGAAATAAACACAGGATGAGGAGACAAAGAAACATGGCCCAAATGAAAGAACAGCTCAAAACTCCAGAAAAAGAGCTAAGTGAAATGGAGGTAAGCAATCTATTAGATGGAGAGTTCAAACCACTGGTTATAAGGATGCTTAAGGAACTTAGTGAGGACCTCAGCAGCATAAAGATCCAGTCAGAAATGAAGGATACACTAATTGAAATAAAGAACAATTTACAGGGAAACCATAGTAGAATGGATGAAGCTGAGATTCAAATAGATGATACGAAGCATAAGGAAGCAAAAACAAATGATAAGAAGAAAAAAGAATGCAAAAAAATGAGGATAGTATAAGCTGCCTTGGGATAACTTCAAGAGGTCCAACATTTGCATCATAGGGGTGCTAGAAGGAGAAGAGAAAGAGCAAGAAATTGGAACTCTTTGAAAAAACAAAAAAAAGAAAGAAAACTTCCCTAATCTTGTGAAGGAAATAGACATGCAGGCCTAGGAAGCACAGAGAGTCCCAAACAAGATGGAGGCAAAGAGGCCCACTCCAAGACACATCATAATTAAAATGTCAAAGGTTAAAGATAAAGAGAAAATCATAAAAGCAGCCAGAGAAAAGAAGTTAGTTACCTGTAGGGGAGTTCCCATAAAACTGTCAGCTGACTTCTCAAAAGAAACTTTGCAGGAGGGGATTGGCAAAAAATATTCAAAGTCATGAAAAGTAGGGACCTAGAACCAAGATTGCCTTACCCAGCAAAGCTATCTTTGGATCGAAGGGCAGATAAAATGCTTCCCAGACAAGAAAAAACGAAAGGAGTTCATCATCAACAAACCATTATTATATGAAATGTTAAAGGGACTTATTTAAGAAAAAGAAGATCAAACATATAAACAATAAAATGGCAATAAATATATCTCTATCAACAATTGGATATAAAAAACTAAGCAAACAAGAAGAACAGAGACAGAACCATGGTAAAGAGAGTGTCTTGATGGTTGCCAGATAGGAGGGGGCAGGGAGAAAATAGGTGAAGAGGTGAGGGGGTTAAGAAGTACAAATAGGTAGTTACAGAATAGCCATGAAGATATAAAGTACAATATAGGAAATGAGCAACCAAAGAATTTATATGCATGACCCAAGGGCATGAATAATGGTGGGGGTATTCCCTGAGGGAGGGGGGATGCTGGGTGGAGGTGGGGCAAAAGGGGAAAATATCAGGACAACTGTAATAGCATAATCAATAAAACATAATTTTAAAAAATTCTTTTGCTGTCTATAAGCTTTTTAGTCCCATTCTTTTCTTCTTCTTTTTTTTTCTTTTACTTCCTTTGCCTTTGAGGTCAAGTTCATAAAATTTCAGAGACCAAGGTCCATAAATTTAGTACATACATTTACTTCTTTGTATTTTATTGTTTCAGGTATATATAAAGATTTATATTTAAACCTTTAACCCATTTTGAGTTTATTTTTGTGTATGGTATCAAATAGCAGTCTAGTTTCATTCTTTTGTATGTGGCTTTGCAATTTCCCCAACACCAATTATTAAAGAGGCTTTCTTTTTCCATTGTGTGTTTTGGCTCCTTTGTCAAAAATTAATTGCCCATATACATGTGGTTTATTTCCAAGCTCTCAGTTCTGTTCCACTGGTCTGTGTGTATGTTTTTCTGCTGATACCATACTGTTTTGATTATTATAATTTCATAGTATAATTTGAAGTCAGGGAGTGTGACATATTGTTCTTTTTTTTTCTTTCTTCAGGATACCTATTCAGGGCCTTTCATGGCTCCATACAAATTTAATAATTTTTGTTCTATTTTTTTGAAAAATGCCATTGGGATTTTGATGGGGATTGCATTAAATCTGTATATTGCTTGAGGTAATGTGGCCATTTTAACTATGTTGTTCTTCCGGTCCATAAACACAGAATATTTTTCCATTTATTTGTGTCTTCTTCAGTTTCTTTCAACAGTGTCTTGCAGTTTTCAGGGTATGGGTCCTTCACCACTTTGTTAAGTTTATTCCTAGGTATTTATTCTTTTTGTTGTAATTGCAGATGGAATTGTTTTCATTTTTTTGATATTTCGTTGTTATTATATAGGAATACAAGGGATTTTTGTACATTGATTTCGTATCCTGCAACTTTACTGTATTTGTTTATTGTTTCTAATAGTGTTTTGGTGAAGTCTTTAGGGTTTTTCTATATATAGAATTATGTCATCTGCAGAAAGTGACAGTTTTACTTCTGTATTCCCAATTTGGATGCCTTTTCTTTCATTCTCTTGTCTGATTGCTCTGGCTAGGACTTCAGTACGATGTTGAATAACAGTGGTGAGAGTGGGCATACTTGTTTTGTTCCTGATCTTAGAGGAAAAACTTTCAGTTTTTCACCATTGAGTATAGTAACTGAGAGTTCGTCATATATGGCCTTTATGTTGAGGTACATTCCTGCTATACCCATTTTTTTGAGTGTTTTAATCATAAATAATGATATATTTTATCAAGTACTTTTTCTGTATCTATTTATATGAACATATGATTTTATGCTTTATTTTGTTAATGTGTATCACATTGATTAATTTGTGTATGTTGAACCATCCTCATGCGCCTGGAATGAACCCCACTTGATGATGATGTATTATCTTTTTAATGTATTGTTGTATTCAAATTGCTAGTAAGTTGTTTACAATTTTTGCATGTAGTATATTTTGCCATGTGTAATACGCTCCCCTGTATAATGCGCACCCACGTTTTTGGCCCAAACTTTCAGGAAAAAAATCTTTTAATATTTTAATTCAATTTTTTAAGTTATTAATATTTAGTTACTTGTTTTTTGTATTTAAAGGAATTTTGGCATTTATTTTTGAACATATTATGGTACAAGAAAATTTATGTAACAAATAATTACAAAACACAAGAACAGATACAAGGTATTTCAGGTACTACCCATGTATAATGCGCATCCTTATTTTTTTTTTCCTCAAAAATTTCGGCAAAAAAGTGCTCATTACACACAGCAAAATATGGTATATTCATTAGAGATACTAATTTGTCATTTTCTTTTGTGTTTTCCTTGCCAGGTTTTGGAATTAGGGTACTGAATAGGATATATTGCCTCTCCTTTTTCAGAAGAGTC
The DNA here is from genome assembly GCA_004026545.1 of Mormoops blainvillei. Taxonomy (NCBI): domain Eukaryota; kingdom Metazoa; phylum Chordata; class Mammalia; order Chiroptera; family Mormoopidae; genus Mormoops; species Mormoops blainvillei. Next base: position 518,937 of record PVJD01000086.1, on the reverse strand, counting down.
TGAGAAGCATAGGTATTAAATCTTCTGTGAATGTTTGGTAGAATTCACTGTTTGGTAGTGAAGCAATCTGGTCCTAGATGTTTATTTTTATAGAGGTTTTTGATGACTTTTACTTTTGAACAGTCTATTCAGATTTTCAGGTTCTTCATGATTCAGTCTAGGAAGGTTATATATTCCTAAGAACTTGTTTATTTCTTCTAAGTTACTGAATTTGGTGGTATATAGCCTTCATAGTATTCTTGTATAGTCCTTTGCATTTCTGTAGTGTCCATTACAATTTTTCCTCTTTCATTTCTGTTAGAGTCTTTCTCCTTTTTTCTTAGTAAATCCAGCCAGAGATTTATCAATTTTATTTATCTTTTCAGAGAACTAGCTCTTTGTTTCATTAATTATTTTCTGACGTCTTTGTATTCTCTATTTTGTTTAATTCTGCTCTCATTTTTATTATTTCCTTCTTTCTGCTGACTTTGAGCATTGTTTGTTCTTTGTTTTCTAGTCCTTTAAGGTGAAATGTTAGCTTGTTTATTTGAGATTTTTCTTGTTTCTTGAGGTAGGCCTGTAATGCTGTAAACTTCCCTCTTATAACCACTTTTGCTGCATCCAAAAAATTTCAATATGTCATATTGCCATTCTCATTTGTCTCTATGTATCTTTTGATCTCTTCTTTTATTACTTCTTGGACCCAGTCGTTGGTCAGTAGCTGTTGTTTAATCTCTACATATTTGTGGTTTTTCCAGCTTTCTCTTTGAAGTTGATTTCCAGTTTCAAAGTGTTGTGGTCAGAGAATATGCTTGGTATGATTTCAATCTTCTTAAATTTGTTGAGGCTAGTTTTGTGCCCCAACATATGGATTCCTTGAGAATGTTCCATATCAGGCACTCTTCCTTTATTTTTCTTTTTTAACATTTGTTGTTCTGTATGTACTTCCTAAGTTTTAAATTGTCCCTCTCTCATTTAGACATTAGTAAGAGAAGAAAAAAAAGGTACAGCAATTCGGGCATTTTCATAGTGGCAGCTCTGAACACTGTGGGCCATAGTTAACCTAAATGTGCCCCTTCTTGGAAAGAAACTCAGGGGTCGGGTACGCAGCTCATCTCAGTATATAGCAGCATTGCACCTAATATGGGGCCTGTATCTGAAGTCCATAAGTAAGGTGAAATTGAGTACCCTTGAAGAGTTCCTTGAAAATTGAGTACTCTCGAAGTACCCTGGGAAAGAGTCATATTGGAGACTGACATAGGATCTCTCAGGAAGTCCAACACAGCCAGTTTTTGCTCCATGCTGGAACAGCATGCTGTTTGTTATTTGAGCACAGATGAAATTGATTGCTCGTGTATGTGGCATGCAAAAACAGACCGACCAAAAGGACAGCAGATATCCATTTCCTCTCCCAGGCTCACTGTGAAGCAGGTAGTTATTGAGGGGGATGGTATACACAGTCCCTGACTCTGTGTGAATAATTTATTTTCCGCCTTTCCCTTTGCTGAAGATAGTAGTTGAATTCCTGTAAATTGAATGGACAATGATACATTTCCACGGTTTTCATCTTGGCCTATAGGCTGAATTAATATAAAAGAACATGAAACATCTGAAATTGTGGAGTTTGTGTCATGTTACACATGAGCAAAATGATCACGAAAAGATAAAATCAGTGTTATGAATTTAAAAAAAAAATCTCACCTAGGTGGTAAAGAATGGAACTTGCAAGGTGGCTGGCTTTTTGGGGCAGCAGGACTAGCCACATCTTATTTTGAATGACCAGAACTGGTCTTTGAAGCTCTGGAAGCCAGTGTTGTGTGGCTGTTTACTTAGGGAAGGAGAGAGTGGATGACTGGCTGGCTCCCTTGGTGGGTTGATTAATTACTATTTAATTAGGCACTGGGAATACAATGATGAACAAGACAGATCTGGTATTTGCTCTCCCAGAATCTGCATTCCAATAGAGGGAAGGGAATGGTGGTTCAGACATTGAAAAAATGATTGCACTGTGGTAGGTATAATAAAAGAGAACAATGTTGTAAGTTTGTATTAACAGGGTACCTAGTCTAATTGAGCAGGACAAAAAAGGTTTTTTTTAGGAATCAAAGCTTTAGCTGATATTTGAAGGATGAATATGATCAGCAGTAGTTGACAAGTCTGACTAAGTAAAGGTAGAACTCAGTTGTAACTTGTCTTATTATAGCGTAGATTCCTGAGTGCTGTGAAACAATATCCTCCGAAGCCCAGCAATTACAGGTAATAAAATTGATATATTTAATTTGCAACACAGGTGTTATTACCATCTTCCAGTTTCTGTGTTACTCAGCAAATATTTACTGAATGTTTACATAGCCATGCAAGTCATTGAGCCCAGAGATGTGGAGTATACAAAGAAGCATGAGCCTATTTTTATTGTGTAGTTGGGGAGAAAAGACATAGTCACACAGTAAGTTAACTACTAAATCAATGTGAGGAAAGTGGCATGGCACTGGTCTAAAGAAGATAATGCATTCTGGATGCAGAGGATGCTCGGGGGAAGGAAGGTGCCCAGAAGGAAGGAAAGAAGGAACTTTGATAAATGAAGAAGAAAAGAAAGAGGAAGGTGAAAAAGCATGAGCAGACATGGTGGGAAAATGGAAACTATTCTTGAAGAACTGAATGCAGATAGTAAGTGTACTGGTAAAGGAAAGTAGGATCAACTCATGTGATGTCTGGAATCATGGGCTTAGAATTTTGAATTTTATTCAGTAGGTACAGGGGAGATATTAAAAAATGAGTCCATTTACCTGAGAAATATAGTAGAAAACTAATAGAAGTTAATCCTCTGTTGTATTTTTCTTCACAAAACAAACCTCAAGAAGACAAAACAAAACAAATGGATTGGGAAGGGCAGAAACAAAGTTGGCATGGAAAATAGTTTCCATATTATGATTTTGTGATATCTCTTTGGGGATGTAGTGAATTAAAAAAAAAAACCACACACGCACTGGATTTTGATTTCACTGTAATGTGAAAAGTACCTCAGGTGTCACTTTTAGGAGGAAAAGAATGTCAGTGAATTTAATAGGACCCTGGAACTTGAGAACAGTTGGAAATGTTGGCCAAGTGAAACAACAACAACAACAACAAACTGTTAAAAGAGTTCCACATTAACCTGGCCTGATCTAGGTCACATTCTAGAGTTATTATTCAGTTGACCAATGTCATAGTGGGGCCATTGCTGTTTATGTGGTACATACATATTTTTTAATGGTCCTTGAATCTATTATTAATTGGTTGAGAGTAACCTTATTAATTAAGAGGGAACAACCTTGGGAACTATCAAGTCAGATAAAGTCACAACTATTAAAATATTAGTTTATCAGCCCTCAGAAGAGGACAACATGTTGGGTAATCATGATCCTGTGACATACATTTCCTGTCATATTAACCTGATTTCATTCTGGGAGAGACTTAAGACAATCGATGTTACCTATTGTGTTGTCTGCAGATACCGTCTGACATGGATTCACCTTAAGAACGATAAAAACACTAGATCACCCCATAATTAGATGAAGAACTAGTTGTAGAATTGTACCTCAGTGTATCTCAAGAGGAAATTATCAGTAGTTCATTGCCAACCTTTATACTGGGATAGCACTTAAGTGATATCTGAAGGCAGTATCTACATCAAGTGTGTAATTTTAAGTGATATATAGTAAGCATTTCGTCATTGTTCTGCATATTGAAATGATGGGCTTGCTAAATAAATATTTGGGCAACACCAAGTAACAAGGGAGGGGTTAGTATTTCAGAATGTTGGAGATCTTGCCAGAAACAAATTAATTGAAGTTTGTTAATATACTTGTTTCTTATTGTTAATGTGACAAATTGCCACAAATTTAGTGGCTTAAAACAACATTGATTTATTATTGTACAGTTCTCTAGTTCACAAGTCCAGCACCAGTCGTACTAGCCCAAATTCAAGCTGTGGCAGGGCTGGGGTCCTTCCGGAGCACTGGGAGAGAAACTACCCACTTGGCTTTTGAAGTTTCTAAAAACTGCTTGAATTACTTGGCTCCTGGCACCTTTCCTTCCTCTTCCAAGCCTGCAGTTTAGCATCTCTCTGCTTTTATTGTCACTTCTCTTTCTTTGACACTCTCTTCTTCCTCCGCTGTTAAAGACCCTTGTGATTACATTGGGCCTACCGTATAATTCAGGATAATATCTCAATTCAAAATCCAAGTTTAATCACATCTGCTAAATCCTTTTTGACATGTAATGTAATCACAGGTTGTGGGGATTAGGATGGGCATCATTGGGCGTTATTGTTCTGCCTACCAGAGGTAGGTTCAGGCACAACCCAGTTTCTAAATAATTTACAGAAGCTGCCCTAGTGAGCTCTTCTTTTTTTAAAAAATGAGCATTATGACCTTTTACATCAGCAGGTCTATTTGGCTTGGAAAATTTTGTTGACTAACAGAAAGAAAAAAACTGCTGGTAAATGACAAAAAAGGGAGTTAATGTAAAAAAGGTGTAATTTTAGAATGAGTTAGTAGTATAAGACACTTATAATTAAAATTTTTTATTAACGTGTTTGTGTTGTTTTGCTGGGGGCTGTACCAGTCTTAGGTAAAACCCCATGATTCATCTCATGAAGAAACTTCTAATATAATATTAGAAACGTATTCTTCCAATAAGGTATCCTTCTGATGTGCTTAGCATAGGCTACCTCTTTACAAACTTACTGGATCTTGTTTCAGGGTCTTTAACTTTATAAGAACTTGGAGATCTTGAGGAAATTTTAAATGATAATAGCTAATATTTCTTGAAAACCTATTCTGTGTCCAGGTATTATTCTAAGTGCTTTACTTTTACACCAGTGTATCACTTACTCCTCACAGCAGTCTTGCAAAATAGGTAGTTGCATTCCTAGAAGTCAGTACTCTCAGTTGTAAGTGATGAAAACAAGAAAATTGGAGGAATATGTTGGCTTATGTAGCCAAATTGCTGGAAGGCTATGGCCAGAGCTAACTTCAGAGAGGATTGGAAACTTGGGGCTTGAATGATACCAGGCCACTGTTCCCTCTCTTTTCTGCTTGTGTTCGTGGGTTCATTTCATTCTTGCTAGAGAATGTGTACCTAGAATGTAAATTCTGTTGTTGGAGGTGGATCTCTAGTAACAGAGGTATAGTATTTGGGTGGTTGATACGTGTTGAATAAATTATACCCTTTTGTGCAAAACAGGGTGAGCTGAGGGGAGGCGGAGAGCGGGGGTGCTGCCCAGGCTGTTACTCACTGTTCGGAGCGCACGCAAATGGCTCTTCCTCACCAGTTCCATTTTAATGAACCCTGGCGAAGGGCTCTGGCTCTCCTGTGAAATCTCTGTTACTAGGGGATTTTTGATTGGCAGCCTCCACAAGAACCACATGGTTCGAAGGAGCCCTTTCCAGAGCAAGAGGTGCTGCTCTGTGTAAACAACACAAAGGGCCACAGGAGTTCATGTTACAGATGTAGAAATAGGCTCGAAAAGGGTAGACAGATTGACCAAGATTACAAGTAGGAACTGGTAAAGTCCAGATTCAAACCTGATGTTAATTGACTCTTTGACTTGTGTTCTTTCCACTGTGCTACCAGAGCACATCAATCACAGGAGCTCTGTGAGGTGAAGGTTGGAAAGGGAGTAGGATAGCATGGCAGGACAGTATTCTTTTATTGGTGTTCACAGATGCTGAGCTGTTTTGAGAACATCTAACTCCAGAGAGGAGATATAAAAAGAACCAGAAAAAAGTTGTTTCCTTTCCGAGTTCCTTTGGAAAGACAAATGCAGAAACTAAAACATATTTGGTTATCGATCATAAATAAAAGTTTTCTTTTTCTGTTTGCTCTGTGGTCTTTTCCACTACTTAAATATATATGAATGACTCAATCGCACTAACTGTCTTCGGGAACCGCCGAATGTAAATTAGATTGTCCATGTTTGCAAACATTCCTTGATTAATTGTAATCATTTTTGTTAAGTGGTACAAATAAGAGTGAACTTTATTAAGAGGTAATATTTCATGAGCCAAATCAGTTTTCTTTGAAGAAAGGCTTGTAAATACCAATATTGCTACCATATCTGGCTTATTGCAAAAGAAACAGTACATTTAGTAACTGAGATTGGAAAAATACTTCCTAATGTTGCCGGATACCCAGTACTCTCAGTTATGTCTTCTGGGAATATTTTAATAGCATGTGTTTCATAGAGCATAGCCTTAGAGTCTATCTTCTGTAACATGTGAAAGAACCTAGTCTGTATTTGGTAATACATCAAATCTACTAGCTAGAAAACAATACTTTCAGCTCTTAAAAAAAGTCTTCATGAGTCCCACATATATTAGATACTAATTTCTTCTAGTATGACAAAACTGAAACACTGAAGGAAGTGAAATTAATTGTAAGTACTAAAAAACGACCCTAATATTATAAAATTTTGTGTTTTGGGTATATTATACATTTTTTAAAAACAAGTAATTTGCCATTCCCTTTTAAAAAATTAGTTCTTTCAATGGCTCAGTGGTTGTCAGCCTTTTTTTTGTTTGTTTGTTTTTTTCTTCACTAAAGAGTAAGAGGAGTTCATATGGTGGAGAGAGTTATTGTTTTTATCACATTATTACTATGGCATTATTTCTATGTTTGTACTTTTGTTTCTTTATTCTAAACAGATAGAGCAAAGTGATGGACTTTTTAGAGTTTGGTCACTTGGAGTCTAATTATAACATAAACTAAAAGCATTTAAAAGTAAATTTAATCATTAAACTTATAATTATTTTTTCCTGACTATATTTTTAGTTTCTAGAAACTTTGCAGACAATTGTTTGCTAGACAATTTTGCAAGTAAACTAAATTATCTATTTCTTTTTGATACAGCATTATATTATTTAGAGCTATGAAATCTACAAAATATTGCACACATTTCTTTTTTTCTTTTTTAGTATTTCAGTTTTCCCTGAAAATATCCATGTTTCTCTATGATTAGCTTGCTTTCTAGAAATCTGTAGTTGGTTGTGGAATTATTTTATTCCAGCATCATTGTTATCTATCCTTACGGATCTGAACCCTTAGATTTGCTGGTGTCATATTAAGTGACTAGTGATCTATTCTGTGCCCTTTGTGTCTACACAAGGCTCCCTGAGAAATCAGTGGCCCTGTATGGATGCCAATGACAGGCATATATACTTATTTACAGAAGAACTGGAGGTCTACTCTGAGGTTTGGGAATGTGAGGAGGGAGTTAATTGTAGCTTTTGGCACCAATTTACTCTTATGCTCTTAGGTACATAAATCTAGTTAGTACCAGGTCTAGTGGCTAAGTTTATCCCAATTCTGTTGCTATCACTGGACTTATGACTTTGGATGGTGGGTCACTTCCTAGACTCCTGAGTTAGATGTTCCTCCTTTATTCTCCCATAGAAACCCTACCTCCATATTTTACCCCATACCCTAGTATTGAGTTCCCTTTGCCTATAACCAGATGATTGAGTTTCCACAAAAGTCTGATAAGTCTTCAGAATGTCCAGTTGAGGAAATCTAAACAACATATTTTCTTTTTTAAAAAGAGATCACCATTCAGGTCATCATGATCTAAGGCCGAAAAACAAAAAACAAAAAACTCGCTTGGATTGACTGAATACAATTCTTAAAAGGAACTATGGAGAATGAACCAGACCATGAAAATGTGGAACAGAGCCTCTGTGCCAAGACTACTGAAGAAGAACTGAATAAATCTTTCAATCTAGAAGCTTCACTTTCAAAATTCTCTTACATAGATCTGGACAAGGAACTGGAGTTCAAAAATGACCTGGTAATGTCATTGTCAAGTGATGATGTTTAATGAAAATGTTGGTTAGAGTATACTTTATGGCTCAGAGACTCTAATTCTATCATTTTTGCATGTCTTAAGAAGAGTGTATATATAGTTTTATGAGATAATATCACTCTTCATTTGTATAGTTCATTTTAGTTTATGAAACACTTTAATGAATGTCCTCATTTGAACTTCTCAATACTCTGATAATCCATTTTATAAAGGAAGAAATTAAAGTGCAGCTATATTAAGTGACTTAAAGTCATAGCCAGAGGTAGGTTTAGAATTCTTACACAGTGATTTTTTTCCCGATTGATTTTTTTGTGACCGTGAGAATATTTAATGACAAGTTGTTTGACCTAATTATTCTCACTGTAATTTATGAAATAACTTAGAAATGCAGTGTCCGACCTTTGTATATTGCCTATATGACTTATGTCTAAACCCAGAAAATGAGGGATAGTCATAAAACCTGCTGCTTTTTCATGTCTAAGAAAGCAGATGCCAAAGCCCTTCAACAGAAGCTTTCTGGGAGGGCGGTCAGGGTGGTGCAGCCAGTGCATATTTTCCTTCGATGATCACTGAATATGCGGGTAGGAAAGGAAACGATCCTCTAGCCTTTTGACCTGACCCATATTACCATGGATTTTTATTGAGTTGGCTCTCTGTATAATCAGTTCTGTGGTATGTTTGTCTCTTAATTGATAATGGTTCTAAATCAGTTAAAACACCCTCATGATTATAAGATGGAAAGCATCATTGTGTGAGCATTAATTTCTTTTCTTTATTTAGATTGATGACAAGGAGTTTGATATTCCTCAAGTTGATACTCCTCCAACACTGGAAAGCATACTAAATGAGGTAAGTATATACTAATGATCATTTTATGGCATTGATTATAGTACTTCTGGGTTAGTTTTAGTGTATGTATCAAGATCTGAACTATGTAATATGGGAGCCACTAGCCACATGTGGCAATTTAAATTTATACATTAATTACAGTTAAACAAGAATTAAAAATTTAGTTCCTCAGTTGTACAAGGCACATTTCAAGTGCTTAATATTCCACACGCGGCTAGTGGCTACAATAGTGAACAGCATAGATACAAAATATTTCCATGCTTGCAGAAAGCTCTGTTGGACAGTGCTGATCTAGATTGTGAGCTTCTTAAGGGGCCGTGCCTGATTCATCTCTGTGCCTAGTACAAGGCCTCCTACTTGATAGATTTTTAAAAATGTTTTATTGAGTTGAAATACTAAACTCATGTCACTTTTGAGATTTGTATTATCTCTTGATAATGTTATATCTACCAGCGATATTCAAAAACTCATTTTCTGATAGCGAATAGCATCTGCAACTTTGCAATGTGCATCACCCTTTTATATAAAGAAAACAAAGCCCCCATAGTTTGTCCTGTTAGTACCATTTCCATTACAAAGTTTTTCAGAGTTTTGAAATGATGTTATCTGTTTCTGAATTAGCAATCATAAAGGCTTTATAAAGAATTTTGTGGAAATTCATGTTTGTGAAGTATGCTGGTTTTTATGTACCCTGCATCTGCTGACAATTCCGTAACTCAGTCTTCTTGATCTTTAACAAACTTGCTTATGATTTCCCTTGAAGGTTTTAGCTTCTAATTTGAGAAACATTTTTTTAATGTATAAATCTATTTCAGATTCATAGTTGTGTTTTCTAAAAGATAATGATGCAAAGGTTCCCCAACAGAAATACCCACTGATCCCATAGCTCTGAGTGAGTTGGGCTTCAGTCTTTATTACTTCTTTCCCTTCTACTTTTAGGGTGATGGTAAACACTTTATTATAGGATACAAACTACTTTCTCTGTGAATTCTATCTTTCATTTTTCTTGTATGATTTTTAATTATATTTTTTATATTAGTTGATGTTGCTGTTGCTTGGAATATATTTTAACTTCAGAAATGTCATGTATGTTCCGTGTTAAGATTTAAGCATTTTTAATTTTGAAAAAGAAGGCTTTGGTCAATGAAAGAATATCCTGTTACAGTGACACTTAATTATTGCTTTTTAATATAGAGGAAACTTTTCATTTAGAGGTGAAGAGATTAATTTTAATTTTGTTAACATGGTCTTAATCACATCTCATTTCAATTATCTTACTAAGTGTGAAAAAATAACCTTAGAGGACTACCAGCTAAGATGGAGGCATAGGTAGATACACTTTGCCTTCTCATGCAACCGAAAGAGGGACAACAGCAAATTTAAAAACAAAAAACAACCAGAACTGCCAGAAAATCAAACTGTATGGAAGTTGATTTAAAAACCAAGGAGTTAAAGAAGAAACATTCATCCAGACTGGTAGGAGGGGTGGTAATGGGAAACCAGGGCGAAGAGGACGTGTGGCAAGGCAGTGGCTGGAGGACCAGGTTTGGTGGCAGCTGGTGAACTTGGTGATCCCACATTTCTGTGCGGGTAAACCGGGATGACCAACTGGGGAGTGATACAGACCATACATCCCAGGGTTCCGGTGTGTGTAAAGAAGCCTCAAAACCTCTGGCTGTCAAAACCTATGGGGGTTGCAGTGGTGGGAGAAACTCCCAGCCTCACAGGAGAGTTCGTTGGAGAGACCCACCAGGTGCTAGAACGTACACACACCCACCCACTGGGAATCAACACCAGAAGGGCCCAATTTGCTTGTAGGTAGCAGGGGAAGTGACTGAAAGCTGGCCAAGAAACAAGCAAGTGGCCTCGTCACCCTGGGACCCCTCCCCTACATACAGTGCCACAATGTGGCAATGTGGATTACCCCGCCCTGGTGAACACCTAAGGCTCTGCCCCTTACAACGTAACAGGAGTGCTGAGACAAAGAAATATGGCCCAAATGAAAGAACAGATCAAAATTCCAGAAAAAATACAACTAAGCTATGAAGAGATAACCAACCTATCGGATGCAGAGTTCAAAACACTGGTAGTCAAGATACTCACAGAAGTGGTTGAGTATGGTCACAAAATAGAGGAAAAAGTGAAGGCTGTGCAAAGTAAAATAAAGCAAAATACACAGGAAACAAACAGTGAAGGAAAGGAAACTGGGACTCAAATCAACAATTTGGACAGAAGGAAGAAATAAACCTTCAACCAGAGCAGAATGAAGAAATAAGAATTCAAAAAAATAAGGAGAGGCTGAGGAACCTCTGGGACAACTTTAAACATTCCAACATCTGAATCATAGGGGTGCCAGAAGGAGAATATGAAGGGCAAGATGCTGAAAACTTATTTGAACAAATAATGGAGGAGATCTTCCCCAATCTGGCAAAGGAAATAGACTTCCAGGAAGCCCAGGAAGCTCAGAGAGTTCCAAAGAAGTTGGACCCAAGGAAGCACACACCATCGCACAGCATAATTACATTACCCAAAATTAAAGATAAGGAGAGAATCATAAAAGCAACAAGAGAAAAGCATAGAGTTACCTACAAAGGAGTTCCCATAAGACATAAGATTGAGAAATCAGCTGATTTCGCTAAAGAAACCTTACAGGCAAGAAGGGTTGGAAGTATTCCAAGTCATGAAAGGCAAGGACCTATATCCAAGAATACTCTATCCAGCAAAGCTATCATTTAGAATGGAAGGGCAGATAAAGTGCTTCCCAGATAAGGTCAAGCTAAAGGAGTTCATTATCACCAAGCCCTTATTAAATGAAATATTAAAGGGACTAATCTAAGAAAAAGATGATCAAAACTATGAACAGTAAAATGACAACAAACTCATAATTATCAACAACTGAACCTAAAACAACAACAACAACAAAACCAAACTAAGCAAACTGCTAGAATGGGAACAGAATCACAGAAATGGAGATCACATGGAGGGTTATCAGCAGGGATGGGCTAGGGGGAGAATGGGGGAAAAGGTATAGAGAATAAGAAACATAAATGGTAAGTACCAAAAAGGGGGAGGTCAAGAATAGTATAGGAAAGGGAGAAGCTGAAGAACTTATATGTACAAACCATGGACATGAACTAAATGGGGGATGCTGGTGGAGGGGGTTGCAGGGCAGAGGGGAAATGGGACAACTGTAATAACATAATCAATAAAATATATTTTAAAAAAGGAGGTAACCAATTCATGTTTCTCTCCCCCTTTCCCTCTCTCTAAAATTAACTTTTAAACAGTGATGTGTAGAGGAGAAGTCCATACTTGAAAGGAGGCCAGTGGGTTTTGCTAAGTTACCTCAGCGAGGGTAGTTGTCAGTAGCTAGTAATAGGTGGAGAAAGTAGAGATAGTGAGTATGGACTGCTCCCTGAAGAACATTGATGGAAGTGCTAAGGCCGAAGCTAGTCCAGCTGAAAGAGAAGGTGTGATCAGAACATTTTTCTTTAATGTCTGTTGCTCAGAATTCACTTGTTCAAAGCTAAACTCATTCTGCTTTCTCATCTCAGTGGTATCACCTTTTGCCTAGCTCCTCAAGCTGGAAACCTTGGAATGTTTATTCACTACTCCCTTAACACCCCCTCCTCCCATTTAAATGGTAACCAGGGACTCAGGAGTTTATCTCAGTAATGTCTCTCATTATTCTTTCTCTCAACCTCTTCTGTTGCATTCCTAGGCTGGACTCTCCTATCTTTCCTCGACATTGCAATAGCCTTCTTACTGGTTCTTAATAGTCTCTCTGCCTCAGTCTCCCCCTTTTCCCGTATCCATCTTCACACTGCCCTATTTATCTTTCTAAAAGGTGGTTCCCATCATCTGTGTCCACTTAAAAATCTCAGTTGCCACCCTGGCCAGGTGGCTTGGTTGGTTGGAGTGTCGACCTGTGCACCAAAAGGTTGTGGGTTCAGTTCCCCGTCAGGGCGCATAATGTGGGTTGCAGGTTTCATTCCTGGCTGGACTCGTACATGAGGTGGCTGATCGGTGTTTCTCACATTGATGTGTCCTCTCTCTCTCTCTCTCTCTCCCTCCCTCCCTCTCTCTTCCCTCCCCGCCCCCCCACCCCCGTCCTTCCTCTGCCCCTTCTTCTCTGTCTTAAAAATAATCTTAGTTGTCTTCTCATTGCCTACTCTATATAGTACGCTAATTCATTAAACAAATGAGTAGTCTTTATGTGTCAGGTACTGTACTAGGCACTAAGGATACAGTGGTGGACTAGATAGACATGTACTTTGCTGTTACTAGTTTAATGGAATATAAGGCTTTGTACAATTTGTGTTCTAGTTTATCTTTCTAAGATCACCTCCAATTCTGATTCATATACTCCAGTCATTTTGGATTACTACTTTTTCCGTGGGCAAAATCCATATTATGAAATCCCTGTGTTTGCACATGCTCCTCCCAACTCAGAATGCCTTTCTTGTGTCTGCCTGTCATATTTCTCATCATACACTATTTATTGTCAGGTGGTATTTGTTTTCTTTTAACTAGCCATTGGCTGTTAGTTAAACCAGTAAAGCATCCATTCAAACTTGAATTTTAAGAGATATTCCGCAGCTAAAAATAATCTACATAACTACTCCTACTTCTTCCTACTACAAGAAGGTAAGTTTTGGAGTGAACTTTTTGTAGAAAGATAGCTTCTAGAGTTGAAATTTAATTCCGTACTGTGCCTCTCTGGTCAGTAGCAATGCATGGGAAAGAGGTGAAAAGCAGAAATAAGCATATGATTTGGGATAAAATCATTAATGCCTATGTGACTTACAGAGTATTTGGAATTTTGAATTTATTGATCTGTATTTTTCGAATTTAGACTGATGATGAAGAAGAGTCTTTTGTTCTCGAAGATCCTACATTATTAAACATTGATACTATTGATTCTCACTCCTATGATACTTCATCTGTGGCAAGCTCAGACAGTGGTGACAGGACCAACTTAAAAAGGTAAGTACACATTCATTTAAATCACACTTGCACATAGTTGAAATATTTGATCATTTAAAATGTAAATATCTTTATAGTAAAATTTCGTCTGCTGAAGACCTGCATGGGGCGTAGAAGCCTCGCTTGGGTAGAAATAATATGCTTATTAGACCCTAAAGATTTTGGCATTGTCGAGGGGAGACGATAAAAAGGTGAACACTATGACCACCATCTTCTGCACCTACATGAAGAAGCCTTAATGTAACAGCCAGGGACTCCCAAGAGCAGTAGAACCCTTGAAAGGAGCACAAATCAAACCTGACACAGTGTAGAAACATTGAACTTGGTTTACTTCACCATCTTTCTGTTCCCTGCACTCCTCACCCCCTTCTTCCCACCCTCTAAGGTCAGCTCCAGCATTCCTTCATTCCCTTGGAATAGGTTCAGAGGAGAGTCACAAAGATGATTAAAGATTTGGAAAAAGGACTTTTAACCCTAAATATGTTCATTTTGGCTGCTTTTCACCTTCCAAATTCTTGGAGAGCACATGAAAAGGAAAGAGAAATGGAGGAAGCATAATGTAAATACTTTATTGAATTCATGTGTAACTTTAATGTTGATAAAGTTGTCTGTATTTTTGCTCTTGTCTCAAATTTTGCCTGTATCAGTGCTGCCTTCTTTAGGTTGTCAGCTTTTGTGGAATAGGGGCCATTGCTGGGTACATTAACCTGTTCGTCATTATTTCCTACACATTGATAACTTAATTTTTTTCAGCTTTATTGAGATGTAATTGAAATATAACATTATGTGCATAAAAGGTATACAGTATGATTCTTTGATATACATGTATTGCAAAATGATCACCACAGTAGAGTTAGTTAACACCTCCATCACCTCATCTAATTGCCTTTTCTTTTTGTGGTGAAAACATTTAAGATCTACTTTCTTAGAAACTTTCAAATATATGCAGTATTGTTAGCTGTAGTCATCATGTTGTACATTAGATTCCCCAGAACTTCCTTATCTTATAACTGGAAGTTTGTACACTTTGGCCAACAGCTCTGCATTTCCCCGACTGCGCAGCCCCTGACAGCTACTATTCTGCTCTCTGTTTCTGTGAGTTTGGCTGTTTCAGATTCCACATACGAGATCATACAGCATTTGTCTGCCTCTGTCTGATTTATTTCACACAGCATAATGCCCTCAAGGTCCCTCCGTGTTGTCACAAATGTCAGGATTTCTTTCTTTCTTAGTGTTAAATAGTATCCCATTGTGTGTGTGTGTGTGTGTATGTGTATACACACGTGCCACGTTTTTATTTTTCTGTAGATGGACACTTAGGTTGTTTCCATGTCTTGGTTATTGTAAAAATGCCACAGTGCATATGGGAGTGCAGATATTTCTTCGACATAGTGAGATGGGATTGCTGGATCATATGGTACTTCTATTTTTAATTTTTTGAGGAACATTTATACTGTTTTCCTTAGTGGCTGTACCAATTTACATTTCCACCAACAGTGCACAAGGATTCCCTTTTTTCTAGATCCTCACCAACACTTAATTTCTTGTCTTTAGCCATCCTAACAAGTGTGAGGTGATACCTCATTGTGGTTTTGATTTGCATTCCCTGATGATTAGTGATGTTGAGCATCTTTTCATGTACCTGTTGGCCATCTGTATGTCTTTTTAAAAAAATGTCTATTCACCTCCTCTGCCCATTTTTTTTAAGTTGGGTTTTTTTTTTTAATGAGTTATAAGCATTCCTTATATATTTTGGATATTAACCCCTTATCAGCATGTGGTTTTCAGACATTTCCTCCTATTCCATAGGTTGGTTATCTTTTTGCTATGCAGAAGCTTTTTAGTTTGATATAATCACATTTATTTACATTTGCTTTTGTTTCTTACGCTTTTGGTGTCATATCCAAAATGCTGTTGCCTAGACCAACGTTAAGGAAATTTTCCCCCTATGTTTTCTCCTATGAGTTTTATGGTTTCAGGTCTGATGTTTAAGTCTTTAATCTATTTAATTTTTGTGAGTAGTGTAAGATAGGGGTATAATTTTCTTCTTCTGCATGTGATTATCCAGTTTTCCTAACACCATTTATCAGAGAGCATATTCTTTTCTCCATGGAGAATTCTTGGCTCCCTTGTCAAATATTAGTATCTGGACTATCAATTCTCTTCCATTAGAGTATGTGCCTATTTTTATGCCAGTACTCTACTGTTTTGATTACTATAGCTTTGTTATATAGTTTGAAGTCAGGAAATGTGAGGCCTCTGGCTTTGTTCTTTTTTCTCAAGGTTGGGGTCAATTTGCATTTCTATATACTAATATCAGCATGTCAGAAAAAGTAATAAAACAATTCCATTTACAATAGCATCAAAAACCATGAAGTACTCAGGAATCAGTTTAACCAAGGTGAAAGAGCTGTACACTGAAAATTTTAAGACACTGATGAAAGAAATTGAGGAAGACACAAATAAATGGAAAGATATCCCATGTTTAGATTAATATTGTTAAAATGTTCATAATATCCAAAGTCATTATAGATTTAATGCAACCCTATCAAATCCCAATGGCATTTTTTCACAAAAATAGAACAAACTATCCTAGAATTTGTATGGAACCACCATAATTTAAATGTTTTTGATGATCCGATCACTACCTAATTAAAAGATATAGTGTCTTCTTTTTGCTTACGTAATAATGTCAGAACTCCCTTGCATGGCACCAAACTGGACCCTGCTCCCCATTTCGGTCTAATCTAAGCACTCCCACCCCTGTTCTCCTGGTCTATGCCTTTTATGTACTCACACTCCCCTCACACACTGTGTACCTTTACATCTTCATATTTTTAAAATATTTATTCATTGATATTTTTAGAGAGAGAAAGGGGGATTGGGAGAAAGAGACACGGCGGGGGGGGGGGAGAGAAATAGAGATAGATACAGAGAGACACTGATTTGTTGTTCCACTTATTTATGCATTCATTGGTTGCTTCTTGTTCGTCTGACCGGAGATCGAACCTGCAACCTTGGCATATAGGGATGATGCTCTAACTAACTGAGAACCCGGCCAGGGCCTACATCTTTGTATTTCTGCTCTTGCCTTTTTGTGGCCTGACAGACTCCTAGCTATCCATCAAGGCCAATCAGACATCTTCTCTTTTCTATAGCTGTTTCTGACATCGCCCTAGTAAACAGGATTAAACTCTAATTTATTTCATTTCTATAGTACTTCATTCATTTTTCTTTTCTAAATCCTTTAACAGTGAGCTATTTATTAGTCCTTCTAACTAGGCTATGAGGTCCTTGAGAGTAGGAACCTGCACTTTATTATTTTTATATCTCCAGAGCATACTCTAGTCACACAGAGTAGGTGCTCAATGTTTGGTAAAAGTTTTAAAATTATTTTTTGTATGATGATGAATAGGGCAAGTGAAAGGAGCTGTTAGTAGAAGCAGCACAGAATGAATAGTGACTGGGGAACTGGAAGTGGTTGGCTGAAGAATGAGAGGGTGGTTATAGACAGGAGGAGGGCAAGAAAGGTGGGCAAGGGTGGAAGCAGTAGAGGTGATGAAGACATGCTTTCTAGGTAACCTTCTGGTGAGTAGTAGAACCTCTTGCTATATTAGGGTGGCAAGGAACAGTTTGAATTGGAGAAAAAGAAATGGCGACTTTATTCATTTTCCTGCTTGGCTCCTCTGAGGTTCAAGTGGGTGTAGTACATCTTAATGTGGGACTATTAGACTCTTTATGTCTCTTTGCAAAATGCAGCTAACAAATAATATGCAGTGTTTTTTTCTCACTTTTCTTGTTTTTATGTATGTTTTTTCTTTCAAAGCTTTGAGACTCTACCTTTTCAGTTTCTTTTTCTGTTCTTAAACTTTTTTCTTCTTTTTAAGGAAGAAGAGATTACCTGATTCTTTTTCACTCCATGGATCAGTTATGCGACATTCACTTTTGAAGGGGATTTCTGCTCAGATAGTGTCTGCAGCTGTAAGTATTTTGTTCTCTTCCCCTAGCTTTATAACCTGCAATGGCATAATGAAGTAGGAATGAGCATAAAACAAAGCACTTCTCTTGGCTCGAGGCTTAAGAAAAATAGAATCTGGCTTTCATGGATTTTGTGTGATTATTTTTGACTCATAAGACATGGCTACACATCTTGACATAGAAATTAGTGCAGCCCTGAAATAAAGGTCTGCTCAGAGTCTCGGGTGTGCCTAAATGAAATATGGCAGCAATCCTAAAAGAAACACTATCTGCCTTTTCTTTAAATTCCTTTTCAGTTTAGTTGCCATCTTGTATATTTGGTTGAGGTAGAGTGCTTGTTTTTTTAGTCTTCTAATATGCAGAAATGATTGTTCAGAATCTTTTACAGCTGATCTTTCCTTCTTTTTAAAATAATTCATAGTCTCTTTTCATGTATACCTTATTTTATTTACTCCTAGAACTTTGAAAGTAGGGAAAGCCATGTCCTATTTTCAAATGAGAAGATAGGTTTAGAGAGTTGGTATCAACTTGTCTTATTACATCATTGGGTTAGGAGATAGCAGGGCACTTACTCCAAATTAGGGTTTCCAGCTCCAAGTCAAGAACTTATTTGTTGTGAAATGGAGGTGGTATTGGTGAATGTGTCCATTGAATAATGGCTGGAAGGAAATAGCTGTGGTCTTTTTAAAAAATGATTTAGAACCCCGGCTGGTGTAGCTCAGTGGATTGAGCGTCGGCCTGCGAACCAAAGGGTCACTGGTTCGATTCCCCAGTCAGGGCACATGCCTGGGTTGCAGGCCAGGTCCCCAGTAGGGGGCGTGCGAGAGGCAACCACACATTGCTGTTTCTCTCCTCATTTCTCCCTCCCTTCCCCTCTGTCTAAAAATAAAATCTTAAAAAAAAATTATTTAGAGCACTGGGTAAATGCAAAATTATTTAAAAGTTCATCAAGACAATAGACACCACTTCTGGTATATTTTATCAAATTTTTCTTTCACCCCAAAGCCTATAGTTTTATATAGACTTTCAATTTTAGTTTTCTGAGATCAATATGCAGATCTTGTATATAATGATGATGATTATGATGACACATTAATACCCCAAGAACTTTGAGGTGTTATATTCTTTTTATGAAGTTTAATTGGCATTTTTCATGTTCATTGTGGGCAAAGTTTTGATTTTGCAGGAGAGTAAGAGACTGATACAGAAATGGCATTATGACACCATAACCACATTGCAATTTTCAGGTTTATTAAAGAAAGCTCTTATTGCAGATACCAAAAAAAAAAAAAAAAAAAAGGAAGAAAGAAAAAGTATTCTCTGTGGGCAATTGGTATACCCCAACCCAGCTCATATATCATGAAGTCACTTTAAATAGAGAGATAGCCAAGCAATGGAGGAAACCTGGGCAATTGTCCTTCCTCTTTTAGGTGGAGAGTAACTCATATTTTTTAGAATGGGAACCACCTGTTGAGGATTACATTTCCATGACGTTTTCTGAATTTAATCCTTATGTAGGTGATGAAATTCATTCCTTTCAAAATCAAGATGAACCAGAACAGTCATTTGACCCACCTGTGCAGTTTTAAAAATATTTTGAATAATGGAGACTGAACTAAAACTCAGACACTGAACAATGATTAGATAAATCTGTTATTTAAAAGGGTTTCTCCTCCTTCTTGAAGAAGAGGGAAAAAGTCTAATAAATCCCAGAGAGTTTGCATTCTATTCTTATTTCATTGCTATGGCTGAGCTCCTTTGGTATGTTAAAATGAAAACTGCTTTTCCTGTGACGGTCTTCGTACCCTGCCTTCATAATTCTAGATTACCAGCTCAATTTAAATTGTATGCTTTCCTGTGATGGTTGGTTTATTAACATGTAAAGCTAGTTATATTTTTTGGTATTCCTCCTGAATAGTTGTTCAATAATGCCTTCAGCCATGTGGATAGTGATGTTATTAGGACCACGTAGGGCCTTGATCATCTGGGCTTTGTAATCCATGCCTGGAGAACACTTGGGAGAAATGAAACTTTTGGAGTTGCGAACTTCATTGTTTAATTTTGGAAACCTCCTCAAAGTAATATGACATGGGACCATATTGAAAACTAATTCAAATTAAATTTTAAAGGATATTTATCATGTTAATGACCACCTAAGATAAAAGAGATACCTTAGCACAGTGTTTTTGCAAAACATGTCTAATGACTAAGAATCTCCTGGAGTGCTTATTAAAATGCAGATTCCTGGCACCATCCCAGACCTACTGACTTGGAACCTCTAGCAGTGTAGCATAGGGATCTGCATTTTAACAGATATCCCAGGCGATTCTAATGCATCTGGCTTTTTAAAACCACTACCGTAAGATGTTGCAACACCAGTACTAAAATTCTGTAATCTCTAAAATGCTTCGTACATCTGTGGCTTTTAGTTTCTAAGTTAACTGACTTCTGATTTCATTATTCAAGTTTCATTTTGAATGTCACTTATGTTCTCCATCTGCTGTCTCATTCTTTTTCCCTGCCTGGGACACAAATCAATCATTTAGCAAATATTTATTGCTTGCTTCTTAATTGTTGAGCATATTGTGCTAGGCAAGCTTTACA
Organism: Mormoops blainvillei; assembly: GCA_004026545.1. Taxonomy (NCBI): domain Eukaryota; kingdom Metazoa; phylum Chordata; class Mammalia; order Chiroptera; family Mormoopidae; genus Mormoops; species Mormoops blainvillei. Next base: position 498,701 of record PVJD01000086.1, on the reverse strand, counting down.
CACACACACACACACACACACACACACAAAGTTGCGTATGTCCTGCTGTCCAGGATGTTGTACAGAGCAGCCTTGGTGATTGTTCCTCCTCATATTCCCATGCACTGGAGAAAGTTTCTTAACTTGGTTCTTGAGAAGCTGCACTAAGTTGGATAAAATAGATTCCTCCTTCTAAGAGATTATGATACCTAATTGACCACATTAATAGGGACAGATACACTTGTAGAAAAGAAATGCGGAAGTGATGTAGAGAGCCTGGTTGGGACCCGGAAGCCCTGAGTTTGAGACATAGCCCTGCTACTTGCTGAATAATCTCGGGCAAGTCAAGCGAACTCTTTGAAACTTTTATTTTCTTAATCTAGAAAATCAGAATAATACTGCCTGTTTTATCTCTCTCTCCAGGTTTGAGAATCAAATAATGTAATATATGTATGTGAAAACTCTTTGCTATTACAGTGCTAATCACTGTATTCCATTACTATTATTTAAAGCTATAGAAGCATCATATACATGCCTTTACATATGTATAATACTTTCTTTATATTTAGTTTGATTCTCAGGACAGCTCATTGGTGTAGATGGTGCAGTATTTGTTATTTCTTGAACAGATGAGGTGACTAATATCCAGAAGGGTTTGGTGACTTTCCCAGGGTCATACTGTTATTGGTAAGGAGCTGAGACTAGCACTTAGTCTTTGATATTGTTATGCTTGAGGACTCACTGAATATACCTTGCTTAGGTTTTACATAGGGGTTATTGCATAATCTGCTGGATAGGAAGCTCCTACCTAGAGGAAGAATATCTTTAGCATATGTTTTCATTTTTCTAAAGTCTTTATGTACTCCTACTCTTTTGACCCATGGTACTTGTCCTTTATTCACATTATTGAAACTGGAACCTCTTTCCTCTCTCTTTTCCTTTACCTTTTCATTTATAATCAGTACCTTTCCTGAATCATGTTATAGTAAGTAAAATAAAATGATTTTACTCTCTTGCTTTTTATACTTTGTTGGTATATACAACTTTTGTAGTTTCTCTTAGAAGCAAAAACAAAGGTTCTACCTCTTGTCTGAATTGATTTGGATCAAATTATATGTAAAGAGAAGGCCTCATACTGTTTTCTGTTTTGTAATGAGGATATATTTTGAAGTACTTTTTTTCCTCTAAATTTCATTCAGGACAAAGTAGATGCTGGCTTGCCTACAGCAATTGTAAGTATATTTTAAATTATTCTTTAAAGGTAAGCTTTCTATTTGATTGGGTTTCCTTAGATTTATTCTTTTAATGTTTACAGTTATTATGTAAACTATTGTGACAATAAATTTATAAGCCATTTATTGCCAGTAATCAGGTTTAAAATTTATCCATGTTGAATGTTTTCTTTGTAGTGTGTATGGTTACTCTTCAGGCTTTCGTTTGAGAAGCATGTAATGGAATAATGATCAGCTTTTCCAGATTTATTTGTATATATTCCGCCCTGCCCAAGGAAATTTGCTCCTTCTGTGAATTCGCCTCCCTTTGGTTATAGGGAGTGGAAAACAGTATTTGGTAAAATCACTTTGTGGTAAATAGTACAATTTAACAGCTCTGAACTCTTTTGCCAGTCCTGCCAAATAAACCTGTGGAGTGATTATAGAGAACTGGGGCATATTGAAAGCATACCAGTGCCCTCTTTTCTTGACTGTTTCCAACTGCCTCCTGAAGCTTTCTTATTAGTTAATTGGTGAGGAAGTCAGCTGAATTTTGAATATTTCTGGTGCCTTTTGGCTCTTGGGAATAAACTAGAGGAGAGCTTCCTAATTCCTTCTCCACACCCCACAGGAGGTTCTTGGTTGGGTAAAGTGCCTCTTACTTTGGACCCCTGAATTTTTTGTGTTAGAGGAAGCTAAGGGTCATGTTTTTCTCTATAATGTTGGACATATGATAGTTTTTATATTGTTACCCTTAGAGTAAATTTATAGGGAGTCCCAGAAATAAAATGTCCTGTTTTGCCTCCTAGATGAAATTCTCTTTATTTGTAATAGTTGGTATGTTATTCAGTGCCTAGAGGAAGGAAGACCAGTAAGTTCAATTCTGTTTATTTCAAGATCCTTGATGTACTATCTTAAAATATAATCTTCCCTTTTCTTCTCAGGCAGTGTCCAGTCTGATAGCAGTGGGTACATCTCATGGATTGGCTTTAATATTTGGTAAATTTTCCAAGTACTTACTTTCTTTAAACACTAGCCTTTGGATTTTATAATGTCTTTTATCATAGTTTATATAGTGAACTTTATTTTCTAAGAAAAAAACGTAAAAGGTTGAAAAGTAGCAGTATTTTTATAGTTAAAAATTAATCCACTAAGTTTCATTTTGTTGCTTGCTGCAAATTTATTTTTATGAATTTATGAGCTATCATATCTGTTGACTCTATGAAGACCTAGACAAAAAGAATATAAAGTTAGAAGAGACCTTGGGTTGTCATCTTCTCTGCCTTCAGCTGATGGTGGGTGTTAGCGGTGTTTTTTTACCTTAAATCATACCTGAGTGTTAGGTATTCTAGAAGACCTTCAGAAAAGAGATTATTAGGCATTCTTAGTAATTCTCAGTAACTCTCACTGACAATAAAATTTTTTACATTTCCATTGTAAATCCCTCTAAACTGAAAAAATTTTTAGCACCTAAACACATTTTTGTTTTCATTGAGACAAGTTCATTTGTATGGTAGAAGTTAGTCTTACATATTTTCTCATTTTTTAAATCTGGGACTAAATAACCCTAATTTCTTTAATCTTTCTTTGCTTTTGAATTCAATACTATGAGCAAAACATTTTGTTTTGTTTTTAATTTAAAAACTATTAATATTTTGTCATTTTCAGTATTCTCCCCTGGATCTTAAGTCCTTTCCTCTCCCTTAAATGGAATTCCTGATGACACTGTATTTCATTAAGGAACCCACAGGATGTAGTATAAGGATTACCAGGGAATACTTTACTAACAGAACCACGATGTGATCTCTGTGGGCCTTACATTTTTATTTACCGTATTAGTTATTTTTCCTTGTTTTTGAACAATTTGACTTCCTATTTATAAAATTTTCCATTATGCCAAAAGTCTTGTTTATCATGTGATTTTCATACCTAGTCTCTTCAAAGGTGATTGATATAAATGTGAATTTTATTGTTTGGGGATGAGAAGAATGGAAACAAAAATAAAATTCTCTTGAGAGAACTATAGAATTGATTCTTTAAATAATATTTTTCTTATTTCATTATTGGTATGTGTTCATAATAGAAAATTTAGAAAACATAGATGAACAGAAGATTGAAGATATTAAATACCAAATTCTCCCACACAGTAATAGTCCCTAGCATTTCCATATAGCCTTCTGATCTTTTTTCTGTGTGTGCATGTGCATGTATATTCACACATATATACCTACCCCCAAATGGGATCGTGTAACTTGTAACCTGCTTTTTCATTATATTGAACATTTTTCATGTTATATATTCATCTGCAACATTTTTAATGGTTACATTGTATTCTTTTAAATGGATTTACCATAATTTACTTAATCATTTCCTACTATAAGATATTTAGGCTGTTTCTCAACAGTATAGTGATAAATATCTTTGTTACTCTATTTTTGTACATGTGATTACTTCCTTAGGACAAATTTTTGGTAGTCCTAAGTCATACCCCGAGTCAGGGCATGAACATTTAAACACTTCTAATACGTATTGCCTAACTGTCTTCCAGAAAGTTTTACCAGCTATCAGGTGTAGGAATGCTTGGTTTCCTATGGGGGAACCTGGTATTGGACTGATCAGATTTTGGGAAAGGAACTTAAAAGATCTTTTAGTTCTGTCCCCTTATTTTACATATGAGGTGTTTGAAAACCAGAGAGGGTAAGTGACATGCGCAGAGCCAAGGTTAGAATCAATGAATATGGAATCCTTGGTTAGTGCATTTCCACCATTCTGAGCAATTCTGTCCTGAAAGAAAAGGAGGCCAGTTCAAGATATATGAAGAAAAGAAGAACTAAGGTGAATGGGGATAGAATATAATGCATATATTTAGCAGAATGCATGTTTTTTGTTCCCGCCGACCATTACTTTTCCTCAGCTCTATCTGCTTTAACATTCCCTCCTTACCACGAGGTTATAAGACTATGTGCCTGCTTATAATCAAACTCATGTAGAGCTTACTGCAACAAATTAAAAAGACTATACTTAAAATAAAAAATATCAGAGGAGAAGAGTACATTATCTGTTGCTACTGCATCCTTAATTTCCTTGGGCCTGCTTCCTAATTTTCTTTAGATTCCAGCAGCTTTCTGATGAAATAATAATCTTTGATTATAGTCTCATGGGAAAGAAAGTATGCCAAAGTGAACATTTTGAGAAAGAATCTTAATATTCTGGTTATGCTTTGGGTTTTTAGTTATGTGTAAAAAAATTTTACTCATTTTTGTAGGAATTATATATTTGGACAAGGAGTTTCAACAAATGCATTAAAATTTGCTTGAAAACTCGGGGCAAATGGCAGAGTAATACTATTATGAAGTGCCTAGATTAGAGATCTGGGTTAAATCTGATCTCTTTTAAACATATTCATTGATCAAAGAAAAAAATGTAGAAGGAAGAACTATACTTGTTTAAGTACCAGTAGATTCCCCTTGGAATAGTGAACTGGGACATTAAAATATAATCATTATAAGCTTCATCAAGACTGATATATGTTACCTATTCTTATGGAATTATAGATGTATGGAATTTATTGTGTACCTTGGTTCGTACCTATATGAAGGATCTCAAAAACTCAAATCTTAATAAAGATGTTTCCCTATCCCGAGGTCCTTAGTTTTTGGGCTGTTAGCATACTTTAGTAGATTATATTTTTGAAATTACTTTTATCAAACTTAATGGACTTGGATTTACTTACTCTCCTGTAATTTGAATATTATGCCATTTCTCTTTTCCCATAACCAATACCTGAATATAATCATAAACTCTAGAGACATCAATTAACCACACTTAGTGTCCTTCCTATAGATAACTAAAGTTTGTCACTTAAACTCTTGAAATTTTACCTGTCTTTTCTCTGAACTTTTGAACTGATCTCTTCTTTCTCTCTTTTGATCTTTTCTCCATGGATTCAAAGGAAAAGGTATAGTAATTTCGGTTTGCATGAGTGACCTTTTTTCTTTTGACCTTTTTAATGTCGAAAGAGAATGCTATCAATTACAGTCTGTGCCCTCTTGCGAAATGCTATGGAAGAAAAGCAGCTAATTGAAAGATCGGTTAAAGAAGGGACTTGTTAAAAATTATAAATGTATGTATACCTTCAATGTTTTTTTAACTGAAAATATATAAATATTCATTTCCCCCTTAATCTTTTGATATATACCAAAGCCTTTGCTTTGAGTTTGTATCTGCCAGATGGAGGTCTGCAGCATCTCTTTTGGCACAAACTGCAACAATGGTGGGTCATATAAAGTTTGCACTTTTCATTTTTAGGCCCCTGTGAATCAATCAAGGAGTGCAAAATACTAGATTTTCAGAAAACTTCTCTTCAATCTTCTACAGTTATCTTGTACTCACCTTATTTCATGACAGTTTTAAAAGCAATTTATCTTTACCAAGCTTTTCTAAAGCGTTCATTTAGTTTTCATAGAAACAATAGCCCTTTCTTTCTCACTCTATTTCATCAGTTTGTGTATTGTTAATTAAGTTTTTAAAGTACAGCAGTGTTACAGTGGCATGAATGGCATGAACAGGTTTGGGAATGAACACAAATGACTCTTTGTAAACATCAGCATTCTAGAAAAAGGCCAGTTAGCCATGGGGATTCAGTGTTACCTGCGCTTCAGTAGGTAACCTTCACGGCAGGAATGAGAACTTTAATTCTGTGTGTCGATTAGATGGAGGTCAGGTAAAAGCGTTTCTGCTGTTGTGTAATCATTGATAAAAAATGTTTCTTATTATCTCTTTGCATCCCCTTTGGTCTTAGAGAATATTTTAATATGTTCAAAGGGTAAGAAAAGAGTAATATTGAAGAATGATGAATACTGGCAATAAAAGTAGAGCTCTACACACACAATTAAATTTGATTCTTTCTAGGATCTAGATATTTACTATTGGGTTGGCCAAAAAGTTTACTTTTTTCTGTACAGTGACTCTAGTAGTGCTTAATTGTCTTTAATGTCATTTGAAACAGTTTTATTAGGTTGTATTGTGACAGCTGTCATATCAATGTGCACTTAAAAAATCTTATCAAGATTGGTGAGTTTTTGTGCAGCCATTTTAATATGAAAGAAGGACGAAGATACGCAACATTTTCAGTATATTATGTTTTATTATTTCAGGAAAGGTAAAAATGCAACTAAAATGCAAAAAAAGATTTGTGCAGTGTATGGAAAAGGTACTGTGACTGATTGAATGTGTCACAAGTGGTTCGTGAAGTTTCTTGGTACTATTAACATCTTGGCCAAATAATTCTTTGCTGTGGGGCTGTCTTATTCATGGGAAGATGTTCAGCAGCACCCCTGGCCTCTACCCACTAGAAGCCGATAGCAGGAGATAGCTGACATACTCAAAATATCCAAAACAATAAAGTTATTGGTGAAAATGAAAAATGAGTCTTATATTTCATGGAAAAAACCATATGGACCTTTTGGCCAACCCAGTACTTTGACAGTTTTTAGGAACTAGTTAAAACAAATTAGGGGTAAAGAAATAGAGGATTGGGTTGATTTCGGTATATGGAAAGAGAAGAGAAATTCTGGAGGTGTGTTCAAATTTAGATTTTATAGCCATTATAGGCTTCATGCATTATTTGTGACTTTTCTTAAGCACATTACTCCTCAGCCCAGAATATGCTACAGAGATCTACCCTAAGTAGAGTACACTTTGAAATGTACACTAATAAAAGAAGTAGGTATAATTAATTGTAGTGTCAAATAGATATGCTTTTTGTGATATCTGGGCTTCAAGTTCTTTTAATTAATTGGTAAGCTATTTATTTTTAATAATAATCTCTTGCATTTGTACCATTTTGTAGTTTTCCAATTTTTATAGGCATTTTCTTACTGAAGCTGTATGGCAGTTCTGTGAAGTTCATAGGAAAAACGATAGTCTCATTTCCTATTTCTTACCCAGTCATTTGCTTCATAAGGACCCACTTCAATTAAAAAAACAAACAAAAACACAAAACAAAGCTAAATTGACAATGCTAACCAAATGTGGTTTTATATGAATTTGTAAGTGAAATTAGATGTACTACTAATTTAATCTTTTCCTCCCAACAATAGACAAAGGAGATTTCAGAGAGTAGGGGGAAAAAGAGAAATTTTCCATTTAAATTAATGCGATCAAGAGCCCCCTAGAGAATAGAACATGGAGAGAGCTCTGATTTTCATCTTTCTTGCTTCTGTCCATGGCCTGTTGTTCTTTCCATATAACTACAGAATTTAAGTGTTTGGAAGAGGTTTTATTTTTATTTTCATCAAGTACCTTTCCCCAGCATTGTCCAGAATGACCTGGACTACAGAATATTTAGTTACTCTAGCAAAGAAGCCCCTCCAATAAGACTCTGCTTTCTTTTTTCTACAGAAATCTACGTTTTCTGAATTTAGTCTAAATTGTATAATAGCTCATTTGTTAACATGATACCATAAAAATAGAATGTATAAAGGCAGCAATAAGAATCGATAATTATCTTTGTGAGTTAAAATAGATTATGCTTTATATACTGTGCATCACTTCATAGTCCTGTTACCTTATCGAGGGACATTATAAAGATAATAAGTACATTGTAAAAATGAAGAAAAAAGTTTAGAATATTTTCATTAACACCATCCTATGGGATGTAAATTTAATACATCTTTCAGGAATGACCAAGGTTGATAATTTGGTTCCTTGTCTTAGCTAGTTTTTAGTACATGGGACCCACAGTCAGGAGAGCAGAGTCAGGTTTGGGCTTTTAACCTAGAAATCAGATAAGTCTTTTTCTTTCACTATTTTCTTCTCAATTTCCTCTTTCTTAATGTTACCCTTATTTTCTATTTTATCATATATCTTATTTCTCCTATTCTTACTTTTCCTGATCTATAAGAATACTTAGTCTATTTTAAAGTATGAACTCGTTAAATTAGAAAGCAGTAGTGACATCACTAAGTTTTGGTGGATCAGACCTGTGTAACGTCGAGTATTTTTTGTGGGCCAGATACCATACAGCCATCAGTTGTGTCAGAATCCTTGGGAAGGTGCAGATTACTATTTCAGCCAGCTTATAGTAAACATAGAAAATACGCTTACAGTATTCACTTTAGATGGGCAAAAGAACTTCCATTATATTCTTCCCTAGACCTAAGAACGGATGCTTTTAGGCTCTTTCTGGTAACTAGACTTACCCTTGTAGAAGGAAGGTTTGCAAATGTGTGAGCTATTCAGGTGATTGTCTGTTGCCTCTGAGTGCAAGGCACCATGCTAGGCATTCTTGGAGTGTTAATTCAGTCATAACCTTTGCCTTAGAGAGGTCTCAGTCTCATTGTGGAAGTAAGATATATTTACCTCCAAAAAGTAGCATGTGGATGGTGTTAAAAAATAAAGTTCAACTGAGTAAGTTTTAAAGATCTTTTTGGCTCTATTCAATGATTCATGAATCAAGCAGCAGCACCTTGCACAGCAATTTTCAACACCAGTGTGTGGCAAGAACTTTTAAAACATGCCATACCTGACTTTAGTCAGGGGCACTGGCCTTTCTTCCTTTAGATTGTCAAATTTAAAAAATATCAATAAGGAACATGTATAAAGGAGCCATGGACAAAGCCAAAGGAGGGTAAGATTGAAGGTGGGAGGTGGAGTTGGGGGTGTGTGGGGCAGAGAAGAATGGTGGGGGGGGAATGGAGACAACTATACTTGAACAACAATAAAGAAAATGACAACAGCCAACACAACAATAGCTGTCCAGTGTGAATGAATCAAAATTATACCTTTTTGTCAGATTAGCAAAAAATATACTTTCTGATGTGCCACAGAATTTTAGTAATTTATGTGTGCCATAAGATGAAAAAGGTTGAAAATCACTGATCTAGCAGATGTAAAAGAGCTTCGGGAAGCTCTACAAAATGAGACTTCAATAGGCAGAAGAGAATGGGACAAGGAAGTTACACTAACAAAAAGTAGGTTGGTTGTGGCAAGGTCACCTTCCTTAGGGCATAGCAGAGGTCCATCAGGCAGATTACCTAACTAGCACTGACCCAGCGGTTCCTGACTGACTGGTTTCAGATGCCATTCCTGGGAGCAGCCAAACTGTAATTAAGTATGAAGTCTCTGTTTGGTCATATGGGGCTTAGCGAAGTGACTCCATTTAGGACCTGTTTTCTTGTTTTTAATGCTAAACATTAAAGGAGGCACAAACAATTGCCAGGAGAGTTGAGAGAACTCTACATTGTGAAAGTATGGTGGGTTTATTTATTTTTTCCCTCTAAACAGTTGAATTTTGTAGGCATGCCTTCTTATATTTAAATTTTTTATTTTATGTTTTTTCAAGTGGGCACAATAATGAACACTATACAAAATAAGCATTGCCTAGGAGACACCCTAGAGAAATTTCTTTTAATTATTAGATAATAAAGTTTAATAGATATTTGAATGGCTCCTGGAGATATCAGAGGTGATAAAGGCAAAATCCTTTCCCTTAAATAACTTAATCTAGTAGAGATTTGAATTTGCTTTTAGCATATCAAGTGTTAATGCTTGAAATAATTCTGTTAAGTAGTTAACGCTTACTCTATGATTTTATTTGTATTGTTAACTTGCTTAGTAAACCTTTTCTTCATGGATAACATAAATGTAAATTTCAGTCAAACTCTAAATTTTGATTTTTGAAGTTTTAAAGCTATTTTAAAAGATGGTATTCCCCGTAACTTTTCATCCTGAAAATAACAAGAACTGCAATTCTGAAATGAAGGTGATGAAAGATGGTTTGTTTAAGGAGATACAGATTTCTTATGGATTTTTTTCACTTATCATTAGCAAGTTTTGTATTATGCTTTCTTATAGATATTGTTTTTTTTTCCTGGATCCTTAATGTCTAATTCAATGCCCTGCCTCTACTAGGTGCTTAATTCATGTATTTAAAATGAATGTAACTTCATCATTTGATTCTTGCTAGCTCCCAAGTTTTTTAAAATAAACCTATACTAAATACAGGGTCTGGCAGAAGTAATACCTGCTTGAGTGTGGTTGGTGGGGTAATAATATGGGTGTAATAATTTATAGTTTTAATTTGAGCTTTTCACCTAAAATGTCATATGGTGTGCTTGAATGTGATATTGCTATGCGATAGAATTACATGGTTGTGATTTTTTAATAAAAGATTCCGTAATTAAAAAAGGGCATTATTTGTGCTGGACCCTGTATATATATAGTCACTCCTTCTGTTTCTTTCACCTGATTTTACAAATTGCTTTTTTTAGATCAGAATCAAGCTTTGCGACTCTGTCTGGGTAGCACTAGTGTTGGGGGGCAGTATGGAGCCATCTCTGCCCTCAGTATTAACAATGACTGCTCAAGACTTCTCTGTGGCTTTGCTAAAGGACAGGTAAATATGAACTTTGTTATCCACAAGACAATGTTAAAATCAGTTTTTAAAAATAGCATCTCTGGATCAATATCTTTTTTTTTTTTTTTAAGCTAGAGGGGAAGGGAGGGAGAAAGAGAGAGAAACTGTGATGCGAGAAACACCGATTAGTTGCCTTTCATAAGTGCCCTGACCAGGGACCAAACCTGCAACCCAGGCATGTGCCTTGACCAGGAACCGAACCGGAGACCTTTCGGTTTATAGGACAATGCCCAACCTACTGAGCCACCCTGGCCAGGGCTAGATCAATATCTTGAACACCAAAACATGTGCTATAAAGTAACATGTCTATAGAGCTAACCCTGAGATTGCTCAGTCTTGACTTCTGTTCAAATTTTTAAATAATTGTTACTGACTGAGCCGGAGTATGTTGTTTTTTAAACATGGAGGTGTAACTCACGTATAACATTGTATTAGTTTCAGGTTTACAACGTAATGATTCAATATTTGTATACATCTGAAATGTCACCACAATAAGTCTGTTTACCATCCGTTACTAAACAATGTTACATAATTTTTTTTCTTATAATGAGAACTTTCAAGATTTACTCTTTAGCAACTTTCAAATATGCAGTACAATATCATTGACTGTAGTCATCATGGTGTACAGTGCATCCCCATGACTGATTTACTTTGTAACTGGAAATGTGTACCTCCTGATCCCCTTCACTCATTTCACCCAACCCCCAAGTCCCCTCCCCTCAGGCAACCACCACTCTGTTTTCTGTATCTATGAGTTTTGTTTTGTTTTTTGGATTCCACATATAAGTTAAATCACATGTTGTCTTTCTCTCAGCATAATACCCTCAAGGATCCCTAGATTGTTTCCATATTTTAGCTATTGTAAATAATACTGCAGTGAACATGGGGGTGCAGATATCTTTTTGAGTTAGTATTTTTATTTTGGAGGGATAAATTCCCAGAAGTGGAATTGCTGGATCATATGGAAGTTCTACCTCAATATTTTCAGTTTTTTGAGGAACCTTCATACTGTTTACTCTAGTGGCTGCACCAATTTACATTCCCACCAATAGTACACAAAGGTTTCATTTTTCTACACTCTCGTCTACACTTTTTATTTCTTGTCTTTTAATCCTAGCCATTATAACAAGCATGAGGTGATATCTCACTGTGGTTTTGACTTGCATTTTCCTGATGATTAGTGATGCTGAGCATCTTTTCATGTGCATGTTGACCATCTATACATCTTTGGAAAAATGGCTATTCAGATCCCCTGCTCATTTTTTAATTATAATTTTGGCTTTGGCTATTGAGTTGTGTGAGTTCTTTATATATTCTGGATATTGACCCCTTATCACATATATGATTTGCACATTTTCTCTCACTCAGTACATTGCTGTTTCCTTAGCTGTACAGAAGCTTTTTAGTTTGATGTAGTCCCATTTGTTTGTTTGGCTTTTTTTGCTTTGGAGTTAGATCTAAGAATTTATCACCAAGACTGATGTCAAGGAACTTACTGTCCATGTTTTCTTCTAGGAGTCTTATTGTTTCAGTCTTACATTTAGGTCTAATCCATTTTGAGTTAATTTTTTTGTATGGTGTAAGATAGTAGTAGTTCAGTTTTATTCTTTTTGCATGTGGCTGTCCAGTTTGCCCAACACCACTTACTGAAGAGACTCTCCTTTTCGCCATTGTATATTCTTGCCTCCTTTGTCATGAATTAATATGTGTGCGTTTATTTTTGGAGCCCTTATTCTGTTCCATTGATCTATGTATCTGGTTTTATGCAAGTACCATATAGTTTTGATTCCTATAGCTTTGTAATATAGTTTGAAACCAGGGAATGTGATACCCAGCTTTGTTCTTCTTTCTCAAGATTACTTCGGCTATTTGGGTCTTTATGGTTCTGTACAAATTTTAGGATTGCTTGTTCTGTTTCTGTGAAAAATGCCATTGCAATTTTGATAGGAATTATATTGAATTTATAGATTGCTTTGGGCATTATGGACATTATGACTATACTAATTTTTCTAATCCATAAACTTGGAATATCTTTCCATTTATTTGTGTCTTCTTTAATTTCTTTCACTAGTGCCTTATATTTTTTAGTGTACAGGTCTTTCACCTCCTTAGTTAAATTTAATCTGGGGTGTTTTATTCTTTTTGATGCAGTTGTAAATGAGATTGTTTTCTTAATTTCTCTTTCTGCTAGTTCATTGTTATTATGTAGAAATACAACAGAATTTCGTATATTGATTTTGTATCCTGAAACTTTACTGAATTTGTTTATTAATTTTAACAGTTTTTGATGGAGCGTTTAGCATTTTCTATGTATAAAATCATATTGTTCACAAATAATGACAGTTTTACTTCATCCTTTCCAATTTGGATGCTTTTTAATTCTTTTTTCCCCCTAATTGCTCTGGCTAGGACTTCCAATACTATGTTGAATAAAAGTGGCAAGAGTGGGCATCCTTGTCTTATTCCTGATTTTAGAGGAAAACTTTCAGCTTTTCACTAGTATTTTGGCCATGGGCTCATCATATATGATCTTTATTATGTTTGAAGTATGCTGCATCTATACCCACTTTGTTGAGAGTTTTTATCATAAATGGATGTTGAATTTTGTCAAATGATTTTTCTGTGTCAATTAAGATGACCATGTAATTTTATTCTTCATTTTTTAAATGTGTCGTGTCATGCTGACTGATTTGTGGATGTTGTACCATCCTTGCATCCCTGGAATGAATCCCGTCATTATGGTGTATGATTCTTTTAATGTTTTGTTGAATTTGTTTGCTGATATTTTGCTGAGGATTTTTGCATCCTTGTTCAATGATATTGGGCTATAATTTTCTATTTTTGCCTGATTTTGATAGCAGGGTAATATTGGCCTCATAAAGTGAGATGGGAAATGTTATCTCCTCTTTAGTTTTTTTTGGAAGAGTTAGAGAAGGATAGGTATTAAATCGCCTTTAAATGTTTGGTAGCATTCAGCAATAAAGTAATCTGGTCCTAGAGCTCTGTGTGTTGGGAGATTTTTTATTATTGATTCAATCTCCCTACTAGTAATTGGTCTATTCAGATTTTCTATTTCTATATGGTTCAGTCTTATAAGATTTTATGTTATTAAAAATTGATATATTCTAGGTTGTCAAATATGTTGGTGTGTAATTGTTCACAGTAGTCTCTTATGATGCCTTATATTTCTGTGGTATCAGTTGTAACTTTTCTTTCATTTCTGATTTTTTATTTGAACTCTCTTTTTTTCTTAGTGATACTAGCTAAAGATATATCAATTTTCTTTATCTTTTTAAAGAGCCATCTCTTAGTTTTATTGATCTTTTTTAATCATCTTTTTAGATCTTATTGCATTTATTTTTACTCTGATCTTTATTATTTATTTCCTTCTACTAACTTTGGGCTTTGTTCTTATTTTGTTTCCTTTAGGTGTAAATTTAGTTTGTTTACTTGAGTTTTTGTTTGTTTCATGAGGTAGGCCTGTATTGCTATGAACTTCTCTCTTAGAACTGCTTTTGTTGCATTGCATAAATTTTGCTGTATTTTGTTATGTTGTATTTCTGTTTTCATTTGTCTCAAGGTGTTTTTTGATTTCTCCTTTGATTTCTTCATGGACCAGTTGGTTGTTCAGTAGCATGTTGTTTAATCTCCACATATTTGTGATTTTTAAATATCTAGTCTTATGCTGTTGTGGCCAGTATAGATGCTTGATACAATTTCAGTCCTCTTAAATGTGAGATTTGTTTTGTGTCTTAACATGTAATCCATCCTGGATACTGTTCTGTGTGCATTTGGGAAGACTGTGTATTTTGCTGCCTTTGGATCAAATGTTCTCTGTATCTACTAAGTATATCTGGTCTAATGTGTCAATTAAGGCCCATGTTCCCTTATTGATTTTCTGTTTCATGATCTATTCACTGATGTAAGTGGGGTACTAGAATCCCCTATGGTCATTGTATTGCTGTCAGTTTCTTTCTTTAGGTCTCTTAATATTTGCTTTATATAATTAGGTGTTCCTATGTTGGGTTCATAAACATTTACAAATATTTTTCATCTTGTTGGATTGACCCCTTTATCATTATATCCCATCTTTGTTTTTTATTACAGACTTTGTGTTAAAGTCTATTTTGTCTGACAGAAGTATAGCTACCCCAGCTTTATTTTGACTTTCATTGCATGAAACATCTTTTCCTATCCTTTTGCCTTTATTTTGTGTGTACCCCTACATCTGAGGTGAATCTCTTGTAGTCACCATGTAGGTGGATCTGGTGTTTTAATCCATTCAGCCACTTCTACGTCTTTTGTTTGGAGAATTTAGTTCACTTATATCTAAAGTAATTATTAATAGCTATGTACTTACTGCCATTTTGTTGATTGCTCTTAGCTGTTTTCTAGTTCCTTTCTTCTTCTCTTGCTCTCTTTTATTGTGGTTTGATGACTTTCCTGTTATGCATAGATTCCTTTTTTATTAAGCCTATAACAAGTTAAATTTTAATGCATTCTAAAACTCTACATTTTTACTTCTCCTCCCCACGTTTATGTTTTTGGTGTCACCTTTTATACCTTTTTATGTTGTGTAGCTATTAACTATTTATTGTAGCTATTAACTATTTATTGTAATTATACTACTTTTGTCTTTTAACCTTCATACTGGTTTTATAAGATGATTAATTTATTACCTTTCCTATATATTTACTTTTACCGGTGAGATTTTTACTTTCATATATTTTCTTGTTGCTAATTAATGTCCTTTTTGTCAGCTTAAAGAAGTCCCTTAACATTTCTTATAAGGACAGTTTAGTGGTGATGAACTCCTTTAGCTTTTGCTTGCCTGGAAACTCTTTATCTCTCATTCACTTCTAAATGATAATCATACTCAGTGGAATATTCTGTCTGGAAGAATTTTCCTTTCAGTGCTTTGAATATCATGCCATTCCCTTCTGACCTGCAAAGTTTCTGCTGAAAAATGTGCTGATAGTCTTAGGTGTGTGTGTGTGAGGTGGTTCCCTTGTTTGTAACAAGTTGTTTTCTCCTGATGCTTTTAACATTCTCTCTTTATCATTGTCTTTCGAGATTTCTTTTTATCCTCACCGGAGGACATGCTTATTGATTTTAGAGAGAGGGTTAGGCAGAGACGGAGAGACAAGAGACACTCCATATGAAAGAAACATCAATTGGTTGCCTGTCATATGAGCCTGTACTGGGCACTGAACCTGCAGCCTAGGCATGTGCCCTAACTGGAAATTGAACCCATGACTTTTCAGTTCACTGGGGACACTCTGACCAACTGAGCCACACTGGCCAGTTTAAATGCTTTTCAAACTTCTGCTTTTGTGTTGGGATTCTGGGCAAGTGAGTTTGCATGCAAGCTCTTTAAGGGCAGAATCTCATTTCCCTAAAGCCTTTTGTGTTTCCTGGACTACCTTTTGACATTTTAATTACAACATGTCTTGATGTGGATCTTATTGTGTTTATCTTACTTGGAACTCTCTGAGTTTCCTGGATCTCGATGTCTGTTTCCTTCCCTAGGTTAGGGAAGTTTGCAGTAATTATATCTCTAAATAAGTTTTATGCCCCCTTCTATTTTTCTTCTTCTGGGACTCCTATAATGTTAGCGTTATTTCACTTGATGTTGACCCCCTAGATTTCTTAAGCTGGCTTTATTTTTTTTAATTCTGTTTTTCTTTTTGCTGCTTTGTTTGGGTGAGTTCCATTGTTCTGTCTTCAGATTGCTGAGTCTTTCTTCTGCTTTACCCAGTTTGTTGTACTCCTGTAGTGGGTTTTTGTGTGTGTGTGTGTGCTTTTTTTTTTAAGTTCAGCTATTGTACTCTTCAACTCTGTGACTTCTATTTGGTGCTTTCTTATAGTATCTATATTTTTGTTAACATTCTCACTGTGTCCTTCATTCTTCTGCCAAGTTTGGTGAGCATCTGTATTACCATTACTTTGAACCCTTTATTGGGTAAATTACTTTTTTTCCATTTCATTAAGGTATTTTCTTCTGAGCTTTTATCTTGTTTTATTTGGATCATATTGATTTGTTTCCTCATTTTACTTGACTCTCTGTGTTTGTTTTTCTTTATTAGGGGAAGCAACCACCTCTCCCATTCTTGAAGGAGTCACCTTGTGTAGGAGATGAACCTTTGTTCAACTTGACCCTAACTCTTGGTTGTCTCTTGAACTTTTGTGATTGTTTGAGCAGCCTGATTTATTCCTTATTTTTAAAACTTTAATGTTTATTGTATTTTTTTCTGTTACTATTTAGCCCCTCACACCCTGCACCCCCTGATTGATTCTTGATAGGTCTCAGTTGTTGAGGGTTCGTCATGATCTGTCAGTGTTACCAAGGGAGGGATCTCATTTAGCACCTAGTTTCAGGCTGCTTGGAAACGAGACCCTTTAGCAGCAGCTTTCAAAATACGCAAATATATATAGTCCTCTGGGACTGCAGTTATAAACCCTGCTGACCTCCAGGCCAGGTGATCTGCAGGTGTCCCCTGGGTAATGCTTTTAAAAACTGGGGTTCCAGACAAGTATATAAGCTCCTTTCTGGAAGGTACCAGTGAGCTGTATGATGGTGAGAGAGGGCAAAGATGACATACCTTGACCTATGCTTCCTGAGAGCTCCTCCATGGCCTCTAAACATGTGGCAAAGCTAAGTCTGCCCTTGTGTGAACTGCACACTCCCACTGGCTTTGGTGAGGCAGAGGGAGAGCTCCGGGCTGGAGTGTATCTGCCAGGTTTGGTGAGGCCACTGGACAGTGCTGGGCTGGAGTTCATCTGCCAACTCTGGTGGGGCTGTGGAAGAGCCCTGGCCTGGAGCACTCCTGCCAGTCTTAATGAGGGAGCAGGGAATTGTACAGCTGGGGTATGCCCTCCAGCTTTAGTGGGGCAGGAGGAGTGTTCTTTGACTGCACGCACTGCTGGCGATAGCAATACAGAGGGGGGAGCACAGAAATGGTGCCCAATAGCACCTCCATCCCCAGAAAGAGTCCCATCAGGCACCTGCTTCTTCAACAGATAGTTTAAGATTAGCAAATGAATCTCCTCCACATAGTTTAGGTGCTTTTCAAACTTCTGCTTTTGTGTTGGGCTTCTGGGCAAGTGAGTTTGCATGCAAGCCCTTTAAGGGGAGAATCTCAGTTCCCTAAAGCCCTTTATGTTTCCTGGGCATAAGCCCCATTGTTTTCAAAGCCAGGTGTTTTGGGCCTCATCTGTCCTGTGCATGTCTCGGGGGTAGGGGTACCTGATGTGGGGCATGAATTCCTTACTCCTCAAGGAGAAGTTCTGTGTTTGTGAGATCCCTCTGATTGTGGGCTTCTGTGCCAGGATGGGTTTATGATGAGACTGCATCTCTGCCTCTCCTACCCATCTTGATATGGCCCTTTAATCCTGTGTCGCGGAGGAGCTGTTTAGCAGTTTTTAGGTCTTTTTCAGTGAGAGTTATCCCATGTGTAGCTGTAGATGGTGAACCCATGGGAGGAGGTGAGTTTAGGATCTCCTTACGCTGTCATCTTGAATCCTCTGCCTTTTGAATCTGTGGTTTTTCATATCTTAAATCATGTGTCTATATAAGTAAATAGCTTCTATAAATAAACCAGGGTGTTTTACAAAATTCACTTCTTTACAGTAGTGTAGATAATTGTTGCTGCTTTTTAAATACACCAAAGCCTTGGCCAGTGAGGCTCAATTGGTTGAGTATCATCCTGCAAAGCAAAAGGTCACTAGTTTGGTTCCTGGTTGGGGCACATGCCTTGGTTGGTTGCAGGCCTGGTCCAGGCTGGGGCTTGTGTAAAAGGCAACCAATTGATGTTTCTCTTCCTCTCTTCCCCTCTCTCTAAAAATAAGTAAATAAAATCTTTAAATACACTATATCCTGCTCTGTGTATTCTTATTACTGTGCTCTTGTTTAACTATTTTGGTATTTCTTTCTTTCCACTTCTGAAACTGGCAATAAGTTATTGTTTTTCTCATCTGGTAGTAAGGCTTTCCTATACTTTTATCAGTCCTAGAGAAATAGATTCATTAAGGACACTTCTTTGACCCATCAGTATAAAAACATTTAAAATCTACAGGAAAGAGTAGATTGGGCAGGATGAGGGGTAGATGAAGATGGAGTGAAGGCCCCATGCATGTATCTGCAACCTTTAGTTATGTTTTAACTTTATAGTTCTTTGCCTGCAAAGTTTATAGACCAGGAATAGATTTTTTTAGCCAGAAGCTAGGATACTTAAGTCCAAAAAGAGCAATACATTTGTTTGTTAAAGTATTTTGTCGTCTTATAGATTACTATGTGGGATTTGGCCAGCGGAAAACTTCTAAGATCAATAACAGACGCTCATCCTCCAGGAACGGCAATATTGCATATTAAGGTAATAGCTTTGTTTTCTTTTTCTAATAATTTTTATCATTATGTCTTTGTGTCTGTCTTTAATTAAATTTCTTTATAAACAGAATTCTTGAAAATGAACTGTCTTTTGTTTGACTAGCTCAACAAGATGTCTCCCCAAGTGAAAAACCAGAGATGGGCTAGCATGGTAACATTCAGCTGCAAGCTGTATTGATGTTTAATAGATATAGCAGAAAAAGGGTAAATTGGTGTGATCCTAGATAAGAGGCTGGCAGCAAAAACAGGCAGTACCCTGATGAAAACTCATGTGAAGATTTTAAAAGGTCTTTGTACTTTTTGTTCAGTCCACCAAGATTTTATTGCTGAGATAGGTTCAAGGCACCAACTATGAAAGAACCAAAGTTTGCATTATGTTAAAAAATGAATCTGTTGGTTTATTTTCTTTCAAACCTCTAAAGAAGAAGCATTAAGATTTGAGTCTTGGCTTTCTCTTTACAGGCCTGAAAAAAACCCCCAACTTATGTAACAGATTTTATTTATAAATACAATGTAAACCTTGATTTTTGTATTCTGTCAAGCTCATGTTCAGAAGCATAAAAGGTAAAGGGCTATAACTAGGGAAGTCTAAAATTAGATTTTGTAGGTTTTAATCAGGTACACATTTGGTTGCTTAGCTGTGCAGACCTCTCTTATCCATACATATGCTTTTTAAAGTCTGCAAGCATCTGGACTTTATGTGTCTGTATCTAGGTTAGTTACATAAAAGTCTTTTGTGAGAAAGCAGCATTGAAGCATTTAGCAACAATGAAAACAACCAAAAGAAGTATAAGTAGAGAATTTCTTTTCTTTCTGAACATCATGGCACTTTATCTTGACCTTTATTTTCATATGGTTTGTACCAACTCCTAATATGTTATAGTTATTTGTGTTTATGTTTCATCTCCTTTAATAGATTAAGATCTTTGAAACTAAAATCAGTTTCTCATTTATTTTTGTGTTATGCATAGTAGCTACTCAATAAATGTTTGGTTGAAGGAATAATTAGTTGGTGGTGTTTGTGAAAGGCCAGTCCCTTTGCAGAAAAATGCCTACCCTTTGGGAGAAACAATAGGAAGCAAGCTATAAAGGCAGAGAGTAAAGAGAATAATGTAGCTGAGGTTAAAAGCATAGTAGTTGTAGCCATGGTGTTGCTTGTGAATGATGATAAAGGCGGTAGCGCGTGCAGACACTGTGACATTGGGGGAATGGTGGCAAGAGATATATAAGATTAGATACTTCTGAAGTTTTAGATTGACAGTAACCACTTGCACTTCAATACTATTATTCATTGTTCTCCAAACTGAACCCTGTAGCCCATCAATAACAGATTGGACTTGCATATTATTATTTATTTATATATATTCTTAAATTATATGAACACACTGCTATACTAATATTTAAGCACACTGTAAAACACATACACAAGAAACAGAAAACTAATACATAAAAATATGAGTCCTGTTATTTTTCCTACACTCTGGGGTATTTGGCAACTGCTCATCTTGACTTTGAGAGCAAACGTGTGGGACTTCTTTACTATGCCTGTGTGTGGGGTGGAGGAGGAATCATTTTATGGTAGCCTCCCATACTTCAACCATCCCTGGCTGAGAGCATGAAGGCATGCCTTTCAGGATGGCTCACCAGCTGTTGGGGGTAGGGAGACTAGTCATTGTGTATGATACCAATTAAGTTATTCAACTTTGTATCACACAACATCTACATTTACCATACCTCAGAAGCTCTTAGGACAGCCTGTCATTGTGAATATTGTTTATTATTTTTAGTTTTCCAGGCTAACTAATAATAACTGAGGTATACTTGGTCAAAAAAGAGCAAGGAGGCAGCACATTTTAGGAACAGTTACATAAAAAGTTAAGCTATTTTAAATATAATGGATTAAATCTTCAGTTATTTAGAAAACATTTAGACAAGTTTACTCCCCAAAGATACCAAATATCTTTTATAGTGTCTTTATTCTTGAAAACAAGGTAACTGCAAATGTCTCCAAAGTATCCTATTCAGTTTAACAGCAAGTTAGAAAAAGTTAATGTAAGAACCCAAGTAGAGAACTTTAGGGCTTCTATGACTCATAGTTTATATTTTTCTCTTATCCTAAGGAAAGGTGGTTTTACTTTAAAGTCACAGGTTTTTAAAATATTGAGCCATTTTTATTCTGAATATGGCTAAGTTTGCATGTTTAGAATGTTAAGCTAAGCCTAGCTGATGTGATTTCAATGCTAAATGTGTTTGTTTTAGATTTTTAAAATTTTATAGTTTTTTACCCTTCTTAACACTTGACTGGTTGTTTAAAAATGTACAAGGAAATAATTTTTTCTCTATTTAGTTTACAGATGATCCAACCCTTGCAATCTGCAATGACAGTGGAGGCTCTGTTTTTGAATTGACATTTAAGTAAGAAACTAATGGATATTTCTTGACAAATGAAAAGACTTGCTCTGGTTAATGACTTGAAGTTGAATGTGAAGAGATCTGGAAAACCTATGTGATTGAAAATAAGTTACGGTTCTGCATTACAGTTACCTGGGGAGGCTTATATTGGAATAGAACATACAGTGTTCCAGGCCTGCCCACTCCCCCTGCAATTTCTGCTTCATGTTTGAGTTGGGATTCTAAACTGCTCCCCAGGGCACTCATGCACTGTGGGGCTTGGGAACCATTATTCTGGAGTATTTCACTAATTTTGGTTTAGGCCTCAGGCCCAGTTGATTATAAAACTGTAATAGCCAGGTGTAGGAACGTTTTTATTGCCTTGGAATTGCCCTATTTATTCTTTAAAAAAGAGCAAAGCTGCCTAGAAACATGGAAGAACAGTTAGAAAGCTGAGTTTAGAAAAATAAAATATACTATTCAATGTGTATTGTGTTTTCATAAGTTCTTTAATGTAAAACTATGTTTATTTCTTGTATTTCTTATGCTTTCTAACATTGCTGAACCCAAAGTAATTGCTTGAAAATGCTATTTATTTGTTTAGCTAATGTTTATTGAGCATCTTTATGTGTAGTCATTGTTCTAGGCACCGAAGTTGCAGCTATGAACCAGATAGTGTTACTACTCTAACTGAAATTATATTCTAGTTGGGGTGGGGGCAGGGATACAGATGATAAACTAACACGCAAATGAAATAATCTCAATAGTTATGAGTGCTGTGAAGAGAATAAAACAGGTCAGCGTCCTGGAGTGCACTCGAGGATAATTCAGGAAGGCTTCTCTCAGAAGGTGATATTTGAGCAGAGAACCCAAATGATAACGTGGTCAACAAATATACAGATGCGGAAGAAATGTTTCAGGCCCAGGGACATTTGAGCACAGAGGCTTTGATGAGGTGGGCACAAACTTGGCCACTGGAGCAATGGAAAGAAGACAAGCATGACTGGAGTATGACTTTGTCAGGAACAACAGTAGTGAGAGAGGGATAAAGGCCGGAGCCAGTTTACATAGGGCCTTTTAAAACATGATAAAAAGTTTGGATTTTATTTTATGTGCAGTTGCAAGCCATTGGAGTGTTTTTAGAAGAGTGATGAATCTGACTTATACTTCATCATACTGATATCATGTGGAATTTGGATCATTGTGGGCAAGAGTAGGAGTTAGAAGGCTATTGTTATAGTCCAAGCTGGAGGTCATAGTACCTTGGCTCACTGCTAAATCGATTCTGAATTTTCTGGTTACATTTTCAGGAGAGTGATGGGGGTGAGAACCTGTGAATCTAGATGCCTGTTCAGTGGTTCCAAGGGTGAAGTGTGCTGTATTGAGCCTCTCCATTCTAAGCCTGACTTGAAAGATCATCCCATCACACAGTTTTCCTTATTGGCTATGGCATCCTTAACCAAGGTAGGGGTATTTAGAAGATGAAACTCAGAACTTTTAGAGGTTTTGCCTACCAAAAATTTTGAAAATTACAGGATAAATATTATAAAATATTTTTCTCCTAAAGATACTGGTCATTGGATTGAAACCATCCTTGAAAGTGTGGATGACGTTTCCCTATGGACGGGTAAGTGAGCCTCCCCATCTTATTGGCAAAAAAGTCATGTCAGGAGGTTGGGGAAAACGACTTCTAGTGGCAAATTCTATGAGATAGTCATAAAACTAGGTAGAGTGGAAGTCAGTACTCCAAAGAGCATTGTCTGGACTTCCCTGGATGTGACCAAGCTGGCATAAGCTGTTGACTATAGCAGTGTTCTGGGGATCATGAAATCTGAACTTTTCTACCTTTATTGCTTTAAGTTTTTTGGCTGCTGCTTAGATACTGAACTTGTAGAAAACACCTTAATATCCAGCATCTATTGCTACTACATACTCTTTCCTTGGCTTCTGCCTCTGGTAATTTACTTTGGGTAATGATACTTCCCAGAATGTGTTATGCACGCCCGGTTTCCCTTTTCTTCCCTGCTCGGGTGTTTTCAGAGAGTCGTGGTCTTCCAGTGTGCGTATGGAGAAGTACTGATGGAATGGAATGGAGAAATATTAGTACCGAACTAAGACTAGTTCAGAAAGCAGCCCTCATACTGAGGGAGCTCACCCGTCTGTTTTATCGTTCATACCCCGTGTATCTCTGGGACCCAGCGGAAGCCTGACAAAGCTGGCTTAGATTGCCATTAGTGTTTCTTAGGTTAGCTTCATTGGCTAATTGAGGTTTATCATGGTGGTGTTTGCATCTTTTTGTATGTTTTTATTGGTAGGTGTTCTAGCATTTTATTATGAACATTTTCAAACAGATGTTGAAATAAATTTACATTGAACATCTGTATACCTACCATCTAAATGCTACAGTTACTATTTTACTGTATTTTCTTTACTGTATATCCTCCATCTACTCATCGTTATTTTCTTATTTATTTCCAAGTAAATTGCAGAAATCAACATTCTTTTTCCTAAATATTCAGCATGCATGCGATTAGCTAAAATTCAATAGTTAAGTTTTTCCTGTCGTATAAAATTCACATACAGTAAAATGCACAGATCTTGAGCATGCGTTTGCTGAACTTTTACAAATGTTTATGCTTTTGTAACTCAAACCTCTATTAAGTTGTAGAGCATTACCATCAACCTAGAAAATTTCCTCTTGACACTTCCCAATTAGTCCCTGCTTTGTTTGCATTTTAATGAGAAATTGGAAGAAATTTTATTAAGGAGCACTAGTCAAATGGTGTTTTTAATCAGTTTTCTCTTTGCCTTTTTGTCTGTTAACTGTGCTGACTCCTTTTGGCCTTCGCCTCACTTAGATGGATCCTTCCAGTGTCCCATTGCTGGCGTGGCACTTCGTGGCAGTGCATAACTGTGTGAATCCCATGCTTGCTTTCTGCAGAGGAGATGTTGTTCATTTTCTTTTGGTAAGTCCTGATATGATGCTAGATGTGCTATAAAGTCTCTTACCAAAAGGTTTTCTTTTTTCTGATTCATCAGTAATTCAATATGATGTCAAAGAAATATGCCATCGTAATTCCTTGGAGAGAGGGGGACCTACTTAATTTTTACTTAAGGCTTTAATCATTATCATGGAAAACAGCTGACCACCCTCTGCTCCATGCCCTGTCATGGTATATTTCTCAGTTCTATCCCCTTTGACTAACAAACAATTAATAGTATATGTGTATATATAAATATGAATGTACATATATCTGTATAAATGACTTACCTGTCTACATATGGGGTGTTTATTAGACAGCAAATATCACTGAATACCTACTGTGTTCTCTACACTGTGATGGACATAAGAAGCAATTGAAGGAAGTATAAAACATAAATTATTCTCTCACATAGCTTAAACTATTGTTTGAAAGGCAAAATCAGTATGTTCATTACTACTAGGGAGAGCAGTTTAAGGATTCAACTATGTGATGAAAATTAAAAGTTGGTATTTGTAGAGTATGAAGAGATTTGTATGGACTAGAGAGGCATGGAAAACTTTATGAAGCATATATTGCACCTACTATAGGAGGGGTGGATCTGTGTATTGGGAGAAATAAGATGAACTGAGTTACGGAGGTGAGAGTGTGCCTGTGTGATCTCTTCTGGGGTTTCCTAGCTCAGTTAAGCAAGTGCACTGCTGTCCACCTTGTTTCTCCAGCCAGAAATCTAGGAGTTGCCTTTTAGTTCTTCCTTCTTTTCTGCTCTATCACCACATCCTGTTGACTCTTATCTTCAAAACCTCCTGAATTTACTCTCTTTATGTCTCCCCCATTGCTGCTTCCCTAGGCTAAATCACTGACATTTTTAGCCTAGGCTCTGGAGTAGTTTCCTAACTAGTTCCTGCCTTCGGTGTCTTTACACCATCACCTCTGCCAGGAAAATTCTGTGCTCTCTTCCACTTTATCCTAGCTCTTAATTAGTACTGCCTTCTCTGACCTCCTGTATTAAGTTGGTGTTTCTTGCTGCATATACCTGTAAAACTTTTTCCTTTGATAACATTCAGTACTTTTAAAATAACTTGTCTAATATTTTTCTTCCCCAATGGACTGAAAGCTCCATAAATCTCAAGACCAACTCTATTGCTATATTTCAACCACTAGGACAGTACCTGTATATAGGAGATATATAATAAATTTTTATAAAATACCTGTTGTGGAAAATGAAGTTGAATATATGGCATGGACCTAGATTAGGGTTCGCAAACAATGGCCTGTGGGCCAAATCTGACTGGCATCTTGTTTTTGTAAATAAAGTTTTATTAGAACACAGTCATGCCCATTCAGTTATGTATTATTTATGGGTGCCTTTGTACTGCAGTGGCAGAGTTGAGTAGTTGGGACACAGACCATATGTATGGTGTGCAGAACCTAAAATACTTACTGTGTGGCCTTTTACAGAGTACGTTTGCTAATCCTTGATCTGGATTATGTATACTTGGCCTAGATTGGTTAATGGGAGCCATCATGGATTCTTAAGTTATTAAAATATAAAAATGTGATTAAGGTGATTTTTTTGGTGGGGATGATCAGTGTAGAAAAAGCAAAAAGAATAGATAGTAGGAGGGAAATCAAAGGTTTTGCTCTTGTAATAAAGCAGGTGTGAGGTGTTTAGATAAGGATGGTTAGTTATAGTGAGAGTGAGGGATAACATTTTGAAGGAAAGGTAAGGCTTCTCGTATTATTGGGTCTAGGGACTAAAGGACATAAATGAAACGTCACATTTTTGAATTTTAGAAGCATGAAATATTCAGAGTTAAGGTTAGGGTAGGTTTGAATGTACTGATTTGGAAGTGAAGGTGGGGCTCTCTAAAGTGTTGTACGGGAATGTTTTCTGGGCTGATGGCAATCCCAGTCTGGAGTATAAACGAGAATTCCAGGATAGAGAAGGTAGTTGAAACTGGAAATAAAAAGCTAGAGCATACATAACCTTGTTGGACACCCATGCAAGGGAAAGGAAAAAGAAAAGGCAACAGGAGAGGAGGCTCCTATACAGGCATGCGGAGGTAGGAGGTGAAATAGGACAGGACGGCATCATACCGAAGACAAAGAGGAGAGGTTTCGGGGCAGTGTTAGTTCCAGGGGGATACAGTACCAAGGAAAGATCAAGGAAGAACACCAATGATAAGACCACTGGATCTGCAAGAATTAGTTCATTAGAAACTTTTCAGAGGACTAATTTTCAGTGGAATGGAGGTAGAACTAGATTGTAGAGCCTTGTTGAAGAAATGGGTATCTAGGAGAGCAAACTGACACAAATACAGTGGTTGCATGAGGGAAGAGCATGGTTGCATGTCTGTAAGAAGTAAATCAAGGGGAGGGTTTTTGTTTTTTATTTGAAGATGGAGAAGCCAGTAACATGTTTGATAGCAAGAGAAAAAGGGCCCTTAAAAAGAAGTGATTGACTGTATCAAAGGAGGGGTAACACTAAACAGTGATGGAGAGGGTAGGATTTAGAGTGTATATGGATGAAGTGATTTTCTTTAGCAAAGACTTTAGGAAATCTTAGGAGAGTACTTAATGTTGGCATTGATCTTTTCAATTATAAAACACTTTAAACATATGCAAGATATGGAACAATTTGGTACTGTCTTACTATAATTTTACAAATGAGGAACCTGAGAAAGAAGAACTGAGTTACCCTTGGTCACACAACTGTAGTAGTGGAACTTATTCTTAAACCCATGGCTCTAGATGCCATGCTCTTTTACCAGAGCACCCTTTCTTACAGGGTAAGTGATATAGCGAAGTGAAGATGGGAGTACGTGAAGGGCCCCCATTAAATGGCCACAGTTGTTCGTTAAAGTGTCTGGTGAGGTCAACACTGCAGTGATGGGACTAGAAGGCAAAGAGGAAGTGGGACTTCAAGGGAAAGGAAGACATCTCAAATATTGCTCTGGGGAGTGTGCAAGAAAACTCGGGCTGAATTGAATGTCATGAACTTCAGGCGGGTCAGGCGTACATTGTGCTCTGTTTCTTCTTCAGTGCTCCATCTCCTTGGAGTGGAAGTGGAGAAGGCAAATTAGCAGGATGATCAAAGACTATAGGATATATGTGTACACATATATAAATAAAATACTGACACCTGAGGTTCTTTCGGGAAACTTTGTGTTATTTGTGCTCTAATAGTGTTATGTATCAGAAAAGTCTAGTTTTGTCACTAAAGCATTTTTTCTTTCAATGAACTTTTGTTTGACTTTTTCATACCTTGTCACCATCCTGTTTTATGCTTTAACTCTAGCTAAATACAGTCACTGATGTAAGGAAGTTAGGTTGTTCTGAATGATGACAAAGTAGGTGCTACATTATAGAATTTGCCAACACTGACAGTTGAACTGCTGTCCAGATATGCCTTGGATTTTGGTACAAATCATGGTGTGATGATTTCTGTCATTTGTGGTAGTAGTTTCTTTAGTTATCAATATTTTTGCTTATCCATACTCTTAAATGGAAATAATGTTCTAGGTGGACTGCAAATAAGTATCTAAAAATGTCCCTCAAACAATAGCTGATGTTTTGGTTGTTTTATTCCATCATCAGGTTAAGAGAGATGAATCTGGAGCAATTCATGTTACTAAGCAAAAGCATCTTCACCTATACTATGACCTCATCAATTTTACTGTGAGTATTCAAATTAACTGTCCCCATTTATGGCATGTAGTTGTTTTGAGTCCATGATGTATTAAAGCTATCAGGATTTCTGCCATGAACCATGCCTTTAGGATTATATAAAATATGGACAGAGTTCAGTGAAGTCTTGCTTATATTGAACAAAGCCTGAGTCTGGTATGATACCACATTATTTTTCTTGTCTTTCAGCCTTATGTCTTGCTGAACAGGAGTTTCCTTTAATGTCTTAATTAGGTCAAAGGGGAGTTTAAACAATTTAGGTGAATTTCTTTGGGATCATTGCTGGACTTTCTTTGTAAACATATTTTTATCCTTCCAAGTTTGTCCTAATCAGTTCAGGAACTTATATAATCTCTTCTTTTCTGTGGCTAAAAGCTTTGCAGAGTTCTCTCTCTACCACACATCTCAGTCCTAAGTGACTTTTTGGTGTAAAAAAACAAAATTCTTTCTTTTTGTGTCAATTTTTTATTTTTTAGAAAGTGTGTTAATTCTGTAATAGTGTAATTATAATATTTCTCGGTTTCTGTTATTAGTGCTTTTAACATATCAATACCTGGTATCCAGTGAAACATTCTACAGATACATGAATATAGGCAACCCTATATACAGACGGTGCTTCATTTTTGCAATAAAAAAGCTAAAAGAAAGTTTTTACCCCCCCATTTGATAAAACAAAACATTTTAGAATTATAAATGAAATAGATCTTTTCTTTATTATACATGATTTATATTTAGTTGCACATTGCCTTACTCTTGCACATAAATTATTGATTTAGAAATAATGCTTTTTCTTTTACACATTTCATGAAATAACTTTGTTAACCGCATACATCAGTGTCTTTGTCATCATCAGAACCCTTGTTGAGTCATCTAACACAGTTTTCTAGAATTCATCATCGCTTCTGCTTAAGACGTTTGAGATACAGCGCTCTGAAAACTGGCATATGATTCTTTCCCCAGAATTTTTTCCCAACCCACAGATTAGCTGTTCTCCTAACAGTATCACAGCAAGTACTTTCATTTGTCCTGTGGCTTACCCATGATGTGACCACTAACTGCATTGCTCTGTAAATTACCTTTAAAAGACTTGTTTACAGCAATATCACCACTGGTAATTGTGAAGTTCTAACCTCAGGAATAATTGCTAAACTGCAAGCATTTTTTTCTCTGTCATTCTCTCTTTGTTTTAATCAGGCTGTCTTTGAAAGCATTTAAAAACTATTATTGACTGAGGTTGTATGAGGCTAATAAAAAATGTGCCTTTCCTAAATGATGTTTTGTTTTTCAAAGTAATGTGATCAAGAGAGCATCTTATAGGAGCTCTTTGTAAAATATTTGAGTGTTAAACTGTTGTTTCTGAGAGATAATTTTTTTCTTGTGGGTGGGGGTTGGGGAGAAACAAAACCTTCCCTTACAGTAGTTACTATATGGTGATAGAGTATATCTTCAGCATATATCAAAAGAAAATTGATCCATTTTCAGCTTGGTTGCCACTGATACAGTATTATGCAAACAACCTTTGATAACTTGGTATAGATCATATAAATAAACCAACATCAATACCAGAGAAATAATGTGCAGGGGAGTTATTTGTTTCCTCTAATTTAGAATTCTAGTTGAGCAGATTTTAAAATTTTATTTCTTGGGCGGGATTGAGATTTTAAAAATATATATATATATATATATAGAAAATAAATCTTATATATAACCCAAGAAATTGATCAAAATGGCATCCCTTAGATTTTTAGCATTATTATTTAGTAATAATTTTAAATATTATGATAGTTATTAAAGAAAATTCAGAAGATATAGAGAAATGGAACAAAGGGCTCTCCTAGTAATTTTAGGGAGGTTGTGAAGGAAATATATATTTTAAATAGCTTCTTTTTTAAAATATATATTAGTTAAATGTTAACAATCATCCTTTGACCACCTAGGTTTATGAGATTTAATTTATTTTGTTTCATTAATGTCATAAAAACTGGAAATGCAAAGTTTGTCACTTTATATTTCTTTGCTTAAGTCATTTGTGCCAATATACCTCTGAAAAAACTTTAGCCAATATATCCTGTAATATATTTACTGAAGATCTTGTTAACCTTCTTTCAGACCATGAGGGTGTTATTTTAGCATGTCAAACTCAGTACGATGCTGTGTACCTATTGTTCTCTGGGCTGTTTACTGATTAGTTCATGCTGTGATTTTGTTGTCATCAAGTTATTAAATGCATAAGGTCCTCAGTGTAATGTAACTGAGTAACCAAGCTTTCTTATTGTCCTGAACGACGGCATGGGATGGACCTCACTTATGTTGTGTGTTTGAATTACAGTGGATAAACTCACGCACGGTCGTACTCTTGGACAGTGCAGAGAAGTTGCATGTGATTGATCGGCAGACTCAAGAGGAACTGGAAACAGTGGAGATCTCAGAAGTTCAGTTGGTCTATAATAGCAGCCATTTCAAATCACTAGCCACTGGAGGAAATGTTAGCCAGGCACTGGTAAGAGTGACCCATTATCTTAGTATTGATTTGATAAACTTGATATTTGTTGCTGTTTTGTTCTAGACATAGAAACTCCAAGGAGTTATCTTTATGTCTTGAGGTGTTTTCTTTGAAAGCCACTAGGTTGAGGTGGACATGGGTGTGTTTGTAAGTGTTCAGGAATGTGAACTAAAACAATGATTCCTGAAATGTGACTGATTTAATACTGAAAAGTTTTTAACGTTTATACTGAATAATGAAATGAAATTGAAAATTTATGAGAAAGAAATTATAAAAGCAAAATATTTTAGAAAGTTTAATATGACGGCAATAAGCCTGATAGATTTAAGGGGCAAGGTAGCCTGTGAGGCTTTGGAAATATTTGGAAATTGGTAAGGGCATGAACAGGTATGGTGGTTGTGGGAATTAAAAGGCAAAGATGACTTTGAGAGAAAGAAAGAAGATTCTTTAGGAGTAGGATATGGATGGAATATTGGTACCGGGAGAAAGGAAAGACATAAAAATCATGATCTTAGTATTACTTTTATTGTATTTTAAGCAACCATAATAATAACCCCTAGCAATTTACACAGATAGAGTTTACAGTTAAATTACTTTAAATTGTGATCTCATGTTTTCTAAACCAGTAATCTTTGAGCAGGAAATTATACTATTATGAGGCTGCCCTGGGTAATTTCTTAAAAAAAAAAAAAAAAAGTAATGATGGTCATATTTAATGAGTGTCTGCTGCATGTTATATAGCTATTGCCCAAATCTCCCTGAGATATTATAACTTCAGAGCATAAAATATGCATGAAAGGGTCTTCCAGCCTCAGAATTTAGAAACCAAGAAAATCCAGAATAGAAATAATAGGAGTGCAATAGAATTCACTAAAGTAGGAATAATTGCTGTCTCACTTAGATATTTTCTGGTGTATGAATGCTTATTAAAATTACTTAAAAATATTCTTTCTTTTCAGTCAGAGTTTAAATTTGTAATTTTGGCTAAGATAGAATATTGGGGACTGGATTTATGCTCCTGTCTGGGGGGAAAAATTAAAAAAAAGAAACACCAGTTTTCAAGATACTAGATATCAGGTAATAAAGGACAGCAACCCTGACAAAATGGGAAACAAATGGCATGAGTCCTGTGAGTGTCCCAACATCTATACTTGAGAATTTCCATGTAGCTTATGGGGGAGAAATGCAGTTGAAGCTTGGAGTGTTCCATGAGTTGAGACACAGCTGAGACTGCAGGAAGACAAAGATGGGTCAAGCAGGCCAGAGTACTGGCGAGGAGAACATGCTATATAAAGAGTTCTTGGGTTTTCAGCAGACTACTTATCAATAGATGCCTACGAGGAAACTATCCAAGACTGGGAAAAGAAATATTTGTAAGATTTAGAAGGAACTATAGCCAGTGCTCTCACAGGCTTGTTTATACCAGTCAGATGGAAAACTTCATGATTCACAGGGCCCTGCGTAAAGTACTTGGGGGCATCTCGCCTTACTAGTGGGGAATAATTAGGACTAGAGTAAATACTGCTCTTGTCCCCACTAACATTTAAAAACAAGACTGGAAAGGAACAAACTGTTTCCAGGTAACTTAACTCCTCTCAGAACAAAGCACAATAATATTAATAGGAATATAGAAATTTCCAGGACCCAACAAGGTAAAATTCACAATGTCTGCCATCCATTCAGGGATTACTAGGGATGCAAAGAAGAAGAAAAACACAACTTATAATGAGGAGAAAAATCCATCAAAGCTGACTTAAACCTGAAACAGATATTAGAATTAGCAGACAAGGATGTAACAGTTATTATAGTTATAGTCCATGTGTCCTAAAAGTTAAATAGAAACATGGAAGATATTACAAGATGTAAATCTAACTTCTAAAGACAAAACTATGGCACTTGAGATGAAAAATACACTGGATATAAAACAAAAACTAACAAAATTAATAGGAGAGAAATTTACAAATATAGTTTAGAAATTTAAAACTTCTTCCTCAGTAATTAATAAAATTAGTAAACAGAAAATCACTAAGGGTATAGAAGACTTAAAAAAAAACAAACTATTGACCATCTTGACTGGATAGTTATAGAATATTCCACCCAACAGAAGCAAAGTACAATTTTTTTTCAAGTGCACATGGAGCATCTACCAATATAAGTTATATGACAGGCCATAAAACAAACTTCATTAAATTTTTGGAGAAATCATCAGGGACACTCTGGATATAATCAAATATTCAGAGATTAAATAACACTTTTATAAATAAACCGTAAGTCAAAGAAAAAAAATCTCCAAGTAAATGAGAATATATTTTGAACTAAATGAAAATACAACATATCAAAATTTTTGGTCTACAATGAAATCAGTTTTTTGAGGGCAATTTATAGCCTGAAATACACTAAAAAAGAAAACAGATCTCTCAACTAAGTGACCTATGCTATCTTATTAAGGAAATAGAAAAGAAGAGCAAAATAAAGTAGGCTGAAGGAAGAAATAATAAAGATGAGAATATAAATCAATTAAATAGAAAGTGGACGAACAATGAAAAATCAAAGAAACCAGAAGTCAGTTATTTAAAAGGTAAATCAAATTTATAAACCTCTAGTGAGACTAATCAGGGAAAAAAGGGAGAAGGCACAATCACTGATATCAGGCAGGAGAGTGATCATGTCACTACAGAATCTATGAATATTAAAAAGATAATATAAATAACTTCATGCCAATAAACTCAGTCATTTTAGATGAAATGGAAAAATTCTTTGGAAGGCACAAATTATCAAAGCTGACTCAAGAAGAAATGAAAAATCTAAGTGGCTGTACATCAATTAATTAAATAAATAAATTTTCTGCAAAGAAAGTCCAGACCCAGGTACTTTCACTGGTGAAGTCTATCATATTTTAGGGGAAAAAAAACATACAAACAAACCCAACACCAATTTTGCACAGAAATCTTTTTAAAAATAGAGGAAAAGGGAGCACATAAATTTTTTATGATGTTAGCTTATCTCTGATAATAAAATCAGACAAAGACATTATAATAAGGAATATTACAGACCAATGTCCTCATAAGTATAGAGGCAAAAATCCATACTATATTAGCAAATAGAAACCAGCAGTATATAAAAAGAGTAATTGTGATTAAATGGTGTTTATCCAAGGCATTCAAGACTGATTTAACATTAAAAAGAAATCAATGTAATTTGCTGTATTAGTTAATGTAAAAGAAAAACCATAATATCTCAAAAGAGAAAGGAAAAGCTTTGACAAAATTGAACATCCAGACTATTTGGACTTCCGGCCAAGATGGAGGCATAGGTAGATACACTTTGCCTCCTCACACAACCAAAAGAAGGACAACAACAAATTTAAAAACTAGAAACAACCAGAACTTACCAGAAAATCAAACTGTATGGAAGTCAACAGCCAAGCAGTTAAAGAAGAAACACTCATCCAGACTGGTAGAAGGGGCAGAGGTGGCAGCTGGGGCAAAGAGGATGTGTGGCAAGGCGGGGGCTGGAGGACTGAGTGGGCGAGACAGCAGCTGGCAGTCCCACATTTCTGTGCGGGTAAACTGGGATGACCAACTGGGGAGTGATACAGACCATACAACCCAGGGTTCCGGTGTCTGTAAAGAAGCCTCAAAAACCTCTGGCTGTCAAAACCTATGGGGGTTGCAGTGGTGGGAGAAACTCCCAGCCTCACAGGAGAGTTCGTTGGAGAGACCTACCAGGTGCTAGAACATACACACACCCACCCACTGGGAATCAACACCAGAAGGGCCCACTTTGCTTGTAGGTAGCAGGGGAAGCGACTGAAAGCTGGCCAAGAGCCAAGCCCTCCCCCACATATAGTACCACAATGTGGCAATGTGGATTACCCCGCCCTGCTGAACACCTAAGGCTCTGCCCCTTACAATGTAACAGGAGTGCTGAGACAAAGAAATATGGCCCAAATGAAAGAACAGATCAAAACTCCAGAAAAAA
Source organism: Mormoops blainvillei (assembly GCA_004026545.1). Taxonomy (NCBI): domain Eukaryota; kingdom Metazoa; phylum Chordata; class Mammalia; order Chiroptera; family Mormoopidae; genus Mormoops; species Mormoops blainvillei. Next base: position 464,161 of record PVJD01000086.1, on the reverse strand, counting down.
TACAACTAAGCTATGAAGAGATAGTCAACCTATCGGATGCAGAGTTCAAAACACTGATAGTCAAGATGCTCACAGAAGTGGTTGAGTATGGTCGCAAAATAGAGGAAAAAGTGAAGACTATGCAAAGTAAAATAAAGCAAAATACACAGGAAACAAACAGTGAAGGACAGGAAACTGGGACTCAAATCAACAATTTGGAGCAGGAGGAAGAAATAAACCTTCAACCAGAGCAGAATGAAGAAAGAAGAATTCAAAAAAATGAGGAGAGGCTGAGTAACCTCTGGGACAACTTTAAACATCCCAACATCCGAATCGTAGGGGTGCCAGAAGGAGAAGATGAAGGGCAAGGCACTGAAAACTTATCGGAACAAATAATGAAGGAGATCTTCCCCAATCTGGCAAAGGAAATAGACTTCCAGGAAGCCCAGGAAGCTCAGAGAGTTCCAAAGAAGTTGGACCCAAGGAAGCACACACCAAGGCACAGCATAATTACGTTACCCAAGATTAAAGATAAGGAGAGCATCTTAAAAGCAGCAAGAGAAAAGCATGGAGTTACCTACAAAGGAGTTCCTATGAAACTATCAACTGATTTCTCCAAAGAAACCTTACAGGCAAGAAGGGACTGGAAAGAAGCATTCCAAGTCATGAAAGGCAAGGACCTATATCCAAGATTACTCTATCCAGCAAAGCTGTCATTCAGAATGAAAGGGCAGATAAAGTGCTTCCCAGGTAAGGTCAAGCTAAAGGAGTTCATCATCACCAAATCCTTATTATATGAAATGTTAAAGGGACTTACAAAAAGAAGATGATCAAAACTATGAACAGTAAGATGACAACAAACTGACAACTTTCAACAACTGAACCTAAAAACAAAAACAAACTAAACAAACCACTAGAACAGGAACAGAATCACAGAAATGGAGATCACATGGAGGGCTATTAGCAGGGAGGGGGAGGGGGAGAATGGAAGAAAAGGTACAGGGAATAAGAAGCATAAGTGGTAGGTACAAAACAGACATGGGGAGGTTAAGAATAGTACAGGAAAGGGAGAAGCCAAAGGACTTATATGTATGACCCATGGGCTTGACCTAAGGGGAACAGGGAATGCTGGTAGGAGAAGTGGTTTAGGATGGAGGGGAATAAAGGGGAGAAAAAAAAATGGGACAACTGTAATAGCATAATCAATAAAATATCCCAAAAAGCTCAACACCCAGTTCTGATAAAACTCTTAGCAAAGTAGGAATGGAAGGGAACTTTTTCAACCAGTTAATGAAGGGCATTTACCAAAAGCCTACTTGAAGTAGTGCTGCCAAAAGCAAACCAAAACCAAAACCGCTGATTCTGATCAACCCTTCTCGAGAGAGAATACAGAAGACAGAGGAACATGGCAAAAGATTCATTGAGGACACGGCAAAATCCAGATGGAGGAAACTCTATGGAATAAGTGTTCCAGCTTCTTCAGTATATAAACTTCAAGAAAAATAAGGGGTAGAAAGAGATTGAAGGCAAAATCTATGGATTAAAAGAGACTTAAGAGACCTATCAGCCAGCTCCATAATGTGGGCCTTGATTGGATCTCGATTCTTCAGACAAAATGTAGGAAAAACAAAACAAAACATACAACAAAAACAGCAACATTTGACATTTATGAGACACTTTGAAATCTAAACACTGATTGGGCATTTGATATTGAGGAATGATTGTTAATTTTTAAAAGTATGTTAATGAAATTATTGTTATACTAAAAAGGATTCATTTATTATGCACATGCTGAATTTTTATAAGTGAAGTATTCAAAATCTGAGGTTCACTTCAAAATTATACTGTGTTATAGGGGAGTCATTGGGATTACAGATGAGACTAGATTGGGGATGAGTTGACAATTGAAGCTGGTTAATGGTTGCATGGGATTTATTATTTTATTCTCTATCTTTGGATATATTTTTACATTTCCATAATGAAAGATTAAGGTAAATTATCATGGTTATCTGCTGTTGACAACTTATATATTTTGGGAGGATTTATAAATATAAATGTATTTAAGCCTCCCAGAAACTGTGCATGGTTTTCAAAGATGTGAAAACTCAATGTCAGAAGTTGGAAACTTATTTAAGGTCATACCTAGAAAGTGACGTTGCTAAAGTTTGCAACCCAGATTTACAAGCAGCAGGTTTTATTTCTATTTTGCTGAGCCATGCAGACTCCTGTATACTATGCTGTTTTGTCTTCCTGTTTCTTCTTATGTTTAATGTTGATATTTATTTCAAAGAACTTAGAGGTACCATTTTCAACCAGCTCTATCCTTTGCCAGAAGTAGTGACTACTGACATTCAATAATGGGCAGGTTGCAATAGTTTTCCTTTAGATTTAGAAGTTGGCATGCTCCTCCCATTTCTGCATTATTCTGAAAAATAAATGTAAGCAGTGAATTACTTTTTGCACTTTGTGTTTTCTACCAGTTCCATTGACAGACTGCAACTTGCTTGACATTTTTCCCATTCCTCACTTATGAGGTGAAACCATGTTGACCTAAAATGTTGTCTCTGTAATTGACATTCTTTAAAACTTAATGAGACTTCTAATTCATATAACCTTTACCTTTTTTGTTTATTTTTTTTACAGGCTTTGGTTGGAGAGAAGGCTTGTTATCAATCCATCAGTAGCTATGGTGGTCAGATCTTTTATTTGGGGACCAAAGTAAGCTCTTCCACTGTGACTTAACATTTTTTTGTGTCTGGATAGTTGGGGCCGAAAGAGGTTGCTGGTAATGAGTATAGTGCATTACCTAGTGAATATTGATCAGCAGTAATATAAAACATCTATGGGTTAGATAGTCATGATTTATAGCTAATTAATTTGTTTTCTCCACTTTTAGGCATACTTTTAGTTTTGTTTAGATTTTAATAGGATGCTTTTCTTGATTCAGTGATATACTTTTAAAATCTTCACCTTTAGGTTTTCATGACCAGGAAGATATCTTATGGTCCTTTATTAGATCAGCTTATGATGTATTAAAATGCACCAAGGCATTTGACTTAGAATAGAATCATTGGAATAGGAACTTTTTGTATCTCAGTTTCTTCCTCTGCTTAAAAAAACAACATGGAGAAGAAATATTTTTTCCTTATTAAAATTCAAAATATTTTCAAGTCCATGGTATGAACTCCTTGAACTGTAGACTTATTACCTTTAAATATTTGTATGATTTACTTTTTAATGTGGAGTTTAAAAAAAATATTTTTAGTGAAGGGAAGGGAGGGAGAAAGAGGGAGAGAAACATCACTGTGTGGTTGCCTCTTGAGTGCCCCCTGCTGGGCACATGGTCTACAAACTAGGCATGTGCAACAACTGGGAATCAAACTGGTGACCCTGTGGCTCGTAGGTCAGCACTCAATCCACTGAGCCATGCTAGCTGGGGCATCTTCCTGTGCTTAAAAAACCAACAACAACAACAACATAGAGAAGAAATATTCTTTCCTTATTAAATTTCAAAATATTTTCAAGTCTGTGGTATGAACTCCTTGAGCTGCAGACTTGTTACCTTTAAATGTTTGTTTGATTTGCTTTTTAATGTGGGCCTTTGAAGACCCTTTATAACTACTATTCTTCTAAATGTAGTATGAAATGCTTTCACTTAAAGAAATGTAAAATGAACCCTGGCTGATGTGGCTTAGTGGATTGAGCACTGGCCTGTGAACCAAAGGCCTGGCCGTTTGATTCCCAGTCTGGACACGTGCCTGGGTTGCAGACCCCGTCTCCAGTAGGTGGCTCATGAGAGGCAACCACACATTGATGTTTCTCTCCCTCTATTCTTCCCTCCCTTCCCCTCTCTCTAAAGAACTTTTTTTAAATAATAAAAAAGAAAGAAAGAAGTGGAAAATGAGATGTGAGGCAGACAGATGTCTCCCAAACAATTTTGCGGAAGATGGTCATTTTAATTTCCTTCTCTTTGTTTTCCAGTCTGTTTATGTGATGATGCTGAGAAGCTGGAGAGAAGTGAGTTCAAAGTTATTTTATGTGTTAGAGTTGTTGAATTGATAAGCATCTTAATATTTATTTTGACTTTGCCGAAAATGATTATTTGGATTTGTGCTTTTTAATTTCAGAAATGTACAGCAAAACCATTGTAACATTAGGTTCTTGATTTGATAAAAACTCACTGTAAATTAGAATTAGGTTTGGCTATTTATATCAGAAAATTCAAAATAACAGTGCTTTCAACTGTTGCTTCAGGTTTCAACAGTGGCTTCAAGCTTTCTGCTATGTAAACGCAATCTGGAGGTAGGCAGAATGTGCCTAGTGCAGCAGCTCCATGGTCTTTAGTAGATACTCGGTTCCACCATCCTTGTTGTGCACTCTAGTCCTAAGGTCATATTATGTCTAAGTACGGCTGCTGGAGCTCCAACTGTTCAGTTCATATTCCAGGAAGGAGGAAAGGGAAGAGAAGGACTGGCCCTTGCCTTTTATGGTGACATCCCAGAAATACCAAACAACACTTCCACTTACATATCATTGGCTAGACCTTAGTCATATGACCCCAGGTGGCTACAAGGGATTCTTAGAAGTGTCCTTTAGCTGGTTTATTGCTGTCTCTAATGAACTTGGGATTTGTTACTAAGCATGAAGGGGTGAAAGAATGTTGTAATAAACAACTAGCCATTTCTGTTACAGTAACATTTTAGTTGTTTTCTTTTTTTATATTTGGGTCTTATGGCTGCCAGTATAGTATACTCGCTTATACAGTCATTATACTATCTAGTGCCTTAATAAATTATTTTTCCTTGGAAATGAGGTATTCACATTCTTAACATAATAATTATAGCTACTAAGCAGCAACTTCTGGAAAGACATTAGGTAGAATAGGAATTCTGACTTGTGCTTGGTTAGATAAAGGGATCTAACTTCCCTCATTTATTCATTTTAGAGAGTGGATCATCTCCTGAAACAGGATTGTCTTACAGAAGCTTTGGCTCTTGCGTGGTCTTTCCATGAAGGAAAAGCAAAAGCAGTAGTAGGTAAGTAAGTTAACAGAATGCTAGTGTAGTAGGCGTTTTTCTGGAGTAGAGAGAATGAATAATACTAATCACTCATAGAACACTTTTTAGTTTAGGTATTTTATAAGTAAGTTGTTACCAAACCTTACAGATATAAATGAAAAGGTTAATGATAAATACAGGATATAGAATTTTAAATGTCACTTTTTAAATTCTTTCATTTTATAAGCAAAGCTTATTAGAGAAGTACATTGATATGCTGCCTTGTTCAATAGATGTGAGGTGTCCCTATTATGACATATATCCAACATTTTGATACCTAAGGATTGTTATAAGTATATGTATTGTTAGCACAAGTTATAAACAGAAGATGTGGGTTAACTTCATTTTCATTCGGATTTTGTTTCCCTGCAGGATTATCAGGGGATGCCAGTAAGCGAAAGGCTGTTGTTGCAGATCGAGTGAGTATTTTGATACTGATTTGCTAGGGTGCAGCACAGATTTGCTTTGAGTATTTTCTAGTGATCGTTGGGCATGATTAGGGAAATGGCTACAGCCAAGGAGGCAGTGTGAAAAATAAGTGTGATTATATTTCTCTGGTGTCGCCATGATTGCTTTTTAAATTTCTTCCTATCAACTTTTTTTTTCTTGCACACTCTCTTGCGAAGATGATAAAGTAGTAAAATACGCCATTTTACTACTTATAGCAGAAATAAGGACAAAGCCTGGGATCTGCATTATGTATTTCTGAACCTAATTATAGCCTGTAGAATGTTGACATTTGTTATTTTTCATAAAGTGATTAGTAATTATGGGAAATATTATATATGCAAGTGTGTATGTATTACCCGAGGTAGCACAGAGGGCTGATGTTTTATTATTACTAATTAGCATTAATGTGATTAATATAATTAATGGTAATATTTCATATTATTGGCTTTGTTTTCATAGTCTAGACTTGGTTGAATTCATTTACTGTATTCATTTCTTTCCCTTTTTATTGTGCAAGTGCATGCCTTAGTAAAAATTATATTCCAAATTAGTTATAAACATTTAGAAAATGAAATTGGTTACTCTTTAGACTCACAAATGATTTTTCTCCATATCTTCTAATATATTTAGGGTTCTGTATATAATCTGTGTTCTTTAGGGAAAGACTTAACAGCAGAGGATTACAGAAGAGTTTAACCTCAACATTTCATTTCCTGAGCAACGTAGATGCTACTAAAGTCTAGAACCTGGAGATATATATATTTTTTAAATTAGCAAATTAGTACTAGTCCTGAGGCTGCAAGAAATTAGGCTGGGGTTTAAAATATTGGAAAATAAAGCCATTAAAATTTTACATTATATTTTAATATAATAACAATGCCTGATTCTGTATTATTTAGAAAGATCATGTATGTCTATTAAGTATTGAAAAACTTTAGAGATATATTTTAACTTCTATACAAAGCTATTTTCCTTACAGATGGTAGAAATCCTATTCCATTATGCAGATCGAGCTCTGAAAAAGTGCCCAGACCAGGGGAAAATCCAAGTGATGGAGCAGCATTTTCAGGTACACCTTCGCATGTACTTAGAATAGCCATTGGTAAGAATAGGCCTAGCACTCCTCTTTCATATTACTTGAGAATAGAACTTTCATGGTTTGGTTAAACAATTTTCAGTATTCAAAGCTTTGTTTCAGGGCTTATGGTACATTCTGTATGATTAAATTTTGAAGTAACAGGTCACATGGAAACAGGTAAGCAAAATGTTGGAAAGTGTTAGTGCTGAGCCACTCTTAGTGCTGTATGGAAGGAAAGGCTATATGTGTATGTATATGTAGGAGTGGGTATACCTGCGAACTGACATCTTATAGTGGCTGATACCTTGCTAATGACTAACATTTAAATTAACTAGGCTAGTTGAAGAAAAAGTAAACTACCAAGTTTTAAGTTTAGTTCTCCTAGGAGTACCTGTGACTTAATAACCAATTAGTAACAAAAAATATGATTTCTAAATATGCAAATGAAAGATATTTAGTTTTTCTTGGAATTCAGTGAAAATTGAAATCAAGGAACAATTTAAAGCCTGTACAATTTTTATTAGGTGAGTTTTACTGTTTGTGGTGCTCTTTAAGTATATTTGTTATAAATCTCATTTATACTGTTATTTTCAGACAAGTACAGGGGAAGGATGGGTGACAAGGAGTGATGTTAATCCATGATCAAGATTGACAATTACAGTAAATATCTAAACTGTTTAATGCCTATTGTGTGGCAGGCATGGTTACAAACCCTTTATACATATTAACTCATTTAATTTTTATCATAACTCTGTAAGGTAGATACTGATGTTATACCCCTTTATAAATGAGACTGAGGTGCAGAGAGGTTAAGTAACCTGCTTCAGGTTACATAGCTAGTAAAGGTTAGAGCTGGGATTAGAACCCAGGCAGTTGGGCATCAGGGTCCACAGCTGTACAGCTGCACACTGTTGTAGAACAACACTTCTTATTTTGCGTTCATTTTCATGAGCACAGAGAATGACCTTTAAACTGGAAAAGTCCAGATAAATATATTTAAGAAAATAGTGAAGCCCAGCATATGTGACATATTGTTACACTATGATTGTTCAAATCTCAAAATCCTTTGAATTATAACCCAGAATACTGTTTGAACAATCTGAGCCATTGTTAATAATTTGTAAGTAACTTTGGATCAGTTTTCAATTCTCAATTAAGCATGGATGCCTAAGCAAGGGAGACACAATTTATTTATTCAGGAGGACTATTTTCTTCTGAGAAGATGCTCTTTAGCCCACGTGAATGTGTCAAGTACATGCACAGTTGGCCACGGATCTACTGTTTTAAGTGTTTAATCTTAAATATATAATCCTAAAATAATTAGTTTGACTGTAAAAGCATAAATTTTTTTTTTTTTTTTTGGAAAGAAGAGTGAACTTCAAGAACTATCTACTGATAACCCCAGTGTGGTTTGTGAACATTTTTTATGAGTTTATGTAAAAATGTCCTTGTTATTAAACTCATAGATAGCCTTTTTGAAAGGAATATGTGGACAGTGTATTCATGGAATGCTTATAACATCTTGATTTCATTAAGAGCATTTGCCTGAATTTTCCATTATCCTCATGGCTGAAATAGATTAGTCAATAGTAAATAGATTTACAGCTAGATAAACATCCCTACCCAACGAGTATTCTTTGGTGGTTTAGTATTAGTTACCTCTTAGGACTTTTATATCCACGTTTTTATCTTTGATTTGGATGAAGATTTATTAAGTGACTTGTGGAATTCAGATGACACCAAGAATCAGGTCCAGAATGATCTTGACAAAGTGCTGTCAGAATCATTGTGAGATGAAATTTAACAGGGATAAGCATCAGATAATTAAATTGCTTGATACTGGACGGGGAAAATCTAGCTGGACAGGATTTCAATTGACACCAATTTAGTATGAGCCAGTAGTGTGTGAAGGCCCAGGTAAAGGAAAGTGATAGAACCCCTGGGCTGCCTGTTAAAAAGGGAAAACCTCGAAGATATTTTATAGACTGTTGACAGATTAAGCTGTCTCCCACAGCTGGGATAGTGGGAGGTTTTAAAAACAATAGTTAAAAAAAAATACCAGGTTGTTTAATCTGAGGGGAAAATAAATGGAGACATGCCTGCCTTGAGATGATGAAGGGCTGTCATACAGGGATTTACTGTATTGCTGCAGGGAGCAGGCTAGCAGAAATTCTGAGGGGTATTTCAGTTTAAAGTGACCCAGTGCTCACGTAAGAGCTCTTTTTTTTTTTTTTCTTGGCTGAGTGGGAAGATTTGAAATTCTGTATTATTAAAAAGAAACTCATTAGAAACCAGTAACCTCTAATCCAATTAAGACTGGTTTGTATCTTAGTCAAAATACTGAGAATTTGTCTTTTGCCAGCAGGTGGCACTGATGCCTGCTGCCTCAGTTTTATTCTTCACCTTTGAGGAGGGACCTCACCTTTTCCTTAGAGTCAGGATATATATACCATTCAGTATTTCTGCTTTCCTCCAAAGATAAATCAATATTTTGTCCTGTCTTAAGTATAAAAAATAACTTTTGGATCTTGTAATGTTTTTAATAGGCTGTGGCTTTTATTTTCCAAGAAAGATTTGAACCTATAATTAAAATTTATTTGTATAATAACTAGTAGAATTGAAAGAAATTAAGGTGATCTTTGTCTCATACATGTTGAACCTTGCTTTTTCTTCTGGCCAAGTCTTTTCTATCCCAAAACAAAGTCAAACACAGCAGACAAATCCCTTCTTTGCCTCATGCCACACCCAATAGCCTTACGCCTCCCGTTTGCCATTCTTTACAAAGCCACACATCTTTTAAGAGTTGTCTCCATTCCCTCACCTTCCTCTCATTCCATGCCTGTAAATTCTGTGGATCCTTTCGTTCCCCATATCAATGATACTCAACAGCACAGGCTAAACTTACTGGCAGAAGGGCTGCCAATTTGCATGTAGGCTTGATCCCTCAACATCCCATGGAGAGGCATGTGCAGACCGGGTCTGGCTGGATGGACTGAGGGTTTTGCTTTTCCATTTTCCTTTCTTTTAGGCTCTCATGAGAGCAGCCTTCCAAATGGCTTAAGTAGGGGAATCAACTGAGTTTGCTCAAGGTGGCTGTGCACTAGTTCTGGCTGGAATGTCAGCTGCCCAGCTCTGCGGCAGATCCTGTGGGAAGCTGAGTGTGAGTTTAGCCCTTGTCACAGGGGTAATTTAGAGCTACGCATACCACATAGCTCATTTTCAGGCATCTAGGAGATAGCCACCAGGGTTATCCACCAAACAGTCTACCTTGTCTCTTCATAATCAGATTCTTGAAAAGCAGACTTAAAATATGGAAATAGATTTGGCTGTAACTAATATTTTGTTTATGGTTTTAAATATTCACAATTGGTAAAGGCCTTCCCCGCTCCTTCCTCTCTTCCTTCTCCTCTTCTCCTCTTCTCCTCTTCCTCTTCCTCCAGCTTCTTCTTCTTCTTCCTTCTTCATTCCTTCTTCTTTTTAGATTCCCCATATAGTATTTGCCTTTCTCTATATGAGTTCTTTCACTTAGCATATTATCCTTTAGGTTCATGCATGTTGTCGAAAATGGCAAGATTTTATGATTTTTGTGGCTGAATAATATTTTATCACATATGTATATGTGTATATAACAATTCTTTTATCAATTCATCGATTTTGGCTATTGAAAATAATACTGCAATAAACATAAGGGATGTATATATTTTTTAAGTTGTTCTTTTCTTCAGATAAATACTCAGAAGTAGAATCGCTGGATGATATGGTAGTTCTATTTTTAATTTTTTTACGAATTTCCATACTGTACCTTAGTGGCTGCATCAGTTTACATTCTTACCAACAGTGTACATGTTTCCCTTTTCTCTACATCCTTGCTAACAGTTGTTCTTTTCTGTCTTTTTGATAATAACCTTTTTAAAGGATGCGAGGTGGTACCTCATTGTACTTTTTGTGTTTGTGATAGTTTGTGCTTTTAGAAGAATTGGTTCATTTCATCTAAGTTGTCAAATTTATGTGTGTAGAATTGTTCATAGTATTCCCTTATTATCCTTTTGATGTTTACAGAGTTTATAGTGATAACCCCTGCTTTATTCTTAATATTGGTGGGGGGTGTCTACCCTTTATTCTTTGTCAGTCTTGCTAGAGGTTTATCAATTTTAATGATTTTTCTGATTCAGCATCTCTTTATCAGTTTTATTTTTTGTTTTCAGTTTCATTATCATGTCCTTCTGTTTGCTTTGGATTTATTTTTTCTTTTTGTAGGCTTTGAGAGTATAGATTGATATGCAACTTTTTCTGTTTTCTAATTTCTCAGTGCTCCTTTAACTGTGTCCTCAAGTTTTGATATGGTGTCTTTTCATTCTCACTCATTTGAATGTATTTTTAAATTTCCCTTGTGACTTTTTTGTTGATTCTTGAGTTATTTAGAAATGTGTTGCTTAGTTTCTAAGTGTTTGCAGATTTTCTTTCTTTTTTTTCCATTTATTGATTTCTAGTTTGATTCTACTGTGGTTGGAGAACACACTCTGTGTGATTTCAGTCCTTTCAGATTTGCTGAGGTTTATTTTATGGTCCTAGGTGTAGTTTATCTGCGTGTATATTCTGTAGGCACTTAGAAAGAATTTGCTTGCTGCTGTTGGTTGGAGTGCTGTGAAAATATCAGTTAGATACTCTGATGGTTGATGGTGTTTCTGAGTTCTTCTATATCCTTGCTAATTTTTTGTCCAATTTTTCTATCAATTGTTATGAAAGGAATGTTGAAGTCTCTAGATAGACCTGGATTTATTTCTCCTTTCAATTCTTTTAGTTTTTGCTTCATATGTTTTGCAGCTCTGTTGTTTGATGTATACACATTTGGGATTGCTATGTCTTCTTGGTGGATTAACCCTTTTATCATTATAATTCCCCTTTGGTCTGTAACAATTTCTTTTTTGCTCTAAAATCTATGTTATACACTTCTCAAACCTATCTTTTAATTGGTATATTTAGACCATTTATATTTAAAGTAACTCATGTGTTAGTGCTTAAGTCTGTCATTTTATTTTTTGTTTTTTATTCTCTCAATTTTTCTGTTTTCTCTTTCCTGAATTCTAGTGAGTTACCTAAAATTTTTTAATGTTATGCCTTTGTTTTTCAAATTATAAGAGAAAGTTTATTTAGAAAGTTATAGAGGTAGCAGAAGTGAACCAGCTGGGCCACTGGCTCAGAAAACAAGTTACAGGGGCAGAAGAAGGGCCCTTTCCACCCTTCAGGGTCTTCATATGTTGTGTTGTATGTTCTGCCCAGGGTTTTTAGCTGCACTAGTGGGAGGAATAGGGAAAAATTTGTCTGCTCCATCTTCTTGGAAGTGGAATTCTCCTCTGTGCCCTCTTTTCAAGGCATTTCAAGGTCCCCTGGATAAAGAATGACAAGGAAGTGAGCAGAAATTTGGAATTGTAGATGGCGAAAGAGTTCAGGACAAGACAACTAAGAAGTGCTATTGGGAATGAGAACTGGCAAGTGGCATATAGTAGCAGAGACTGGCAAAGAAGTAATGAAAGTCTACATATGTATTCTAATGGCACTGTATTTTTATTTTTGTGGCAAAAGTAAAAAGACTCTAAACCACTTGTAACCTTGCACAATTCTTACATTTTCACTCTCACTTCCCCTCTTAAAGCCCCATTAGTTGTTTTCCATTACCCTTAGAATAAAAGTCAGAGTCCCGCATGTGCATGCCCTTCCTCATCCAGGGCCAGCCTCCTCTTTCTGTGCTCTGCTCACAGTCTCTCTCTCGGTCCCTCAAGGTTCTGTGCCATCTCTTACGTCTGGTCTACTCCACAGCTATTATTCCCTAACTGGAGCATTCTTCCCTACAACTTTTTGGTGAATGCCATTTTTTAGGTGTCCCCTTAAATGTTACACTTTGAGGAAGGCAGATTTAGGCAAAGGCTCCTTGTTACAAGTTTCTGGGGCACTTCATATTTCCCCTCTCTTAACTTTCATTATACTTCATTGTTACCACTTTTTTGTGGTAAAAGTCTTTGTACCAGGAAAAAAAGATGTGTCTGTTTTGTCAAATGTGTATCATTAGCACCTAGCAATGTGCCTGATCCATAGTGGATGCTTTATATAAATATATTTGAATTTCACCAGTGGTCTGGTATATATCCTTGTCTATAAGTCCCAGACAGTTATATTTCCATAGAATTGAGATCAACTGTATATAGTTGTATTACTGGCTTCTGTTCTTTTTAGGACATTAAATTAATTTAATTTTTGGATCAGTTATATAGTCATATGACTCAAAAATCAAAAAGTATAAAAATGTATACAGTGAAAAAATCTCCCTCCCGCCCCTAATACCATCTGCCCTGTTCCCATCTGCTTATCACCAGTGTTACTAAGTTTTTACGTATGTTTCCAGATTTTCTTTATGTAAATAGAAATACACACACACACACACACACACACACACACACACACACACACTTACCTACCCACATACCAGAATCCCCCCTTCTTTAACACAAATGATAGAAAACTATATTTGTGATTTTGTACTTTTTTTCCCCACTTAATATATCTTAGAGATATTTTTATATTCATTAATGGAGAATGCTGAGGATGCCTTTTTTGTAGTTGTATAATATTCCTTTATTTTTGATATTATTATAAACAACATTTTTAACTTCAATTTCAGTTTGATATGAGAAATACAATTGATTTTAGTATATCAATTTTCTATGCTGCAATCTTGCTAAACTTTCTTGTTAGTTCTAGCAACTTTCGTTGTATTTTTCCATCAGATTTTTTACATAAACATTCATGTCATCTGTGAATAAAAACAGAATTACTTATTCTTTCCAACCTTGATCTCTTTTAGTTCTCTTTTTTTGCTTTTTACATTGGCTCAAGTATGGTCTCTAGTATGATGTTGAATAGAAATGGTAAGAGCCAACATGTTTATCTCTCCCCAGTGTTAGTGGGAAAGCATTCGATCTTTGATTATAAATATGATACTCACTGTTGGTTTTCAAAGATGCCCTTTATCAGGTTGAGGAATTTCTCTTCTATTCTTAATTTCCTAAGACTTTTTTTCAAGAGCAAATGTTAGCTTTTGTCAGATTTTTTTTTCTGTGCCTATAAAGATAATCATATAGTTTTTCTTTTTCACCCATTGATATGATGAATTATATCGATTAACTTTTTGAATTTTAAACCAACCCTACATTCTTGGGATAAACCCACTTAATTATGATATAGTATCTCTTTTTTTTTTTTGGTGAACATCTGCATTCATGGTGAATAATGGTCTATTGTCTCCTTATAATGTCTTGTGTGGTTTGGTATTGGAGCCTCATACAGGTAGTTGTGAATTATTCCCTTCCTTTCAATTTTTTGGAAGTTTATGTATTATTGGTATTGTTTCTTCCTTAAATGTTTGATATAATTAGCCATTAAAAGCATCAAGGCCTTGAATTTTCTTTGTAGGAAGGTTTTTAACTACAAATACAGTTTCTTTAATATGTTACCTATTTCTTTGTTTCTTCTTGAGTGAGGTCTGGCAGTTTCTATTTTTAAAGAAGTTTGGACATTTCATCTGAATTTTCAAGTTTATCAGGAAAAAATTGTTCATGACATTTTTAATTACCCGTCTAATATCTGAAGACTATATTGATGTCATCTCTTTCACTCTTTATTTAGTTAGTATCTAATTTAAATCTGCTGTGGTCAGAGAACATATGTGGTATGACTCAAATCTTTTTCAGTTTAAAACTTGTTCTATGGCCTAAAATATATTATCTGTTTTAGTAAGTGTTTGTATATTCTGTTGTTGGATGGAGTGTTCTAAAAAATGTGAATTTATAGGCTTATTTAAGACTATTAATTCACTCTGTACCACTTCCATTATTGTCTTTGTAATGTAATCTTCAGCCTTGGTTGGTATTCCTTCTCTGAAGAGTTTTAGAGAAAGTTTTTACTTTCTGACATCCAAAGAGCATCTTATGATATGTGATTACTTTCTGGTTTTCTTGTACTGTAATCAGACAATGTTTTGTGTACTAATTCTGCTTTTTGGAGTTTATTTAGATTTTCGTGTGGCTGAATATATGACCAGTTTTCATCAGTGTTCCATGAGCACTTGAAATATAGTGCTTTGTGTGGTTTTTATAGAAACTAGTTCATTATCAGTCTGGTTTTTAAAATCGATTGTTAGATATTCTAAACTCTTACCCATTTTTTTCTACCCAATTTCTCACTGACTATGAGAAACAGAGTCCCCTGTTAAGAGCGTTCTTTTTTCTATTTTCCCTTCCATTTTCTGCTGTATGAATGTTGGTACTATATGCTTTAGTCTGTACTGTATAGAAATTTGGCATATAGAAATAGGAAATTTATTTTTGTTATGACTTATTTGTTCATTTAATATACTTTTAGCCTGAATTCTACCTTATCTGATAGAAAGACCCTTATATTTCTTTGCATGGTATACTTTTGCCTATCATTCTGTTTTCAATCTTTCTGGATCACTTTTTCTGCTTCTTATTTACAACATATTGTCAACAACCTGTAGAGATGTTTTATAAGAGCTTATTTGAGCCAAACTGATGACATACTGGGAAGCAAGATCTCAAGTGCTACAGAGAATGAGAGTTTTGCAGTTTCTTTTATACATTTGGAATAAAGGAGAGAATAAGGAAGGTTCAGTGAAGATGGGAGAAAGCAAGGTGGGGATAGCTCTGTGATTGGGTGATAGGATAGTTAACAAGGTTATGTGCTCCCTTGGGGGTTGTTATGTTTCTAAAATATTTGAAAACGAGGCACTTCAAAGATGTGTCAGCCTAGATGCACAAAAATAATGCATAGGGCTTGCTTAAGATGAAGAGAAACCTTTTATAGGCTTGTCACATGACTGACTACCCTTCATGACCTGCCCAGTTAGGAATTTATTAGGATCACCCTGTGAGGTTAATTTCAGTTAGATTTATTACAAAGCCCCTCCCCCCTTCTTTGTCCACAATAGCATTGGGGGTTTGCTTTTTGAGATTTCAGATTTTTGCTTTTTAAGATTTCAGTGTGAAAATCTCAAGTGAGGTAAGCCAGATATTTTTATTTTTATTTTTTAAAGAAAGGCTTTCACTACTTACTCTATTTTTTATTTGTACATGTACTACCGATATTTAGGAATATATATTTAATTCCAATGCATACCTTTATTATTCTAGCATTATATAGTAACCTTGATTCTCTATTTTCTTGGACATTTTCCTTGTTATGATAAAAATTAGTATGTTTCTTTTTCCTTCTTCCTCTTTAACCCTTCCTCCATTACCGGATTTTAACAGTTATCTTAGTATTTATTTTTATAATGTTAAACGTGCTTCTAATTCCAATTTTAATTGTGAGCTTTAAAGGATATCTTTTAACTACCACTTTACAGATGAAGCCAGTGAATCTTTTCTATCTCTCCCACCTTCTTTTCTTTTTCCTTCTAATTTGTCTTTATTGTAAATCTTTTTGTCATCGTTAGAGTGTCTGTTTTAGGCTTAAGTTTATAGTTAAATATAGTTCATGCTTATCCCCAGTGCTTTTGCTATAGCTTCCCCAGTCATTTCTTGGTTGCTGAAGCAGTTTCTTCTCATGAGAACAGTGTTCTTTGAGTTGTTGCATCTTCAAATTGTTGGTCTCTAGCTTTTATAGTGAAAAATGTTTTGGCTTTCTTGAAGATCTTGAAAATATTGCTCTATAATCTGTCATTGTATGCCCCTGTGGGGAGACATGAGGCTAGCTAAAACTTTTCTTCTCCCTTTCAAAATTGATGGATGTCTTTTCCTGGCCGCTTCTTAATTTTTGGAATCCAGTAACTTTATTGCATTGAGCCTCCCCATGAAATCATTGTAGGCTTTTTTTCCTCCCTGGCATATGATATGTTCTTTCAATATGTAGATGTATATCTATTTTTTATTTCAGGGAATTGTTTTGAATTATCTTGAGCTATTCATTCTGTTATATTGTTTTAGTTTTCTTATTTAGAGATTCCAGTTATGCATAGGTTGATGTTTTCTCTTTACCTTCCTCTCCCCCTCCTTGTGCCCTCTCTCTCCTTCTTCAGCCTCCTCCCTTTTTCCCTTTCTTACTTCCTTCCTTCACACAAATACTTCACTCACCACATAATTCTCTGCAGGCTGGATCTCACCCGTCACAGTACTTACCATATAATCAAGAAAATAAGACACTTTCTTACTAAACATACTAATGGTATCTTAATTGCTAAAGCCCATAAACACTTTTCATATCTTACTCATCCTCAATGCTGTATTAAACAGTGATAAATCACTCCTTTTTGATATTCGGTATCCTGTAGACATCTGTGACTATGTGTTCTCCTGATTTTTAACACGTCTGTGACTGTTAGTTGAATATTTTCATCCTTTAAGTATATCATAAATGCTGGTTTTCCTTGTGATTTACTCCATTGTCCAGTGATTTTTATCTTTATTTATTGTAGTCAATTTTATTTATATACCTTGTTCCCTCTCATGACTTGGAAATCTATAATTCTAACTCAGATATCCAGTTTCTTACTATTCAACATCTTAATAAAGATGTTCCTCGAATCTACCATAGCCAAAAATACACTTACCTTCTCCCTTCTGACAACCTCCCACATCTCTTATCTCATTTTATGACATCGTCAGTCAAACATCACTTAAATGAGAAATTTAGGAGTTTTTATAGACTTCTCCCTATGGCTTCCGACCCACAACCAAGTTGTCACCAAGCTCTGTAGTTTTATTTTTATAAATATTTCTTAATTCTGTTTGCTGCTTTATGCCCACTATCGCTCTCCTAGTTTTGTTACCTGTTTCTTTCTTTGACTACTGTAGTAGCCTTCTACCTTCAGTCTGGGTTTTCCAGATCCTCTCAGCATGAAATCACCAAAGTGATCTAAAGGTATGAGTCAGATGGCTTCACTCTCCGTCAGCCCTGTTGTGTGTCCTTAGAACTTAGTACCAGGCTAGGCACTTATTTCCTTATTTTATGTCTTTAATAATTTAAAAATATACTTTAGTAATTTCTACCTGATAATTATATTTGAAGTTTTAGCCATCTACCTGTGCTATTTGTAGTTCTGTTGATGTTCACTCATGATGCAGTATTTCATGAAGTGTTTTAAATTTTTATTTTGAGCATATTTTCAGTGGGGCTTTATCAGTAAGACTTATTTTGCTTGTGTCAAACATCATCTCTGGAGAGATTCTGAGTTTGCCTTTTTCAAGTACCTCAGGAGTGTATCCTTTTTAAGGATCATTTTAAATTGCTTTAAAAATTTATTTTTTAAAAATTATTTTAGAGAGGCAGGGAAACATCGATTTGTTGTTTCACTCACTTATGCATTCATTGGTTGATTCCTGTATGTGCCCGGCCCGGGGATTGAACCAGTGCCCTTGGCATATTGGGATGATGGTTGAACCAACTGATCCAGCCAGGGCAAGATCATCTTTGTGTTACTTTCCTAAGTACTAAGGAGATGGTATAAATTCAAATCCCAAATCTACCTTCAGGCAGGTCTTTATTGTGGACTCTTGGAGAGGACAAATTTACCTCTACTGAGTCCAGGCTGAGATGGACAACCTTTCTTCCCATCTTTCTTTGTCTGTAGGCAGATTTTTTTTTTCTAATTTCCTTTCACAAAGGATGCAGCTTTTCAAGAATCTGATTTAGGCTAGATATATATTTTTTTCAATTTCTTATGTTACAAGATCAGCTTTTTTTGGGCATTAAAATACAAGCTCTTACGTGACAAAAAAATTTGTAGGACAGTCTAAGTTGACAACTCAGGGCTTATTGCTTGGTTTTCAGTTCCCTTTTTTTTTTTTTTTCACTTTTCGACTCTGGTCTTAGGAGGTCAGCTGTGAGTTTTCAACAATGTTTTTAAAAATTTCCCCAGCATTTCTAGGAAGATTTTTCCCCCCACCAGGTTATCTGGCCCACTGTGTTCTCATTCAGGGTTGAAACTTGATAAAGCTTTAACACTTTTCAAATGTATGATTTCACTTCCTGTTTTTGAAGCATCTAAGTAAGATTTTAAATGTAGTCATAAAGAATATTGATCATTAAAGGAGGCAGACAGATGGGTCAGGAATAGCCCTATAATCCTTTCAGGGATATAGGTCCATTTTTTGATATTTCTCTCAAATAATAAGCATTTCTCCATTTTATAAGCATTTCAGTTTTGTTCTTTTGTGAAACAAGGGCTAGCATATAGTATTTTCTTCACATAGCGCCTTCTTCCTCCTGAAGGGATTTTTTTCTGCCAATAACCTGGGCCTTTTAGGATTTCTTTAAAAGGAAACCATTTCTCTGCAGCCAAGAGAAAGTGAAAGAGTACTGCTGAAATCTGATGCTTGGTGATGTGACAATTTTCAGTCATAATAAGCTATTTCTCCCTCAAACTGTTTCTCTTAAAAAAGGCCAACATTATAGGTTGTTTTTCACTTGATATGAATCTATATGTGATGAATTTAAAGCGACCAAAATATTGTGAAACTGAGAAGTTAAATCAACTTAAAATAGCCGGTTGGAGGATTGTGATAAAATATAGGCAAACTTTGTCATCTGAGGCACCAACAGGACCAACTAGATCCTATTACCATTTGATGTATTTTATTCTGTTCTTTTTTTTCTTTGTAAATTTTCTTTACAAAATTGTGAGAATATGTATTTTTTTGCCTAATGTTTATCATAAGGTTATTGTAAACTCTTTATAAACTTGTAATATTTACGTAATATTTATTTAAATGGAAAATTTATTTAACTATTTTCCCATGCAGTATATTTAATTCTTACTTCTTCCTCCTGCCCCCCTCCTTCTTCTGCTTCTGTATAGAAGTGAATATCTTAATGCATTATAATTTCTTTCTTAAATATATTAGGATAAATTTCCAGATAGAATTTCAGTGTAAAAGTGGTTTCACATTTT
The DNA here is from genome assembly GCA_004026545.1 of Mormoops blainvillei. Lineage (NCBI taxonomy): Eukaryota > Metazoa > Chordata > Mammalia > Chiroptera > Mormoopidae > Mormoops > Mormoops blainvillei. Next base: position 444,636 of record PVJD01000086.1, on the reverse strand, counting down.
TAAGTCTTTCAATACCTGGTGCCAAAATTGTTTACCAAAAGCATGGTATAAAGTTGTATTCCCCAGCAGTCTTCAACAGACCACTTTCATTTTATGTTGTGTCTAACCAGTGAGCCACTGGACAAAGATACGATGCTGATGCTTTCTTTATGGTTCCTCCACAGGATATGGTTCCTGTCATAGTTGATTACTGCCTTCTGCTACAGCGAAAGTGAGTATGCATTGCCTGCCAGATTCAATTATTTTGAACTCAGGTTGCCTTTTGCTCATATTATAACTTACTGCTATGAATTGTATGCATTTGACTGGAGAGGTTTTTTAAAAAAAATTGAATTTACAGAAATTTGATTCTTTTACAATATTCAGTCCATTTACCTAATAAAGTTAATTTTTCCAAAATAGATGCTGTGGGTGTATCATCTATGTGTTTGTGTGGCAGGATAGTAGAGGTGAAGAATATAGCTAACAAGAGAGCAATACTACTTAAAGATCTGAAAAGCAAAAGTGTGTGATTCATGTACCATATATATACTCTTTTATGAACCATCACTAAAACACAGTATTTCATACCACCCAAAAAAGTGCAAGATTCATTGTGCTTCTACAGTGTTGATGTTTAGAGCCTTTTTGTTTAAAATAAATCAGTGTAAATAACTTTTTTTTTTTAGTTATTCCATTCCAGTTCTTAAGCCCCATCTTTCTAATCAATATTCAATCTTTCACATAAAGAGCCTGAATTAAAGTTAAATTGTAATTCTGTACTCTTCAGGATCGTATTCTGATTGATTTTCAGGCATATGAGCCCTGTGGTTTAAGGATATAAGAGATTTGTTTAGAACAGTCAAAGGAGATTCCTGGTTTTCTGGCCATGTTTTATTTTTAACTTAGTTAATTAATTAATTTATAATATTTAAAGTGTACAGTTTTATTTTTATTATTTTATTTTTCAATTCGAGTTGACATTCAGTATTATTTTAATAGTTTCAGGTGTATAGCATAGCAGTTAGACATTTATATAATTTATGAAGTGATCCCCCTGATAAGTCTAGTACCCACCTGGCACCATGTGTAGTTATTACAATATTTTCTAAAAATATTTTATTGTTTATGCCATTATTGCCTTCTACATTACTACAACTACAGTTGTCCCAATTTGTCCTCTTTGCCCCCCCTTCATCCAGCTCACCCCCCACTTCCATAGTCAATCCGCACACCACTGTCCATGTCCATGGTTCCTTCATATATGTTCTTTGACTGCTCCCTTCACCTTCTTTCAATCAGTCCGTGCCTCCCTTCTCCCCTCTTATAGCTGTCCGTCTTTTCTTGATTAGGCTTTGTTGCTTTATAGTAACTACGTAATTCAACCAGCCTGTACTGGTTCACAAATTTTCTACACTTTCAATAACAGTTCCCTACATGTGAGGTATTTTCCTAAGCCCTTTTACATTAATTTATCTAATTTTTGTAACAGTGAGATAGGTATTATTATCTTCACTTTATGTAGGAGGTCCCAGGGGTAGAAAGCCATTAAATAACTTACCAAAGCTCATTGACATTTCTTTTGGGGAGCAAAGGCAGACTAATACAGGCAGTCTAGCCCCTGGACTCTTGTTCTTAACCACTAGCTTGTACAACATTCTGAGTGGTAGAGAACAACTGTGAGGACCTAATACAGATTCTCCTAAAATTCTATACAACACTGACTTGAGTCATGAATCTATTTATATTCAGGTATCCTGAATCATAAAAGATCAAGTCATACTTTAAAAGTGGCTGTGATGATTATCAAGAAGGCAGTTACTTGCTGTCAGATCTCTAAGTCACAAAGAGCTGTAGAATCTGCTTCTTCAGGGCTAAAATTTATTCCAGTGTTTTTGCTATAGTGTTATATATAATTATCCATTGAAATATGTTGTATTGCATTCACAGCTGGGATGTCGTTGAGAACATTGTTTTATGTTACGCATTGTCTTATGTGGGCCTAAGGGAGAAATTTATCTCAAGTGTTAGTACCAGAAATACTTTTGCATCTTCTGCACAGCTAGTTCACTTTTACCTGATGGATTGTGTAGCTAATTACTGTTTCCTAGAAAGCCATGATATACTAACTTCACCCTAGCTTTTCTTTACTTAGTTTTCTGTTTACCCGACTTTTCATACTTCCTTGTTGTTTATCTTGTATTTTTTTAAAACAGCCTCAATAGTTTATGGATCAGTTTCACATATTTAATTTCTTTTAATCCTTACAATTACAATGTAAGAGAGGTAATTTTATCTTTATTTTCAGGTGAGGAAATTGATACTAATACTAAGTACTGGAATCAATCCAAATCTTCAACTGAGATAATTATAAATGAGATGAAGTACCTAAAAGAACAAATTTTTGTTTAGAGCAAAAAGACCTATCTTTATAAAATGGATTATATCTATGTAGAATGATACGTGGTACAAAGAAGCTATTCAGTACCTGATAGTTGAATTAATTAAATAATCCTGGCTTCTGGTTTGCCGGGTGACTTGTGATTATTATTTCATTGAATATGTGAATACTAGCTCAGTGACATAAAGTTAAAATGGCCCTAGCATTTGTAAGATGAAGGATTATATAGAGAAAAAGGAAAAAAATCTGGCCATTCTTTCAGAATTATTTTGTGCTAGCCTCAGAAGTGTTCTTGTAAAAAATGTAGCTTCATTTCAGTGTGGTATCTTTCTTCCTAAATTAGACATTTTATACCATCTTCTTTGACATTTCTCCCCCAGTTTTATTGAGAAATAATTGACATATAGCACTGTATATGTTTAAGGCACGCAGCAAGATGGTCTGTTTTTATATATTGTGAAATGATTACCACAATAGGTTCAGCTAACATCCATCTTATACAGAGACAGGAAAAAGAAAAAAAAAAAAGGAAAAAATGCTCTCCTTGTAATGAGAATGCTTAGGATTTACTCTAGTAACAACTTTCTTATATGTCTTATAGCAGTATTAGCTACTGTCATCATGTTCTACACTACATCCCTAGTACTTATTTATCTTATAACTGGAAGTTTGTGTCTTTTGACCACCTTCTTCCAATTTTTCCCTTCCCCCATCCTCACATCTGGTAACCACAAGCATGATCTCTTTTTGTAGGTTTTTTTTTTTTTGATTCCACATATAAGTGAGATCATACAGTAGTTGTCTTTTTCTGTCTGACTTATTTCACTTAGCATAATGCCTTCAAGTTTCACCCATGTTGTTGCAGATGGTAGGATTTCCTCATTTTTTATATACCTATATATGCACATACATATACATGCTACAACTTCATTATCCATTCATCCATCAGTGGACACTTGAGATGTGTCCATGTCTTAGCTCTTATGAATGCCATGAGCATGGGGTATAGATGATCCTTTCGGTTTCTGTGGTATCGGTTGTAGTATCTTATTTTTCATTTATAATGTCAACATTCGTTCTCTTTTTTTTCCCCCTTGGTTAGTCTAGCTAAGGGTTTGTCAGTTTTGTGTATTCTTTTCTATTTTTTGTTTTTTATTTTATTTATTTCTTCTCTAAACTCGATTATTTCAATTTTTCTGCTAATTTGGGGCGCTGCTTGTTCTTCTTCTACTTCTTTAAGGGGTAGTTAGGTTGTTTATTTAGGATCTTCCTTCTTAATGTAGGTGTTTGTTGCTATGAACTTCCCTGTTAGAACTGCTTCTGCTGCATCCTACAAGTCCTGATATTGTTGTTTCCATTTTCTTTTGTCTCAAGGAAAATTTTTATTACCCCTTTCATTTCTTCATTGGTCCATTGGTGTTTAGAAGAGTGGTGTTTAGTTTCCATGAGTTTATGAATTTCTCAGTTTTACTCTTGTTACTGATTTCTGGTTTCATTCCATTATGATCAGGGATGATACTTGGTATGATTTCAGTTTTCTTGAATTTGCTAAGACTTGTTTTGTGGTCTAACATGGTGTATCCTAGAAAATATTCCATGTGCACTTGAGAAGAATCTGTACTCTGCTATTGTTGGATAGAATGTTCTGTGTATGTCTGATAGGTACATTTGATCTGTTCTGTTGCCCAGATCACGTGTTTATTTATTGATTCTCTGGATGATTTATTCATTGAGAGAGGGGTATTGAAGTCACCAACTATTATTGAATCACTGCTTATTTCTCCTTTTAGCTCTATTAGTTTTTGCTTTATATATTTAGGTATTCTAATGTGGGGAATATGAATATTTACAATTATTATATATCCTTGGTGGATGGATCCCTTTATCATTATATAATGACCTTTGTTTGTCTCCTTTACCATTTTTAGTTTAAACTTTAAACTAAAGTCCTGCTTTTTATTTGTTTATCATTTGCTTGAAATACCTTTTTGTATCTTTAAGACTAAAGTGAGCTTCTTATAGGCAGTGTATTGTTGGAGTTTGGTTTTCTTTTTTAAATCCATTCAGCCATTCCGTATCTTTTAATTAGAGAATTTAATCTGTTTATGTTTAAAGTAATTATTGATAAGTAAGGGCTTTTTGTTGTTTTCTGGTTTTGTGTATTCATTATTCCTAGTTACTTATCCTTCTGTCCTTTTCGATGTGTTTCGATGTCTTCTGATATCAGTATGCTTTGACTTCTTTACCATGTTCTTTTGTGTAATTACTACAGGATTTTCCCTTGTGGTTACCATGAGGCTTACGTAAAATATCTTAAACTTATTTTACTTTCAGTATTTTAAACTAAAAGAAACCTCAGTAGAATTTGTAAACCTTCCTCTTTTACTTTTCCTCCTCACATTTTAGGCTGTTGTTCTTATAGTTTACATGTTTTTTATATTGTCTTACTAATAACAGGTTATTGTCGTTATAGTTATTTTTACTGCATTTATTTTTTTAACTTTCAAATCAGAATTATAAGTGAATTATGCACCACTATTACCATATTGCAGAGTCTAACTCTGACTAAGTATTTACCATTACCAGTGACGTTCCTTCTACCTCTTTATGATGTTAATTAACATTTTAAAAATTTCCACTCAAAGCACTCCCTTTAGCATTTCATATAAGACAGGTCTGAGGGTAACAAACTCTCTCAGTTTTTGTTTGTTTGAAAGTCTTTATCCCTCCTCTGTTTCTGAAGGACAGTTTTGCTGGATATGAATTCTTAGTTGGTCTTTTTTTCCCCCTAATATTTTGAATGCGTCATCACCTTTCCTCCTGGCCTGAAAAGTTTATGTTGAGAAATTACAGGTATTTCCTTGTATGTTAACTTCTGTCTTTTCTTGTACTGCTCTTAATATTCTTTCTTTGTCTTTGCCTTTGCCTTTTGACAATTAATTATAACATATCTTGGTGTAACCCTGTTCAGGTTCAACCCATTTGGTGTCCTTTGGGCCTTATGAATCTGGATGTCTATTTTTCTCCCCAAATTTGGGAAGTTTTCAGCCATCATTGCTTCAAATATACTTTCTGTGCCTTTCTCTTTCTCTTTTCCTTCTGGAATTCTCATAATGTGAATAATGTTTCTTTTCATGTGTACCATAATTTCCACAGGCTTTCTTGATTAAATTTTTTTTTTCCTTTTGCTTCTCTGACTGGGTCATTTGCAGTATCTTATTGTCCAGGTCACTGATTCTTTCCTCTGTGTGGTCAAGTCTACTTTTGAAACTCTCTAATAAATTCTTCAGTTTAGTTATTGTATTTTTCAACTTCAGGATATCTAGTGGGGTGTTTTTTTGTTTATTTGTTTTGTTTTTTGTTTTTGCATAATTGCGATTTTTTTGTCAAATTTCTCTCTTGGTTCATGCATTGTTTTCCTAATTTTGTTTAGTTGTCTGTGTTTTCTTGTATTTCACTAAACTTCCTTAAGAGGATTAGTCTGAATCCTTTGTCTGAGAGCTCATTGATCTCTATTTATTTAGGGTCAGTTATTGGGGCTTTATTAATTTTCTTTGGTGGTGTCACGGTTACCTAATCTTTTAAATGATCCTTGATTCCTTACAGTGATGTCTGTGCATTTAAATAATTGGGCTCCTTTTTCAGAATTTACAGGTTTGCTTTGGCCGAAACAGTATTTCACCAATTAGTTCGGGTTTCCGGGCGTGTCTGCTGGCAATGTCCTTGTGCAGATGGGCCTGCTATTATGGTCGGTTTTGGGGGGTGAGGCAACTGTTCAAACCCTGCTTGTAGGCATGGAGGTGGGTTGCCACTGGCTAAACAGCTAGGTAGGACTGCTAGTTTGGTTCCCTACCAAAGTGGGGCTGTAGGATGGGCTCCATGGTTGCCTGGATTCTCTGGTCAGGCTTCCTAGATGGCCAGGACTACATACTGTATTCAGTAGTAATGGAACTATGAATTAGTTTCCCTGTCCTGGCAGGGCAGCAGGATGAGACCTAGGGCCTGTATAGCTCATTGTTTCGGGACCTGAATCAGGCCAGAGTGTGTATTGATCGCTCTGGTCAGGGCAGGTCACCACTTTTGTTCTGCAGACAGGGTTTGCCACCAGCTGTGCTCTCTGTTCAAGGCCACTGTGCATAGGGTTGAACAATGGACTGTACAATTCCCCATGTGCTCTGGTTAGGGCTATAGACAGCAATGAACAGGGCTATGAATTAGAGTCCCTGCCTGAGTACAGAGGGAGAAGCATCTCTATAGCCAATAAAGCTCTTTGTTGTCAAACTCAAGCCAACCCACACCTCAAGTTCCCTGAACAAACAGGGCCATTGGTTTTGTTCTTCAGTCTATAAGCTTTGCTCACCTGCCTCTCAGCCACAAGTCGCAGTGGGTCACAGCGAGCCACAGCTTCCATGCACTGCCTGCAGCTCTTCTGGTCAGATAGGGCTAGAAGATACTCTCCATAGTGAGTGAGACTGTGATTCAGCCCCTTGCCTGGGCATGAGCAAACCAGGCTGTAGGGTCAGCAAACCTCTTCATCTGAGGATTTTATTCAGGCAGATGTGCACTCCACCAAGTTCCCTGGTCTGAGTGCACCTCTGACTTGGTTCTGTGGATGAGCAAAGCCACAGGCTGGGATTACTACTTGGGCTCTGCAGGTATGACATCCATTTGCCAAGATCTCCATGCTGGTGATTACAAGCCCCACCCCACTTCTCCATCACAGATTCCCAGTTGTTGAGCCTTGTAGATTCCCTGCAATTTCTACGGTGCAAGATCAGAGTAGAGGCTCCTGCAAAGTGACCCATAATGCTGAGGTCAGTGCTAGTGTTCCCCGCGAGTTGTCTTTCCTTACAAGAGAAGTCACAGAGACAGGGGAGACCTCTCCACATGGTGCAGCCCTGTCCTGGGAGAGGGACAAATAAAGTCAATGTTGTAGGCACTTCTGTTGCCTTTCTAATGCAATTTGTCTTGGTCTCTGCAGTATAGGGAGGCTCTTACGGTTCACATTCATGTTCCAGGATTCTCTCAGAGATGTCTTGTTCTTGAATAGTTGTTAGTTTTTCTTGTGAGGGGGAAGCAAAGTTAGGAACAGCCTGTATCGTTTTGTTGATACCACTAGCTTCTTCGACATTTGGTTTCATTTGCATGTAGGTTCTTCTCTTTTACATTCCCAAATTTTCAAAGTATCCGTGACATTAAGATTATTTTCCGGAATGCTCAGATTGTACATAACACAAATACATTTTACAAAATATAATCTAGTACTCCACCAATTTCAGGTAACTTCTTTCACTTCTAGGGTTATCATTTACACTAATATCTTTTTATTGAGTACATTGTTTTTATAGTCAGTCCTTTTATTTTTCACATGTTATTCTATTTCCCTTGTGGGTCAAGTTATAAACATAATATATATTCTGAAATTAATTTTAACTCAACATTACAACCATTATAATTACTGTTACCTCAGTATGATAACTCATAGAATCTCATATCCAGCAGTAATATTAATTGAATTAGTGTATATATGTATTCCCATTCATACTTAAGAATTCTTTTATAGTATAAAATTCTTTTTACTATGGCAGGGACCATATAGGACATACCAGTCAATGTTCTGTGGACACCTTTTTTGGTTAAAATTTGGCTTTAGAGTCTTTTCATGAATTTTTAAAAATCAGAAATGGCAAGAAATTTTTTGAAGACTTATACTTTTATTTTCATAATTTAGTCTCTGTTCCACAATTTCATTTCAATTTGGTAGTGTATATTTCTTTTTTAGTATTAGACAAAAGATATGTCTCAAGGCTTTTTATAAGACATTTAATGATTTGTCATTTTGCCTATACAACAGTCGTCATAATTTCAGTTTTTTTTGGATAGTGGGTCCAGAGCTTACTTGAACTGTAAGTATAACTTGAACATTGTTTAAAAATAGATGCTATGTACCATGACTGGAGTGGTTCAGTTGGTTGGGTGTTGTCCCACAAAGTAAAAGTTTTCCAGTTCGATTCCTGGTCACGGCACATGCCTGGGTTGCAGCTGAGAGGCAACTGATTAATGTTCCTGACATCAGTGTTTCTCTCCTTCTCTTTCTCCCTCCCTTCCCCTCTCTCTAGCATGAATGCATGCACAAATGAATGAATGAATAAAATCTAAAAATAGATGCTATGTTATTATATGTGAATTATACTTCAATAAAGCTGTTATGAAACAAAACAAAATAGGTACTGTATATAGATGATCTTGACCTCTTGGAGCTCATATTTCTGCAAGCAGATACCCAAAAAGAAGCCATCATTGAAATGACTTGAATTGTGTATAAATATGAACTAAAAATATTTCTGTTTAAAGTGAACCCGAAGTGGTATTTTGATAGCCAGGATATGTTCAGCCCTGTTGTTCAACATCAGGATTATTGTTTGAGAAACAGAAAGATCTTAATTATCAAGTGTGGTTGAAGAACTGGATGTTTTGGATATTGTTGTCTTGATAACTGTTAAAATTTTAAACATCAAATCTAGGGGGGAAAGGTGCCATGTCTTTAACCTTATGATATTTATATTGAAATATAATTTACATACCATAAAAATTCACCCTTTTAAATGTACAGTTCAGTAGCTTTTAGTGTATTTACAGAGTTGTGCAACCATCACCACAATTAAGCCATGCCTTTTTAAAGGAAATGTGTACAGATTGTGATGCTTGTATCAGAAAACAGAGCATTTTGAACATGATTTCTTGAAGTTCATTTGAACTTTGCTTTTACTTTTATAAATAAAGAGACCAACCCAAATTAACTTTAGATCTGTTAAGCCTCATTTGTATTTAGTAGGGATATATTTATTTGGTTCTTGTTTTATGTTTAGTATAGACCACCAAGCATGAGAATCGATGCTCTCATTCCCTTTAGATGAATTTACAATTATCATCAAAGCTGAGTTCTTCACTTTTTTTGAATAGTAAAATTGATAATGCCCGAAGTGAGTTTAGCCATTTCCCTCTATAAGTTTGAAGTTATGAATGACAAACTCCAAATAATATCTTTAATACGAGTTTTAACATCAAGTGAAGTTATGCAGAAAGAATGGATTTTCTGTTATACCGGCTCTAAGGAGGCTAAGATAGTTTTGAAGTTAGCCTTTCTGTAAAGAAAGACAGCACCTAGGAGTATAATACCTAAATACAGAAAGAAATACAAGAGCAAAAACTTTGCGTGTGTATTTTTTTCTCCCTCCTTCCCTTATACTCCAATAACTATTCTCCCAGAATGATGAGAACTTGTCTTAGAATTTTGTTTTATTTTAAGGTAGAATGCAGAAGGAGTTGCTGAGTTTTATTTTTCTTGCTTCTTTATTATAGCCTCTGACTGGATAAGAAAGAAACTTAGTGCTTTCCCATTAATCTTACCAGCATTGCATGCTACTGTGTGTCCCAGGAGTGCCTTGTTTGTCAACTTTTGTACTCTGTTTACTGAATTTTTAGCTCTTTAATTCTCCTCCCCAGGGCTTTTTGTGCTGAACTAAAATATATAATTATCTTCCCTAACATGTTGTTTTTAACAGCACATTAGAGAGTGCAAGCATTAGCAAATATGACATTTTCTTTAAATTCGTTAGTTACTTTGTTACTCTTACTTTATGTTTCTTGCAGTAAAGCTTCATTAATCTGTTTCTTTTACTTGGCTTGTAATTGGTAATCACAAAAATGTGATGGATTATTGATTAAAATGAAACTAACATGAAAAATATCCTGATAAATATGAAGCAAAGGGGGAAAATGATGCAAAAATTACATCTGTGGATATGAGAAAAAAATAAATGGATATGGATTTTCCCCCAGGGTATTGCAAATACTGTTTACTGAAAAGCAGCCATGCGTTTATCATCTGTCCCCTTCCAGGACTTCAAATGAGACAAGATCCTACCCCGCTCCTTTCAGAATCTTTCTTGACCTTTTTGTGAAACTTGTCATGAAAGGCCACATCTGTGGATGAACCATTTAGCACTTTTCAGAGTTAACATGATACACATATAAAGAGATTATACATTTAGTAAAAACAATAATAATACCAGCAGGTACATAGAATTAGCACAATTTTTGTATTAAAAAAAAAAAGGAGTGACTGAGTTTAGTGAATGAGTCAAGGCAATACAATGCATATATGAAAACTTGGAAAATGTTTAATTTTGCCAGTCATACAGGGTTTAGGCCAGAAGGCTGAGTTTTAATTCTGACTCTATCACTTGTTAGCTGTTTGACTTTCAGCGAATAATTTAACTTATTCAACTTTTCTTATTTGTAAAAGAAGTATTAGGAGAATTAAGATAATATATATATAAAGGTTTTCACTGCTTTTAATAAGCTTATAAGTTGAAATAGAAAAAGGATGATATACTTAGCAAACTGGATTTAATGGATGTTTGGAATGTTCCTAAATGTTTTTTTTTCCTTTCTCTTACAGAGATCTTTTATTTAGCCAGATGTATGACAAATTAAGTGAGAATTCAGTGGCCAAAGGAGTGTTTTTGGAGTGCCTTGAGCCATATATTTTAAGTGATAAATTGGTGGGGATCACACCCCAGGTAATGAAAGACTTGATTGTTCACTTCCAAGATAAAAAGTTAATGGAAAATGTAGAAGCTCTCATTGTACATATGGATATTACCAGCTTAGATATTCAGCAGGTGAGTTTATAGACATTCTACTAACTTATGGAATAAATATCTTTCCTTTATTGATTATACAGGGTGGGGCCAAAGTAGGTTTATAATTGTAAGTATGCTTTTGCCCCACCCTGTATTTACATGACTGATCGGGTCTCACTCTGTCACCTATCAACCCAGTTATTTGTTGAGCATTTTTAGCAAGATATTTCATAAACTTGTATTTGTCAATATGTTTCTTAGGACTGTTCTTTATTGACTGATCCATCTTTATCTGTTTGTTCACTACCACAGTTTTCATCCTGCAAGTGGATTTCAACTAGGAGTACTTTCACAAAAATAATAAAATATTTCTACTTTTAAGGATATGATACCATTTTTTAAATAAAAGAAAATTTCTAAGTCCAGAGTGGATGATTTTCACACACTGAGTTTTGAAATAGTGTAAGAAGCAAATTACAGGATGTCTCATTTTGATTAGCCAGCCCATTGTTTGATAGTTTACAGTATATCTGAGGTTTCTATAGTAAGCTTTCAGCCCTTAATTGAGGAGCAGTATGTACTGTGGCATAAGACATTTCACGGTTTAACTCTCTATTCGCATACAGTCCTAATAACGAGTATGCTGCTCCTGCAGAGGCACAGCGGTACAAAGGTGCTAAGCCCTACCGCGCTGAGTACGGGTAGCTTGCAGAGATCTTAGCTAGACCAAAAGTTTTCTTTAAATGAAGAGTTTGGAGAAATGGTTATTGTTTTCTTCCTAGAAATTTTTTATGCATAGCTGAAAGTTTGCAAAGTAAAGCCAGATCCTCTTTCATGTATGCTTTTCTATTATATGGGTAGTCTAGCATAATCTTCACAGTCTGAGAATAGGTCCAATGGTTTGAAAGCATATTATCAGCCTAGCTTTATCTGCCTATCACCAATATAGGTGAAATTTCTAATTTCTTCTCTTTCCAAGATTTTTAGCTTTCCCCCAATACTATGTAAATAAATTCTAATCTTTTTCATGTTAAAACAGTTTTAAAAATCTTTCCCTCAGTTTCACTTCTCTCCATCCCAGTTCTGCCTCCCTTCTTTCCCTAGGTTTCCTGCTACCCCATCATACTCTTCCCAGGCACAGATTTCTTGAAAGTGTTGTCTGTGTTGCTGTTTCTGTTTTTTAAATCACTCTAATAACTCTTCAACTTTGCCTTCACCTCAGTTAGCAATGACCTCCATGCCCACTGTATCGACCCATATTTTTCAAGTTTTATTTACTCTTTCAACAGCATTTGTTCATTAATTCAAGGAGCACTTATTGAGTGTCAGACTCTGAGGATGCTTCAGTGACCCTGATAGACCGAGACTTGTCTTCTCATAAGGGCTACATTTTAGCAAAAAGTTGATAATAAACAGATAAATAAGTAAACAAATCAGAACCATCCAAAAACAAGTGTTATGTTAAAAGTCAAACAGGCAGTCTGGTAGGGAGAGAATGAGTCTACTTTAGATTGGCTCATTATAGAAGAGTTTTCTGAGGAAGTAACATTGAGCCTGGAACTGAATGGCAAGAATAAATCAGTAATGCAAAGACCTTGGAGAAGATTGTTATAGGTAAAAGCAACAGCTAATGAAAGAAAATACACACCCACACACCCACAAACATATTTATATGCATGCCTTGGGTGTTAAAGTAACAGATAAAAGGTAGGCAGACACAGAGCTTTAAAAGAGAGAGGTAGGCCTTTCAGGGCAAGGTAAAAGTTTTAAGCGAGAATGTTCTGGTTTGCTTTTGCTTAAGGGGTAGCAGAATGAGGGGTTAGGGCCAAGACCAGAAGAAGCAAGGAGACTCGTTAGGAGCCAGTCCAGCAGGTGGTCCTGGCCCGTGATGGCAGCAGTGAGATGGAGAGAGATGGCCTGATTTTGGATATGTTTTGGAGGTAGAACCGGTTTGCTGATGAATTGGATGGGGAGGTACAGGGGGTGGGGGGCGGAGAGAATTTAAGGGTGATGACTAGTTTTTTGGCTTGAGAAACAAAGTACTGATTTCTTGAAGAAGTTTGGAAGACTAGGGTAGGTCTAAGTTGGGAGACAAAATCAGAAATCCTGTTTTGCCATTTGAGATAGGTACTAGATATTCAGGTAGAGATAGCAAGTAAGTGATTATATGTTTCAGAGGGTAGATTAGGCCTGAAGCTGTAAATGTCTTAGTCATCGGTAAAGACGTGTGATCATGGCACTGACGGAGGAGGGTAGTGGGAGGAGAGGTACCAGAACATGCCTTTGTCTAGAAAGCCCTCCCATGACCCCTCACTTTCGTGTTTCCTCTTATTTCTGCTGCCCATTATCATTCTCTTGTCAACCTCTACTCTTGTCCTCAAGCCCTGAGCTCATCACTCTATAGTGTAGTACGGCTCTCATAGGAACGGAATACGGAGTACTCTATGCTTCAGTCATCTCTATTCCTCTTCCTAAATATTTCTTCAAATTGATTTCTCTTCATCTTGAAACATTTTGAGCTCCTTACTGCTCTGCTAGAGAGTTCCCAATTTCCTTCTGTGCTTTGGCTCACATATATGCATCCTTTAGGTCCTAGCTTAAATATTGCTCCCTCAAGGATGAACTTCTGAATACTGCAGACCAACTCAGGTTCTTTTATAACACTTACCACAGTTGTAAATGAATTGTTTGTGTAATCGAGTACCTTCCCTAACCAATAGCTCACATGCCATTTTGTGTCCCTCCCTTCTTTTAGTTAGTGTCCAAGATGAGCGGAAGTTCTGTAAGGGTAGAGACTAGCTCTGGGTTTGTCTTATCCATTACTTTATTCCTAATGCCTGGGAAAGGCATATAGTAAATGCTTTTACTATATTGGCATTTAGTAAATATTTGTAGGACTATTAACCAAGGGTAAAATGAATATGGAAAAAGGAAGAGTAGAGATGAAATAAAATTAGACAGCGGAGGATGTTTAAAAGTAGCTATTTATTATCCTATGAAAAGCAGTATTGAACTTACAACAGCTCTTAATATGGCTTTCTGGTTGAGTACTTCAATGTCAATTATTTTTCAGAGAATGAATAGGAAAAATTAGGGAGGAGAGTTCAAGATCTCCATTCTCAAAGGCTTAAGGGTAATAATTGGTTAGACTTATTGAATTGCATGGACCAAGCAACTTTTCCTTTTTACAGGTAGTTCTCATGTGTTGGGAAAATCATCTATATGATGCTATGATCTATGTTTACAACAGAGGCATGAATGAATTTATTAGTCCAATGGAGGTAAGATACTTCCTACCTTGGACACATATTTAATATTGTTGTTTAATTATTTTTCCTTCTTCTCTATTTGCTTTGAATTGTTTCTGTTCTCATGCAATCATTTTAAAATTTCTTGTAGATTTATTAGACTTATATCCACTAGGGAATTTATTAAGGAGCCTTTAATTTCATATTTTCTGCCATTGCTTTTTTATATCTGCATAAGTAGGTATTTAAATCCCAGGGAACAATATATAAAATTAAAAGTACTGCATGCCTGTTAGACTTTAAGTTTTTTTTTTGAAGAATTTTTGATATTATAATAGCTTTTCCAAAAGATACTAGAAATTTATTGTATATAGTAAATATACTATTGAGTAATACTATTTGTAGATATATTCTGCTGGGGGGCAGTCCTGAAAATGTTGGGAGGCCATGATTTGTTAATTGCTGATTTGCTTTTCCAAGTTTAGAGTTTTATAGCATTCATTACATAAGAATAATTTCTTATTCTCCTTGCCATTAGAAAGGAGTATCTAAAGAGCATTGTAAAGAGAAAAAACAACCCCACATCTACCTAGTTAGTTGCCTTATATTTGAAGACAGAATGTGGATAATGGAATGTGCCCTGCCAGCCCATTGCTTTATTATAGTGACTGATCAGCTCAGAAAAGCCACACATTTGCTGAAGGCATCCAGTCAACTTTTTTGCGTTTTTAATGGCTATCCAAAACTCTCTTCAGTATTGTATTATTAAGTCAGCAATAATTCCATGATAGCTCAGTCTTCCTTAAACACTTTTAGCTTGGTAGGTGAGTACCCCTCTAATTCATAACTCCTTCAGTTTTGTATGCACCTCTTTCCTTGGTCTGCTTACAAAATGGGAGCCACAGCTCTAGTCCCCTGCATTTGACCCTGATTGTGTGTCAGGTAAGTATTTACACTTGAACACCTACCACTACTTCCTCACTCAGGTGCAGTGTTTTCCTGAGAAAGCGCTGTCAGCTGCCTCTTCAGTGAGGTCCAGGGCCTCAGTGTGGCAGGAATGTTTCCTGTCTCACTAATCAAGCACAATTAGGAAGAATTAATGCAATTCCTACTTTCTCTCAAAATAATTCCTAAGAACAGATTCTAATTTGATGCATTCTATGTTGATAAAAATGATTGCTTTTTTTTGTTATTGTTGCTTTTGAAGTTTTTGTTTTGTGTGGGTTTTTTATTCTTCAAAATCTGGTTTGCATTTGTACCTATACATCTCAGATGGAACACTGAGGTTGCCTTGTTAAGAGTAGTTTTCAAGTTTAATGACTTTCAGCAGGAGCCTGGTATTTGCTATTAAATAGTCATTTGGAGATTTTAGCAGTGGGAGATTAGATGCATTTTATGATTTCTCTTATACTTCTCTGCCTATAAGGAAATATCTTTTCAGTGTTTAAAGTTTCATTATTTTAGTACTTAAAGAGATCTAAATTAAGGGGAGGTGTCGTGCCTTTTGAAATTTTTTAGAATGAAAAACAGCCTTTACATTCAAGATGACTACTATAGTCTCTGAAATCTTTCGTTAGTTCTAGTTTTGGCTGCTTCTGAAATAGAAGTAGCGTGTTGAGAGGAAAAACTTCCTCTGTCAACTTAGGTCGTCCCAATGGTGGGGGGAGGGCTACGAATTAACTAATAATAGGAGAAAAGACAAGGTTTATTTATTTGTGTACTCGGAGCTTATAGTAATGAGTAACTCGCTGAATAGCCAGAGGTAAAAGTTTATATACCAGTTTAACGAAACATTCAGTGGGGAGGGATTTAGAGCTTTATGGAAAAGTATGGATGGTTTATTGGGCTTTTTGATGCTAATGTACAACTGTATTTGCATTTTCCAATGCTAAGGGTCAGTCTTCTCTGAAACAGAAATCCCCCTCCCAGGAAGGCCAGTTAGTTTTGCCATTAATCTTACTGTATTTTCAGAGGCTCTGCTTAAATTGAGATGATGTTTCTTTCTGTGGCTGCTGATTGTTCACATGTTTTCAGTTTAAAGTAATCTTCATTGCCATTTTGGTGGGTTATTAATCCCTTTACTTGCTTTCCGGTTTTTAAGAATCCTAAGGATATCTTTTATCAAAAATTATAATCTCAACAAAGATCGTCATTGAACTGATATTTATTAAATGATGTCTTTCACTGAAGAATATGACAATAATTTGTTTCCCAGTGATTCTTCTAAAACAGTTTATGTCCATATTAAAAGCTTTTATATTTAATCTTACTAGCATAAGACTATCTAATTCAGTCAGAGAAAGGTGATTAATAGCATAAGATCCTTTATTATCTTTTAAAAATATTCTTTTTAAAAAATGATGGTGATTGTTTTCCTATTTAATTTTTGTGCAGAAACTTTTCAAAGTCATTGCTCCTCCTCTGAATGCAGGAAAGACACTAACAGGTATTTTCTAAGCCTTAATTTTTTTTTCCTTGTATTTTAAGATATTATTTAAGTATTGTAAAACTTACCGATATTTTGTATACAGTGTAAATTTTGGTAATTGTATATAATCATGTAACCACTACCATAATCCAGTTAGAGAGGTAACTATATATACAGTTCCTTCACACTGAAAAGTTTCCTCCTGCCCTTTTGTGCTGTATCCTTTGCTGACAGTCCTACCAAAGACAATCATTGATTTACTTTCTGTCACACATTTCATGTAACTGGAATCATAGAGTATGTTGTTGACCTTTTTTTTTTCACTTAGCATATTTTGGAAATTCATCCATGTTATTGGATATTTTAATATTTCATTCCCTTTTACTGCTGAATGGTATTTCATGAATTGGATATGCCATCATTTGTTTATCAATTTACCAGTTGATGGACATTTGCGTTGCTTCCAGTTTGGAGATATTATAAGTAATGCTACAACATTTGTGATGAGTTTTGTTTTTAATTAAACTTTTTATTATGAGGAAATTAGAGATTCACATGTATTTGTAAGAAATGACACAATAGATCCTGTCTACTCTTTACTCAGTTTCCCCAATGATAACATTTTGCGAAACTAAAGCACAATATCGCAAGCAGATATTCACATAGATAAAATCAAGATATAGAACAGTTTCATCACCACAGGTATCCCATATGTTGCTCTATTCCCCATCACTGATCACTAGCTATGAATAAATTTTTATGTGGGCATATGTGGTCATTTTCTTGGGCAGCTACCTAGGATTGAAATGAATGGATTTTATGGTAAATGTGTGTTTTACTTTCTTTCTTTTTTTAAATTGTTGTTCGAGTACAGTTGTCTCCATTTTCCCCCACCACTCTCCCCCACACCACCCACATGCAAAAAAGAGAAACTTGACCACCAACTTACACCATACACAAAAATAAACTCAAGATGGATAAAACACTGAAATATACGCTGCAACAGCATAAAAGTCCTAGAGGAGAACATAGGCAGGAAAATCTCAGATATTCTATGCAGCAATATTTTCACCAATATGTCCCCTAGAGCAAGGGACATAAAGGAAAGAATAAACAAATGAGACTTCATCAAAATAAAAAGCTTCTGCATGACTAAAGAAAACATCAGCAAAATGAAAAGGGAACAAACCATATGGGAAAATATATTTGCCAACGATACCTCGGACAAGGGTTTGATCTCCAAAATATATAAAGAACACACATGGCTCCACTCCAGGAAGACAAGCTATCCAATTAAAAAATGGGCAAAGGACTTGAACAGACACTTCTCCAAGGAGGACATACAGGGGGCCCAGAGACATGTTTTACTTTCTAAGGTACTGCTATATAGTTTTTCAAAATGGCTGTAGCATTTTTCATTCCCATCATCAATATATGAGAATTCCATCCTGAGTTGCTCCATATTCTTACAAACACTTGGCACAATCTTTAAAAAAATTTTTTTATTTATTGATGAGAGAGAAACATCTACTTGTTGTTCTACGTATTTATGCATGCATTGGTTGTTTCTTGTATGTGTCCTGACTAGAGATCAAACCCACAACTTTGACATATCAGGACGATGCTCCAACCAACTGAGCTACTTGACAAGGGCCAGTACTGTCAATCTTTTAAAATCTCTTAAAAATTTTAGCCACTCTACTGGCTCTGTGGTATCTTACTGTGATTTTTACTTTTCTTTCCCTGATAGTGATGTTGAGCATCTTTTCACGTGCTATTGCCCATTCACATAACTTCTTTTGTGAATTGTCTTTTTAAGTCTTGGGCATTTTTTTTTTGAGGGATAGGGTCCAAGCATTATTTGACTTCCTATTACTGAGTTGTAAGAGTTCCAGGTGAGTGAACTCCCACCAGAACCTATAACGTTCTTTATGTAGTCTGGATACAAGCCCTTTTTCAAGGTATGTTTTGCAAAAATTTCCTTCCCGTCTATAGTTTACGTTTTTGTTTTCTTAACCATGTTTCTCAAAGAACAAAAGTTTTTAATCTTCATGAAGTCCATTTTGTTCATTTTTTCCTATGCAATTTAGACTTTTGGTGTTCTGTTTAAGAAGTCTTTGTCCAATTCAGTGTCATAAATATTTTCTTCTGTGTTTTTTTCTTCTAGAAATTCACTAATTTTAGTATTTGTATTTAGGTTTATAATCCATTTTGAGTTACTTTTTATGTATGATGCAAAATCAGGTTCAAGGATTTTTTTTTCCGATAGGGCTATCAGTTTTTCTTTTACCACTTTTTGAAAAGATTACCTTGTTTCCATTGAATTACTTTGACACTTTTTATAAAGAATTTTTAACAAAATAGATTTTGTAATCAATTGACCATATAATTGTGGTTCTGTTTTGTGTTTTCTGTTATATTCCACTGATCTATGTGTCTATATTATGCCAATAATATATTAATTATTGTAGCTTAAGAATGAGTCTTGAAGTCAGGTACCTTAAGTCCTCTAACTTAGTTTTTCTTTCTCAAAATTAATTTAGCTAGTGTGAAATTTAAAATCAACTCATTGGTTCTTTAAAATGTTTATTCGAATTTGGGATTGCATTGACTCTGTAGATTAATTTGGGGAGGATTGCCATCTTAACACTACTGAGCCATCTAATTATGTATATGGTATGTTTCTCCATCTATTTTGGTCTTTTAAAATTAGTTTGTTTTCTCAAACTGCAGAAAGGCAGCTGAGATTTTGATAAGGATTGCTTTGAATGGATAGATGAATTTGGGGAATATTGCTATTTTAACATTATTAAGGCTTCCTATGAATGAGAACGGGAATGAACACACATTGTCTTTTCATTTATTTAGGTCTTGCTTTAATTTCTTTCACTGATGTTTTGCAATTTTCAATGGACAAGTCATATACTTCTTTTGTTAAATCTATTTCTAAGTATTTTATTTATTTTGATGACATTATAAATGGAGTTGGTTTTTTAATTTCAATTTTGGAATGTTTATTGTTAGTGTATAAAAATAAAATTGATTTCTTTATAATGATCTTGTGTCCTGCATTCTTGCTGGATTAATTTATTCTAATTTTTAATGGAGTTTTTAGAATTTTCTAAATATATAAAATCACGTCATCTGTAAGTAGAGATAGTTTTACTTCTTCTTTTCTCATGCGCACTTCTTTTATTATTTTTTTTCTTCCCTAATTGGCCTCTCTAGAATTTCCAGTACAGTGTTGAACAGAAATAGCAAGAGTGAGCATCCTTATCTTTTTCCTGACCTAAGGGGAAAAGAAAGCATTTAGCCTTTCACCATTAAATGTGATGTTAAGTGTCGGTTTTTTGGACATGGCCTTATCAGTTTGAGGTAGTTCCCTTCTCTTCCTAGTTTATTGAGTGTTTTTAACATGAAAGAGTTGGATTTTATGAAATACTTCTTCTGCATCTATTAGGATAATCTTGGGAGTTTTGTCCTTTATCGGTATGTTCTATAAGCTTAGCTGATTTTTGTATGTTAAACCAGTCTTACATTCTTGGGATAATCCTACTTGGCCATGATCACACACATATATATCACACACACATATATACATATATGTGTTTATATATACTAGTATATATGTATATATATATATTTTACATATTGCTCATATTGAGTTTGCTAGTATTTTCTTTTGAGTGTTTTTATGTCTATATTCATAAAGGATATTGTTCTGTAGTTTTATTTTCTTTTCATATCTTTTTCTGGTCTTGTAATAGAGTATATTTGATATCTTCGTATATTTGCCTCATGTAATGAGTCAGAAGTCTTTTTGGAAGAGTTTGTGAAGGATCGATATTAATTCTTCCAGTGTCTGGTAGAATTCATTAATAAAGCCATGTGGGGATATTCTTTGTTGGAAGTATTAAAATTACTAATTTGGCCTCTGCATGTTATATCTGTGCAGATTAATCTATTCCTTCTTGAGTCAGTTTGGCAGTTTGTGTACTTCTATGAATTTATTCATTTCATCTGTGTTATCTAATTTGTTAGTATGTAGTCTTTATGGTATTCTCTTATAATTTATTTTTGTAAGGTCAGTAGTGATATCTCTTACTACTGATTTTTGTAATTTGAGTCTTCTTGGTCTGTCTAGCTAAAGGTTTATCAATTTTATTGGTTTTTTCAAAAAACCAATTTTGATTTTACTGATGTTCTTTATTTTTCTTTACTCTTTCATTTATTTCAGTCTTTATTTACTCTATTTTGCTTT
Source organism: Mormoops blainvillei (assembly GCA_004026545.1). Lineage (NCBI taxonomy): Eukaryota > Metazoa > Chordata > Mammalia > Chiroptera > Mormoopidae > Mormoops > Mormoops blainvillei. The sequence continues at coordinate 423,671 of PVJD01000086.1, read as the reverse complement.
GGGCTTAATTTGCTCTTTTTTGTCTCTTGAGGTAGAAATTTAGATTATTGATTTGAAATCTTTTTTTTTTTAATAGATTTTTACAACCACAGATAACTCTCTGAGCAGTGCTTTAGCTACATCCCATAAATTTTGGTATGTTGTATCTTCATTTTCATTCATCTCAAAGTATTTTCTAATTTCCCATGTGATATTGGTTATTTAGAAGTATATTGTTTAATTTCCACATATTTATGAATTTATCACTTTTTCTTCTGATACTGATTTCTAATTTCATTCCATCATGGTTGGAGAACATACTTTGTATAATTTCTGTCTTTAAATTTATTGAGACTTGTTTTATAGCCTCAGCATATGGCCTATTCTGGAGAATGTTCCATGTGGTCTTGAAAATATGTTAAACGTGCCCTGGCTGATGTGGCTCAGTGGATTGAGTGCCAGCCTGCGAACCAAAAGGTCACAGGTTAGATTCCCCGTCAGGGTATGTGCCTGAGTTGAGGACCAGGTCCCCAAATGGGGACTTACAAAAGGCAACCACACATTGATGTTTCTCTCCCTCTCTTTCTCCCTCCATTCCCCTCTCTCTAAAAATAAATAAATAAAATCTTAAAAAAAAAAAAGAAAATATCCTGAATGTGTTTTGCTGTTGATTAGAGTGTTCTATAGATGTTTGTTGGGTCTTGTTGGCTTATAGTTCTGTTCAAGGTTTCTATTTCCTGTTCATCTTCTGCTAATTTTTCTACCCATTATTGAGGATTGAGCGTCAAAGTTTCCAAAGATTGAACTGTCCATTCCTTACTTTAAATATATCAGTTTTTGCTTCATTTTATTTTGGAATTTTAAATGCTCCTGCAGGCAGTTTACAATTCTGCCTTACCCTTCACTTCCTGCTTGTGCAGAGCCTCAAAGTCAGCCATAGGTTATAGAGTAGGGCTTTTTTGAGTCTTTCCTTGGCGCATGCACAGCCCTGTAAGGGCACATGCCCTTCTAGAATTTCAGAAAAGTGTTGGAGCTTTTGATGCCCCCTTCAGTCTGCCCATTCTCCTTTTAAGTTTTTTTGGCGAGTCTCTTTTTAGTTCTTTGATAGCACTACCTGTGGCACCTGTAAAGTTAAAGAACTGCCCTGATTGTTTTTGACAGACACCCCAAAGATAGTGTTGTTTGTGTAGAGTAAGTCCATTTCAGGCTCTCAGGCAGAGTTCAGGGCCTTAGAGAAGTGGAGACAGGGAGGTGTACAACTACATTACCATCACTTGTGGCTATTAGCCTTGGACTAAGTGCAGTTCGTGTGGCAAGCACAGTGGCAACTGGAGGCTCACATGGGAAAATCAGCAATCTTTCTGGCTGGGGAACTAGAGAAAAGAAGCTAAGAATATGAGCAAGTAAACACACCATTAGGGAATTACAAGTTTAAAAACAATGGGATCCAGCACAGACATAACCTATTAGAACAGCCAAAATGTGCTACACTGACAACATTAAATGCTGACTAGGATGTGGTGTGACAGAAATTCTCGTTTATTACTGATGAGAATGCAAAATGGTATGGCCACCGTGGAAGACAGTTTGGTTATTTCTTATGAAACTAAACTTATTCTTAGCACATGATCCAGCAATTGCTGTCTTTGGTATGTACCCAAATGATTTATAAACTTATTTCTGCACAAAAGCCTGGACACAGATGTTTATACCAGCTTTCTTCATAAGTAACAAAATTTGCAAGCAGCCAAGATGTTCTTTAGTAGATGAGTGGTTGGATAAACTGTGGTATATCCAGACAATGGAATATTATTCAGCTCAAAGAAGAAATGAGTTATTAAGCCACAAAAAGACATGGAGGAAACATATACATATTCCTAAGTGAAAGAAAACAATCCGAAAAGGCTACATACTGTATAATTCCAGTTATATGATATAGTGGAAAAGGCAGAACTATGGAGATAGTAAAAGGATCAGTGTTTGCTAGGCATTAGTGGGGAGGGAAAGACGAGTAGGCAGAGTACTGGATTTTTAGGGCAATGAAACTATTCTGTATGATATTATAATGATGGATACATGCCATTATATGTTTGTCAAAGCCTATAGAATGTACACCACTAAGAGTGAACCCTAATGTAAACTATGGACTTTAGGTGATAATGATGTGTCATTGTAGGTACATCGATTATAGGAAATGTACCCCTCAGGGGCAGGACATTGATAGTAGGGATGATTCTGGTGTGGGGATATGAATGGGCATATATGGGAATCTTTATACCTTCCTCTCACTTTTGTTGTAAACCTAATTTAAACTTTTCTAAAACTAAAGTTTATTAATTTAAGAAACAATTTGAATTGAAGCAGGATGTAATTATTCATTTAATTTTGAGCAATTTATTTATTTGCACTCATAACAATACAGATTTGGAGTATTTATAAAAGATTACTGATTAAATAAGAGATGTACACTTGCATTGTGCCCAGTGTTCATATATCAAAAATAGAAACTCCAGTTCATCATTATTACCAACCACAAATTCCCATATTCTGCACACAACAGGAGTTACTGCTACTTCACCCACTGTTCGTGCTTCTGCTCTGTACTGTTGCCCATGACTGCTTTGCATAAAACTTGGTCTAATTATATTTCCAATTTGTTTTAACCAAGAAATAGATTTATGTTACTAGATGACAGAATCTTACATTTTAGACCTACTTTAGAATCCTAAGGGTCCCAAAGATCATTTAGTCATCTCTCAAGCATTTGTGTACAATGGTCCTCTCAGCCCTGCAGCACTATAGGAGGAAAGAACCCTGTTACAAATGAGAAGACTTCACAGTTATGCCTTAATATTAATTAATTGGTCATGATCTATAATTAGTCAACTTATTACCTGCTCTACACCTTCCGCTGGTCTCAAGCTATTGGTTAAGCCAACAATACATAGAGCTCTACCCTTAGATCTGTTTCTTCTACATGTACCCTTGAGTGACTCATTGATTTTGTGTCTGTGAAAAGAATCTAATGGGAATTGTAAAAATAATAATTGAAGTGGTCTTATCTCAGTTTTCTGTTACTTGGGGGTATACTTACTTTACCTTAAAAGCTAAACTTTATTTTTTATTTCTACATAATAATTACATTTCTGAAAAGATTTTGAGAGAGAATTGCTGAAGATACTATTTTTTTTTAGATGAGCAAGTTGTTATGGGCAACAAGCTTCTTGTATATATTAGGTAAGAGATTTTTTATCTGTTTAACTCCGTTATACTCCTATAATTTCCCCCCTGTATTCTTAGAGGCACTGTCATCCCTTATCTATGTAGTACTTTTTATTTTTCATTGTTCTTTCATGTAGAGCAATGCCTCCCAACTGTGGCTGAGTTTGTCCCCACCGTGTGCTCTGCCCCGACTGCGAATCATTTGGCAATGCCTGGAGGCATTTTTGTTTGTCACAATTGGGGCTGGGGGAGAAATGCTACTGGCTTCTAGTGGGTAGAGACCAGGGACACTGCTAAACATCCTCCAGTGTACAGGGTAGTCCCCACAAACAAAGAATTATCTCCCTCAAAATGTCAATAGGACTGAGGTTGAGAAACCATGATGTAGAGTACTTTACTTTTACTACCAACAACTCTGTGGGATAGGTGTTGTCTATATTATATAACAGGGCAAGAGTTTTAAATCATGAAAAAGTTAGTGACAGAGGTAAAACTGCTCCTGGAACAGAGTTCTTCGCAATGGACTATGCAGGCTCAGAATTGTGTCCTGATAGAACTCTACGGTAGCTAATTGTCTGAGAGGGTGGCAGGCAGGCAGGCAGGCAGCAAGGTGGCCGAGCCTGTCAGAGCATCGTTGCAGCTCCTATCTAGTGTCAGAGTTAAATTTGAGACCTATTTCATACTTTAAACTTCTTAGAATATGCTGGTACCCAGCTGTCTCTAATATAACACTCAAAATTGATGACTAGTTTAAAGAGGTTTAAAATTCACACACCTCCACTCCACCAAAAAAGATTCAGAAAAAAATGAGGGCACATTCAGAAGGCATTTTTGTAATTTAGCCCACAAGGCAAGTCATTAGCCACAAGGAAGATCTGATTTGGAGGTAAAACTGTACAATTAATTTCTCATGAGACTCTAACTCTTCCTGAAGGCTTGTCTGACTGCAGACATTTTCCAGACATTTCTTAGCCTAGCCAATTTCCCATGTCTAAACACCACTTAGAGCCACTGGCTTAAAAGGCTCTGAGAATATCAGGCTTTCAATAGGTAAACCATAGTTTAATGGTATTATAGGTTTTTTTGTAGATGCTGGGTATATGACTTTTAGATAATCTCTTCTTATTCTTTCTTGCCCCTTTAGTGTAGCTTGGGTTTTTCTTTAAAAAATAAGAAGAAATGTGACTTAGTCACAGATATATTACTTCACCACCATCCTTGTCACCCACATTCTCTGAATTGGATATCATATTGATCTGGGTTTGAACTAGACCTGGGCTTGAACTTGACTTAACTGACAAAAGCTGAGCCTACTTAAAAATCAAACCATATCTTGGGTTTGAGAAACAATGTGTTAACCAGGAAGTTAGCCCATGACGAGTCACCAAGTCTGCTCTCCTTTTCTTCTAGCTGTTGTCTAGCAGGTCGTGCTTATCCCCTTGGTGACATCCCTGAAGATCTTGTTCCTTTGGTTAAAAACCAGGTTGGTGCTATTTTCACAGCATTTTACCACCTACACCTTTTGTTAAGCTGCACTAAAGACAAACTATACCGAGGGTCACACATGGGCAGAGCAATCTATTAGCTGTAATAGGAGAGAACCTCCACGCCATCACTGAAGCCAATAATTATAGCTGAGAGAGGTTATAGAAGCTATAAAATAGGGGCACTTTAAAGTAAATTTAACCTGCCTTTATTTTATCCAAATGGGAATCAATGCTTCAGCAAAATACTTCGCAAGGTGAGAAAATAATCAACTTTTATTTTTCAACTTGGCAGGTTTTTGAATTTCTAATTCGCTTGCATTCAGCAGAAGCTTCCCCTGAGGAAGAAATCTATCCCTATGTTCGGACTTTGCTACATTTTGACACAAGAGAATTTCTAAACGTATTGGCACTGGTAAGAGATAACATAATTTTTAAGGTGTTTTAAAAGCCAGAGTGATAATATTTTTTAAAAGAAAGACAAATAATAATCCTCATGCAGGTACTATGTTTATACCCTAGCAGTACGTCAGGTTTCAAATGTTTAATTTTGTTGTGTCAGGAAATATTTTCTAATTCTTTGTCTCCCTTCCTTCTTTCCCCCCATTCTTTCCCTTCTTTCCTCCTCCCCCTCCTCACTCTCTCTGTCTCGCTTTTTTCTCTTTCTAACACATTCTTATCAAGTAGTTGAAGAAAGCAGGGTTAAATGTGGTGCATCTTTGATTTCATACGTTGTATTAGTTGGCATACTAAATATGGAAGAAGGCCCTAAAAGACATGTGGCAGTGATGACAGTTGAAATGGAACATGGATGCTTCCTGCTGAAAAAAAATCCTTATGCATATTTAATTAAAGACGGATTTGGATAAGCCAGGTTTTCTGTGAAAATGCCCCCAGAGAAATAATTATATAAAATATATCATATCCTTCAAAAAAATGGTATTGTAGTTGTTTTTTAAAAGCTTTTGATAACACAGAGAGTGCTTATATTATAATGTTTAGTGAAGCATCAGGCTCAGAAATGTATGAAACACAAATATTGTCTATGCACAATATTTGAAGAAAATGATAAAAAGGAAGACACAAATATTATATATGTACAATATTTGGAAAACTAATACCGGTACATCTAAATCTTAAGAATGATTACCTCTGTGAAAAAGGGCAAATTTCTCTAATGAGTATGAAGTATTTTTATAAGTCGAATAATATAATAAACTTAAAGTAAGCGCCCATGAGAAGATCAACATCCCAATTATGTCATACTTGGAATTAATTTAATTTGAAAAGCTGACTTCAGAAATAGTAACTAACTGCATGGGAAGAAGGAAAAAGAGACTTAGAACTGGAAGTCAAACCTGGTTGGTTTAGGAGACCTGAGACATCCAGAAAACACAAGGGAACTTGGTGTTTGGCATGTAGGGGGGGAAAACACAGTGTGGGGCAGAGTCTTTGGAAAGAGTGGTAGAGAACAAGAAGGAATTTTACCTAATCTTCATTTGATAAGGGCTGAGTTGTCACTGAAGATCATTTGGAATTATGCTTATGTCTGAGTGATGGTATTGGGATTAATAGTAAGGCTACAATACAGTCTCATTTGCTTGACAAATATTTGAGTGCCTAGTATATTTCAAATACTCTCCTAACTAGGGGTCTGCCCTGGGCTGACAGGATGCAAGCCCTTGCCCTGTGGAGGAAGAGGATCAAGACTTGTCTCTAATTACAGCACAGTGTAATGCATGCCACTGGGTACGCTGTGGAAACGCTTAGGACGGAACTCTAATGGAGGTTTAGGGAGTTTCTTGGATAAAGTAATGTCCATACTGAGCCTCGAAGGATGAGTAGAAGCCAGTTGGGTTAAGGTTAGGGGAAAATATTCTAGGCAGAAGAATGGAATATGTGAAAAGGGCTGGAAACAGGACAGCAACATGCGTTTCAAAGAATTAAAACAAAAAAATCAGTATGGCCACTCCTTTAAAAGTAAGGAAGCCTTTAGAGATAGATAAATCCAGAGAGGTGGATAAAGACTGAGTATTGTAATCCATGGTAAGAAGTTTAGACTTTTTACTAGAGTGTAGATCACCACTGAAACCTTTTAAGTAGAGGAATATCATAATTTGTAGTTTAGAGAAATTCCCTCTGTCCGTTGTATGAAAAATGGATAGATATAAGATTGGAGGCAAGAAGTTCCATTAGCAAATTTTTGTAGTAATCTAAATGGAAGATAATGGTGGCTTGAATTAGGGCAGTGACAGTGGGGACACTAAGATGTGAAAGGATTTGAAAGATATTTTAGGAGTCAAATTGTCCTAAAATTGAGGACTTACTATATAGTTGGATGTGAAAGGTAAGATAAATAGGGAATCATCATAGATTCCTAGGTTTCTGACTAGGTCAACTGAATGTATAGTGAAGTATTTGTGGATTCAATAGGAAATCAGGAGAAACAGATTTCTCAGGAGATGGGGAACAGGGAAATACAGATAATTAGTTGTCTTTTAAACATAATGAATTTGAAATGCCTAAAAGACAAGTGAGGTTTCCTTCCATGCATGCATCTAGAGTTAGCTGCAACCCCAAGCACTAAAGCTGGAGAAATCAGTAAGACCTAAGATACTAAATCCTGGATTCACTGCCTATTATGTCTACCATAATTGATTAATCACATGACCTTCCTAATTCAATTAATATAACTTCATAAAAAGAACATTTTCAGAGAACCACAAAAGTATTTAGGAGGTGGGGAAAGGGAGAAAAAGAGGAAACAGCTGTAACAGCATAAACAATAAAATTAAAAAATTTAAAAAAGAATTTAGACGACAGATTTTTAAACCACATTCTCCCACTTCTTTGCATTTAGGAATTTTTTTTCAAGTTAAAGTTTTTAAATTTAGCTCTCTTGAGGTATAATTTACACAAAATATAATTCACCCATTTTCTAAAAGGAGAGCTGGACAAATGTATGCAGTCTTGTAACCACTGCTACAGTCTAAATATAGAACATTTCCATCACCCCCAAAAGGTCAATACTGAAGTTTTGTAGTCAGTCCCAACCCCAGTCCCTAGCAGCTCCTGATCTGCTTTTTGACTATAGTTTGGCCTTTTCTAGAATGTCATCTAAATAGAATCATACACTTTGTAGTTTTCTTTCTGGCTTCCATCACTTAAAATAATGCTTTTGAGGTTTATTCATGTTGTCACTTGTAGCAATAGGGCTTTCCTTTTTGTGGCTGTGTAATTTTCCATTTTATGGATATACAGTTTGTTGATCCTTCACCAGTAGATGGTCCTTGGGGTTGTTTTCAGTTATAGGCTGTATCAATAAAGCTATTATGAACATTTACATATAGCCTTTTCTGTGGACATATATTTTTATTTCTTGTGAGTAAATACCAAAGAATGGAAATGCTAAGTCATTTGTTAAGTGTATTATTTTACTTTAGAAACCGGAAGTTTTCTGAATCAGTTCTACCATTTTATATTCCTACCAGTAGTATATGAGAGTATCAGTTCTTTCATCTTCTCACCAACACTTGCTGTGGTCCGTCTTTAATGTCTTTTGAATAACAGAAGTTTTACATTTTGATCAAGTCTAATTTATCAGTTTTGTTTTATGGATCATGCTTTTGGAGTCATGTCAAAGAAATCTTTCCTAATCCAAAGCTGCAAAGATTTTCTCTTATATTTTCCTCTAGAAGTTTTATGATTTACGGTTTTACATTTAGATCTGTGATCCATTTTAAAGAATTTTTACATGTGGTGCAAGGTTTAGATGCAAGCTTTTTTTTCTTTTTTTAATTTTACATATGGATATCCAACTCTTACAGCACCATTTGATGAAGAGACTATTCTTTCTCTGCTTAAATGTCTTTGTACTTTGTCAAAGATCTGTCATCTGTGTATGTGTGGGGTCGACTTCTGAACTATTATCTATACCCTCAATCTGTTTGTCTTTCTTGATTCTAATACCAAACTGTCTTAATTACTGTAGCTTTATAATGAGTATGGAAATCACATTATGTTAGTGCTCCCACGTTTTGTTCTTTTTCAAAATTGCTTTGTCTTTTGCTTTTCAATATGAATTTTTAGAATTATCTTGTTAATTTCTACAAAAACCTGCTGGGATTTTGATTAGGATTGTGTTCAGTGTTTAGCCAATTTGAGAAATATTGAGTTTTATGACCCATGGAAAGCAATATTGAGTTTTCTGACCCATGAAAAGGTATTTTGTTTCACTTTTTTCCCATTTATTTAGGTCTTTAATTTTTGTCAGTAATTTTTTGTAGTTTTCAGAGTGATGAGAGTTCAACATAATGTTTTCTCTACTAATGTTTAATTTAAAATTTTTGATAAATTAAAATAAAAATTGCCTTCCTCTGATCTTGCTTTGTACACTGCTGTCAAGATAACTGATGTCACCTTGATTTTTATTAACTTTTCCAGGGACTTTAGTCTTTCTTTTCTGGATAACCAGAATAGTTTTTTTCATATATTTAAAAACTAATAGTTTTGCTCTAAGATATCACTTTAGAATTGACTCTTCCGGTTCAGTTTTACCATATAGGGTTGGGCAAAATTAGGTTTATAGTTGTGAGTATGCAAAACAGTTTATTCTTGTATTATTTATTTATTATTGTATTATTTATTATTATTATTAACCTATTTTTGCCCGCCCCTGTCTATACTGTGGGCCCTTTCAATATGTGAATGTGAATTTTTTTATTTCAAGAAAATTTTCTTGAATTATAGATTTAAACATATTTTTTGCTTCGCTATTTTGTATTTAATCTTCAGAAACTCTAATTATTTTTATATTGTATCTTCTTTATCTTTTATATTTATCAGCTTCTCTCTGGTCTCTTATTTTCGTCTTTGCTTAAATTTTATTTTCTTCTCTCTTTTCATTTATCTTCTCTGTTTCTCTTATTGTGCTTTCGGTCATATCTATTCCTTCTTGGATGGCTTGTAATTGTCTTCATTTCTGAGCTGAATTTGTCCCCTTTTTTCAGTTTTTTTCTTTTCTGAGTTCAAGTAGCTTTTATTTTCTATCTTCTTGCCCTTTGTTTATTTCTTTTTTGAATTCTTAAATTTCCAGCTTGTGATGTTCTTTCAAAACTGATATTGTATGTTTAAACATATTTAGTATACTCATATGTCAGAATATTATAGTTCTATTTTATGCCTACTTTTTCATTTTGTTTTATTCTAGAGTTCTCCTATTTGTTGCTTTCTTCTCATTTTTTGAATTGGATTTTTCTGGGTTAGCAATAATAGGTGAATTTGTTGGAGGGTGGGGGAAAATTACCTCCTGGTTTTTCTAGTTAGCATGCCTTCTTCATTTGCTACAGTTATGTGCAATTTCTTAAATAAAATGTCTTTTGACAGTTGTCTATCATCTCAGCATTTGACATCATTTTGTTTTAGTAGGTTCTTTATCTAGAGCCTACTTTACCATAAGCCTCCAAGGAATATCTCCCACTTCCGAGGTACCTCCCTTTAGCCTCAAAGCAGTACTTTACCACGACCTCTGATCCACACTTGGCAGTCCCCTTCTTTTGATCTTCCTAGTAGCCCGTGGCCTGACCCACCGGGTCTCAGACCTGATCTCAGTATTTCCTCACCCAGGGTGGATTCTCTTTGATATTATAGGTGTTCTGCTACCACTGAAACCTTGTCACACTGTCCTTTCTTCTTTTCTTTTTAAATTGATATGAGAGAGACAGAGACAGAGACATTGGTTTTTGTTCCACCCATTTATGCATTCATTGGTTACTTCTTGTATGTGCCCTGACCAGGCCTCAAACCCACAACCTTGGCATATCCAGACAACTGAGCTACCCAACTGGGGCACACCCTCCTTCCTTCTACCCAAGTCTATCCTGACTTCTTTTTGGTGTTAGGGGCTTTGGAGCCAACTCTGGTAATTTGGGATGTTTATTATCCCAAGTTAATTTTATGTAAATTGAAGTTTGTGGTATTGTTGTCCTTCTAGTTTTCCCATTAGCCTGGGTTGTGGGTGATTGGTTGTTTTTGCCCACCACCCCCCTTTTTTTTAATTGTCATCCAGGGATCTCGCTGGAAGGTACATGAAGATATTAGGATAGGGTCCACAAACCTTAGCCTGTGGATCAAATCCAGCTCCATTTGGCTTCTGGACTGTGTGAGCTAAGAATATTCTTTACATTTTTAAGAGTTATAAAAACAGAAGAAGAATATGTCATAGTGATTGCCCGTAGCCCACAAAACCTACAGCATTTTCTCTCTGGCCCTTTTACAAAGAACTAGATTAGGATTTAGCCAACTATCATTATCTTATAGAAACCCTATAATAATTTTTAAGGAACTACAGAAAGGAATTTTTATGGCCAAATTCACAGATGATTTTGGACTTGAGTTTTTAAGTCTACCTTTCTGCTTCACAAATTCCATTAGGATATCTTTGCATTAGTGCCCTACTAAGTATTGTATAGTTAGAAGTATCTTTGTGGAATCATAATGTTTTAACAATGATGTACCATTTTGGTGGCAGCCATTAATTACAATCAAAATATGTCATTATGTAGTGTATCACCATTTAATTATGTTTACAGAAGTAAACTTTTAATATGTTTCAAATCACTGAATACATTCCGCCAAAAGGAAAATGGATAAGGAAGTTATTTTTTACTTTCTACTACTGCTGTCGTCTTATATGTATAGGTTCCTTATATATGTAAGAATATATACGTGTGGGTATATATATATATATTTTCTCTACTACTGTAGGTACATAATAAAATCTTCATGGTTTTGTGTTTTAGTTGAATAGAACTTATATTAGCAGGTAGTAACTTCTGTTTGTGCCTGCAGAGTCCCACTGTGGCAGGCCAGGTTGGGGCGATATGTATGTGTGTGTGAGCGTGTGCGCGTTTGTTACTCCCATATACCTGAGGATAGACCTGAGAGACTTTCTCATCCATTTTTCTGCCTTTAGATGGGATCATATTTAACCCACTTAAACATCATAATATTTTCTGTTTGAGCTCTCCAGAGTAAGAGTTCCTATCGTCTTGATAACTTGATAATTTTAGCTTTTCTCAACCATGTGGCAGCAAAGCAGCCTAGTTGAGGAAAAAGATTTTTTTTTAATTTTATTTTTTCTGTAACTAACTAGACAGATCAGTAATTTCTTTAAAGTGCATACATACTGTGTGTCAGACAAGAGAAAGGAAGGAAGGGCATGCTAATAGACCAGCATAAGCCAAAGGTATTTTGGAGAAGTTGGAGAAGTTCAGGGCCCATTTGAAGAACAAGTGCTCTGGTTTGAATGTAACTGTGATGTAATCTTGAAAGTTCATGGCTGTGAAATTCTTTTTTTTTTTTTAACTCTATTGGCACAATATGGAATCTATTTTCTTGTTTTAGGAAAATAAGCAATAAATTATTGCTATGTGAATTTAAACACTTCAAGAGCCAAATGTGCTAAGTGAAAACCATAGGAAAGATTTTTCAAGCCTTTCATCATTTCTATTATTCAATAAATAACTTTATTTAAACTGTATGAATGGGCAAAATTTCAGTTCCTTCATTTATGCATCCTCTAGGTATTTTCAGGATCAAGTGCTGTCATTTACTTCGGCGCATATTTGACTCAAAATACATTTGTCTCTACTCGAGCAGAGACATAAAATAAAAAGTGCTATACTCGGCAGTGTTTTGAAAATAGTATACCTATTCCTTGTATGTAGGCTTGAGTATTTTAACATTGTGACTGTTTTGCTATAATAATCTTTTTATACATATCTTTGAACATCATTTTTTTTTTAGTTGTCATGACAGCTGTTTTTCATGACAGTTGATGAACTGTGTCTCAATTATTATTTCCAAATACATAAGTGGAATGATGGCTGATAATGTAAGATATATTTCATTATTCTCAAACCCTTATTCACAAGTTAACTCTTGACATTAGCGTTCTTTCTTTTTCATTGCCTATAAACTTTGCCTTTCTCAAATCACTTTTTTGGTTGTATGGTAATCACTATATTTTTATACTTTTTGGTCTATTTTAAAGTCTCAGAATACCATACAATATTAACTACTATACCTTTTTACTTAACACACTAAAAATACCCTGTTATTAAAGGTATATAAGGAAAACTTGATGAGGAATGGTTACTTTGAGAATTTACCTGATTATTATTAAGAATTTAATATCCTTTTGCCTTCTAATATTTTCAAATAATTGTTTTAAAAATTTCTCCCTTTTAGACTTTTGAAGATTTTAAAAATGACAAGCAAGCTGTAGAATACCAACAGCGTATTGTGGATATATTGCTGAAGGTAAGTATTCGAAGAATGCATGCCTTTGTATTGGTGTTTTTATTAAGAAAATTGAATTGTTTGATAGCAAGTTCTAAAATAATCTTGTTTAATGAAGCGATATGTTGCAATCATTTAAAAATTTTATTATGTCTTTGCCTTCAAAAGCTGAGTGAAATACTCAACATTTAAAAAAAATTAATGTATCTCCGCTTTATGGGATATAGAACGCTACTCTTAAGAAATGCATATTGTGATCATTGCTATGTTAGTATGATTACATGAAGTAATAGAGAGTCACTTGAGAGTGCTTTGGAAAAATAAATAATGTGAATAATCTCCTTTTGTCTCATACCAGCATCACTGTGTTGCTAAGGTGGTGCCATAGTTTTACCATGGTGCAGAGATGATCAGTACTACTTTAGAATGATTTGAGGCACACAGACATGATCATCCCAGTCTAAATCTAACTAGATTCAGTCCAGAACTATTTTGAGATGCATACTATTGCTAATGAATGGGTGCAGAGACAGATTCTTTTCCTTTCCATCCGTACAGCTTTAACCAGGCCAGTTTCTTCTTGTAATTGAAAGCATACAACTTTTGTCTTATTCATTTGTCTGTAAAATGGAGATTCATTCCTCATAGTGACTTTTAGATTATTTTGGACAAGAGACCAATATGAAAATGTTTTCTAGTTGTGCATAACATTAATGCATTACATTTATAATAATTCTTTATAATTTCCAAAGCACATTTATATACATTATGTCATTTGAGCTATTTATTCATGTTGTAAGATAGGCAGTGATGAATATGAGACCAGGATTGCTAAACTCCCAAGAAATGCCATTTGGTCCAGGTGGCTAAGGTGGAGATTTTACCTTTACCTGGATTTCCAAAATACCTCCCTAAATGGTCTCTATACCTAACCTTGTTCTTCTCTGATTTGTGATTTTGCCTTCTCTCTGCCTAATATTCTTCTATGGCTCCCTATTGGGTCAGGTGTAATTAAGTTCTGTTATGAGACAAAATCCAAATAACAACAGTTTATTTTGATGAGAATTTATTTTTTTCATATAAATTTGGAGGTAGGCAACCCGATCTAGTAGATAAGCTTTACAAACTTATCAGGGATGCAGATTGCTTCTTTTCTTACTGTTACTATGTTTAGTACTTGGGTTCTACTGTTGATCAAAATGGCTGCTCAGGCCCAGCCATCACCTCTAGCCTGAATGCAGAAAGAGATGAAGATAGTGTTCCCTCTCTTTAAGAAAATTTCTTAGAAGTTATGTACTGCAATTCTGCTTATATTATGTTGATCAGAACTTAAATATATGACCCCTTAGCTGCTAAGAGACTGAGAAGTGTACTCTGTATTATGGGTGGACCATGTGTTTAGCTAAATAAGGAGTTTGTTTCTAAGTCAGGAGTGAGGAACAGATGTCCGAGCACAAGTACCAGTTTCTGCCATATCCACCTAAACTCTTTAATATGACATTCAAGATCCTTCTATATTTTTTGGTCCCTGACTACCACTCCATAACTGCTCCCCTCTCTTACTGCCTGCCCTCCCCCATTATATTATGAACTTCTCAACCATATTAAATGATTGGAATTCACTGAACGTGTTATCTTCATGGCTAATTTTCTTTGCATGAGTTTTCTTTCATCCAATCTTGCCTTATCAAGCCCTTTTTCTGCCTGGCAAATTCTTAATAATTTTCAAATGCATAACTCATACATCATCCATGAGAAACTCTTAGACTCCTCTCTCACACTTGCAGTTTGATTAGTTGCCCCTTCTCTGTGTTCATACAACATTTTATGCTACACTTGGATCACCATATGGTGATTACGTGTATATTTTTCTACCTGGACTTGAGCATCTTGTAAGTAGAGACTGTGAGGATTTTTTTTGGTAATTTAATTTAATTATAGTTGACATAAAATATTATATTAGTTTTAGGCATACAACATAGTGACTCAGTATTTTTTACATTACAAAATTATCACCACAATAAATCTAGTTACCATCTGTCACAAAGTTATTACAATATTACTGACTATATTACCTATGCTGTACATTATATCCTCATGACTTATTTATTTTATAACTAGAAGTTTGTATCTCTTAATCCCCTCACCTATTTTGCCTGTTCCCAACATTCCCCGCACCCCTATCTGCTAGCAGTCATCAGTTTATTCTCTGTATCAAATAGTCTGTTTCTGTTTTATTTCTTTTGTTTGTTTAATAGATTCCACATAAAAGTATAATCATATGGTATTTATCTTTCTGTGACTTATTTCACTTATCATAATACCCTCTAGATCTACCCATGTTGTCATAAATGGCAAGATTTCATTCTTTTTTATGGCTGAGTAGTAGTCCATTGTGTGTAACTACACCACATTTTCTGCACCTGTTTGTCTATAGATGGGCACTTAGGGTTGCTTCCATATCTTGGCTATTGTAAATCATGCTACAGTGAACATGTGCACATATCTTTTTCAAATTTTTAGTTTTGTTTTCTTAGGATAAATACCCAGAAGTGGAATTGCTGGGTTGTATGATAGTTTAATTTTTAATTTTTTGAGGACCCTCCATACTGTTTCTCATAGTGGCTGCACCATTTTACATTCCCATCAATAGTGCCTTAGTGTTCCCTTTTCTCCACATCCTCACCAATACTTGTTATTTCTTGTCTTTTTGAAAATAGTTATTCCTTTAGGTGTGAAGTGATATCTCATTGTGGTTTTGATGATCATTTTCCTGATGATTAGTGATGTTGAACATCTTTTCATGTGCCTGTTGTATGAGTTATCAGTGTGTCTTCTTTGGAAAAATGTCTGTTCATGTCCTCTGCCCTGATTTTTTAATATGATTGTTTGCCTTTTTGATACTGAGCTATATGAATTGTTTATACATATTGGATTTCAACCCCTTATTAAATGTATCTTTTGCAAATATTTTCTATTATAGATTGTCTTTTCATTTTGTTGATGGTTCCTTGCTATGCAAAAGCTTTTTAGTTTGAAGTAGTCTCGTTTGTTTATTTTTGCTTTCGCCTGAGATGAGATATCTAAAGAAATATTGCTAAGACAAGACCGATGTCAAAGAGTTTAGTGCCTATGTTTTCTTCTAGGAGTTTTATTATTTTTGATCTTACATTAGTCTACTTTGAGTTTGTTTTTTATATATGGACCAGTTTCATTCTTTTGCATGTAGCTGTTCAGTTTTCCCAACACCATTTACTGAAGGAACTATCTGTTCTCCATTGTATATTCTTCTTTCCTTTGTTGTAGATTAGTTGACCATGTAAGTATGGTTTTACTTGTCTCTCTATTTTGTTCCATTGATCTATGTGTCTGTTTTTTGTGCCAGTACCATAATGTGTGATTGCTATAACTTTGTAGTATATTTTGAAATAAAAAACATGATACCTCCAGCTTTATTCTTCTTTCTCAAGATTGCTTTAGTTCTTTACGGTCTTTTATGTTTCCAAATAAATTTAGGATTACTTGTACTAATTCAGTGAAAATGCCGTTAGAATTTTGATAGGGATTCTGTTGAATCTGTAGATTACTTTGGGTAGCGTGGACATTTTGGCACTATTAATTCTTCCAGTGCATTTGTATTGTCTTCAGTTTCTTTCATCAGTGTCTTACCATTTTCAGAGTACTGGTCTTTCACCTCCTTAGTTAAATTTATTTCTAGATATTTTATGTTTTTTGATGCAATTGTAAATTGGCTAGTTTTTAAAATTTTCTTCTGGTAGTTCATTATTAGTGTCTATAAATGCAACACATATCTCTGTATTAATTTTTTATCCTGAAACTTCACTGAATTTATTAGTTTTGTTGGTTCTTTCAGTGAAGTCTTTAGGATTTTCTACATACAGTATCATGTCATCTGCAAATAGCGACAGTGTTACTTCTTCCTTTCCAGTTCCAATACCTATTTTTTTTCTTGCCTAGTTGATGTGGCTAGGACTTACAATACTATATTGAATAAAATAAAAATACTATGGCAAGAGTGGGCAACCTGTCTTGTTCCTGATCTTAGAGGAAAAGCTTTCAGCTTTTAACCAATGAGTATGATGTTAGCTATGTATTTGTCATATATGTCCTTTATTATGTTGAAGTATATTTCTTCTATGCCCACTTTGTTGAGTTTTTATCATAAATGGCTATTGAATTTTATCAAATGATTCACCTGCATCTATTGAGATAATGATGTTATTTTTATCTTTTGTTTTATTAATGTGACGTATGATATTGATTTGTGAATGTTGAATCATCCTTACATCCCTGGAATTGATCTCACTTAATCATAGTGTATGATCATAATGTATTGTTGAATTTGGTTTGCTTATATTTTTTGAGGATTTTTATATATGTGTTTATTAGGGATATTGGCCTGTAATTTTTTTTGTAATACCTTGTCTGGTTTTGGTGTTAGAGTAATGCTGGCCTTATAAAATGAGTTTGGAAGCATATCTTCATCCTTGATTTTTTTGGAATAATTTGAGAAGAATAGGTATTAACTTTTTTTTTTTAAGATTTTATTTATTTTATTTTTAGACAGAGAGTAAGGGAGAGAGAGAGGAAGGAAAACATCAATGTGTGGTTGCCTCTCGTATGCCCCCTACTGGGGACCTGGCGCACAATGCAGGCATGTGCCCTGACTGGGGAATCGAGCCAGCTACCCTTTGGTTCACAGGCCAACGCTCAATCCACTGAGCTATACCAGCCGGGGGTATTAACTCTTATTTAAATATTTTCATCTGTGAAGCTGTCTTGGACTTCTGTTTGTTGGGAGTTTTTTTATTACTGATTCAATTTCATTGCTAGTAATAAGTGTATTCATGTTTTCTATTTTTTCATGATTCAGTTTTGGAAGTTTGTATATTTCTAGGAATTTATCCATTTTTCCAGGTTTTCCAATTTGTTGCCATATAATTGTTCATATTACTCTTTAATGATCCTTTGTATTTTTGTAGTATGTGTTGTAACTTCTTCTCTTTTGTTTCTGATTTTATTTATTTGGGCCCTCTCTTTTTTCTTTATGAGTCTGGCTAAAAAGGTTTATCAGTTCTGTTTATTTTTTCAAAGAACTATCTCTTAGTTTCATTGAATATTTTATCTTTTTTTTTTAGTCTTCATTTCATTTATTTCTGCCCTTATCTTTATATTTTCATTACTTCTACTAACTTTGGGCTTTGTTCTTTTTCTAGTTTCTTTAGGTGTGAAGTTAGATTATTTATTTAAGATTTTTCTTATTTTTTGACGTAGGCTGTATTGCTATGAACTTTCCTCTTAGGACTGCTTTTGCTGTGCTGCATCCCATAGATTTGTAATGTTGTGTTCCCATTTTCATTTGTCTCAAGGTACTTTTTGATTTCCCCTTTGATTTCTTCATTGATTCATTGGGTTTTTTTTAGCATTGTTTTCCCATAACCAGAACATGTTTAGCACCATGCCTGCAACTTAGTAGATGTTCAAGAAATGTTTTAAAGTTGACTGAATTGGAAGTGGAATTTAGATTACGTTAAGTTAGAAGAATGATCCAAACGAAGAGAATAAAGTTCCATAAAGTACTTAAACTATTACTGTTGGTGAATTGCTAACCTTGGATATTGCTTTAGTAGTTTTTACCTTGGGTCAATGAGGGATGAACTTTTGAGATTATTTTCTCATTTCATGTGATTTACACTAATTTGTTAAAGTACTTCTGAGGGAAGTACTTCTGAGTACTTCTCTGATCATTGCCTGGTGAATCAGAGAACAGGTGAATGAGCATCAAACATAAAACATTTATTATGTGTGCTGGATGGCTGCAGACAGAGGGAAAAAGGCGTTAATTTGTGACTTTGTACAAGATGACCCAGAACATTTTGTAAGCATGGTGTCTGAAATACATAAGAGGGAGGAAATGAAGAGAAACCAGTATTTGTAGAGTGACACTTGTCTACCATTTCAAGTGGACACTAGCTGAAGTGTGGCAAGGGAGTTTTTTGTGAGTTAGAATGGTTTTCTCAAAAGGTGTTTCTAAGATCAGATGTGTTTTTTCCTTTTTATTAAATTTATCAGGGTGACATTGGTTAATAAAATTATATAGGTTTCAGGTGTTCATTTCTATGATACATGGTCTGCATATTGCATTGTGCACCCACCACCCAAAATCAGATAATCTTCCATCACCATATTATATATATATGACCCCTTTTACCCTTTACTACCACCCGCCCTCTTCCCTCTAGTAACCACCATATTGTTGCCTGTATCTATGAATTTTTGTTTGTTTGTTTATATTGTTTGTTCATTTGTTGCTTTCAGTTTTAATTCCTACACATGAGTGAAATCATTTAAGCAGTTTACACTTACAGAGCAAAAGGAAGGGCCCCAAACAGAGGAGCACTAGATGGGCCCCAATAGTTGCATCCTTGGAAGGCACCTGCAACACTGAAAGGGAGTGATGACTGAGTATTTTAAAGCTAGAGAAAGGTCTTGGAATATTATAAATCGGAATTTAGATACACACACAGATTACAACTTGAAATGTACTCTAGTAATGATTAATTGTGTACTTGAGCAAGCCATGATTTCCGGACAAAAGCAGGAAGAATAAAATAAAAGATATACTGCCAGCGAAGTAAGAAAAGGTAGGCTAAAAGCTAGGCCCCAAGGGTATGTTTCATAATAGGAACAGTCTTATAATTTATTTTTGAATGGAATATGGAAAGAGGGGCCTTAGGACTTTTCAAGAGACAAGAGCGGGAACTATTCTTTAATTTTGTTGTAGAATCGCCCCCATAAATTCAGCTAGTCCAAAACAGTGTATGATCTTTCCCAAAATGCTGCGTTCTATCTCTTTGTCAATCACTTCGTTACCTTACATGCCTGTCAGGCTCAAAATCTGTCATTTTTTATTTTCTCCTTCAGCAACGCCTTTCCACCCATATGAATACTTAACCTGTCTCCTCTCTGCAGTCTTTTGCACCTCTTCCTTCTTCCCTTTTCATTATCACTTGCCCTAGTTCAAAACTCCTTTGTCTTTCCCCTGGCCCCCTGCAGTCACATGCATTTGGTCAACCTTCCATTTCTTCCTTCTATTATTTTATCCTATACGCTACTGACAGGATAGTTTTCCTAAGCACAGTACTGATCATGATCAACTGTCCTGGTTGAACACCTTTAGTAGCTCCCCAGTTTTCTATGGAATAAATTCTAGATTTTTTTAGAATGACATTTGAGGCCAAATCTTTCCTTTCCATCTAATTTCTCCTTCCTCCTCATGCATACTGCTGCATTCTAAGGGAACACGTAGTTTCTCTGAACAATCTCATATTTTACTGTGTTCCTGCTTTTGCCCACACTGTTCTCTCTGACCATATTGCACTCTCTGGCATTTTTCCCATCACAGGTTACACATGGGCTTGAAAGTTTAGTTTAAAAGCTACTTTTCTTATTTCTTTTCTATTCCCTCTCTAACCACCTCAGCCAGATTTTTCCTACTGTGCTTCTGTAGTCATTTGTTTTTATATAATAGTGCTGATGACATTACACCTTTTATTTAAGATTTGTTTACCTGTCTCACCTTGCTTTCTCATTTATAACTCCCCTGAAGGCATCTACCATAGCACCTTACACATAGTACCTACTCAGGAGAGGAGAACTCACATAAAGCAGAGGAATGATTATGATATGATAACTGTGTGTGGTTATAAAAAGCCCATTATGCAAAACCATGTGTTCAAGAAACTGCTTACAGACAAGGAGAATTCATCCACTTCATTGTACATGAGTATTCAGTAATGACGCTCCCCCACCCCTTTAATTGTATATTTTATGTGTCAAACCAGATGGTATATTGAATAAATGGTTTCTTTGGCTCATCAGGTTATGGTGGAGAATTCAGATTTTACTCCCTCACAAGTAGGGTGTCTCTTTACATTCCTTGCCCGGCAGCTTGCAAAGCCTGACAATACCTTGTTT
Source organism: Mormoops blainvillei (assembly GCA_004026545.1). Lineage (NCBI taxonomy): Eukaryota > Metazoa > Chordata > Mammalia > Chiroptera > Mormoopidae > Mormoops > Mormoops blainvillei. Next base: position 402,687 of record PVJD01000086.1, on the reverse strand, counting down.
GTAAACAGAACCCTCTTTGATCAGGTGAGTGTCTTTAACAATGAGAGCTAGAATTGTTTTTATTCTATTACTGTTCATAGAAAAGTTCACTGGATTACATGGTTTCTAAATATAATTGTCAATTGAATAAGTGTCTAAGCAAAGAGAAACCCCTTCTGGTTTCATTTCAGATCTAATTCAGGTGTTTGTTTTGTTTGTTTTTAAATGATGTGTCTGGGTAGTATGACTTTGCCTAGTAACTTGGTATCATGGGAGTATGGTTTGTGGAGAGTAGTTTGTAGAGATTCTGTCCTCTCAATTATTCTGTTGCTCCAATTGCCTAGATTTCTTGCTCAAGAATTTTCCAATTTAAGAATCACCCACCTCGCTAGTAGTAAGACTATTATGTTGATCATCTGGAGGAGAGATTACTTAAAACAGCTTCTATGTATCCACCCATGGCAATGAAAGTACTTTTTAAAAAAAAAATCTGCGGATAGGTGCTAATAATAATTACCATTTATTGAGTACTTTATAGTGCCAGGCTCTGTTCCAGAGTTTTATATGTGTTTATTAACTCAACACTCCTTATGGTTCTGAAATTGATGTAGTTGTTACCCCATTTTGCAGATGAGGAAACTAAAGCCTGGAGAGGTTAAGTCACTCATCCAAGCTTATACTTAGTAAGTGTTATTATTAGCAAAAAGTACTTTATTAAGTGTTGATAAGGTTAGAATTCAAAGTTAAGTGGCCTGACTCCAAAGTTCATGCTTTCCTTGGTCCGTGGTATCAGGGATCTTAAATTTAAGGTATAAAGATGCTGCTGCCTTCTAGTCATGTTTCTAAACAGTAAGGGGATGTTTCTTAGGTACATATTAAACAGTAGCATACCTGAACCTCCCGTGCCATGTACTAGGCTGGGGAACATACCATACACCTGTGGTATTTGTTTTCTGGCCATGTGTGAATGAATTGGTGAGCTAGAAAGGATAGTTGCTGTTTTCATTAATAATATGATAGCATGCATGCTGGTATCCAGTAAAAAAATACCTTTTCTGTGACCAGGTCCTTGAGTTCCTCTGTAGTCCTGATGACGATTCCCGACACTCCGAAAGACAGCAGGTATGAACTACCAGAACTCTTTGTGCTAAAGAGTGAGAAAGAAGACAGAGGAAGCCAGAAAGGACCCTGCTGTGCAAGAACTCATGAGGAATAAAGGGGGAAATGACTCGCGCCAAACCATAATACTGAGCTAGATCTAGATAGTGGCAGCCAGAAAATAGTGTGGATGGCGGGTAGAAGTGACATATAAGGAGCTCATATCACACGAAATTCCTAGGCAGACTGGGCCTGTGTTGCATTCAACATGATAGCAAAGAGAATACTTCATCCTTCTCCATATGCAGCAACATTTGGAGCCTGTTGTATCCTGCTTTCCACCAGTGTCACTAATCTGATAACACACCACCTGCTATGACCCCGAACCAGAAAGAATGCAGGATCCTGAGTGTTAGGAGACTCAGCGTTCGGGAGTGCCCTCTAGCCCCACTGCATTAGGGCTGACCGTTTCTGGAGACTAGGATCCGTCTGTCACTCCACTAATCACTGTGATAAGCTAACTGTTGATTACCACTTCTTTCTACTTAGGTCACTTTTTTGGGGGTCCCTTCTAAAGAATTGGAGTCTTTAAAATTTTACCCATTATAATTATGAGCACTAAGAGAGTCAACCTAATTAAAATTGATTGCCAGTCTTTTGTGAGATAAGCTATAAAAATGAAGTACTTTGTTATAGCTATGCTGATTTTTTTTTTTTGTGGTAATAGTGTACAGCTGGGAGGTTGAGACTCAGACAAAGGACATGAGATAGCAAGTGACACTCTTCTCTGCACAGCTGTGGCCCAGTGATTGCTGAAGACTATCTTAGGGAAGAGAATAGCTGCTAAAATTTCGGTTCTCTCTTAAATTATATCAAATACAAATCGTAACAGGGACCCCTCATTTCACCCCTATTTCTCTGCTGGCAGGAAAAGGGGACCATGTCATGCATGATGTTGCTAGAAAAATGATATATAAATAACTAAATTAAACAGAAATAAAAATAAAATCTAAATGTAAAAGCCAAACCTTGAAAAGTAATCATCGTATAGTAATATTCTATTTTTGGGAGTCCCCTTTGAAATTAATTTCCTTAGAAATTAATTCATTTTAGAAGTATAGAAAACTGATAAAGTAAGTTGCTCAAGGTCACAACTAAGATTAGAACCCAATCCCTTCCCTTCTAATCCAGCACTCTTTCCTTTTACAATTTGTTATATATCAAAACTTGTGTATGCGACATTTTTTAGTATTTTTCACTGGAACGCTGATAAAAATTAACAACTGGCTCCTTGAGTGTAATTTTAGTATGAATGTTGGTTGATATTTTCATTAATGGAAATAAATAAGATGAAAGTCCAACAGTGAAAGCATGTCAGGCCCTGGCTGCTGTGGCTCAGTGGATTGAGTGCTGGCCTGCAGACCAGGGGTTGCTAGTTCGATTCCTGGTCAGGGCACATGCCTCGGTTGCGGACCGGGTCCCCAGTGGGAGGCATGCGAGAGGCAACCACACATTGATGTTTCTCTCCCTTTCTTTGTCCCTCCCTTCCCCTCTAAACATAAATTTTTTAAATCTTAAAAAAAAAAAGCATGTCAGAACTTCACCAATGAAGTGACTTCTTTGTTGCATCAGATAAGTTTTTGATACTAAAAAAAATTCCTTAATTTTTTGTGATATTCACAATGCAATGACCACGGCATGCACACTTTTATGTTTATTTAACTCCATCACTTTTGTAACCAAGGATTGGCAAACTTTTCCTGTAAAGAACCAAAGAGTAAATAATTCAGGCTTTATGGACCACTTATGGCTTCTGTCACATATTCTTCTTTGTTTGTTTTACAATCCTTTAGAAATGCAAAAAGCTCTGATGTACAGAATTTGCAGTGGTGTCAGCACTCCCACTGTTTCGGCCTACCAGCATGTCACTCAGCATAGAGTTGGGAAGAGATGCATAGTGTAACACCCTTATGTACTGCTCTCCGTACAGACTCAGTTACAGTTACTAATCCCAAGAGCACACATAGTAAAATAATTAGTAAGTGATGAGTTTTGAGTATTAATTACCTTTGCTTTTATTTTAATTTATCTAATTTTAAGTTTATATCATTTAATTTTTAACATCTGTGTTTAACAACTGACTTGCAAAATACCTGAAAATTTAACACTCAGTTCTAGTGGGTTGGTAGACTGGCTCCAGCAATGGCATTTCTGTCATGTTATTCCAGACTGAGGCTTCCAGCAGATGGAGTTGACTCTATAGTTCTACATAATAGTATGTTATAATATTCAAAGTGGATTAAGTTAGGGCTCTGACATGTAAAGTTTGGATAGGTTTTATTTTTTGTCTGCCTTTTTTTTTTTTTAACTTGAAAGTAATCAATTTCCTAGGTTAGAAAAATGCTTTGTTAAATGAGAGTTCTGAGAAGGGTCATGTAACTCTGGCTCTTGAACTTAAATAAAGAGAGAGCTTTCTCATTTTACCCTAATGACTATGTAATGATTCCATTGTATTTTGAGGTTTATTTACAAATAGTGATGAATCTGTCACAATATCCTAGTCGCCTTTTTTATTTAGCTACTTAGTGTGGTAAAATTATTTATATGAACCACAGAGTTTGTTTTTTATTGTGGCAAAACATATACACCATAAAATTTGTCTTTTTAACCATTTTAAGTGTATGATAAATTGACGTTAAGTGTATTATCATTGGTGTGTAGCCATCGCCACCATCCATCTCCAAAACTTTATTTTCCCAAACTGAAACTCTGCACCCATTAAACAAGTAACTTCCCATTACCATTCTCCAACCCCTGGCAACCACCATCCCACCTTCTGTCTCCGTGAATTTGACTACTTTAGGCACTTCACATAAGTGGAATCATACAGTATTTTTTGTGTGTGTATGACTGGCTTATTTCACTTAACATAATATCTTTGAGGTTTGTCCATATTGTGACATGTGTCAGAATTTCATTCCTTCTTAGAGCTGAATAATATTCCATTATATGTATACACCACATTTTGTTTTTCCATCCATCCATTTATGGACATCTGGGTTGTTTCTACCCTTGGTTCTTGTGAATAATGCTACTATGAAAAACACCAATCTTTCATTAGAAAAAATGACATGTAAACATGGAAACTACCTATTGACCATAAGAAATAAAGAACCATAAGAACTATAAGACGTAAAAGCTCTAGAGAAAAATTCGCTTTTTGAAAGAATATATATGGATAGTTTTAGCTAAGTGGAGGATCAGTTAGGTATTCTGAAAAGACTTTATTTGCAAACACTGTGGCATTCCTTCCATGTTTGAAAATAGAGCAATTAATCTATTTATGAGATTTAAATACAATATGATCAACATTATAATGGCAGTCTAACCCATTATGTATGTGAAAACCAAACCAAAACATCAGCAAATAATAGGACAAAAGAATAACATTATGGTTTTTGTGGCTGAGTGGACTCTTACAGAGCTTGTAAATAAAAGTAGATTCCAAAGTTTTTTGCTCATTTATTTTAAATGCTCAGGTCCTTTTAGAATTGCTGCAGGCTGGAGGCATAGTTCAATTCGAAGAGAGTCGACTCATTCGTATGGCGGAAAAAGCAGAATTGTAAGTTGTTTCGAAGTCACATATTAGTTAATACAACTATTAAATAACATTTCTGTAACTTGAAGTCCACTTTATTGATGCATTGTCTTTTTTTAATTAAGAAAAGTTATGCAAATAACAAAAAATCTAAGTGTGAAACTTTGTGATTTTTAGGTCTAAAAATTAGTAAAATTTGCAGAAATTAACAGTGAGCAAATTTGAAGTGTTTGTACATTTGTTTTAGTATAAAAATGAAATAATAGTCTATGATGTTATTTTAGTTATTTTTTTACTTTCAGTTTCCATGGTATTTTATAGATTTTGACAGTTATTTATATATATTATAAGTAATGCAGAATTTAACACAGGAAATAAAATGTAATATGTCAGCATTACTATTTTTCCAGTTTTTTAATATTTCACTTGACATTTAATTCTGAACAGGGAAACTTCATATTGATATCTAATATATTAACTGTTTTGTGGCACGTTGTTGCTTTAACATTTATTTTGTACCCAGTTTTGAAATTTCATATAAACATAGTATTCAGCAGCATATTAAACCTATATTTAGAGGAATGGCAAATACTATTCCCTTAGATACTAAAACTTCATGTAACAGTAGAAATAATGTTCACTATATTTTTCTTAATACCTCTGTGCCTGAGAAAACTCCTTTAAACAGTAAGCTAATAACCACTTGTTTGGTACACTGAACTTTTTCCTTTCATGTTCTAGCTATCAAATTTGTGAGTTTATGTATGAACGAGAACACCAATATGACAAAATTATTGATTGCTACTTACGTGACCCACTAAGAGAGGTAAGTTAAGAGACTGCCTACTCTTTTTATTTATCATTTCCTTCCAACCACCTAACGAGTAGAATAGCTATTCAGTAGGCATAACTATTCAGTATAAATATTTGGACATGAGTTTGCTGATTCAGGTTTTCATTTATTCAATAAGTTTTTATTGAGTGCCTGCTATTAACCAAGTATACATTGATAATTGAAACAGATACAGTTCTTGAAATTTTAAAACTTATAGTTTAGTGATGGAGACTGACAGTAGGAAACCAAATATATAATTACAAATTGTCATGTACACTGTAGAGAAGAGAAATTGGGTGCAACTTCAGAGGATAATGGGAAACTTAACTTATATACAGCAGCCAGGGAAGGAATCTCAGAGGAAATGATATATAAACTGATGTTGGAATTTGAGAAGAAGCCAGTCAAGCAAAGAGCCAACAGAAAAGTGTTCCAGGATAGGAAGCCATATATACAAAGGCCCTGAGGTGGGGAAAATTTTTGACATTTTCAAGGAACTGAATAGAGATCATATAAGTGAAGTGAAGATCAGTGTAAGTGGAACATAACAGACAAGGGCAAGAGTGATTTGAGATGAAATTGGGAATGTGGACAGGGACCACCAAAGACAAAAGTGTGATATTTCCTCAGTAGGTTAACGAAATTAAGACCAAAATTAATTGGAACAGATTTGCAACTTTTAAGTGTCTACCCTAAACTTTAAACAATTACTTTTTCTCTTTAGTGTCAGTTTTCTATCAGTTAACTATCTCCAAATGGTTTTTCATATCCAAATAATAGATATTTACCAAGACTGGTTCAGATGGTAAATAGTGAGTAAACATTGCTTGAGTGAGTGAGTGAATGAATGAATGAATGAGTGGATGAATAAATTATATTGTCTTGTGCTCCTCAGGAAGAAGTCTTTAACTACATTCACAATATCTTATCCATCCCTGGACACAGTGCAGAGGAGAAGCAGTCTGTATGGCAGAAAGCAATGGATCACATTGAGGTGCTAATTCAGCAAAATTTTAAACTTCCTCATTTTTATGGCTATCTCCCAAATTAAGTTTATGCTAAGCAATGGCAGGTGTCATATTATTAAGGTGACTTACTTGCAGAATAGCATCTTTAGTCCATCCCGCATTTGTATTCATAAAGTCTATGTCACATATAATTTATTATATCATGACTTCTGAAAATAACCCATGCTCAATCAGCTAGTTGAGAAACTAGAATATTAGTGGTCTTTTATAATGTTCTTAAAATGATTTTGAGAGTTATTTCTGGTCTTTTTCTCTAACACACAGTGAGAACCACTCCAGCCAATTGCCCAGTGCAATTTTAGAAACATTATTGCAATGAGTTTTTCTCTCTGATGTATTTCCCTTCCTTATGTAACAAGGTGGTTATGATTTTCTGTATGCATGCTGTTTTACAAGAATGCAAGAGTGGACATTGAAACAAGTCCTTTTTTAAAAACATGCTTATAAGATGCCTAAAGGTAGAGACTAATGTGTGACGAACGTACGCTCAGAATGCATTCTGAAACAGGCTCCCAAATCACTCCTCGCTTTAGTGTCCCTAGGTTCATAACATATAGTATTCCTCAGAAACCAACAGAGCTGGCAGGTTTGTTGAAATTTATTTTCTTTATGACTCACTAATTATTGAAAAAAAGCAGTAACAGAAAATGCTAAGGTAACCCTAGTTTTGAAAATAATATTTAAATCTACAAAGTGTCTTTCTCCTCCTTGTGGCAAGGAACAGGTAATGAAGTAACTTCTGGTGATAGGTTTAGAAATGCAGTGAAAGATATGATTATTCAACATGTTTTAAAATTTTTTATATGTGTAAAAAATGATAAGAAAGGATGACATCTGAAACTCTAAAAAAACATTGCATGTGATGTGAATACTTTGTTCACATCCTGATGGTTGTAAAATTTAGAAAGATCAGAAATGTGAACACATCCTATGTGAAACATCTGGTGTGAAAGATGTACAGTCATCAGATGTGTGGCCTGAAGTAATTTCCACACTTTCATCTATAGGATTGAGAACATATATATGTTATTTAATGTTATGATATTCCTGCTAACAACAAGATGAATATATCTTGATGAAAGAACCCAAGAAAACCTTCTCCTACTTTGAATTATATCTTTTTTCCTTTAATCATTTTGTATTCTTTTTCCTTTCATCATCCCCTTTAAGTCTCCGTAGTTACATTATGGCTCATTCTTTATTTCACTTAATCTGCATTATGCAGTGGTTTGAGCACATGGACTCCAGACATCCAAAAATGAAGCTATGTCTCTGCATAATGTGAAACGTGATGAACTAATCAATGAGCAAACAAATTACTCAGCAGAAAACTCATACTGAAGAAGCAAAAAGTATTTTTGCTGCACAACAATTATTTCTGCTGACTTTTTCCAACATCTGCACATTTTTACACCTTGAACTTTTTAATATCTCTTAAGGCCACAATTTCAAATATATAGACTTTTTGTTGAGGGACTTCTGTGGCTTCAGTAATATAAATAAAGTCAACATTAAATATGCATAGGTAAAAGTCCTCATAATAAAGTTATCCGACAGTGTTATACAGTGTATAGACTAGTGGTTCTTATCACTCCTGAGGTTATAGACCTCTTTTGAGACACTAATGAAATATTTGGACCTGTGCATGTGTACAGATACATAATTTTGTGTACAATTTCAAGGACCCGCAGTCCTCCTAAAAGTCATTTTTAGATTGGGTCTGTGGATTACAGGTAAACAATCTTTAGTTTAGTTGATTTTTCCAATATGAACAAAATATGTTTCATTAGATTTTTTTTTTTTAGTCCTCACTCAAGGATAGGTTTTTACTGATTTTTGAAAGAGAGGAAGGGAGAGAGAGAAACATTGATGTGAGAGAGAAACATTAATCGGTTGCCTCCCATACACTCCCTGACCAAGAATCGAACCTGCAACCTTTCAGTGTATGGGATGCCACTCCAACGAATGGAGCCACCCAGCCCGGGCTCATTAGATTAAAAAAGAGTAGTTTCTAATTTTGAAATATAAAAAGCATAACAAAAAGTGTATAAGACAAATGTGCAGTTTTGTAAAAAATTTAAAAGCAAACATCTGAGGCCCAGATCAAAAATAGACTTATTTTCAGTACCCCTGACTGTCTGTGTGTCCTTTCCTTATCACAGTTCCCTCTGCCTCCCATAATATACCCATAATCCTGTGTTTCCACTTGATATTTTCTTGCCTTTCTACATTCTGTGACTGCATATGCCTACATACCTAAAGCTTATGTTTTTCTGACCTTTATGCAAATGAAGTTACACTGTGTATTTTCTTTTATCCTCCATATTTTGAGAAGTTTGTACATTTTGTTACATGTAGCTGTAATTCATTTTTATTGCTACATGGTATTTCATTTTACAAGAATATCATAGTTTGTCCATTTTCCCATTAGTAGACATTTTAGTTTTTTCTACTTTTTGACCATTAAAAATAGCCCACTTATACTCATCCTTATATATCCATCTGAATACAGCCACATGCATTTCTCTAGGACAGCGATTTTCAACCTTTTTCATTTCATGACACACAATTTACTAACATTCTGCAGCACACTAAAAAGTATAAGATATTTTTTGCCAGTCTGACAAAAAATAGATATAATTTTGATTCATCATACTAGACAGCTCTTGTTGTATTGGCTATTGTCATTTTTTACTTGACAATCTAAGAGAAAAGATTGATCAGTGCCCCTGACTAAATAGTCAGGTATTGTGTGTTTTAAAAAATTCTTGTGGCACACTGGTTGATAACCAGTGCTCTAGGGCAGTGGTTCTCAGTTTAATCTCCAGTCAGCATTATAGCATCAACTGAGAACTTGACAGAAATGCAGGTTTAGTCTTCACCTCAGACCTACTGAATCATAAACTCTGGGAGTGGGACCCAGCAATATGTTTTAATAACCCCTCCAGGTGCTTTTGAGGCATGCTAACATTTGATAATCTCTGCTGTAGGGTCTATAATTGCCAGTTAATTGGGATATATATCTTCACCAGAGGCCAGCTTTCAATAAGATTTTTCATTGGCTCTGTATCCTTGCTAGACTTCAAAATATTACAGATCTAGTGGATGTGTAATGATATTTTAATGTTTAAAATTTACATATCCTTAGTTACTAATGAGATCGATAGACTTTTCATGTTTATTACCCACTTAAATTTCCTTTATGTAATGTGCCTGTTCAAGTCTTGCCCATTTTGCTATTAGAATGTCTCCTGTACTTAGGATTTGTAGCAGTTCTTTATGTATCCCGCATGGTAGTATTTTTCAGTGATACGTGTTGTGAATATCATCTCCCACTCTATGGCTTTTTTTCTATGGTTCTCTTTAAGAAAAGATTGTTTTTTTAATAGTGAAAATAATTTTTTCATTCTACAGTGAAGGAGAAGTCCTCTATATTTTTGTCTAAAAGCTTTCTTATTTTTTCTTTTTTTCATCTTTAAATCTTAGGTTCACCTGAAAACAGTTTTGTATATGGTATGAGGTGGGGGCCCGATTAATATTTTTTAAATATGGGTGCCTAATTTTCCCAGCACGGTTAAATTTCCCCATTGCTCAGCCATGCTACTTTGTCATAAGTATCTCAAGGATTTTTATGTTTGGTCTGTTTTTCTGGGCCCTCTTCTGTTTCATTGGTTTATTGTCTTGTCTCTGCATCAGTACCTCACAAGCATTTTAAATATCATTGCTTTATAATAAGCCTTGATATCTTTAAAAGAGTATTGGTTATTCTTGACCTTCTATACTTCCAAATACATTTGGAATCAGCTTGTCAAATTCCACTAGAAATTTTTTTTAATCTTATAATTCTGACAGGGATTACAATAAGCCTATCAGTCATTTTGAATGTAACTGACATCTTTATGATATTGAATCTTTCAATCTATGACTATATGATATGACCCTTTAGTGAATATTTTTCTATCAAGTTTTGTAATTTTCTCTGTAGAGATTTTCCATCCTTTGTTAGATTTGCAGTCACAACTTTATATTTTTAGCATAATAATGCTATTAATATTTTTTCACTGCCAATATATGTACAGTGTTTAAGGATTTTTCTGGAAGTCTCCTAGTTCTAGTATATTAATAGTCTTCTTATGAAAAAAATTTATCACCTTTTCTCCCTTATCCAATTTTTGTGGTAAATATTATTAATATTAAACCAGCCTTAAATTCTGTGGATAAATGCAACTCAATCCTGATATACTATCCTTTTTATTTATTGTTGAATTTTGTTTTTATTTAGTTTATTTGTATCAGTGTTTGTAATTAAGATCTATAATATTCCTCTCTTTTTTTAAAATTGGGTTTAGATATAAAGATTTTGCTAGCCTCATACAGTGAGCTGAAGAAGTTTCCATTTTTTAATTCTCTGTAAGAGGTTAATTAATATTGGAATTTTCTTCCTTAAATGAGCCTGGAGATTCCCATATGGAAAGATTTTTGGCTCTTCGGTGCAGGTTTTCTGTTACTTGTCAGTTTATTAAATTATATTTTTCTAGGAATTTATCCATTTTGTCTAAATTTAAAAATGTTCTTTTCAGGTTAATTCTCTTTTTTATTTTTTCATTAATAAAAATACATTTAGACAGTAAGGAAAGAACCTAGCTTAAGATGTAAAACACTGCACATATACTTAAAGATCACTGTGCATAGATCCTTAATCCTTTCCCCTCACCTGCCTGTTCCAACCTACCAGATCTTTTATCCATTTAATGTCTGCAGATCAGTAGTAATATCCCTTTTTTTTTCATTTGTGATATTGATTAGTTGTGCCTTCTCTGTTTTGAGATGTGTTATATAAAAGTAGTATAAACTACAATTATTTGCGTCAGCTCATTATTAATATACAAAGATTAACTCAAAATTATTAGATATATCATGAATATTACAGTCATACTAACTTGAATAATTTTTATTTGACAGTATACTGTGTGCGTGATCTGTAGCTGGTCTTTGCCTTTTAGCCATGTAACATGCAGTTATAAGGGTAGAATAGTAGATCACTGAAACCAAGTGAAAAGAGAGTTCGAAGAAGAAAAAGATAGCTAGCAGTGTCTAGAAAAGTTTAAGGTGAGGGCAAATTAGAAGTCTTAGATTTGACAGAAACAGGTATCAACAGTGGGTAATTAGCAGTGGGCCCTCTTAGTCTCATTTAGGGCGTAATGCCTTAAGTTGGTTTCTTCAGATACTTAAACAGTTTCAAAATCTATCAGTCATCGGAAGTTTTGGAATTCTTAGCCAGAGAAATTGCAACTATACCCTTTTTTAAAAAAATTTAATTTCTTTAAGTTATTACTTTAAGCTCAAGGGTAAAATTTACAGACAGGGAATTTGAAGAGCTTTTGTTCCTTCTGCTCATTTTGCAGGTATCATAGCCTGAATCCAGAGTTTAGTGCTTTCATTTTCTAAGAATTCTGAATTGCCTTTATATCAAGATCTGATTTTTTACATGGATTTTTAAAATGTTGCTTATTTACAATGTGCCTTAAAATTGAGGCCCTACATCAAGGCCTCCTGAAATGCAGTGTAGAAGCTCACGAAAATATTGAGGCAGGTGATGATGCTTCACATCTATGGGGATTCTATTTAAATTAACATCAAAGATTTAACAAAAAGATGTTTATCTTTTGCTCTAGGAACTTGTGTCCCTGAAGCCTTGTAAAGCTGCAGAGCTGGTTGCTACTCACTTTTCTGAACAGATTGAAACAGTCATTGAAAAACTTCAGGTAAATATTGCATATGTATATTGGGAAGAAACATCTAGTGGGGAGACAATTATTGAATATCCACCTAAGAACTTTTGATTGTAGTAATTTCTTCAATTAATAGTTGCCATTTAATAGTAGTTTCTACACATACACGTGTGTGTGTGTGTATTTGGGAGCAGTTGTGTAATGACCTCTGCGTCTGGAAATGCGCTTGTTCCTCTTTGGGCATAACAAATATTAACGTCACAGGAACATTTTTCAAACTATAACCTGTCCCTATTCTAGAAATTATAATACACAGAAGATCCATTCCCTAACCCCACCACCCCCATTTTCTTTTACTGTAGGAACTACAGTTTATGTACAGTGGGTTTGTTTTTTTTTTTATTTATTTACCTGCTGTGGGCCAAAAACATTAAGTGCTGAGGAAACAAAAATATATAAGTATATCCCAGTGTTAAAAGAAGAAAACATGCCAAAAGATGATTGAAGAGTAGCTGGACTTAAATAATAGAGCACTGCCCAGGATACTGAGGAAGTACATATAGGGTCAACCAGTCCATTCCAGTGAGGGGAAAAAGGAGGATAGTTCTAAAACTACTCTCAACCCACAGAGCTTCTTACTCACTTTAAAAGTCAGCAGTTCTGCCCTGGCCGGGTAACTCAATTGGTTACAAGCTTCGTCCCGACAGGCCAAAGGTTGCTGGTTCAACCTTCGGTCAGGGCACACACAAGTAGCAACCAATGGGTGCTTAAGTAAGGGGAACAACAAATTGATGTTTCTGCCTCTTTCTCTCCCCTCTTGACTCTCTCCCTCCCTCTCTCTCCTTTTCTCTCTCTCTCTTAAAAAAAAAAAATCAGTAATTCCGGTGAATCTTCTTACCTATTGTGTTGTTATTGTTGTTTAAAGATAAGATTATCCATTGCAGGATTTTTTTTTTCCCATAGTCTCTAAAGACAGATAGAGGCAGAGAGGCCAGGTAAAATCAAATATGTAATGTCATTCATCAGGCTAAAAGCTGAAACTGTCATGCATTTTAAAAAAAGGTGGCTATTTGACTGTGGACTGCTGCTTTTAAAGAAATAAAAGTATTTTTTTGTTACAGAGCTTTATTGATTGTGCAAGAGAATCCCACACATATTTTATAGAGTACCTTTACTTTTGATGACAAGAAATATGCCTCTGACCTATTGTTTTCAGAATTCTTGAAATGACAAATAAATTATAACCAGAAGGAAGATCGTGTAAAATAAAACAAAATGATAAGAAAGGAAAAGGGAAAAGAAAAAATCAAAGACTGATAAATATATTAAACATGTCATATTCTAAATTGCAAGAATTCTTTTCAGTTTTGGGAGTCCCCTACTTTTTATAGGTAAAGCTTGAATGTGTCAAAAAAGTAAAGAAAAACAAAAAAACTAAACTATAATAATTCTCGTTTAGTTTTCCTCAGAACTTTGGAGCATTTATATTTATATAGTATTCTAAGGTTTAACTTAGTTAATTTTCATCTCTGCCCTGTGCACAAGGCAGAGACGATATCGCTGTTCTTTTTTAAAGAAGTGAACTGAATTGCTAAGAGAGTCAGTGACTTACACAGTCACATAGCTAATAAGTGGAAGAAACAGAACCCAGATTTCATGGCATATTAATTGCTAACATGTTGCAGTTTGCCGTCTCTTCTGTGCTTGATTATATTGGGGAGCTCATGAGCTTTTCTGGCGGTGGTGGTTATTTAGGCCTCCGTCTCCCACCCTACATACCTATCTCCCAGTAGGCCATTGTCACAGGAAGGACCAGGGGTGGAGGTAGTGTGAACCCATCAGTACAGCCAGAATTCGCTCTCAACAGAGCAGTTCAGGGCACCAGCCATTCTGGGCATCCTTGTGTTAAAACTGCGCTGGGATTTGTCTCGAAAGAGGGCTCTTTTTGTTTTTGCTTGTTCTTGTTTTTGCAATGAATATGTGACAGTGATTAGAATTACTGAGAGGAAATGATCTCCAAATGATTCTTAAAATTTCTTAGATCTGTATAGAGGGCTTAATGGAAATAATCATATGCATGTGTGCATTTTAAAGGGATATTTTAGAGTCATTCTTTACCATGGCATAGTTTGAAGAATTTGTTTTAATATTGTATTTTTTATTGTTTTTTTAACCAGAACCAGGTTTTGCTTTTCAAATTTTTGCAGAGTCTTCTTGACCCAAGGTATGTTGATAACTTTAGTTTTTCATAATACACAGATTAGAAATCAAAGAAGATAAATTGAAGTTAAGAAACTGGCCCACAGTATCCAAATAGTATGCTCAGCTCTTGATTTTTAGTATTAGCGGGAGGAGCAGTTACATAGACTTACCAAAATACATAATCTGAAAATAGATTATATCTTAAGGGAGTACTTTTCATCTGAATAAACATACATGGTGAGTTAATGAAATAATTCAAACAAAATAATGAAGTCCTACCACGAGGACATGTTTCTTGAAGATTTGATAACGAACTGGCTTCCTCTTTGTATACTAGCTTCACACCTTCCTGTTCCTTATTCCCTGCTTTAGTTTAATGGTTTTACTTCACAAAGTGTACACCTAGTCCCAGCCCATCTCTAAATGTCTTACCTTTTAAACTCTCATTTGAAGTGTTTAGTTTTAAATAGCTGTTCCTGGCAGTGTAAGAAGGAAAGTTTGAATGTTTTTTTAAGTGCTACTTAATGGTACTCATCAAATAAAAACTAGCCCAAGGAGATGATGAAATTAGTAATGGATGTGTAAGCAAAGCAGCTCTGTACATGAGATCTTAACACCTTGTTGTGACTACATAGTACATTGAGTACATTGTACTATTTAGTCACAACACAAATTTACTATTTAGTAAATAGTACATTGAGTACATTGAGGGTAATAACATTTAACACCCTCTAAGACAGTCACTCTTAACCAGAAAAGTGTGTGTCAGAATTACCTAAGAAACTTAACAATATATAGATGCTTGGGCCCGACCCCACAGAGTAACTGTGGGCGGGGATATTTTTGATGTACACCTAGAGTTAAGGATCTCTGGCTTAAGTGCAATAGTCCAGGATACAACAGCTTTGACGTCAGACATACAAACTTTCAAGTTGCATTATAATGTACACTAACCATTGAAAACATTTACTTAAGTGATCGTAATATCAGTTTTGGTTATTCCAATATTCTACACTATTTTTAAATATCAGAATACCAGTGATTTTGTTGATTGTAACAATTTTTTTTGAAATCTCAGTCATTTAAATCTTTAGCACTATATGCCACGTTTGAATTTGGACTCATACAGATGCACATATACAGATGTTTAGAAAAGCAATCTGACTACATTTTCTCCTGCACCCGACTTCAAGACCTTTTCTAAGTATCTTTTTAATTCGCTGTTCTCAGAATATTACTGAAGCTAGATTTTAAAAACTTTTTCTATTAATCATTTGTACTTCTCCAAGAGCCAGTTTGAGCCCTGGTCTACTCCTAGAATTAACTCATGGAGATATCATAGAATTGGAGTTGGAGGTTAGGAGGGAAGAGAGCTGGAAAAAGGATGGGAAGAGCTGGGAGGGGAATGAGAGAAGGCCAGAGGACCAAGCTGGTGGAAGAGGAAGGAAGCACTGTGCTTCAGTTCCCAGCCTTTCTCAGGAGGCAAGTGCCCCTTTCCCATGGCAAAATTCCTTCTGTGTCTTCCCCTGTGTGTCCTCCAGTATCAGATATACTCTTTTAGGATATGACTCCTCCCTTCCTAAGATCATTTATTTTAACCAAGTTCTTTTCCCCAATCATCCTACCTGGAGACACTCAAGCTGAAAGGACATAAGAGGTTCAGCTTTGAATTTGGCCTTTTCTCACATGTAACAAAAGCATAGAAGCCAATGATGACCTAGTCTTACTTTTTTAAAATAAAAGAAAACACTGCCTTGTCTGGTGTAGCTCAGTGGATTGAGCATCAGCCTGAGAACCAAAGGGTCACTGGTTTGATTCCCCAGTCAGGGCACAGGCCTGGGTTGCGGGCCAGGTCCCCAGGAGGGGCACGTGAGAGGCAACCACACACTGATGTTTCTCTCCCTCTCTTTCTCCCTCCCTTCCCCTCTGTCTAAAAATAAAATAAATAAAATCTTTTATATATATATATATATATATATATATATATATACACTAATATAGGTAATATAAATATATAGTCATTTGCACTGATCTTGCAATAACTCCTTAATTTAAACTTCACAGTAATAAACAGATCACATCACAAGAGTTTCAGGGATCGTCCATGAAAAGTCTTGCTCTGTTATTACGTACACCTAGATCTGAAAGATGTTAATTAGGTAAATCCCTTTAAGAGTACTGTAAAAATTGTTTTGTTCACTAATAAACCACAAATAATTTTACATTTACTCAATATGCTTTCTCTCCCTGAATTAACCCTAACCTGAGGATAATTACTCTAAATTAACTTGTCACACATTCTTCCTCACCAAAGGACATTTTTTCATTGCTTTTAGAGAGGAAGGGAGAAAAAGAAGCATCAGTTGGTTGCCTTTCCATATGTGCCTGGACCAGGGATTGAACTCGCAATCCAGGCATGTGCCCTGACCAGGAATCGAACCTGCAACCCTTCGGTTATGGAGCAATACTCCAACCAGCTGAGCCATACGTGTCAGAGCATTTTAAATGATAGTTCTCAGATTAGCCCATAAAAACCTGTTTAACTTGCAATGTAAATATATAACACTATATATATTTACATTAAGTATATGTAATACCATATATGTTTACATTGAGGGTTAAAGGAGGGGATGAACAGAAAAAATATTTTCCTTCTTCCCATCTAGGTTCTTGGCTGGGCATCTGTATAAAAGACAGATTAAGAATAGAAAAGTATACAAATTTACTTAAAGTTTTCCATGACACAGGAGCCTTCATAGGAAGTGAACACCTGAAGAAGCACCTAAACTGCAGTGTTTTGCTAGGTTTGATGAAGAGTAGAAAGTCATGGGAAAATGCGATAGGACCAAAGGATATGAACTAAGGATGATATACTGGGGAAACTGAGGCCTGTTTGTTTGGATTCCTCTCGGTGTTCTCCATCTTCAGGGATAAGGAAGCTCCTTCCCTCCAGGTGTAGGGAGAGAACTCTCATGTGCAAGTAGTATAGTCTGCTTTGGGGTGAAGGAGGAAGGTCAGAGAGTCCTTTCTGCGTCTGCTATTTCTCAAGTTCCTTTAGTTTAAAATATTCGTTATGCCAAGGGGGTAGCATGTCCTGAACCCTGTCACTGGTGATATATTGAATTCTGGATTGAGAGAGAGGACCAAGGTTAAGAAACTTGCGTTCAGAAGGAGTAAGGAAGAGTAGCTTCCTGAGCTGCTAGCCTTAGACAAAGTTTTGATTATAGAGAGTCTGCCTTTGGTGTCCTTTGAACTCTGCCTCCTCCCACCCTACTCCCTTCTTTCCAGGGGTGCAGGGCACACAGACTTCTTCAGGCTCTCCACTTCATAAGCACACTCAGCTGCATTGTTCCTAGGTATATAGATTTTTAAAATCCCAATCAAAACTCAAATTACTTTGTCAATTTTGGTATTATGACACTTTTTTAGTGATAATACACAAGTAACATATGACTACAATGAAGCATACACACACATGAAAAAATGCTTTTCTAATACCCATTGACCTCCAGGGAAAGAAGAAGAAAGCAGGTAGTGTGGACTAGTTTACATTAGCCTCTGAGTGATTTCCCATCCCGGTTTAGCTTTCTAAAATGAGTATGCCTGTTAGAACAATTTTTTTTTAAAAGAGTGTGCTTGATGATTAACCTGAAGTAAAGGATTAGAGTCTTTTCAGGTATTGGTAAAACTGCAGTGAGAAGCTAGGGGAGTACAGTATGGAAAAATATATTTAGTGTTGCTATAAGAACGTTCACACCTGTGGAGAATTTTTGTAAGTGTTTATTTGAGCCAGAACTGACGACAGGTGCTGTGAAGCAGGATCTCAAAAGGCTTCAGCCCTGGCTGGTGTAGCTCAGTGGATTGAGCGTCAGCCTGAGAACCAAAGAGTTGCCAGTTCGATTCTCCAGTCAGGGCACATGCCTGGGTTGCGGACCAGGTCCCCGGTAAGGGACACGCGAGAGGCAACTGCACATTGATGTTTCTCTCCCTCTCTTTCTCCCTCCCTTCCCCTCTGTCTAAAAGTAAAATAAATAAAATCTTAAAAAGGAAAAAAAAGGCTTCAGTGAATGGCAGTTTTGCATGTCTTTTTATATATTTGGAATAACGGAGGAAACTGTAAGGAAGCTTGCATGATGGAGGGAAAACGCAAGGTGGGGAAATCTCTATGATTGGATTACAGGATCCTTAACAAGACTGGGTACTCCCTAGAGGGTGTTACACCCCCCTTGAGGGTGATTAGTTGGCATTTCAAAGGTATGAAGAAGTGATAGGCCTGGGGCGTGACTACCCACCATGACCTGCCCAGGAATTTATGATCAGATCACCCTGTGAGGTTACTTTCAGGCTCTTGAACTAATCAGATTTATTACAGAAACCCTTTTTCATTCACAGTGGGGACAAAAGAACATCAAGAATTAGTAGACTGGCCCTGCCCAGCAGTTTTCCCTGGCAGACAACTTGAGACTATTTTCACCTTTCATTCTTCCCTTTTCATTCTTTTTAAGCAATAGATTTTTTTTAAACATCCAGGTTTATCCTCGCCATGAAACTCTTATAGAAGCATTCTGGAGAGTAGACAAAATGAAAGAAAACAGTTATTTTGAGTTGGGGACTGCTCGTGTGTCATAACAGAAATTTGCTTTTTGTTGTTGCCGCCAAAACCTGAGTTAATAGAATCACCATTCTTATGTATACATAGTTTGTGCAATTTTGATTTAACATTTACATGTATTCATTGAGTTGTTTTTGAGGGGGTAGCTTTTTATTTTGTCAACAGCATTTTTAAAGGAACAAACCATCTAGTTGAATTCTTATGTATACTCTTTCTATTTTCTTTATTCAATTTCTTTAAGCTATTTTTGCTTTGTAAATAATGTCCTCAGTAGAATTAATTGACCTACAAAGATACTGGTGACATCTGTATGTAGAAAGATTAGATAGTTTTGAGGGGAGGAGATATGGCCTAATCCTCCAGTAGCAGATTATTTGCCTGAATTGAGGCCAGAGTTTGGGAGAGAAAGGATTTGCATCCTCCTGTAAATCCCCTCTTTGAGACAGCTGCTACATAAAGCCCCACCCCACCCCCACTCCCTGTGTGCCCTTCTGCTGCCCAAGAGTTCTCACAGGAGTTCTGACATATTTACATCCAGATGCATGTCTTTTGTGCAATGGGAATGCTTGAAGGGTAATACAAAAGGACACTAATGGTTTTTGTGAGGCTATAAGTTTCATAAGAAATAAGGAGAATGTGCAAGGATATTTATATTCACAGTATTTTCCTCAGTATGATTTTCTTGGTAATGTCAATTTAGCCTTTGTTAACAATGTCCTGGAGGCCCCCAAAATATATGGTATGATTTTCTTGTAGAAAAAGAAAAGCATATAAAATTTAGGGTAATATTTCTAAGCCTTTAATCAAAATAAAGTTTAAATTGAACATTGCTAAGAAAATGAGTGTCTTTGCCAAGGAGCAAAACACGGATTATGGAAATGGTTATACATTGGATTTAACTTGAATCTGTTGGCGTTTCTATGTATAATTTTGAAGGGACATTTTAAGATACTGACACCATTCAAATAGCATATATCAAAGTTAAAATTAAAAATTAGAACATTATATATGTTTATGAACTTTGACATATAAAAATACATTTCTACTTTAATGAATGCCTACCAAGTTGACTAGGCTTACCCCCAGATATTGTATCTCTGGTTATGTCAATATTTTGCCAGCAGCTCAAATTCAATCTTTTAAATTCTAATGCATCATCATCTCCTAATCTCCAGACCTGATAGGTAGGTAGGTAGATAGGTAGGTAGAAAATAGCTTACATGCATTTATTTCATTTCTTTATTCGTAATTCTTTATCATATTATTGTCTGCTAACTACTATGTGAGAATTTGAAATGGCTCAAAATCATACTCACTTTTAAATCCAAGCCTGTTTTTTCTCCTTTATGTTCTCTCTTAGCAAATGGCATCACTGCCCCTTTATTTCATTTAACAATTCACTGAGTAAATACAGTGTACTAAGCACTGTGAAAGACATAGGAAATAAAATGGTGAATAAGAGAAGCCCTGCCTTCATAAAATTTCCATTTCAATGGAGGAAATAGATAAGCAATCAGATAAGCAATTGTAATGTCTTTCAAAAAATCTTGAGTGATGAATTTTTCACTTTCTCGTAACTATTGCCCTCCACCTTCTCAGCTACACCACAGGGAACCAGTCCGCCATCAGAAATCTACCTCATGGCTGTCTTTTTGGTGTGAGTCCTCCCCTTCCCTGCACATACTACCCTGGCTCAGGCGCTCAGCATCTCTGGCCTGGCCTCTCTTGCTGGTCTCCTAACCAGCCTTCCTGATTCTACTTCCATTTTCAGACAGACAAGTAATGGTAGTGTCTCCTTTCTCCCTCTCACTATTCTTTCAGTTCCCATTATTCAAGGTCAAATCTAAACTCATGGTGCACAGGCCCTTCTTGATCTGATTCAGGCATATCCAGCTTCATTTTCTCATTATGACTTTTCTCTTTCCCCCTTTATTCTGCAGCAGTACTGAACTAATTGTTCATAGGATACACAACACATTGTCATTCCTCCCTTTGAATATGTTTTCTTCTTAGTTCACTTTGTTTCCTTGAGAGCAATTTACCTATATGTATTAAGAACTTAAAAGTTATACATGTACTGTGATCCAGTGACTTCATTTTGGAAAATATATTTTAAGAATATGCTGTGAAAGAAAACATAGCTAGTATTCAAATATCTATATTACCATTTATATAGTGAGAAAATCTATTTTAAAAAGTGGATGAGGAAAATGGCTAAATAAACACTAAGGTATATGAGCATAGTTAAATACCAAATTAGCAAACATGGCTATGTAAATGTAAAAATAATGCTAAGCTGACAAAAATACATAATATTAAATAGTGTACACTGTTGGGGAGGAAGAAATTTTCTTCTGCCCTTCTAGGTTCTCTCAGCTGGTCTAATATTTAAATCTACATGAGACAGATTAACAAGATAAAATAACCAAATTTAATTGTATATGTGTATGGGAGCCCTACATATGTGAGTCAGAGATCCTACATACATGGCTTTGAGGTTTGAGACAGAAAGGTGAAATGAGGTTTATGTGACACCATGAGCTTAGGAATGAAGAAGGCATCTGGGGCTTCGTATGAGAGGAGGGTGATTCACAAGATGTCAAGAAGAGCAGATGTTCAATAATTAGATATTTGCCCTGCCATATAAATAGGCGATCACTCTTATAGGGGCAAGGCTCCACTTTAAATTCTTTAAGGGAAAGGTAAAAATTTCTCTTGAGCCTTCAGGGCCCCAGTTGCCTTCAGTTCAAAATAATCTACATGCCAAAGTAGCATATCTTGGGGAGGCCTGTTCTTAACCCCTTCAGCGCACATACTACTTGTGCATGTGTGTGACCGAATGATAGTGAAAGGACATGGAGAGATGTAGATAGCTTAATATTCATTACATTCTTTGCCCCTGTTGAAGAACAAAAATTCAACTGAGTAAATTTGAAAGATCTAATTGGCTTAATAGAGAGGTGCTCATGAAGCTGTACAAACTGAAAGATTTTTGTTGGCACAAACTGTGTGGGACAAGAAAGTTATTAGCAAAAGAAAAGAAAGGGCTAGTTCAGGCCAAGGAACTTTTCTCTTAAGTGAGGGCTTACTGTTTTGTGTTAGTGGTGATAAATAGCACTTCGTTTTACTAGTAAGAGGCTTCAGTTACAGGAGGAATTATATTTAGACACAGGAGATCTTTCCCAAATTAAGAGCTTTGTGATACTCAGTCTTGACCAGAAGTTGGGTGATGAAGTTCTACTGCTTGGAGCTTTCTGTACCTACTACTAATAGGCTAATTTGGTATCTTCTCAAATTGGCTGTAAATCTCAAAGATGAAGTTTTCAACTTTTATTGGTTTTCTTGTATTTCACAACTGCCTTTAATGCAGGAGTTTGTTAAGTGACTGACTATTCCCTATGTAAACCACCACCTTAGTGCTCCTACCATATAACTTGAAAATTATCTATTAAGTGTTTGTGGCCAACTGCACTATAAACGTTGGGAGCAAAGACTGTTCCATTCATTGTATTTTCCCATCATTAGCATAACGTTAGCACATAATAATTAGATGCTCAGTAAATGTACACTAAATTGAACTTAACTGACTGGAAATAGTAAATTGGATTGCCCTCAGATGGAGGAAACCAAATATAAAATGGGGGGGTGGGGTGAAAATTACAAGGACTAGGGCAACAAAGTCAGATATGGCTAAGAATAAATAAATCCTGTCAGAGAGGTCTACACGAAGAAGGTGCACATGATAAATCCAGGGACATGATAATAGTTCTCTAGGTAGGATGAAGGTTGTGTCTCAATAGAACACTATTAGGTAAAAGAGAAAAGGGAATGCTAACCAATGTTTCTGGACATTTAAGTGAGCCAGTGTACCTTTCAGATGTTTACACCTTATTGTAGGTGTCAATATTTTATCTACGTCATACTTCTGTTAATATGTCTTATGAATGCAAGGCTATGAAGCAGATTAAGATTAGACATAAGCATCTGCCTATGAATCACAGTATTTAATTCTTTCCAGACATTTATTTGCAAAACCTTTTACAAATAATGAAGATGTGAATACACATCAACCAAGCAAATCACCCAAATGAACAGATTTTGATGCATTCATTTGTGAGGGCAATAATGTGTCTGCTGGGAAATGATTAGGCAACATCAACATAATCAAAACTTTAATAAGTAAACTGTAGCATTAGTGAATTTTCATCCATTTCTGACTGTTGCTTATCAGTCTTGCTCATAGAGACAACTTGTTATATCCATTTCTAAAAACTCTATTAGTCATCTATCAGCTACCTGCTTTGCCATATACTCACTGCTAGCTTTAATGGCTATCAAAATTAGCATAATCTTGGCACATAATGAATCAATGCTCAGTAAAAGTACACTGTTGCAGGTTTTGAGAATTCATTAGTGAGAAGACAACCTGGTACCTACCCTCACAGAGTTTGTAGTCTTTTAGAGAAGACAGATGAAGTAATTACAACATGGTGTGATTGGTGGTCTGAGGGAAAGAGCTGTTGAGACTGGAAGATGGGTGTGTGTGTGTGTGTGTGTGTGTGTGTGTGTGTGAGAATCAAATTGTTTAAACTGAATTGGGTGATATGTTTCTGTTAGAGTATAACAGAGTAACAGAATAACAGTGTAACTTTTGGTATGATTTATTAGAGCTTCCACTGAATATCATTCCTTAATTATTCAATGTAATCTGGGAAATACTGTGATTTAGAACAGTGGTCCCCAACCTTTTTGGCACCAGTGACTGATTTTTCCACCAAGGGAGGGGAACAGAAAGTGGAGCTCAGGCGACCTACCCTGTATAGTCCGTGGCCTGGGGGTTGGGGGGGACCCCTGGTTTAGAGTACCTATGATGTAATATACAGTTCATCCTAATAATCAGTGAGATTTTTAATTCATGACCAAAGGATAGTCTTGGTTTTAAGACAACAAGCTTTTTACCTGTAGCCTTAATTATAGATGTGATTAAACGATGCTACTTTTTTGCCTTTTATCTTTTCAGGGAAGGGATTCATGTAAATCAAGAGTTGCTGCAGATATCTCCCTGTATTACAGAGCAGTTCATTGAGCTGTTGTGTCAGTTCAACCCAGACCAAGTTATAGAGACATTGCAAGTCCTTGAGGGCTACCGCCTAGAAGAAACCATCCAGGTAAGACCAATAATGTAGAGAAAACAAGAGTCTGTTTTTCCTAATCATTTGCCATTTCACAAATGAGCAAAGGGAGACTCACACATTACAGTACTTACCTAAATTCATAGCTAGTAAGTGTTAGCACCTGTGGGTGAATCCGGATTGACTCCACAGTGCAGGCCTTTCATGGCTGTGACAATAAACTGCTTTCATGCGACTCGTATTCTAGTAAAGTCAAAAGCAGCACATGTCCATCATTGTTATTAATCAAACTCCACAGACATTCTAGACAACTGATAAATATATAAAAAGGAATATAGGAAAAATATTAAAAAGAAAAAACCAAGCTCTTGTTCGCAGGTACTTATGGTTACATAGTCCCCTTAGTAAGACTTACTCAGTAAGACTCAGTATTCTTAGCACAGTCATTGCCTTTATTCTCTTCCCTTATTTTTGCCTGTTCCCAAATGAAAATGAAAATGTGTATACGTATACACATATTCTAATCTACTATAGGAGGCTAGCATGTTTCCTGTTTAAAATTTAAGCTACCATTATATCTCCTTTCTTTTACTATTAACACTCATGAAACAGTAACCTGTATTTTCTGCACCCACCTCCTGAACTGCCCACACTTAAAATTTTTTAAATTATGAAATATTTCAAATATGTAGAAGTGTGCAGAAATAATATCAAATACATACGCATCCACTAAGCCAGTTTTATACATGTTAATATTTTGCCATACTGCCTTCAGATATTTGTTGTTCCACTCTTTGTTGTTGTTGTTGTTGTTTTGTTGTTGTTGTTTTAGAAATACAGCATTTTTTATTTGTCATGTCTCCTCCCTTCCCTGAGGTCTCCACCAAACTGAAGGTGGGAAGTTAATTCTTCCCATCCATGTTGTTTATTTTTCATGTATACAGGGTGGGGCAAAAGTAGGTCTACAGTTGTGAGTATGTGAAACACGGAGTTTATTCTTGTATATTATTTATTAATTATTATTTTCCATATGAACAATTGAATGAACACCACAGTTTATATATTTCCCTATTCATAGATGTTCAGATTGTTTCCAGTCTTTTGCTATTATCAACAATGCTACATTAGCCATCAGGTTTTTCTGGAAGTGGAATTCTTTGGATAACAGTAGTTTAATTCTAGTGATATTGCGAAGTGATTTCCTGTTCGTTGCTATTCTCATCATCAGTGTTTGATATTTGCTGTTTTTCCACATCCTTGCTAATTCCTAGCATTTTTAGACTTTTAATTTTTGCCAGTGAGAAGGATATCATTGATTATTAATGACGCTGAATATCTTTCCATTTTTAATAATGTTTTGGATTTTTCTTTTCACTGAATTCTTTGTATCTTTTTTCTACTGAGTTTTTGCCCCTCTCTTACAGACGTCTAGAAGTTCTTTTTAGTGTCTAGATCTCTCTAATCCTTCACTGATTTTATGTTGACTTCTCCTTCTAGTCTCTTACAGCATATCTTTTAACTTGGTTTTTAGTGACTTCTTTTTCATTTATCAGTCTTTTCCCTTAACGTTTAATTTTTTGTGTATTAGTCTTACTTCCTTTTAACTTTGAAGACATAAAGGATATCCTCTTTTATGAATTTTATAGGTTAGCTTTTTACGTTTAGGCTTTTAATTCATCTGGAATTTATTTCTGTAAACAGATCAAGAGAGGGATTTATATATTTTTTCATGTGGATGGCTAATGGTCCATGTGGCATTTTATTGTCCTTTCCTCACTGATTTATAATGCCATTGTAACATACACCAAACTTCCAAATGTACATGGATCTGTTTGTGGATTCTGTTCTTTTCCTTTGATTATCTGTCTTTCTCTATGTTCAGACCACAACTTTAATTAATACAGGTTTAGATAAGGCTTCTTTGAAAGAAGAGTCTTCCCTCCTCATTTTTTTTTCTTTAAAATCCTTTGGCTACATTGGCCTCTAACTATTGCACATCAATTTAAGAATCAGATTTTCCGATTCCTTGAAAAAAAGAATTCTTCTGGAATTTTAATGAAAAGAATACATTGATCTTATAAATTAATTCAGGGAAGATTGACATCTTATGATATTGTCTTCATATTCAGAAACATAGTTATTTTTCTAAAATGCCTTTTCTACTCTTTGGTAAGGTTCTATAATTTCATGTAATATTTTACATAAGGTTCTTGCACATACTTTTTAAAATTTGATCCTAGGTACTTACACTTTTGTTAACATTTTGAAAGGAAATTTTTGAAATGACTTTTTTTTTATCAATTATTGCTGTCGTATGTTAATTTTGTACATCATTTTGTATCTGGCAACAATTTTTTATTCAATAGTTCCTAGTTTTTTTATCACAATATTTTCTAGGAATAATGGTAGTTATTTATTTTTTTCCAATCTTATACTTTTTCTTTCTCTTATCAGATGTCTAGGAGGTCTAGGATATTTTGAATAGAAGCAGTGATATTACACATTCTTGCCTTGTTCTCTATTTAAAAGGGAATGTGTCTAACATTTTACATTCAATGTGGCATTTATTGTAAGATTTTGATAGATAATTTTTATTAAGTTAAAGTTCCATTTCCAGTATGGCTAAGAGTGTTTTGTATTGTTTTTGTCAAGAATGGGTACTGCATTTTATCAAATAGTTTCTCTGCATTTTTTGAGATGGTCATGTTTTTTCTCATTTGACCTGTTAATTTGTTAAGATGTTATTAATGCCTTTATTTTTTCTCCTGAGAAAGTTTCATTCTACTTTATTATTTGTCTTTTTAAAGACTAATTTGGGATTTGTTAAATCTCTCTGTTATTTCTCTGTTGTTTCTTTCTATGGCATTATTTTCTTTTATTTAAGTTTAATTGGTATTTCTTTTTTACTTATTGGAAACTCTAGTTTATTAATTTTTTAATTTAGAGCCCCTAAGTTGATATGTAATGTTTTCATTGTCATTTTGTACTAAATATTTTGTGTGTATTATACTTATCAATTTCTGGCTTATAGTATTACTATTTATGTAATAATATAATATGGTTACCTTTTCTCCCATGGATACACCTCATTCATGTATATAACAATTTTTTAAATAAATAAGTAAAAAAAAAATTAATGTACTTGGTCTAGTCAGAATCCAAGATAGGGCACTATAAGACCAAAAAGTCCAGTATTTGCCTATTATACTATAAAGTAACATGCTACCAAGGTATGAATTTTTTATTTGTTATCATGTAGGTTTTTTCATCCTTAGTAGGATCTTCTCACTTCACAAACAAGATTCATAAACAAAAATATTTATCTTTTCTTCTTTCCTAGATTACCCAAAAGTATCAACTTCATGAAGTCACTGCCTATCTATTAGAAAAGAAAGGAGATATTCACGGTGCCTTCTTAATAATGCTAAAGGTAACATTTTACTACATTTGCTTTGCCATGTTTCTGTCTGTAGCTTCATTCATTAGTCTATCTCTTTTTTAAAATATTATTGACATAAAACATTGTATATGATTATATACATTTTCATCAATCCATCTTAATTTCTTATCTTTCAAAGTAAGTTCAGGCAATACTACATTTTACCTCAATAATTTTATCATGCATGTAATTAACTATTGTTTAGTATTTCTTTGTGGTATTTCTTTTTTAAGGTTTTATTTATTTTTAGAGAAGGGAAGGGAGGCAGAAAGAAGGGGAGAGAAATTCAATGTGTGGTTGCCTCTCATGTGCCCCCAAATGGGGCCCTGGCCCGCAACCCAGACATGTGCCCTGACTGGGAATCGAACTGACGTCCCTTTGGTGTGCAGGCTGGCACACAACCCACTGAGCCATACCAGCCAGGGCTCTTTGTGGTACTTTCTTAAGGTTAAAATTGACATACAACAAAACGCACAAGTCTTAAAAGTGCCATTTGATCTGTTTTGACAAATGCATGCCTGTGTAACCCTAGTCCTTAACAAGATAGAGAACAATACCTTCACCCCAGAAAGTTCTGTTGTGCTCCTTCCCAGTCAACTCCTGTTTCCATCCCCTCAGAGATAACCACTCTTCTGATTTTTTTCTCTGCTGTAGATTAGTTTTGGCTGCTCTGTTCGTTCATATTAATGGAATCATTCAATAGGTATTATTACAGAATTCATCTTGCATTCAGCATAATGATTTTGAGGTTTGTCTTTGTTAATGGGATGCATCAATGTTTGTCCCTTAGTATATAGTTGTATGAATATACCACAGTTTACCCTTTCTTGTATTGATTGACACCTGAGTGAGTTCTAGTTTTTGGCTATTACAAAAAGAGCTGCTGTAATCACTCTTGTATGCAAATGTTTTTATTTCCCGGGAGTAAATACCAAGGAGTGAATTGCTGGGTCAACAGATAGGTGTAGGTTTAGCTTTATAAAAAATTACCAGACCTCTTTCCAAAGCGGTTATAGCATTTTATGCCCTACCTATAATGTATGAGTGTTTTGTTTGCTCCACATTCTTCATTCTTTTAGTTGTTGTAACATATACATAACTCAAAATTTACCATTTCAGTGGCATTAAGTATATTTACATTACTGTGCAACCATCACCACAACCTATCTCCAGAATTTTTTCCACTTCTCATGGACCAGTTAGACAATTACTCCCTGTTCCTCCCCACTGCCCAGCCCCTGGAACCACCATTCTACCACTTTTAAACTCTATGAATTCAATTACTCTATGCACCTCACATAAGTGCAGTCATACAGTATTTGTCCTTTTGGGTCTAGCTTCTTACACTGAGCATGATGTCTTCAAGGTTATTACACTTAGCATAATGCCTTGAGGGTCAGAGCTGGGTGTGGCAGTGGAGGTGGAGAGAGAAGAGGATGTGAATTTGAGAACTTATCATTTGAATGTAGTATAGGGTGAATGAGAGGGAGTGGCTAAAGACGATTCTGTAATTTTTTTGCCTAACATTCAACTGCAAAGGACCTCAAGGAGAGGAGCAAATTTTTGGTATAAGTGACATATTAAAGTCAGCTTCAGTGCATATTGAGAAGCCTTTGCAGTATCAGTACCTGAGGACCTGGAATTCAGTAGAGCAGTGGACACTACCACTGCATTTATGTAGGAGATGTGACGTTCAAGGCTGTGTCCCGTGCTGTGGGGATGGACTCGTCATGTTCTTTTTCCTCACTCACCTCTTTTTCTCATAACCGAGTATGAATTTATTTCCCTTCTCCAAAACATGGGTAGATCCTCGTCCTCATTACTGTGTCTCAGGAGACCGTGACAGCTATGTGGTAGCACCACAGCAGACGTGGGTCCCTTCCAGTGCTGCCAGCTGTGCTTTCTATGTGCACTGGAATTCTGCTCTGAATGACAGGGACCATTCCTAATAACTTTGTTGTTTTTTGGCTTTTTCTTGTAAAATATGTCCATTGAATTATTTGGTGGGTTAGAAATTAAAGTTTTCCTTTTATTTCCTAGAGACTACAGAGCAAACTTCAAGAGATAATGCATCAATGTGAAAGTAAGTTCGTGGGGGTAATTTATAATTTTTTTTATTTACCCTTTGTTTTTAAAGGTGTTATATAATAAACTGCATTTATTAATAATTATGTTTTTCTGCATTTTCACTGTTTAACCACTTCAATGTTAATCCCAATTTTAACTTATTTTCAAGGCCCCATAATAGGAAAGCATATAAACCACGTGGCTTTGTGATGTTAATTGTAAGTGGAGCTGAGCGTACAGAAAATTAGGCACTCTTCACTGGTATTCATTTTTTTGTTATAGTTCTGTACTTATGATTTGGTTACTATAAGTGAGGTACATAACTAATGTATTAAAAATTATTATAACGTGCTGAATAACAACAAGGAAGAGAGCTTCTAATCAGTAAGTAATGCTGCTGTGAATATGGGCATGCGAATACCTTCTCCAGTGCTTACTTTCACACCTTCTGGAGCATACCCGGAAGTAGGATTGCTGGGTTAAATGGTGGTCCTATTTTTAATTCTTTGAGGAACCATTATAATGTGTTCCACAGTGGCTGTATCATTTCACATTTCCACCAACAGCGCACAGGGGTTTCAGTTTCTCCACAGCCTCACCAGCAATTGTTATATTCTGTTTTCTTGACAGTAGCCATCCTAATGGGTATGAGGTGGTATCTCATTGTGGCTTTGATTAGCAATTCCCTAATGATTAGTATTGTTGAGCATCTTCTCCATATGCTTATTGGCCATTTATATATCTTCTCTGAAAAAAAATGTCTATTTAAGTCCTTTGCACACTTTTAAATTGGATTATTTGTTTTCCTATTACTTGACATTTTCAAAATAGCCCTCCCAGAGTTCAGAGAAATCACTTAATGGGTGATTTTAGATCGTTTGCTACTTCAATGCACCAACACATTTCTTGGACCCCTGGCCCACACATTCCCTTAAATATCGATACCCTAATTCACTGTAAATTACTTATTTTTGGAACCTCAATAAACACTTGATTGACTTAACTACTTTTGTATTGTTCATATGTGTGAATTTGACTACAATACATTTGTTGCATTTAAACATTTTTCTTTTTCAGATTAGTGTCATGGGAATAATTTTTGCAAATTATTTCCTCAAATCACTGTTATAATTTGCAGGTGATATGTCTAGAAAAGTCATCTCCTTGGATCCCCATGAAGATAGATTTCTCAGTAGTAGTCTCATGTTTATCATTTACTTTCAGATTCAATTGACAGTATACTTAAGAATTTTGGAGGATTTCTAATTGCAATACATTCTGCTAGTTCTTATGGATTATACACAGATGGCTAAAACACAGTCCTCACCCAAAGAACTATAGCATTGTGAGGGAGACAGATATGTAAATTACAACTTCTAGTGCAGGTAGAATCAAGTATTATAAAAGAGGTACAGTAAGAGTGGCAAAAGATTGTGGAAAATTAAAGAACTGTTTTAACTGATAAGTCAATAATACTTTTGTGAAAGATGTGACCTTTGAAGTAATTAAGATTGGAATGATGTATAGACGTTCGATAGGCCAAAAGCAAGGGAAGAGCCTTCTAGGCCGAGGAGAACACGAGCATAAAGTGCCTGGCCAGCAGCCTCAGCGAGTAAGAATAATCTGGTCCTGAAGAGCATGGAGTGGGAGAAGAGGAGCCAGAGCTTGTACTCCGTTTACTTATGGTTTACTTACATTCCATTTTTAAAATTAGAAATCTTTGCTGTTTTTTTGTGGATAGGCTTTCGATGTGTTTGTACTTGTGCTTAGGAAAACTTTAGTGACAGTATAAAAAGGAATAAGGGAGGCAAGATTTAAGTCAAAAGTTTGAGAGACTGCTACAATAGTGCACGGGATTTTGGTGATGAAGAGCTTTGCCAGGGTAAAAGTAGTGGGCATAGGAACAGTGGGCAAAAGTAGTGGGAAGTAGAATTCACAAAATGGGCAATTTATTTGGATGTGGGGTAAAAAAGAGGAAAGCGTCAAAAATTATGGAAGATTTATAAACTGGTTGACTTAAAGATGATGGTTTCATTGACTTAGTTTGAAAATGTAGGGGTAAGAGTAGACTTAAAGTGAGAAAAATGGCTTGGGTTTTGCACATATAAAGTTCAAGGTGATTGCAGGGCATAAATGTAGACATAGATATCTTTAGAGTTTGTTGAAAATTCACCCTGCAAATTATGAAAGGAATTTGAAAGTTATTAGCAAGGATATAAGGGTTACAGCCACAAAAGTGGCTGAAATTATTGAAGAATGAAAAGGAAAGGGCCTAAAATAGTATCTTGGAGGAATACCCACATTTAAGATGTAGAGGAAGAAATGATAGAGCAAGAAAGGTAAAAGATAATTTTTCTAATCTACAAACAGGCAGTTGGTGATTTTCTATAGCTAAAGCATATTAAAATGCTAACTTTGATGTGCTTTATATGTCCTATGAATGTCAAGCATTGGTATGAAAAATTGTTGGCACAGACTCATCTGTTTTTTGATCTTCTAAATCTTGGTATCAGTTTTCATAGATGATTATATAGTAGGAAAACTAAGGGTATACAGAGAAAAATATTAATTTTTTACAGAAGCTATTGAGAGTATCAATATACTAATGATCTTAAGTGATGTTAACAATTTCTCTGAATCTAGATACCAAAGAGGATCCCTTGTTGAAGGATGTCGAAGATACCACATTAGAGACAATTGCCCTTTGCCAGAGAAATTCACATAATTTGAACCAGCAGCAAAGAGAGGTAGGAAAATGACTACTTAGGCATTTAAAAGTCTGTTCTGGTCTGAAACTAGGAATTAATTCTATTTCCGTTGCCTTTCAGCTATGTGAGGTCAATTCAGCTGATTTTAATCACTCTTTAGTGGTGCCAGGAGTATGAATCCCAAAGTTACTATGAGGGAGTGCTAGTCCTCTTTGTTCTCATAAAAGGTTTCATATTCTTAGATTTGGCTGTGTTGCAAAACTTAGTAAATGTGTGAATACTAGATGTCCTTGTTCTGTTTGAACTGAGATTTTGTGTATTCCATTTTGTGGTATTGTGGATGTGTCATCATTTATCATCTCTTCCATTCCCCATGGATGAAAGAGAGCATGAAGAACTGGAGAAAACCCCCAGGGACACAGAGAAAGCTGGGAAAGGTCGAAGAAAGTGAAGGTACAGTCGAGCTCAACCTTGGCTGCACATTAGATCCACCTGGGGAGCTTTGAAAACTCCCAGTACTCAGATCGCACCCCAGATCAATTAAATTAAAGCCCCTGTGGCTGTGACCCAGTCACCAATATGTTCAAAAGCTTCCCACATGATTCTGCTGTGCAGCCCAGGTTGGAAGCACTACTGAAACAGATTCAAGGCTGCAAAAGAGAGAACACAGAACTGAAGGAGGAATAGTTGAGCGCCTGTGCAGGTGGGAGTTACAGCAGTGAAGCAGAAACTAGGGGGACAAGATGTGACTTGACAGCTAAACTCTGCAGTAGTTTTAGGAAGTAAAGTTGGCAGCACGATACAGAATAACCCCTTCGGTGCCTGACCCTTCCAGGCTATGTGTAGCCTCTGACTTGACACCCCCTGGTCTCTTTCCACTGCCTGGTTTTCTGAAATGGAAAGCAGGTAAATGTTTCATGTATAGTTAGCCATGTATATTACAATGGAAATCATAAATTTGGTATGTTTTCTGTTCTTATGAGATGGGTAAATTTTTCCTTTCTGTTTTTGTCAAGGATTTTTTAAGGTCATACATTTTGAAAACCCTTTAGAATATGAATTGTGTGTGACAAGCACATTTACATAATATATGTTATTTTTTCTTTATTATAAAACATTTTTGTTGTGAAAGATATATACCTATCATTTTGAAAAATTTCTGCAATACAGAAAGTTACACAGAAGGATGATTTAAAAAATTACCTTGCCCTGGCTGGTGTGGCTTTGTTGGCTGGAGCATTGTCCTATAAACCAAAAGGTTGTGGGTTTGATTCCCAGTCAGGGCATATGCCTAGGCTATGGGTTCAGTCCCTGGTCAAGGCTCGTGGGAGACAACCAATTGATGTTTCTCTCTCACATTGCTACTTCCCTCCTTCCCCACCAACTTCCCTTCCACTCTCTCCAAAAATTAATAAGCATGTCCTTGGGTGAGAATAAAAA
The DNA here is from genome assembly GCA_004026545.1 of Mormoops blainvillei. NCBI lineage: Eukaryota > Metazoa > Chordata > Mammalia > Chiroptera > Mormoopidae > Mormoops > Mormoops blainvillei. The sequence continues at coordinate 368,817 of PVJD01000086.1, read as the reverse complement.
TAATAATAAAAGGATTACCTCGTGTCCATCCTGTCACCCAGAAATAACCACCATTATCATTTGGTGAATACCACTCTAGATACTTTTTTCTCTGCCTAGGTTAACATAATTTTAATAAAATTAGGTCAGTTAATATTTGTTTTTAAAAATAAATGTAGAACTCAATCTCATTTGAAAAATATATGCAAAACTGAGGAATTGCTGAATTTAAAATATTTTTTCTCCATTCTCTCTCTTAATAAATCTCACTAAAGTTAAGAAAAATCTGAACTGTAATAGATTAGAATTATTGTTTATGACTATATTTCAGTTTTTATAATAGCTATGGTTCCAAGCCAGTAAGGAAATTTGTATGAACTCATATTTCCTCTGAGCTCTGTTCTCCAGCCACCTTAATTTTAATTAATTGTGTTATTTTACCTTATTGAGGTAATAACACATTCTTTTCTGAATCCATAATTCCCATTGTTGTTTAATCTTTATTCAGATGAACAGTGGGCTTTTCACCAGTCCTTCTGCCATGATTTTTTCATCCTAAATTTTTATTTTCATATATCTCTGGTTTGCTGGCCATATGTGGACAAGGTTATATTTTCATAGAAAAACACAAAAGACTGAAATTGTTAAAGCTATATTTATACATAATTGATGTTAACCCTTTTTTATTTTTCAACCCATCTCCTCTCTAATATCTATTTTATATTCTTCTCATGGAAATTTTAAGGAAAAATGACAATTGTGTTTTATAAATAGAACCTTTCAAGTTCACATATGCTGAAATATGTCCAGATTCACCCATATTAATAGTAGAATTATATATGAAATCCATGTATCCAGAACTTTAGGAATTATTCTGACTATATTTGAACTCTGTGTTTCTTAATCAGAGACAGGAATAAGGCTTTCACTGATGTAGCAAAAGGAAATTAATTTGTTTTTTTGTCAAAGGGTGTCTGAGTTGGAATTTGTTTAATAAAGATATTAGATGTTAGATTTCTTCCTATTCTTTAAAATTTTTACTTTTCTAAGATAATAATTACACCATTTTCTGACTGCGTGTAAGAGAAGTCTGTCTATAAGGGAAGTCTGTCTGTTTCTCCCTCTCTTAGACACACACGCACCTCACACCACTCTCTACCCCCTTTATCCCCAACAGCTAGGGAACTTGTTATTTCTGAACAAGTTCCATAATATTTGAATGTTGGTTTGTATGTAAACAGTGTTTTGGTGAAAATACTAGACTGCCATTTTTTTGTTGTGCTGCTTTTAAAAAATTTTTATTTATTTTTAAAGATTTTATTAATTTAGTTTTAGAGAGAAGGGAAGGGAGGGAGAAACAGAGGGAGAGAAGTATCAATGTGTGGTTGCCTCTTGCATGCGCCCTCCATCGGGGACCAGGCCCACAACCCAGGCATGTGCCCTGATGGGGAATTGAATTGGTAGCCCTTTGGTTTGCAGGCTGGCACTCAATCCATTGAGCCACACCAGCCAGGGCTATTTTTTTTTAAGATTATATTTATTTATTTACTTCAGTCAGAGGGGAAGGGAGGGAGAGAGGGAGAGAAACATCAGTGTGTGATTGCCTCTCACACACTCCCTACTGGGGACCTGACCCACAACCCAGGCATGTGCCCTGACTGGGAATCAAACCGGCGACCCTTTGGTTGACAGGCTGACATTCAATCCACTGAGCTACACCAGCCAGGGCATAACATTTTTATTACTTTTAATTGTTGACACTATTACAGATGTCCCCCATTTTCCTTACCTTTGCCCCCTTCCCCCTAGCTCCCCACCCAACCAGCTTTTACCACATTGTTGTCTGTGTCCATGGACCATGCATATATGCATATATGTTCTTTGACTAATCTCTTCCAGTCCTCTTCATCCTCCTCCCCTCTAAGATCTGTCAGTCTGTTCCATGTATCCATGCCTCTGGTTTTATTTTACTTATCAGGTTTTTGTGTTTATTAGATTCCACATATGAGTGGATCATATGGTAGTTGTCTTTTTCTGACTGGCTTATTTTACTTAGCATAATATTCCCCAGGTCCAACCATGTTGTCACAAAGGGTTGGAGCTCCCTCTTTTTTACAGCTGTGTAGTATTCCATTGTATAAATGTAACATAGCTTTTTTCATCCACTCATTTACTGTTGGGTACTTGGGCTGTTTCCAGATCTTGGCTATTGTAAATAGTGCTGCAGTGAACGTAGGAGTGCATATATTCTTTTTGATTGGTGTTCTGGGATTTTTAGGAAACTAAAAAGCTGCTGCACAAAAAAAGAGACCATCAAATAAGTAAAAAGGGAGCCCACTGTATGGGAGAACATAGTTGCCAATAATACATCTGATAGGGATTAATTTCCAAAATATATAAAGAACTTATACAACTCAACACCAAGAAAACAAATGATCTAATTTAAAATGGCTAAAGGACTTGAATAAACACTTCTCCAAAGAGGACATACAAATTAGAGATATGAAAAAATGCTCAACATCACTAATCATCAGAGAGATGCAAATTAAAACTACAATGAGTTATTACCTCACACCTGCCAGAATGGCTACCATCATAAATCAACAAACAACCAGTGCTGGCAGGCATATGGGAGAAAAGGGAACCCTAGTGCTCTGTTGGTGGGAATGCAGACTGGTGCAGACTGGTGTGGAAAACAGTATGGAGTTTCTAAAAAAAAAAAACAACCTAAAAATGGAACTGCCATTTGACCCAGTGATCCCACTTCTGGGAATATATCCTAAGAATCCTGAAACACCAGCAAAAAGAATATAAACTGCTTTTATATAATGCCATACCTTGTTTGGGGCATTTTAATAGTTGTTTTACCTTGTTTCTCTTTGTTTTGGGAAGTGTGTGAACAAGAGTTATTGCCACTAGAAAAGTTGAAGTATCCAAAAGCTTGATAGTGAACTGTCTATAATGTTCCTTTCTAAAAGTTTCTTCAGAAAATTTATATTATGGAGCATTTTCTTAAAGTTTGACTGCAGGAAGTTGGGTCAACACTCGTATTTCCCAAGTAGAATTTCTACCTGTCCTGTATTTGTATACCTGTCTCTTTATGCTGCTTACTCCAGTGTCTGCTGATTAGATATAACAAAGAATATGGCTTTGCTATTAATATAATTCCCTGAACAGAAAGCTGTTAATTATATAACAGGAGAAAGTAATTGAGGTTTAGTTGTGTTGCTCTGAGGGGTTAGGATTGTCACTTTCATGAATGGTTATTTTAGCCTATGGGTTTTTAGTTATTCAAGTTAAAATTTTTAAGAACCACTATTAAAGAGCAAGAGACGTAAAATATTTAAAAGGTGTTTACCATATATTTAGAGTTAATGTGGAGATTTAATTGAAGAAGAATAACTCTTTTATCTGGGGCATGAACACATCCCATGGCTATTGCCACTACAGCCACGTTTCCCCCAGTCTGCCATTCATAAATCAAGACTAAAATAACTTTTTAAATGGGAATTCTTCTAAATTTTCTGGGTTAAATAAGAGAATTTATAAATAAAATTCTAAATATAATATAAAAACCAAAAAGTAAAAATTAGGTATGCTGTATATAATTAAATTAAAAGACCATAAAATACACAAAAATAAATGATGCAGTTGTAAAAACAAATTAAAATAGGCAACTAAAAGGTGAGCTAAGTAAACAGTAACAAGTGAGCAAACAAAATGAATAGGTACAGACAACAGATTGGAGGTTACCGAAGGGGAAGGAGAGTGACGGCAAAATGGGTAAAGGGTGAAATATCTGGTGACATGGAAACTAGATTTTTGATGCTGAGCACATAATAGAGTACACAGATCTAGAATTTCAAGTTGTACACTTGAAATTTATATAATGTTATTAACCAGTGTTACCTCAATTTAAAAAAAATAGAAAAGGAATAAAATACAAGATTAAAGTTCCTGAGTACTGGCTAAAATAAGTGAAAATTTCAATAAAACAAAGAATTATGTAGTTAAAGCCAGTATCTTAAGAACTTGAAGAAATACATAAAAAGTCAGCAGTATAAAACCCTGGCCTTAGAAAACCTCAAATGGGGGCAGATAAGGACCTCCTAGTAGAGTTCCTCAGGGGGACGTCACCCAGTAGGAAAGTCACTAGACCCTCAGCCTGTCCCTGAAGATACTTCCTTATCCCCATTGCCACACAAGCGCCCCAGCGTCCAGTCGTGGGGTGCAGAGCATGCCCTCTTCCATAAAGAATCACTCTTGTCCTGCTCCGCCTCCTGGATGTTTACAGGAATAGGCCTCCTAAAACACTAGATTAAAACCTTCGTAAATCATTATTTAACTAGAAAACATGTTTGAAATATTTTAAATGTATCAATTTGATTTTTGATGATAAAGATATTTCTTTAGGCTTAAGAAGAGCACAGAATTTGCAGTCATACTACCAATTTACTGGCAGTGTGATCTTTGGCAAATTAAGTTTTCTAAGCTTCATTTTATTATTGCAAGTGAATATAATGCTCACTGTATAAGGTTATTATGTGACTGAAATGAAAAAGTGTATGTAAAGCATTTAATACTGTGCCCAGCATTATGTGACTAAATAAATGATAGATCTGTTAACTTACCTCATGATGTGGTTGGACATGTTAATTGAAATAATGTAACCCTGGCTAATATGGCTCAGTGGATTGAGTGCCGACCTGTGAACCAAAGGGTCACCAGTTCGATTCCCAGTCAGGGCATATGCCTGGGTTGCAGGCTGGGTCTCCGGTTGGGGGCACGGAAAGGCAACCACACATTGATGTTTCTCTTTCCCTCTCTTTCTACCTCCCTTCCCCCCTCTCTAAAAATAAATAAATAAAAGAAGAAAAAAGGTAAACTTCCACTTTTTGTTCTGTGATGATTAAGGAAATACAAAATATTGCTTCATATAGAGAAAAATATTTATATAACCCTTATTCATTTATCTTGCTTGACTTAGCTGAAGAAAGATGGGGGAAGGTTAGCTATGGGAGATTCTCTGCTCTCTTGGGTGGTACATAGGGTTATTTAGACTTTGTCAGTGATGCATTTATACCAGAGTATATAATAACCTAGCAGAAGGCTCTGCCCTAACTCCTTTAAACCTTCCCTCTCCTGAGACACCAAAGATTACAGTTCTAAGGTCTAAACTTACTTTTCCTCAGGTTCCTTATTTTCCCAGGGTACATGATAAAGAAAGATACCTGTTTTAGCTATAGGCCCTTTTTATTATTTTTTTTCTTTTTCCAGTCAAAGTGTTCCATCTTTTTCTGATTTGCACCAACAAATATATGTGAGGAGTACATTGCAACCTGCAAAACACTGTGTTGATGTGCCTTATTCTTAAAAATAACAGAGTACTTTTGTTTTCCTTTGTTTTGTTCTGGCATTCTAGGCACTCTGGTTTCCATTACTGGAGGCAATGATGGCCCCTCAGAAGCTGTCTAGTTCAGCTACACCTTCCTTACACGCCGAAGGTAAGACCATCGCAGTCCACCTATACCATCACCCAATGTTAATCTGCTAAAAATGAACATTGTAATACTTTTTCCCCAGTGTCATATTCTTCCTGTATCTTAATGAAATTATATTGTAGTATTATTTTCATCTTTCAGATTCAGTGCTTTCCATGGCACCAGTTACATTATTTGTCTTGAATATTAGTAGCTTTGCAATAGTCAACTTTAAAATGTCAAACTGCCCTTGGTTAGCTAGGTTTCTAGGAGGCTGTATAAATCCACTGTTTTCCACTGACTTGTAGGAAAAATCAAAAACTCTTAAACTAACCTGAGTGTCAACATTTTATTACAACAGCTCTGAAATCTTTGACCATGCAAGTTCTAAACAGCATGGCAGCATTTATTGCCCTTCCATCAATCTTACAGAGAATCTTACAGGTGAGTTAAAAGGGGGAGAAATTTGCTCTTGATCAGCTTGAACTAATATTTAGTTATATATAAATATAACTAAATGTGGGCTAATTGGGCTAATGTTTCAATTTGTCTCAGGCATATTGCAGCTAATTTTTGGCATGAGCTAAATATCTAATTTACGACTCTCATTGCGACTCCGCCCTAGCACTCCAATGGTATGAGTTTGCTTGGCACACATGTACCACGTTCAATTAGGCACGCAGCCCTCAGATGTTCCGTTATCCAGGGATTTAGATACACAAGGTTCCTATTGGTGTGCTAACTGGGAAAGAATTACTGTGATTTCCAGTTGCTTATACTTTTTAGATCAAAAAAAGAGAACTTAGAAATTATGTTAATATCGGCATTTCTTAATCATTGGTCGTTACCTATGTTTTCTAAGTCATCCTAAAACTTTATGTCCAAAACTCATCCCCTACTCTAAATTCTAGCTGGCTCTGGGTCCAAAGCTTTTGTAGGAAACATCATTCCAGCCTGTTTTCTTCAATAAAAAGTTCTGACCCTTTCCAACTTCACCAAAAGGAGAACACTAAAAATACATTAAGATATATTTTTAGAAAGATTTTTGAACATACTTAGGGTAACAGCAAGAATTATCCTTAGAGTCCATTTTGTCTTTCTTTACTTTGTGCAGTATATAGACGCACACACACAAAATCAAACAGTAATATAATGCCATTGTTCTTTATAATTTTCAAATGATTTTTATCCAGTCAAGAATGTCCCTGTCAGCTCTAAGTCTTCCCGAGCTCTTCTTCCCATCCGGTATTAAGTATCTAGGCCTTTGCTGATAGAGACTACTGCACTCAGGAGCTCTCATTGCATAGTACCTTATCATTTAAAATGTCTCTTTACAAATATTATCTCGTTTGATCCTTGTCATGTGTTCAATAATTCTTTGATATGGAATACTCCTCTTATATCCATTTTAAAATACATTAGTCATAAGGTTTTTAATCACATATAAAGTAATAGTTCCATAAGGCAGGAATACTTTAGTTCACCAAGTAGATTAGGAAAAAAATTAAATCCTAAAGCCAAAAATGGCTTCTCTGTCCGTGTATGCATTTTGCATTATGTTGAGCTTTAACCACAGTGCCTGATATATATTATTATAATAAATAAAAATCTAATTTTGCAAAAAATCTTTTTTTATCCTGTGCTTTAAAAATCCACATTTTTGAAGACTTTTGATATATGAAAATTCTTCACTTTATTTTGAGTTATACTGGTAGTCATTTTAGTTGTAGTCTTATTTTCTACCATCAGTGGTCGTTAACTCCCACTAATCAGGAGGGTATATTAGTTCTTAATTTCTTTATTTGCACATTTGTGATTACTGTAATAATAATGCTACCTTATATTTGTATAGAGATTTTTTTTTCACGGTGCTTTCACAGATAGTATCTCATTTAAAGCTCACAATCTCTTGAGATAGGTAAGACTACTATAAAAATTTCTGTTGATGATGGATGAAACTCAAGGATAGTCTCTTACTTCCTAATTTATGCTCTTTCCCATTATATTATAAAAGCTTTTCCATTTGTTTCAGTCCCTAGTCTCTTAAAGAGTTAATTTTTAGTTAGCTTATTAATTACATGTTACCTGCTTAGTCATTACCTATGTGGATGAAAGGCACAGTTCTTGCCCTAAAGAGCTCTTATTAGACAAATAGAAAATGTTCCGATATAACTATTCATAAGGCTCTAATCAAATAGTAGTGGCCACCTTTAAGAATTATGCTCTCTGAATTCCATGTAGGGTAATTGCCACTTTTATATCCCTCCACTTTCAATCCATGAGATTACACAGGAACAGCCATGTGAAGGCATGACCCTGCCCCCTGTCTCCCCCTGACTGACTCAGGGTGGGCAGCCCCCCTAAGCAGGGCCAATCAATGTACTTTACTGGAAATTTTAGAACTGAGCTTGAGATCGAAGAGTAAGTCTCTATTCAGGTCTCTGGATTCTATAAGGTACAATGTTCAGGAACTGACAGTGACTACTGTTTCATCATATGAACTAAACTAGTTAAAAAAAAGAAGTTAATCAACAGAGAGAAGGAGAAGAATGAAGCAGATACACAAAGAGGAGAATAGACGAGATGCATGGAGAAGAAAGAAGATACTAGAAGAGGACCCAAGACACTGGGAGAGGAGACAATGGAGAGAAAATCCCGATGGCATTTGAGTCCTTCCTTGTCATTTTTAAGGCTTACCTGCATTCCTTTGCTCGGATCCATGAAACACCTCAGCACCTTTACAATAATTATCAGTTTTGAGTAAGTTAAAATGAGTTGGGTTCTTGAATATGTATTGCCAAGGAAGTCCCAATATAACTATATATTTGAAACAGACTGGAGAATTTGGAAAGATTTCCTGCAGGAGATGTCTGAAATGAATTTTAAAGAGTTTAAAGGAGTCAGGGTAGAAAGGAAATAGGACTTTCCTAAGCAGAGCAAACTATATGTATACAAAGAATTTGAGGTAAAACATGATACATATGGGGAGTTGTGTTTAAGTATTGGGTTGGCCTAACAGTCCATTTAGTGCTTTTCATAAAATAAGAGACACATTTTTTCATTCCACCAATAACTTTATTTCTTTGGATATTTTGATTATGTCAGCTATCTTCCACATGGTATAATGTTGATTTTCCTCAATGTCTCAATTTGATCACTATCAACCTCAGCTGATCTACCTGACTGCAGAGCATCATCCAACGAGAAATCTCTAGCACAAAACTTCGGAAACCACTTTTGACATGTTTGGTCAGTCACAGTACCTTCTCCATACACTGCACGATCTTTTCTGTGTGTTTCAGTTCCATTTTTACCTTTCTTGAAATAATAAAGCGTAATATGCTGAAAATGTTGCATATTTTCTTCCATCTTCAACATTAACATGGCTATACCAAAATTCACCAATTTTGATAAGTTTTTTAAAATGCATACTGATATGACAGCTGTCATGATGCAGTCTAACAAAATTGTTTTGAATGAAGTTAAAGACAACTCAGCACTACTAGAGCCATCTTACGGAAAAAAACAAACAAATTTTTTGGCCAACCCAATATTCTTGCAACGTAGGACAAGAATAAAGATGAGTCAGGGAGCTATAATTTGAGAGACAGGCAGGGAATGTGTCCTTACTTTCTTTGTAAACCATTGTAAGGACTAAGGATTTTAAGCAGAGGAATAAAGGAATGAGGTTTCTCTTTAAAAAGATCCCTCAGCCTATGTTATATAGGATAAATTGGAAGGGATCAAGGCTGAAGGCGTAGAGATACCTAGAACAAAATAGGCACTCAAAGTTTTTTAATTGAGATATACAGAATGGATAATAGAAAATGGATTAGGAAATTACTTAGTCGATAGAATCCACTTGACTTTTGACATTTTACATGTAGGGGAATACAACAAGAACCCAGATAATCCCCTGATATCAGCTTCATGTGGCTAACCATGAGCAGAGGGGAAATCCGAGACTGAGTTTATAGGAAGAGGTAAGAAGTAGATACATATAGTCTTGGAAATCATCCACACAGAAGTGGTAGTTAAATTCTTGAAACTGGATGAACTTTAGAAGGAAGTGAGTTCGCGAGAAAAGAAGGCAGCCAAAAGTGGAGTTCTAGGAATTATCTAAGAATCAGGATAGTTTTATTTCCTATTAGTACAGAAGGACCCTGGAGATAAGGCTATACTTTGCCTAGTACTTTATCACCATCACTTAGCCCAGAGGCACATGGCATATAAGAGCTACTCAATAAATATTTCTAGAATAAATAAAAGTCAAGGATGGAGGAATTCCACTTCTGGCCAAGATGGAGTAACAGAGACTTGGATTTACCCTTCTGCTTGAAAAAATGAAAAAATATATGAAGTAGTTTTCAAAAAACTGGATATCAGACAATAAAGGACAGTGATTCCTAAGGGACAGGAAATAAACAAGGTGAGCCCCGTTTGCTGCAGCTTAATGTTTTGAGTTTCAGGCAGTAGCACAGGAAGGAGGGTCCCAGGCAGTTTCCAGCACACTCATTGATTTAAGGAGATTAAGCCGAGAGTCAAGAGAGACCAAGATGGCCAGAGTTTGCAGGGCAGGTACCAAGAGAGAATTCTGAAGATGTGCAGAAAGATGCCCCAAACATGATCTGAGGAAACTACCTAAGCTAAGGAGAAAACTGCTTGAGAGGATTAGAGGGACTAACCCTCGCAGTCATACAGGGCCAACAACAGGGTCTTTCTCACCAGTTAAGACTAGAAGACTTCATAATTCACAGAACATTGGGTAGAGCACCCAGAGGTACTCAATAGTGGGAAACAGCCCTAGACTAAACATAGCTCCAGTCATGCCTTAAAAATCTTGAAAGGAAGACCCAAAAGGATTAAATTTTTTTCACATATAAATTTAACTGCAGCCCAGAACAAAGTTTAGATATACTTTTGGGAATACAAAAATATTCAGGTCCCAACAGTGTAAAATTTACAGTGTATAACATTGAATCAAAATGTATAAGGTATGCAAAGGTTGGAAAATGAAACCCATATATGAAATGGATATTAGAATTAGTAGACAAGAATACCAAAACAACAAAAAAGAAAGAATAGTGAATTTGAAGACATAGTGATATAGACTATCCAGAAAGAAACATTTTAAAGTAAAAAGAATCAGAAAATAATGAACCACGGTCTCAGCTCTGAAACAATCAGCTGTGGGATACTTTTATTTTAAGTATATTTTATTGATTATGCTATTACACTTGTCCCAATTTTTTTCTCCCCTTTCCCCTCTGCACCCTTTCTCCCCTGTACCCTCCCACCCTCCAGCATTACCCCCCTCCGCCTTAGTTCATGTCCATGGGTTGTACATATAAGTTCTTTGACTTCCCCATTTCCTATACTATTCTTAACCTCCCCCTGTCTATTTTATGACTACCACTTATACGTTTCCCCCCCTTTTCTCCCCCGCCCCTGATAACCCTCCATGTGATCTCCATTTCTGTGATTCTTTCCAGCTCTAGTTGTTTGCTCAGTTTGTTTTTGTTTTTTAGGTTCAGTTGCTGATAGTTGTGAGTTTGTTGTCATTTTACTCTTCATAGTTTTTGATCTTCTATTCCTTTGATAAGTCCCTTTAACATTTCATATAATAAAAAAAATTTCATATTTCCTTTCATGGATTGTGCATTTGGTGTTGTACCTAAAAACTCACCACCAAACCCAAGATCACCTAGATTTTTCCCCCATGTTATTTTCTAGAAGTTTTGCATTTTACATTTTATGTCTATGATTCATTTTCAGTTAATTTTTGTGAAAAGTGTAATGCCAGTGTCTAGAGTCATTTTCCGCATATGGATATCCAGTTATTCCAACGCCACTTGTTGAAAATACACTATCCCTTTCTCCATTGAATTGCCTTTGCTCGGTTGAATTGACTATATTTAAGGGGGCCTATTTCTGGGAGCTCTATTCTTTTTCATTCACCTATTTGTCTAGTCTATCACCAGTACTATGCTGTTGTGATTATTGTAGCTTAATAGCACATTTTGGGGTCAGGTAGTGTCCTCTGATTTTTGTTATTCATCCATATTATGTTGACTACTTTCCATAAAGTAACTTGTTGGCATTTCAGTTGAGATTGTTTTGCCTATCTTTGGTATTGGGGCAATACTGGTTTCATAGAATGAGTAAGGACGTGTTCCCTCTGCATCTGTTTTTGGAACAGATTATAGAGTATTAGTACAATTCCTTCTTTAAATATCTTGTAGAATAAGCCAGCAAAACCATCTGTCTGCAGCCTTCTGTTTTGGAAGGTTATTATTTATCGATGCAGTTCTGTTAAGAGATACAGATCTATTCAAATTATTCCCTTCCTTCCTTCCTTCCTTCCTTCCTTCCTTCCTTCCTTCCTTCCTTCCTTCCTTCCTCCTTTCTCTATGTATTTCTTTTTATATGAGTTTTGGTAGATTGTGTCTTTCAAGTAATTGAACCATTTCATTTAAGTTACCAAATGCTCCAACCAGGAATTTTTATGTACCTGGGTTTTTGGGGGTTTTTTTTTCAGTCTTCCTCCTTATCATCTTTCTTATCAGTCCCCCAATTTAATCCACTTTAAATCTTCCCCACTAGAATATTTCCTGTTTCAGCACAGTGCCTGGAACATACCACATTGTGCCACATATAATGAGTACTTTTTTGCCCAAATTTTTGAGGACAAATATGGATGTGTGTTATACATGGGTAGTACTTGAAATAACTTGCGTTTGTTCTTGTGTTTTGTAATTATTTGTTACATAAAATTCCTTCCTTGTACCATAGTATGTTCAGAAATAAATGCAAAAATCCTTACAATACAAAGAAGAGGTATCTAAATATAAATAAATAAATAATTGAATCTAAAAAATTAAAATGAAAGTCTTTTTCCTGAAAATTTGGGCCAGAAACACAGGTGCACATTATACACTGCAAAATATGGTATATACGCAATAAATATTAGTGGCACAATCACCCAATGTCCTTCAGTAGTTCTCAGCAGTTTATAAACATACTTTATTTCCTTTGTTCTCTGTGTCCATTAAGCTGAGGAAAGTAGCAGTATCCTCATGTTTCTCAAGAGGAAAGTGCCTTAGTTTACTCAGTTATTGAGTGGGCACAGCTGGGACATTAAGTGCAAATGTCAGATCTTTTCTTTTATCCATAACACCAGCTCTGGTGTTTTTCTTACCTGCCTCACTTTATTAGGTGGCCTGGGGAGAGATGGGAATGACAGTTATTTAGATGCACAGTTGCTCAGATATTTACAGTTTATTTATTTATTCTTTTTTCAGAAGAGATGTTCACATGATAACAGGTTCTCTAATGTCTTCTTGACCTCTAAATGTTTATTCAGACTGATGTCTGGCACCTGAATTGTACAGATTTCTTTCATGAAAATTATATGATAAGTTAGTGAGTGTTTTTAAGGGACCGTATTTATACATTCTGTCTTCACTGCTTGCTTTTATTGATCTTTACTCTTTGTCAAAAGTCATTCCTGGCTCTAACAAGCTATTTATGGCTGGCTGTCTTGCTGAGGGAGTTAAAGCAAACAAATGATTTACATGCTAATGTGCTGAAGACATTTGTATTTTAAAGTAGTGCTTGATTAGTAAAAATTTTAATTTTAAAAGAAACCACATAATGATACAATGGGTACTAAAAAACAATAGGGAAAAAGTGGTCATCACATCTTTTTCTAATGTGCTTAAAAAAAAAAACCTAGTTTATGTAAATTACCCAAGTCTGCTCTCCTTTTATAGTTTACCAAAAAATGTTAAAGAAAAACCTCAATAGTTATTTATTGCTGCAGAATCTAGCTGACATCTTTGGGAAATAACTGGAAAAGCTAGTGGGTTGTGTGCTAGCTGTGCACTAAGCTTTGAGCTCTCTCTTGCATATTCTATAATTTATATGTTGTCCCAGCATGAGGTAATTTTCATGATTTTGCCTTTAAATTATGCATATTAAAGTGAAATATACTGATATAAATATAGACGTGACCTATAGAGACTTCTTCTTTTTACCAGAATTTAACCTTTTAAAGACCTCTTTCTTCTCTAAGTTAGAGCCATATTAGTATATTGGATATACATGTTATAGTAGATATTATAATGTTTTTTTATAATAAGGTATTAAACTGTCTATTGATACTTTGAGAAATAAGTGTATTTATTAAGAGCTTGACCAAAAGTATAGTTGAGGGTAAGTCCAGAAGCTTTAACATGGATTTCCTTTTCATGCAAAGAAAATGAAAAGAAAAATTTGTTTGGTTGGGTATATGACCTGAATTGTTTTTCTAGTGAAGAGTTAGTCTGAAATATCTATAGTCTTGCCCTTTATAAATGGTGTGCACATGTTTGACAGGTATCTTTAGTTTAGTGATACAATCTCTAGCTGTCAGACAGAAAATTTCCCCCCTAAGCTGAACTGACTTGTTCAAGCCCAAACTTGTAAACTTGTTCATTAGCACACAAATATGTAGTTATTCTCTGCCTTCGACCTCTCTTGGCATCAGAGACCAGGGACTTATGGTGGACCATCTTGTGCTGCTCTAGAACAACTGAAAATACTGAAAACCAATCTTAGTTAGAAACTGCAACTACCCAGTCTTCCAAGAGCTGTCCTCGGAGCCTAGAACAGAAAAAGAAGCAAATCCTAAGACTATATTGTCTAAGAGCAGGAAGACAAAGTTTCTTCTCACATTTCTGAACTTTCCGTCTAAGTTTTCCTGCACTACTGCTTTTGTCTTTTTTCTTTCTTGACATCTGAACTCACAGTCACTCTTATGGCACCAAGATTTTAAGAACTTCTGCTCCCTAAGAAGGAACCAGAAATGTTACCTGTATTTTCCAGCAAACATTGGTTTGTCATTTATGCATGTTGGTTACCCATGTTGTCTAGCAAACACTACTGTATTAGTTTATGTATCCATACTTGGGAGACCAGTACTGTGTGTTAATTAAAACCATAGTTTCTGAAGTACCTAGATTCAAATCCCAGTTTATCTGTTTAATAGTTTTGTATCTCAGAATTTTACTTAACTTCTCTGAGCCTGAATTTCTTCATTTATAAATGTTCTGGAAGGGATTTAGTGATGTGGTACATAGTATTTAGCACTGTACTTGCATATGCTACCCACTTAATAAATAGCAACTACTTTTATCATTACTGTTTAGCGGGATTCTCCTGTTTAGCATGGAAGAGTCATTGATGTCATACATATATGCTCAGAGCAAAGTAAAAGACTTGACATACTTATTTATTAGCAAAAAATGTTATAATTCCCAGCCTAGCCAAAAGTGCAGAAAAATGAGCACACAAAAATGCTGATGGAGATAAAAAAAATTATGTGATACAACTTTTAGGAAGAGCAATTAGGCAGTATAGATCAGTATCCCTAAAAATGCTCTCTTAGTCAGATATTCCCCTTCTAGAGATCTTCTCTGAAGAAGGCAATTCAGACTAAAATTTGCAGTCACTAGCATTTGACAATAGTGGGAAAAACTTGGGGATGGGTGGTGGGGAGGGAAATAAATGTCCAACAACAGAGAATGGTTGAATAACACATAGTATTTATACATAATTCATACTCTGTAGCTATTATGAAATATTTGACGATATGGGAAACTGCTCACAATATACTGTTTAGTAAAAAATAAATTAATAAAAATATTATGTGAAATACTCAATTTTGTACACTAAGAAATACATTCCTTTCTCCCTTTCTCTCCTTCCCCATAAACAAGACTGAAAGAATATACATCAAAAAATCAAATGTGTTTATCTCTAGGTAGTTGGATTCCATGTTTTGTTTTATTTTTGTACACTTTAGTGTTTTCAAATGTATATAATAAGCAAGTTACTTGGCAAATCTCACATAAAAAGCAGTGGAGGGAAAATTGGGTGTCCCCGTACCTGTTGTTTATTAGTAGTGACTTTATTGAAAAAAAGCTTCAGAAAACTGATCCATAAACTGGTCTCTCCTAAATTGAAGTCTTGTCTGCTAAACTGAAGCAATTTAGTTAGTTTGGGCTAAGAGGTAGCCAAATACTCAGATTCTGAGTATTTGTGAGGACATTGGTTTTGATGTAGCAGATAAATAAGAGCTTAAAGAGGGAGAAGTGATTTTTAATGTGAAGAAGGAGAGGGAGCCTCTTGCAGAAATACAACCAGAGTGAAATTTAATTGGACTTGCAAAGAAGATTGTTAAACAAGTGGCTTGGATTATCTAAATTTTATTTATTTTTTCCAAAATATTTGTGATGACCAGAAGGAAATCAATGTACATTTCCAATGGAAGGTTCACAAAGAATGTTTTGTGACTGTAGAAAAATACTTAAGAGTAATTGGCTTTTTCTGATAACTTATACTTTAAAGTAATTTTAAAATACCAGAAACAGAATCATAATTTTCACAACTTTTTTTGAATTAGGATCCAATTTATGGAAAAGGAAAACTGGGAGAAATCCAGGGACTTATTCTGGGAATGTTGGACACCTTTAACTATGAACAAGTAAGCTACTTTAAAAAAAACTTTTTTATCTTCGCCTGAGGACATACTCATTGATTTTAGAGAGAGGGGAAGGATGGGAGAAAGAGAGGGAAAGAAACTGATGTGAGAGAGAAACATCAACTGATTGCCTCTCAGAGGCACCCCAACCAGGGACTGAACATTCAACCTACATATGTGCCGTGACCAGGAATAGAACCTGCAACCTTTTGGTGTATGGGATGATACTCCAACCAGCTGAGCCGCCAGCCAGGGCACAAGTAAGCTTACTTTCTATTTCCAAGCTTGTCCAAAGGTAGAAAAAAGCTATTTATTTTTCTTTGCACCTATACCTTTTCTTTAAAAATTACCATCTATTTAGTGAAAGTTTGCTAGATTAAAATGTGTTGTTTTTAAATTTTTAAACTTTTCTTGGCCTTAATTAATATATTTTTTATACACACACATCTATTCCAGAGTGTGGAAATGCATCAAATTTGGGTTCATTTTATTGTTTTGATTTATTGGCAGAGGGACAAATATCTTTTGAAATCAAAAGTGTGAAAAACTTTCTGGAAAATAATTGAATGCAAAGTATAACCACAAAAAGGAGAGTCAGCATGAGTATAAAAAATTGCTTTTGAACATCCTGAAGTGGATAATTGCCACTAACCAAAAATGATCATCAGTTTCTTCCTTAACTGAAAACGGCCTATAGCTTTAATTCTCGGTAGGAGCCAGCTTGGGGTACAGATATTTTTCTTATTGTACTTCAAAGTAACTCACGAAGCCAGCTAGGAAAAGTGCCATTTGGGCATGATAGATACAGTGCCTGCGTTTTTAATAATCAGGGAAGAGAAAAGAAACATTTGGGTGACAGAGCAGGGTATTGTAAAAACGGCAGCTTTGCTCAGCGTAGCCCGTGAAGCCAGTACCCTTGTGGCCCAGATTGCATGTCAGCAGAAGGAAAGCCGAGTGCAAGGCAAAAAATTCCGTGAACTTTGGGACTCTGGAAGACAAGGAAAAGATGGGGTCGATTGGAAAGAATTACATTTGGTTCTAACAGACCATTAGAACCGAAAGTTCTGCATTACAGATAAAGTTCAGGGGCTAGGCTGTGTAGCAAGGAGATGGTCAGTTTATGTTCCCCTTTGGGATTGACAGAAAAGAACTCATGTACATCTAAATGATATGATATATAGAAATGTTGAGAATTGATATAGTGTGAACAAAATACTTTATAAGCACATAGAGCCTTAAAAATGACTTAATGCGATAGCTGTGAAAATGTCTTTATGTGACTAATGGCAGGTGTCACAGTCTTGAGCAGATTCAAATGACCTGTAAATGCTGATCAGGCAAATGTGATCTCTCTGCCCGAGGGAGGTGAAAACTGAGTAATGGCCATTAGCTTTTCCAATGAAAGGTTATTTGAAATATTGCCATCATTGCAGTTTCTATTTTTAAAAATCAGGGATATTTTTGTTATTTGTTACAATACTTCAAGCCATTCAGAGAGAATTTATTTTATACATGTAACAAATAAATAGATTTGGGTTTATATAATCATTTGAAAGCCATCAGTATTGAATTAAGCCACAGAATGGCCAAGCACACATTTCTCAGTAGAAACCAGTAACAGCCTTTTAATAATTATTTTGAGAATCTTAATGTCTGCACTGGTCATTAACTCTACACATTAAAGTTAACCACTTAATTTGAAGTTTTTTGATGACTGTGTAATTTCTTGCCTTCATAGTGTATTTTAATTTTGGTTGTTTGTGGTCGAAAACTAAAAACTGTTTTTTTTCTCTTCATTCCCTCTCTCTCTTTCATTTTATAAACCTTTTTTGTGCATGTTTTTTTCTTTTGGTCTTTCCTAGACCCTGCTGGAAACAACTACTAGCCTTCTAAACCAAGATCTCCATTGGTCGCTGTGTAACCTCAGAGCTTCAGTCGCCAGAGGACTGAATCCCAAGCAGGATTACTGTTCTGTATGTTTGCAGCAGTACAAGAGACGCCAAGAAATGGCTGATGAAATTATTGTCTTTAGGTAAGAGAGAAAGAATTATTATATGTATGGGGTGTAAGTGTGTGTGTGTACATGTATGGTATTACCAGGCAGGAATACATATGGATACACAACCTCAGTCAATCACTCTAGCAGTGGACAGAACTCTTATAGACTGTACATTTTGCATGGGAGTCAGGAGGAATGAGTGTTAGGATGATCAGGCAGGAGATAAATACAGAATAGTAAGAGCTATGAGGAAAAATAAAGCACAGATAAGAAGATGGAAGGATGAAGTGATGAGGTGTTTAGGGTGAGAATGCTATTTTAAGACCATACAATGAGGAAAAACATCTCTAAACAAGTGACATTTTGAGCAGAATGAGAGAGTGAGGTGTGAAGGCTCAGAATATATTTTACACATAGAGTGAACTTGCTGATGTATTAGATGTAGCGTGTGAGTTGCCTGAGAAACTGGATGAACAGGGTACCATTGTCTAAGATGAAGAAGAACAGGCGTGAGGAACTGGAGAAATCAGGAGTTCTGTCTTGAAGATGTTAGGTTTGAGATAGCTAGTAGACATCTAGGCAGGGATGCCAGGTAGCAGTTTTCCTAGTCAGAAACCTAGAGACATGTCCTGGAAGTATAAATTTAGAAACCAACAGCATATGAATGATATTTAAAGCCGCAGTTCAAAGAGAAAAGAAATCTAGTATTAAAGCGAAAAGTTTGATCTCAAGAGCAGAGACAGCTCACCTAGAATACATGGATAGAGGCACTGTAAGATAAACTTTATAGCCAAACTTCTTGAGTTCACATCCTAACTTTTCTAGCTGTGAGACTCTGACAAGTAATTTAATCTCTTTACGTCTTAGTTTCTCTCCTGTGAACTGGGATAATAATGGTACTTCTTCCTAGGGTTTTATGAAGATTAAATGAGATAATTCACATAAGGCATTTGTTATCATAAAATAAGCTAACACTGTCTGTGTTAGTTGCTATTACTATAGATACAGAAAGAGGGTTCGATGTGGTGGTAGGAAAGGGAAATAGTTCTCATCACACAAAGAGCCCATTTATTCAACCGGTATTTATTGAGCACCTACTGTATGCCAGGAACTGTTCAAGGGCCTAAGGTGCAGTATTAATGAAACAAAGGCTCTGCTCTCATGGAGTTTACATTCCAACGGCAAGGGCAGACAAACAAGTAAAATGCCAGGTAGTGACTACTATGGAAAAAAATAAACATGGTAAGTGAGATAGAGTGTTTGGGGAGAGAAAGATACTTTACAAAGAATAGTCGTGGACAGCCTCACTGTTAAGGTGACTTATGAACAGACAATTTAAAAATTGTTAATAAATATGTAATTAATAATTACTGTGAACTAAATAAAACATGGTATAGAAGAAAGAGAATGTTCAGAACTACCAATTTATAAAAGAGTCATTAGGGTAAGTCCCACTGTTTAAGTGACATTTGATCAGAGACCTAAAGGAAGTGGCCATGCAGCGTCAGGGAGAATTACTCAGGCAGAGGGCCCACAAGTGCAGAAAGCAGGAGGCAGGTGCATTGTGGACATGCTGAAGGAGTAGTGAACAAGTAGGTGAGTGCTGCCTGAGCAGACTGAGGAAAGGAATAGTGATAAAAGCTAACGTCAGTGCAAGAGCAGAGGCCAAACATATAGGGGCTTCATGATTATAAAGAATTAAACTTTTAGCCCTGACTCATTTGGTTGGAGCATCATCCCATACACCAAGAGGATGCGGGTTCAATTCCCGATCAGAGTACATACCTAGGTTGTGAGTTTGATCCCTGGTTGGGACATGCATACAGAGGACAAACCAATAGATGTTTCTCTCTCCCTCTCCTTCCTTCCCTCTCTTTCTCTCTCTCTCTGAAAGCAATGAAAAAATGTTCTCAGGTGATAAAAAAGAATTAAACTTTTACTCTGAGATGAGAACACACTGGGCAGTTTTGAGGATAGGATTGACATCATCTGACCCATGTCTTAACGATCACTTCATGTGTTGAGAATGGACTGTAGAAAGACAATGGTAGAAGTAGGATGATCAGTTAGGCTACTGCAGTAATCCAAGGTAGGGACAGCCCAAGGTAGTAATGATAAAGGAAAACGTGGTAGGATTCTGGACATGTTCTGAAGGTAGAGCAGGGAAGATTTGGTTCTAGATTGGATGTGAGGTGTGAGAGAAAGAGAATAGTCAAGGATGACTCCAAAGTTTTTGGCCTGGGGAGCTGGAGGAATGTAGTTGCCATTTATTGAGATGTGGAAGGTTAGATGAGGGCATGCAGTGGGAACGGAGTGGGATGAAAATCAAGAATTTTGGACATGTTAAATTTAAGTCCATTAATATCCTGAGGAGAGTTCTTGAGGAGAAAGGTGGATGGGATTTAGGAGAGAAGTCTGTGCTGAAGATATAAATTTGGCATTTATTTGCATGTAGGTGTTATTTTAAAACTATGGAACTGAAAGGAATCACTAAAGGAGCAAGGGTAGCTGTAGAAAAGAAGAATATAGAGGAGGAAGACTATAGAAGGGAAAGGTTATATATAGAAAGACAAAGACTATAAAGACTACAGAAGAGAAGAGGATTGACTTCAAAGGCAGCCCAGCATTGCAGGGTGGAGAAATGAGGGGAATCAGAAAAGATGACAGCGTTATGCTCAACACTCGTGTCTGGAGGCTCGTTTGTTAACTTAATGTAATCAGTAGGGAACTTCTTCATAGGAATGGGGCAAGAACTTACTGTAGCAGTGACATTTTTGTTAATGCTTAATCAAAGCACAGCTTTTGCCTTGAATTTGATGCGGCAGACCACTTGTGTTATCAAGCTACTTATATAATTATGATTTTCCCCAATTGACTTCAAACTGTCTAAAAGTATTTTCTGGTTTGAGAAATGAACAGGAATTTAACTCATCCCCCAGGTGGTGTGTAGTCAGAGAACTGTGATTCTGTTCTTATTAAACAGCTTAAGTATACAAATATGTGAGTCTGGCATTTAAAAAAGAGAGGACAGCAACAAGTTTATTCCCTTTCTTATAGGAATGTTTCTTAATCTATACAACCATTAGTGCATTCTAGCACATCAGAAATCTTTATCACTTATGAACACACTCCAATATAGCTTATCTGTATGGGTTTTATGATAATGAAAAATGCAAACTGATTGCCTTCATTTTACAGCTGTGGCCACTTGTATCACTCATTCTGTCTGCAAAACAAAGAGTGCACCATAGAAATTGAGGGGCAAACAAGATGGACGTGCTACAAATGCAGCTCAAGTAACAAAGTAGGAAAACTAAGTGAAAACTCATCGGAAATCAAAAAGGGAAGGATAACTCCATCACAGGTAAGACTTGTTTTCAAGGCAAAATAGAGATGGTCTTTTCTTACAAATGTCTTATAGGCCTGGCCTCATTCTTGTCAGGCCCTATAGGCTTCAACAAATTTACCTGATGAGTACCTAGTAAATGACATCTATTCAGTCCTGGTTGGAGGAGAAGAGGTTCTCCTCTATATCCAGCACTGAAAAACAGATTTGAGAGCAACAGAAGCCATTTTCTGCCCTTCACAAAGCTTAAGATCTGTTTGAACAGAGAGATGTGCACACATCAGCCTGCCTAAGGTCCTTTGACAGAGTAAGAGGTCAGCAAGTACAGCTGCTGTGGTACTAATGAGCGCCTCTGTGTCACAGCGTGCAGCATTCTGACTTTTAAGGAGGGCTCCTGGGTAAGGTACCTGCACAGGTGCTCTGCATGGTTCTCTCAGTTGGGTAACTTTCTTCAAAGAACTTGATGCAGTCGTGTTCATGTGAGGAATTTTCATTGCCTTTGGAGTCTAATGCGGCAGATACAGTTTTATTCATTTTATATCTCTTTTTTTTTCCTTCCTAAGCAGGCAGTAGAGCAGTTTGAACTCTGCTGCTCGATAGTTTTTGGGAGACTAGGACTTGACAACATGAGGGGCTCGGTGTGGAGGAGGAGTGGTCAAGTCAAGGGCGATGACTTGATCACTGTGCTGTTCTCAGTTTACTTCCCTTTCAAAATGAGAAGTGCTGTCACATTTGCTTGTTTTCTGCACTTTCCTGTATGCCACCCTATCCCGTAGTCACCCTTAATATCACATAGTGAAAGGTCGGACTTTTTTTTGGTCTTTGTTTTATCAACTTTCAGTGTTGTATCAGAGGCAGACCCAAGAAAACCCCCCTTACCAAGTTTCTCTGAGATGAGAGTTTGAAATTTCTACCACTCCAGTGGTAGGCACTCAGTTTATTTATCCACTCATTCTGTATGGAACAGTGTGTCAGGCACTGTGCTAAGCGTTGGGCATACAATAGTAGACAAGACATTTGCCTCGTGGAGTTTAAAATGAATGAAATTATAAACAGATTTTGAATAAGCATTCTCACGTTCTTTCTGACATCAATTCTGTCGATTCAATTCTGACACTCACTACCAGAAGTTAGCATCCAGCTCCCCAGATGTAAGAGTTCCTTGTCATCAGACCACCCTCACTTCAGACTCCAGTCCCAGAGGGGTGTCCAATTTACCCACACTCACGTCTGACTTGGCAAATTCAGGGATTCCTGTGACACCCCACCCCCTGCCCAGGCTCAGTAATTCACTAGAATGACTCATAGCACTTAGGAAAATACTTTACATTTACTCGTTTTATTATAAAGGTTACAACGCAGAAATAGCCAGGCAGGACAAATGCATAGGGTGAAGTATGGGGGGGAAAGGGCACTTCCATACCCGCTCCCAGCGTACTACCTTCTTAGTACGTACATCGCTGTGCTCACCGGCCCTGAAGCTCCTTGAACCTCATTTAGGGGGTTTTATGTAAGTTTTATTAGGTAGTCATAATTGATTGAATCATTGGCCATTGACAATTAACTCAATCTCTAGCCCTCTTCCCTCCGCAGAGGTGGTGGGGATGGGGGTTAGGGTAGAACTTTCATGGCCTGATCCTTCTGGTGACCAGCTGCCTTCTGAAGCTATTTTGGGATCCCTAGACACCCATAATCTCATTAGCATACAAAAGGCACTCTTATTACTTAGAAGATTTTGAGAGGTTTAGGAACTATGTGACAGGAACCAGGGACAAAACCAAATTTTTAAAAAACTATATCACAAGTACTTACAGATGAACATTCTGTAAGAGGAGATAACCAATAGATCCAATGTACGCATGGGAGATCATCGAAACCTTCCTCAAAAATGCCGTGTTAGCTGCTCCTGAAGAAAAAAAAGAAGGTAGACAAGTTTAAGTGCAAGGGGTAGGCAGGAAGGAGGAGTATTACAGGCAGAGGGACCAAACATAGCATCTCTACTGTGAAATGGAAAAGAATATGGAACTAGATATTGTGTGTGATTGAATCTAGAGGGTGAAAGACAGTAGTATGAGATACTGCTAATGAGATAAACAGGAAACACATTAATTATTTTTGTTTGTATCAAAGAAATAGGGGAGATATTGAAGGGTTTTGAGGAAGAAATGATATGATCTGATCACAATAAGCTTTTTTCAAAGTAGTATTTAAAAAAGAAAAACAACTGCAGAAGGAAAGGGAAGCAAGAATGGAATAAGGTGACCAAGAATATTGATATAATTTAGAGGAGAGAAGTGGTAACTTGTTCTAGAATGGTAGAAATTGGGATGGACAAAAGAGTACATACTTGAGATGTATTTAAGATGAGCACAAACATCAAAAAAGAGAATTCACTGTTGGATTTAGGAATGTCTGCAGGACATAAAGGTAAAGATGTTTAATATGGTTTCCAGATTGAAAATTTTGTTAACTATATATCTAAAATGCTTTTTTTTTTTTTTTTTTTTTGCATTTAGGGAAGGAAAGACAGGTCTTGTGATTTCCAACATCTTTCCAAGCCAAAACCAAACACAGATGGGGAACCTTTATTTATACAGATACTTAAGGCATTACATCTTGGGGCACTTCAGTTTTTTTCCTCTTTCAGTTATATCCTTTGCATAAACAATTTGCGATTACATGCATATTGTGGCCTAGATATTACCATTTAAATTTTTTCCCTAGATAGCCCTGAGAGAATAAAATAGACATTTTTTCCCTTTTTAAAAAAATACAATTGCATATATATGTAATTATGTTTTAATACATAATTTATAAAGAGTAAAATTCACTTTCCACTAGTTTTGACTTTCTGCTGGTTTTGACAGCAGAAACTGAATTTACAATCAAGATTTAGAGCAATATGATTACTGCCCCTCAGAAGTCCCCTATATTTCTTTATAGTCAACCTGTCCCCACACGTTCAACCCCTGGCAACCACTGATCCATTTGGAGTTTATTTTTAATAGGGTGTGGGATAAGAATTGCAGTTCATTCTTTTGCATGTGGATATACATTGAATTGCCCTTGTACCTTTGTCAAAAAATCAATTGACTGTATGTGTGGGTCTCTTTCTAGACTTCCTATTCTATTTCATTGCTCTATATATCTATCTTTTCTTCAATAGTAGTGTAGCTTTAGAGTAAATCTGGATATCAAGTAATATGAATACTCTAACTTTGTTCTTCTTTCTGATGTTTGACTATTCTACTTCCTTTGCTTTTCCATATAAATTTTAAAATCAGTTTGTCAGTTTCTACAAAAAATCATGCTGGGGTTTTATTGAGATTGTGTTGAATATATAGATCAATTTGGGAAAAGTTGACGTCTTAATAATATTGAGTCTTCCAATTCATTAACTTACCTCCCTATTTATTTAGTTTTCTGATTTATTTCATCAGTATTTTATAGTTTTGGCATATAAATTTATATATATCATGTAAGATTTATTTCTAAGTATTTAATGACTTTGAAGCTATTGCATATTTTACTGTTTTATATTTCATTTTCTAATTGTTCATTGCTAGACTGTAGAAATACAATATATTTTTGTATATTGACCTTGTATCCAGTAACCAGTGCCTTACTTATTAGTTCTACTAATTTTTGTGGATTCTTTGCTATTTTTACATAGACAACCATATCATCTGCAAGTAATGACTTTCATTTCTTCTTTTCCAATAATGCCTTTTATTTCTTTTTCTTTCTTTATTGCATAACAATGTTGAATAGGAATGGTGAGAATAAATATTCTTGTCTTGTTACTGATTTTCTGGGGAAAATGTTCAGTGTTTTATCACTGAGTATAATGTTAACTGTAGGTTTTTGTGTGTAAGCTTTATGTCATGAATAGACAGAATTTCCCTTCTATTCCATGTTTTGCTGAGAATTTTTTTATGAGTTGATGTGAAATTTTGAAGCCATTTATACTACATTGGTTACCCTATTCCCATATCCCCACACCTTATAAAGTGAGGAAAGACAATAATCTATTTCATTGTCTTTTCTCCTGCCTTCTCTCAAAGAATCTAGAAAAGTGAAGTTATTTTGAAATTGTTTGTAGATGTCAAAGGCAGCTTTATTTCTGAGGCCATTCTATTGTCCAGGGCAGGAGAGACATGTCAACCTTTGCATTCTTTAGGAAACTCCAGTAAGATTACTGATCGGATCCTCTTGAAAATCTCTGTTTGATACTTCCTAATAGTGAAGCTAGCTAGAATGAGAACTACTTTGGATTTCTTAAATTTTCCTATAACTGTCTGTCTCATTTGGGTTTTTTTGTAAAAAGATATAGTAGGTTGATAACACAAAAAGGAAAGAGGAAGCGAAATTTATCAAATATATGCTGGAGATGTGTTTATGCTAATATTTACAACAATTTTCAAGGGTGATAAAGTCCCTGTTTTACAGTGGAAGGACCTATATGTAGCTCAGAGAGGGATAGCCAATATTGGAACTTAAGTTTCTAGGACCATCTTCACCCCCAATTTCCCTGCCTCCAGCCTGTTCTATTTTTAGCATTCTGGCTGTATTGAAACATGATAAAGCTGATTTTTAAAATACATCCTTCCCATACTGGCTCTGCTAATTAAAATTTCTTACCATTGTATGAGCCATTCATATTTTTAATTAAAAAATGTAAAATAAAACTAAAATGATAGCTCTTATTAAGTTCTGTTTCACAAAAGTACTTTGCTCTCTTAATTTCCTTTGAAAATCTATTGACTGTGAGCCCTGTTAAGTTCTTAGCCCTTGTATGGAGGGTAACAGAAATGAGCATCCCATTGACTCTAAAATCAAGCTGAGGTTGCCAGTCAGCTTTCACCTGTTGCTGTCTACCTCCAGAAGATACTGAGTGCTTTCGATGCTTCTCACTACCTTTGTAATGTGATCCTTCTATCAAGTAGCTTTTTATTTTATCCTTTTCCAAGTCTTATGATTATCCTTTTCCAGGACTTATGATAATTGACTTATACTTCTTTAGTTTCTGGCTCCCACTCAACAGGATGCAACAGTTATCCTCAAAAATGTGGTTTTGGTGGATAAAGTCTTTTTTCTTGCTGCTCCTTTTCTCACTTCTGTTTTTCACAGCTGGTCAATATGCATAACTAATAACTCTGACATATTAGGTGCCTTACAACAGGTTTGCACAGATGTGATGGGAGTTACTACCCCAGAAAGCCTGCTTTCCTCTGGAATAAGCACTGTTCTTTATAAACAGAAAAAAAATGACTCGTTTCATTCTTTGCTTATCTCTTCTCCCCTCACTCAGATTTAGAGCAACTCAGTTTGAAATGTAGGTCCACAAAATAGACCTTGCAAGTCTCCATGATTTTCTGTTTTGCTTTTTCTACATGTTACCCACAGATGAAATACATTGGAGTAACACATTTCAACTGACAAACTCATCATTTTGTTTTCTCAACAAATGTTATTTCAATATAATATAATATAATATAATATTATTTAATCTTTTATTAGTACTTTATTAAATTTATAGTAGCAACTGACCACCTTCATTGGTACTGATTAGCATTAAAAGACATTAACATGCTGTTCAACTTAAAAATAATAATTCTTAGTCAACAGGCAACTTGATATAAATTCAAAGACACCTTGAAGATTTACTAGATTTTTAGTTTTAACATTATTATAGTATCAACAAGGCTTAGAGTTCTTGAGAGCTGATAATAAACTACCACATTATTATATGCCAGAAACATTCAAGTTGTTATTCCTTTTAAAACTTCAAGAAACAAGAGTATTAGAGATTCATTAGAAAGTTTTTTATAATATATTGCTTGGCATTTTTTCAGATTTAGATAAATCATCCCTTATGAGTAGCAAACCAAGTACGTAGTCAAATATCAGAATTCTTTGTTGGTTTTTTTTTTTCAATAAGAGATCAATCTCTGAGGAAGACGGGGAGTGAAAATAAACATATAGGCCTGCTCACCCTTTAATAATCACAAAAAGAGGTAATTAAATTAAATAAGCTGATATTTTCCCTGGTATTTGGAATGTTTTTTATTTCTTTGTTTTTAGAGTTGTCTAAGAAAATGTTTTTTATTTGGGGTAAATTTATTTAAATGTTAGAAGGCAGTATTTAAAACTTCCAGAAAAGTGTTCGGTAAATGATATTTATTTATGCTCACTGGTCATAATTTTCTATTAACCATTGTACATTACTTATTTATTTTGGATTCCCACTATAAATTGGAGATTTGGTTTACATGCTGTTTAATGAAATAGGAACACTAGTATTAATGCCTTGTTCTCATTTGTCCATTTTTAAAGAATATTAGCTCTCTGTTATAAATATGTTAGATTGAAAGTAATGCTAAAAAATGAGATTTCAGTTTTTGGTGATAGCAACATTTCTCAAAAGAATATCTTCTAAATTAAACTTACAGAATAACAGAAGATTAATACATCACAGAAGTGCAGAGAGATGATGAATGATTCTAACGTAAATGAATTTTTTGAGAAGACTTTTACCCATTTTCCAATAATCTTGTTATACTTTAGTATTAAGTGATTCATTACTTCAGCCAATATTTAACGTATGGCTACTTTGGGCTGAACACTATTCTTGGTACTAAGTATACACTGGCGAACAAAAAAAATATAGTTCCCACCATCATGTAGCTTACTATCTAGTAAGAGAGCTAGACAATAAGCAAACAGTATATCAAATATATAAATTCAAATGGTGATTGGTATATAAGAACCATGAGGGGAAAGAAGAGAATGTTATGGGAAGAATAACATGAAAGGAAACCTACTTTGGATTGGGTGGTAGGGAATATCTGTCTGCAGAGTTGGTGTTTAAGATCTGAAAGATAAGCAGGTATCAGCCATGGGAAGAACTGTAAGCACAGAGGAACTGAGGAGGAAGTGAGTAGCTTCTCCAAGGAACTGAAAAAAGATCAGTAGATGGAACACAGTGACTAAAGGGAAACAAGGCAAGGAATGGAGTCGAAGAGGCAGGCAGGGCCAGATCCCGAAAAGCCTGTAAGACTCTGGCAGAGTTTAGTTCGTATTCTCGAAGTGAAAACAGGAAGGGTTTAAAACAAGGGACTGATATGATGCATTGCAATTGTGGAAAATGGATAGATAGCAACATCTCTGTTACCAGGCAAGTCTTCACCTCTTTGCCAGAGCAGTGTCAACAGTCAGATTCTTAACATTTTATACATTTGTGCACTTCCCTTTGGTTCAGACAAGGCTTATGTCCAAGAGACTAAGGATGATAATAGTACCAAGAAAGTGTTTCCAGTCTTTATGTAGAACAAAAGCTTTGATAGAAATATGGGCAAAGGGCATTAAAAAAATTCCATTGTCCAATTAAGTTTTTAAAAATGTTTAACTTTACGTTAATCAAAGATATACAGGTTAAAACATCAACATGGTGCCATTTTTTTTACTTAATAACTGGTAATTTTTAAAAAGTACATATTAAACTATCATACATTAAGAATACATATGCATTTATATTGATAAGAATGTGAAGATACAGACACTTTAATGCACTACTAATGGGAATACATATTTGTAAACTTCACAACCCCTTATCCTAATCCCTTTGTCCAGATATGTTTTAGAATTCAGTTGTTTTGTTTTGTTTTTTAGATTTTATTTACTTTATTTTTAGACAGAGGCGAAGGGAGGGAGGAAGAGAGGGAGAGGAACATCAGCGTGTGGTTGCCTCTTCCGCGACCCCTACTGGGGACCTGGCCCATAACCCAGGCATGTGCCCTAACTGGGGAATCAAACGGGTGACCATTTGCTTTGCAGGCCGATGCTCAGTCCACTGAGCTACACCAGCCAGGGCTTTTTTTTTTTTTTTTAAAGTATTACAGGGGCTTCCGTTTCTAAGAGGATGCATTTGAAGTTTCTTGGTGGGGAACGGTGGATAAATTATACAAAACAATGATTGGTCCTCAAAGAGTGAAGGAGTGTGACTCCTGAGAGACAAAAAACAAATTATGTAAACCTAAAAGTAACCCCAAATTACTGCTGAAAGTTTCCAAGCCATGGCGCAAGGAGAGGGAACTGAGGCAGAACTTACCAGTCTCCCTGAGTTGAGGAGACAGAGCTGGGAATCCAGGGAAGGCATGGTGGATAGAGTTTACCAGACAGGATATTGGACAGGAGAGAGCCACACACAGAGAAAGCTCCAGAGATGTGCTGAAAGCAGCTTTGAATATAAAGTTACATATTAACACCCTCATGTATTTGAGGAAACTACTCAAGGACAGAAAAAGAAGCACCCAAAAGGATTAATAGTAGCAGTACCCCAAATTCACATAGAGTGAGAATAATGCCGTCTTGGAAAGCTTCAAAATTCACAGGGCAGAGTTGAGAGTATTAAGTAAGGTCTTGACCTCAGTATTAGGGGAAAGGTTAACCCTAGACTAACTGCTATTCTTATCCCACCTACCAAAGCTTCAGAGCAAAACCTGAAAAGATCACATTTCCGAGTATTTTAACCACATCCCAGAACAAAGTTCAAGAATATGTTAAGGGTTAGAAATATATTTGACCCAACATGGTAAAAATCACTGTGTCTGGCATTTGATAAAAAAGTTATAAGGCATGCAAGAAAGCAGGAAAACGCAAGTCATAAAGAGGAGAGAAAAATCAACTATGTGACATTCCGGAAAAGGCAAAGCTATGGAGACAGTAAAATGATCAGTGGTTGCCAGAGGATGGAGGAAGAGAATAATGAATAAGTGAAACGCAGGATTTTTAGGGCAGTGAAAGTACTCTGTATGATGCTATCATGGTGGATATAGGTCACTATACGTTTGTCCAAACCCGTGGAATATAATGCCAAGAGTGAACTGTGATGTCTGTGGACTGTGAGTGATAATGAGGTATCAGTGTAATGTGTCATCAGTTGTCACAAATGTACCACTCTGGAGGGTGGTATTCATAATGGGGGAAGCTGCACATATGTGGCAGATGAGACATATTCAACAGCTCTATACTTTCCTAATACTGCTCTAAAAAAACAGTCTTTTTAAAAAATCGGCTAGTTGAAACAGACCAAGAAATAGCATAGATGATAAAATTAGTTGAGAAGAACCTTAAGATAGTTATTATAATTGTACTCCATATGTTCTAGAAGCTGGAGGAAAGATTTAACATGTTAAATAGCGATACAGAAGTTATAAAGAACCAATAAAACATCTAGAGATTAAAACTACAGTGTCGGAGATAAAGAACACACTAGATGGTTAACAACACAATGGACGTAGGAGAAGAAATGATTAGTGAACTTAGCTATATGGCAATAGAAACTACCTGAAATCAAACACAGAGAAAAATGACTGAAAAGAAATGAATAAAACATCAGTGAACTATGAAACACCTTCAGGTAGCAAAAATATGTGTGTAATTGGAATTCTAAAAGAAGTAGGGACAAGAATAATATATTTTTTAAGCCTTGAAACATAATACAGAGTTTGAATACCAGCAGTGACCAGGTAGCCTATATTGGACAGCCTTTCTGTCAATAACAATGATAAGCTCTAGAACAGGGGTCCCCAACCTCCAGATCCTGTGTCTCCTCTCCCCCCACACCTCCTCTCCCCATACACCTCCTTCCCCACCTTCTATGAAACTGGCCCATAATGCCAAAAAAGGTTGGGGACCACTGCTCTAGACAAAATATTTTTTTTAAACACACAAAACATTGTTTGGGGTACACAAACCTTGAAGAAGGCAAGCAAACTAGACGGGCTCAACATTTAACCAGCTTTTCCCTTAGGGCACTCCTCAGTTTGCCTTGGAGTACTACTGGGGGAAAAGAGCTTAAACAGAAAGTAGCATTCTAACTGAGATGAAGAAACAGTGGTCAGGGTTCACTACCAAAGCAGCTGCAAATTGAAGGGGGAAATTTCAGAAAGCAGAATGCCAGGGAAGAGGGAGCCCCAAATCTTTTTGTAGGTTTCAGAACTGCACATACAAAATAAAGCTCCAAGAAACCAGGCAGAAGTAGCATCAGAAGAACTCAAGAACTAAGCAGAGATTTCATTTCAGCAGCTGCATAGTGTTGTTTTGACTGCAAGTCTTGCCAAAGAGAGGAACTGGTAAATACCTCACATTTTGCCCTGAAACTGTAGGACTGTGCATTAGGACTAAGGGCTGCCTCAAGACTAAAGGCAAAAACAAAATAAATCCTGTCTAACAAAGCCAAAGCTCTCACTATCAGGATCAATGGGAAGAGGGAGGAAAATACAAGTCAAAATCAAGAGAAAAAGCGTCAATAGAAGCAGATCTATGGATGAGCCACAAGTTGGAATTGGCAGTCACGTACTTTAAAATAGAAAATTTAAATTTAGAAATATGTTAAAGGATTTAGAGGAAAAGATCAGCAGAATGAATGAACACAAGGGGAAATCTTAGCAGATAAATGGAAACTATGAAATAAAATGAAGTGTTAATTCTAGAGGTAAAAATAGATAAAATGAATAGTTTGTTAGACATCAACAGCATTTTTAACACTGATAAAAATGTTATCAGTAAATTTGAAGACAGTTCAATAGAAATAATCCTAACTGAAACAATATCAAGAATTCTAGCATCTATGTTATCGGAGCTCCAGAAAGCGAGAAGTGGCAATGGGGTGACCTAATAATGTCTGGAATTTTCCCACATTTGGTGAAAAAAAATCAACCCATATGTCCAAAAAGCTCAGCAAATCACTGACAGAGTGAATATAAAGAAAATCACACTCAGATACATCATAGTCAGTCAAAGTGCTAAAACCAATATAAAGAGGAAATCTTTAAAGCAGCCAAAGATAGACAATAACAATAATGATGATGATGGATGACTTCTCATTTTAATAAAATGGGGGAAGCCAGAGGACAATAAAATGGCATCTTTGAAGTGCTAAAAGAAAGATAATATGGCACATATATTGTATATGATGTAACATTCCCAGTGGGCTGTAGTGTAGCATCCTCTAATCGAATGCTTATGTTGGATAAATAAGGACTTTAAAGAGCCTCACTTCAGTTCCGGTCAGGTATTGCTGTCAGGTAGGTGACTTTTGGTGCCAAAAGTTTTTAAAAAGAAATCCTTTTGGTTTCAGAGCATTTTAGATTTCAGAATTATAGGAAAAGGGTTTGTAGATCCATCTTACTTGTCAGGAGAAAAATTGGTGGTATGTATTTTTAAATGCCTACACCTTTCGAAGCAGGGATCTATAAGAATCTGTGCAATGGAAATAATACATGAAGAATGTACGCCAAATGTTATATATAAGGATGTTTATGCCAGCATTTTTAATAATAAAAAAATTGTAAACAACCTAAATGTCTTAATAGCCCCCCAATAGTTGATCAGATTAGTTATGAAATGTCTATACAGTGACTGGGCTTCTATATAGCAATGAAAGATCATGTTATTGAAGAATATTGATATGGTGAAATGAACATTCTGAACATGTAACATGAAAATATAACAAAATAGTGTGATTCCACGTGTTAATAGTAGTTATCGCCAGTGTAGCTGGATTGTGATTTTTATTTGTCTTGTTTTGCTCTTTTGCATTTTCTAAATTTCCATTAGTGATCATGTATTCCTTTTGTAATAAAAAGAAACAATCAAGGCTTGTTTTGTTTTGTTTTTTTAAAGCCAGGTGATAAGGTTTTTCTATTGCTATTAAACTTCAGATTAGATTGCTTCTCTAAGATAGAAATCATTTTGTTATCAAAGATTGCCAAAGTTCAGCATTATTATTAAGGCCGTAGCTTAACATATCAACCATCCCCCAGATCTAGGGTCCGCACACCTGGACTTAAAGTGTCTCTTTTAAGCTGCATTGCCCAAGGCATTTCCAAAAGGAATCCTGTTAAATGAAAAATAAGACCTTTCATGAGCAATACTGAGCCATTTCTGTTGCCACTTCAAACACTCTGGCTTAATCTCCAGAGAACAGCTTTCTCAGATAAATTGTCCAGTACCACATCTAGTTCTTGGCTTGTTTTTAAAAAGTGTGCAGATTCTTTCATGGGACTTTTTTTTAAAGCTTAAATATCTACTTTGCTTTGAAAATCTATTTTCTCCCTTTTCAAAAAGAGCATACCAGGAGTTAAAATTGGATCATGTTTAGCAAGCTACATCATACATCTGGAGTAAATTCCAGAGTATTAATGTCATGGTATGTTAGAGCAAAGACTGCCAACTCTAATTTTTGCAGACCTGCTAAATCCGAAAGGACAGTCTGGACAACCAGCAGTTTCAATCCCTGAGCTGAGGTATGTTTTCTAAAGTTATTCTGAAAGTCAGAGGGGAAAGGCAAGAAAGTCTGCAACATGGTCCTATTTGAAGAGCTTGATGCCACAGTAATAGGAAATGTCTTCATCATCTATACTGTAGGCTTTTCGAATTTGACCGTTTGAATTGGAAGAGGCTTAAGAACTTGAGTCCAGTTCTTATCCAATACTTATACCTCTTTTTCATCATTCTAGACAGATGGCATTTAGTACCCAGCTACTTTTAATAATCATTGCATTTCTCCTTGAAATTAATAAGTTGATATTCTGATTTCATGTGTTAGCCTCTGTGTACTTAATATTTGCTAGAATTCACTGTTGAAATCATTTGGACTTGGAGTTAGTTTTCTTTGTGGGCAGATTTGATAACAGACTTAATTTCTTTAATAAATATAGGGCTATTCATACTTTCTGTTTTGTTTTGTCCATTTTTAAGTTGTTTTTCAAGGAATGTGTCCTTTTAATTTGCCAAATTTATTGGTGTAAAATTGTTCATAATAGGATCTTATTGTCTTTTAAATGTCTGTAAGTAATGTTACATGCAGTAATAAGTTCTCTTTCCTTGCTGGTGTTGGTAACTGTGTTCTCCTTTTCTTCATCAATCCAAATAGCAGTTTACCAATTTCATAGATATTTCCAAAGAACCAACTGTGGCAACCTTGTTAATTTCCCCTATTGTTTTTGTTTTATTTCTGTTTATTATTTCCTTCTTTTTACTTAGTTTTACTGTGATTTTTTTTAACTTCTTAAATTGGAAACTTAAGTCCTTTATTTTAAACCTTGTTTATTTTCCAGTATAGCATAAAAAGCTATAAATTTCTTTCTAAACACCATTTTAGCTGTATTCACCAAATTTCTTTAAATGTTTTTTTGAGGTATATTTGATCTGGCTTCTTTCATTTAGCGTGACTGTTTGAGATTCATCAACATTGTTGTATTAAGAGTCCATTCTTGTTACTGCTGAGTAATGCATTTTATGGATATACCATAATTTGTTATTTTACCCGTTGATAGACATTTGGACTTTTCTAGTTTCTGGCTATTACAGATAAAGCTGTTATGAAGATTTGTGTACATATCTTTGTATTCAGTGTACTTTCATTTCTCTTGGGTAAATACCCAGGAATGGAATGACTGACTCATATGAAAATTTAGTTTATTATTTTAAGAAACTACCAAACTGTTCTCCAAAATGGTTGTAACATTTTGCCCTCCTACCAGCAGTATATGATGGTTCCAGTTCCTCCATGTCCTTCGTGTAGTCAGTCTTTTTAGCTTTGGCTATTCTAATAGGTGCGTAGTGGTGTCTCATTGTGTTTTTAATTAGCATTTCATGAATGACTAATGATATAAAACATCTTTTCATGTTTTCATTGACCAACTATATATTTTCTTTGAAGAAATGTCTATTCAAGTCCTTTGCTGCTTTTTAATTGGATTGTTTGTTTTGTTTTTGAGCTTTAAAAGTTCTCTATATATTCTGAATATTAATTCCTTATCAATTGTCATTTGCAAATATTTTTTCCATTCTGTGAGTTGCCTTTTTACTCTATAATGCCCTTTGATACACATAAGTTTTTTATTTTGATGAAGTCAAACATGTCTGTTTTTTAAATTATTGTTGCTTGTACCTTTAGTGTCATATCCAAGAAATCATTGCTAAATCCAAGGTCATGAAATTTTTTTCCTTTGTTTTCTAAGAGTTTTATAGCTCTTTGGCTCTTGCATTTAGGTCCTTGATCCATTTTGGGTTAGGGTTTTGTATACAGTGTTAGGTAAGGGTCCAGCTTCCTTCTTTTATATATGGATCTTCAGCTTTGCTTAAAAGACTGTCCTCTCCCCCATTAAATGGTCTTGGTATGCTTGTTGAAAATCATTTGACCATATATGTGATGAATCCCACTCGATCACAGTGTATGACTCTTTTAATGTGCTCTTGAATTCAGTTTGTTAGTCTCTGTATTCTGTTCCATTTGGTTTATATGCTTGTCTTTATGCCAATAGCACACTGTTTTGATTACTGTAGCTTTGCAGTAAGTTTAGAAATCAGGAAGTGTGAAACCCCCAATTTTGGTTTTTTTTTAAGATTGTTTCCATACAAATTTTAGAATGGATTTTATTTATGCAAAAAAATGCCATTGGGATTTTTATAGGGATTGCATTGAACCTGTAGATTGTTTTGGGTGGTAGTATGGACATCTTAATAATATTAAATCTTCCAAAACATGGATATGGGGTGTTTTATTACTTATTTTTGTCTTCTTTAATTTCTTTCAGCAATATTTTGTAGTTTTCAGTGTACAAATCAAAACCTCCATGGATGAGTTTATTTCTAAGTATTTTATTCTTTTTGATGGTACAGTAAATCGTTTTCTTAATTTCCTTTTCAGATTGTTCATCGTTAGTGTATAGGAACACAAACTCATGTTTGTGTGTTGATTTTGTATCCTGCTACTTTGCTTAATTCATTTATTCTAACAGGTTATTTTTCGGGGTCTAAATTTAGAGTTTTCTATATATAAGACCTGTTATCTGCAAATAAAGATAATTTTACTTTTTCCTTTTCAATTTGAATACCTTTTATTTTTCTTGCCTAATTGCCCTGGCTAGGACTACTAATACTGTGTTAAATAGAGGCAGCACATCTTCTTATCTTAGAGGCAAAACTTTCAATCTTATACCATTGAGTATGATGTTAGCTGTTTATAGATATAGCCTTCATTATGTTGAGGCAGTTTCCTTCTAATCCTAGTTTTCTTGAGTGTTTTTATCATGAAATGGTGTTAAATTTTGCCAAATGATTTTTCTGCATCATTTGAGATGATCATGTGGATTTTTTTCCTTAATTCTGTTGATGTGGTATATCACATTTACTGATTTGTGTATGTTGAGCTCTCCTTTACCTCCTAGGGATGAATCCCACTTGATCATGGTGTATGATATTTTGAATGTACTATTGAATTTAGTTTGCCAGTATTTTGTTGAGGACTTTTGCATCTATGTTCATCCGGGATATTGACCTATAGTTTTCTTTTCTTGTGGTGTCCTGTCCAGCTTTGGTATCAGAGTAATGCTGACCTCCTAAAATAGTTTGCAAATATTTCCCCCTCTTCAGTTTTTTAGAAAAGTTGGAGAAGGATTGACATTAATTCTTTAAATGTTTGGTAGAATTCACCAATGAAACTATCTGCTCCTGGACTTTTCTTTGCTGGGAGAATAATAATTCTGATCACTGATTCAGTTTCCTTACTAGTTATTGGCCTATTCAGATCTTGTTTCTCCATGATTCAGTCTTGGTAGGTTGTGTGTTTCTAGGGTCTAATTTTCTTTTGATTTCTTCTTTGATCCATGGATTATTTGGAAGTGTGTTACTTAGTTCCTAAATACTTGGGAATTTTTCCAGCGATCTGTCTGTTATTGATCTTATTTCTGTTTTGGTTGGAGAACATTCTTTGTATGACTTGAATTCTTTTAATTATTGAGAATTGTTTTACTATCAGAAAATGGTCTAAGTTGGTAAATGGGCCATGTATACCTAAAAAGAATATGTATTCTACTTTGTTAGGAGGGTGTTCTGTTAAATATCCATCTGATCAAGGTAGTTGTGTTGTTTAGGCCTTCTATATCTTTTTTTTATTTTTAATTGAGATATTATCAACATAATTGTGTACCTTTAGGTGTACATGTTGGTTTGATACATTCTTATATTTCAATATGATTACTACAGTAGCATTAGCTAATACCATCATGTCACATAATTTGTTTAATTGAAAACAGTTAAAATCTATTCTCCTAGCAACTTTGAAGTTTATAATACAGTATTGTTGACTGTAGTCACTATGTTTTGCCTTAGCTCTCCCAAATTTATTCATTTACTAGCTGCAAGTTTGTACCCTTACACAGTATCTCCCCAGTTCCCCCACCTCCCAGCCTCTGGTAACAATCATTCTACTCTCTGTTTTTATGAGTTCAGCTTTTCTAGATTCAACATATAAGTGGTATCATACAGTATTTGTCCTTCTCTGACTTATTTCACTTAGCATGTGAAGTCCATCCATGCTGTTGCAAATACTAGGATTTCTTTCTTTTCATGGATGAATAATATTCCATTGTATATATGTATATCATATCTTCTCTATTCATCCATTGATAAATACTTAGGTTCTTTGAATATCTTGGCTATTGTGAACACTTAGATTGTTTGCACACTTGACTGAACATGGTATTCTGATATCTCTTCAAGACACTGATTTCTGTTCCTTCAGATATATACCCAGGAGTGGGATTGCTGGATCATACAGTAGTTTAATTTTTAATTTTTGGAGGAACAACCATATCGTT
This sequence comes from Mormoops blainvillei, assembly GCA_004026545.1. NCBI lineage: Eukaryota > Metazoa > Chordata > Mammalia > Chiroptera > Mormoopidae > Mormoops > Mormoops blainvillei. The sequence continues at coordinate 330,821 of PVJD01000086.1, read as the reverse complement.
TACATAATGATAGTACCTAACATAACCCTTTTCCCAACACATTCCCTTTCTCCACATCCTTGCCAACATTTGTCATCTCTTGTCTGTTTTATAAAAACCATCCTCACAGGTATGAGGCAATATCTCATTGTGGATTTGATTTGCATTTCCCTGATTGAGCATCTTTTTGTATAGCTGTTGGCCTTTTGTATGTCTTTGGAAAATGCCTGTTTGGGTCATTTGCCCATTTATTAATTGGGTTTATACTTTCTGATTATCTGCCTATATGTTCTCTCATTTATTCAGAGAGGGATATAAAAATCTGATTATAAAATCTATTTTTCCTTGCTGTTCCATTAGTTTTTGTATTATCTACTTTTAAGCTCTTAGATGCATAGATGTTTAGAATTGTTATATCTTCCTGATGACTTGACCCCTTTATTATTATGAAATGATCATCTTTATTCCCAGTAATAATCTTTGCTCTGAAATCTAGTGCTATTATGGTATATCTTTCCAGTCTTTTTGCGTTTAACCTATGTGCTTCTGTATTTGAAGTATGTTTCTTGCAGGCAGCATTTAGTTGGGTCTTGCTCTTTTACCTAATATGACAACCTCCTTTCACCTTTCAAATATTTGAAGGCTTTTCTGTACCATGAGTTTTTTCTTCCTAGGGCTGAGCATCCTTTTGTTATGGTTGGTTGATACTTTATCTAAATCCTTCACTATTATAATCAAACTCTTTTATGCATGTTTTGCTTAAAAGGGATATTACATCACAAAGGGTACTTGGCTTTGGCCTCCACAAGAAATGCTGACTATTGCATGTTGTATCAGTTGATTAATATTATCAGCAAAAATCTTTATCTATTTGGTTCCTCACCATTTGGTTAAAACCAATCTAGACCATCTGTTCCACTTTTCTTACCCTACTCATATTTCAAAGGGACTTAAAAATATCTTTTCATTGTTACCCTGAAAATGTCTGTTTTATCTCAGTTACACCAATTCTAGTTCAATTATTTGGAGTATGGGTCAAATAAAACTAGACTATAGCTAAGAGGATATTAAAATGTTTGCCTTTTTTTCCAGGTAAAAGTGTCCCCATCCTGTCATCCATCCAAAGGGGATCCTGCTGTTAAGAAAGTAAGTTTTAAAGGCAAAAAACAACTTCCTTCTGTGTGTTTATTCTCCTCTGTTGAGCAATTTTCTCAAAATGACTGTGATTTTTAATCATCTTAATGCCGTCAAAGGTTCTTTCTAATTGGTTGCCTTAATGACATCTCACCAGGACCTTTGCCTCTTCTAGAGAAACCACATGGGGGTTGGGCCTAGCATCAGTCTCCTGGCAACTAGGGGCTCACTTCTTCTCCTAGAATTCTCATCCTCTAGCAGGCATGCATGCTGGTATTAGTGAGCAGTAGCAAATGAAAGCTTTTCTGTGGAAAGCTGTGTAGATAACTGTGCAGATAACTGTGCCTAAAGAAAACTGGTTGGAGATAGTAACATTTCAGCACACGCCACATAAAGTCCTCAATGAATACTTGCGGGACAGAACTATCTATGCTACTTCAATCTCTTACTGTAAACTTTGTGAGAAGATGCGAGTCTTTCAACTGAGCAATCCCCAGGTGATGTCCAGTGAATCACTAAAATCCTTTTCTTTATCAGCTGCAACAGTGCAGTTGAAACGTGGTAAACAGATTGACATTTTTTCTTTTTTCTTTTTTTTCCTTCCAAGACTGTATTTATTTATCTTTAGTGAAAAGGGAAAGGAGGTAGAAAGAACAAGAGAGAAACACTGATGTGAGAGAGAAACATCAATCAGTTGCCTCTTGTACACCCCCAACCAGGGACCTGGCCTGCAACCTAGGCATGTGCCCTGACCGGGAATTGAACCTGCGACCTTTCAGTTTGCCAGACGACACTCAACCTACTGAACCACACCAGTCAGAACGCTATGTGGTTTTTTGTTTGTTTGTATGTTTACCATTTTTATTTCTCTGGTAGTTTAAGTGTCCCTGGTTGTAGGTTTTCTTTCCTTGCTTTTCTTTTTTTTCTCACAATTTCAGCCAGCATCCATGTCATCAAAGGTTTTAGAACAAAAGTAACAACTTGCTGGCTCTATTGACTAACAACAGGTTCTAGCTTCAGAGCAGTGTGCCAAAAATGGATCCCTTTTCTCTGCCTTCAGAATCCCCTGAGACATTTTTGAAAGAGGAAAAAAAATGAGAACAAAATATTGTCTGAAAAACTCTATGACAAGCTGCCCATGAAAATCTCTTTCATTCTTGTCAAGACAGGGCAGGCAGGCCGAGGTGGTAACACGAGGAGCTAGAAAGGACTTAAGTGAGTTAGTAAATAAATGAGAATATTAGAATCCAGAGGGAATTTTTGTTTTTTGCCTAAGCTCTCAAATGTTAGCCACTGGACACTTCTAAAGTAGAGGTTAAAAACATGTGCTTTGGATTCAACCAGACTTGGGTTCAAAGATTGACTTTTCTACTCATTTTTCTGAATAACAGTCAGACTCTCCCTTTCCTCCCTTGTAAAATGATGGTGTTACCTCTCCGAATTGTCCTAAAGACTGAATGAGGTACTATTTATGTGCCTAATACTGTGCTTGACATGTATTAAGTACTCAGTAAATTATTGACACACATTGAGTACTCAGCTATTGTTGAGACTAGTATTAAAACATGTCTCCAAGCTCCTACTCAGATATCCTTTCACTTTATTATGCTGCTTATATATTATTATCATTCAGCAAGTATTTCTTTATACAAGACACTGAGTTCAGAAATGGACTACAGAGGTGAAAAATACAACCCTTGTTCTCAAGGACCTCAGTATTAGTGGGAAAGGTAGACAGACAGATACACCAATGATTTCCATACAACTCGACATATGCCATGGCAGATGCGCAGGTGCCGCAGCAGCGGAGGGGAGAGGCTCGGTTTTGAAATGACTAAGCTAATTTAGTGCCATACTTATGTGCTTTGTGCTAAAGAGTCTAGTGAAGAAATCTGAGAAATGGTTAGCTGCCCCTTGCAACCTTGCTACTAGATTATAATGAAAACAAATTGTGCCATACTTATAGATGTTTATTAAATATGTATTTACTTAGAACTAGGTTTATACAATCTATTTTTTAAACTTTCGAATGTCCTAGCTGTCTGTCATTTTAGGTGTCTGTGAGAGATGTAGCAATGTTATAAAAGCAGGATTCTGTTACTCTTGGAATTAGCATCAGACAAACATAAATTTCCTACACCAATGACTAGACACAGGTGACCCCAGGTAACATTCCTAAGTGATCAGGTATAGGCATTCCTTCTCCAAACAAGAGTTGGAATTATCTCTAAATTATTTTATCCAATCTACATATCTTGAATACCTTTTATTTTAGCAGTGAGGTCCATATCTAATATTCACCATTCTGATTAATAAGCCATTAATTTTACCAGTAGAAAAATGCCTAATTTTGAGCTGATGAGCAGTCTTAGGTGTTGGTCAATATATGTACAGTTGAAGGGCTTTCAATAGCTGCCTTTGGGGGTTCCTGGCAGCTGGCAGTCTCTGAAATACGGATTCTTGGTTAGGGCCACTGACCACCCCTGAGCTGACACCTAAATAGCATGCACTTAATATCACACTATTTTTGCTGTCTAGGATATCTTCAAAATACACATTATGGCAGGTGCCTCGCCCAGATTAAAAGGTTAGGGAAGGCTTCCCAGGGAAGACAAAACTCCATCTAGCCTTGTGACCCAAGGGAGAAGGTACTCCAGGCAGACACGAGTGAGTACAGCTCACTTCAGGACATGGGGAGGCTCTGTATGTCTTCATTGTAGAGGCACGCAAAAGCCCGGTGAAGTAAACGGGAGCCCAGATCATGGAGAGCCCCAGTCTGTGACCTTTGCTTTTTATCCTAAGGGTAAGGGTTTCTGTCAAAGGTGAGTTTAGGGGCAAAAAGATAAATTAAAAGAATAAGGACAGTTGTCCAAGTAAGAAAAAAGGTCCTAAACCTTTGTAAAGGGATGAAGGGATGAGATAATAAATTCAAGCCTTGGTTATGTTTTCCCTCAAAATCCTTTCTGCCACCCTAAGTCTGACTTTGATGTCTTTCCTTTTTCGAGCTTTTGCACACCCTGAACTAGTTTGTACCAACATACTTACCTTTTTTTTACTTACATGTCTCCCCCATTAGACCATATGCCTCATGAGGGCAGGAACCACATCAGTCTCGTTTCCTGTTGTAGCCCTACGTGTAGAACAAAGTAGTCACTCAATAGTGGTTGAGTGAATGAGAGAGATATGAAAGAGGTTCCGCAGGACTTCATGTTGTTTATAGGAAGTGAGGGGAAAAAAGAAGTTTCTGGCCTGGATGGAGAATGAATAAATGAAACATCGTTGTAGTCACAGGCTTGTATTCCCAGCACGGTCAGTTCCTTACTGTTGGAGTTCATCAGCAGCAATACTCTGAGTGAGATTAATGTGAGACTCAGCACCTAACTGTTACTTCACCAGTTGTGTATGTATTTTTGTGGGTCTGAGCTTGTGTGTGCCTATATAGGGATATCTGCATATAAATTCATGTTGTCATCCTGGAGCTGCAGTCTTTCTTCCCAGAACTGTATTGACAGATGGAAGCACCAGCAGTGTCTGTTGAACAGAGTGACTGCCAAAGTGACATGTGTAAGAAACACAAAGGAGCAATAGTGTCTTAGTTTAAGCCAAAAATTCTCTGTTGACCAGAAACTGAAAAAAGTGTTTGGTGACTCTGCTTTGGTGTCATTATTGGCCCAGCCAGGAGCTGGATTCAAGTGCTGAGGACACAGAAGCCGTGCTCTGTAGAGCTCTGCTTATCTCCTGGGATAGTTGTCTCGTGTAGGCGTCACTCTTCCGCTTTGCTGCCACATGTCAGCGTCTGGCAGGTTCTGTGAGCATGTATACAAAACATCTTTCTGCAACACAACCATTTTGCATTTTAGATATTCTTAAACAAAGCTTCATAGTAGAAATATTTGTCATATGTGTCATACAAAATTTGTGTATCATATGTATCTTAATGTATGTAAAATTTTTTCTTAATGGGCTCTAACTAGTAACTTCAGTAAAGTTGGAAGATACACATTTCCCTAAGACTTTTTCAGTTTTGATCATGGATGGCCAGAAATTTAAAAACCAAGAAGCATTTCCCTGAGGTAAAAATTACCATAAAAGTCCGTTGCAATAAATTTCCTAGAGGAGATCCAAACTGGAGGTGTTGACAGTTTGAGGTGGATTAAAGACGTCTTGAGAGGTAGTTGAAGGTAGCATCAAAAACCACTTGACCGCAATGCATCTCTTCTCAACGACTGAAGAAACACCCACCAGAATTAGCGTAGCAAAGTGGGGATTGTTACGTGCATAACAACCTGGGAAAGTAGTTTTGTCTTATATTGCAATCCCAAAAGCGTGCCCACACCCTGAGCCATCCTCTGTTTTAGGTGAGCTCTCCTTGTTAGCGTGTTTGCAGAAGCTTGGGGGGCCGGAGCTCTGGCTGAAAAGTATCCCCAGGCTGGTGGAACCCAGAGTCGATGTTCTCAGAGTGAATTCTATCAGTTAGGGACACGGTACTGAGAATGGCAGACTAGGAAGCCTTCCTAATAGCACTGGGTAAATTCGGTAATGTTCGACAAGCCTTGAAGGTGCCAGGCCTTAGAAAGACAAAGGTCAGTGAATTATAGTTCTTGTCAATATATTTACAAGTTATTGGTGACTAAACTGGAGGATTTAATAGCCATACCTCCCAGAAATTGGTTATCAGTTTCTTGAATATTCAAGTATATTATAATAATTTGCAGCTGATTTTTTTTTTTGACCAAGTGTTTTGTTGAGGTAAAATTTTTATAGCCAGTTTCCAGTCTTGCCACTCATGTCAGGAATGTAGACAACTATACTTGCTCATGGTTTTTGACACACAGTGAGATTTGGTTTTGTTTTTTAATTTTTATTTTTAAGGGAAAAAGCCTCATAGAGGCACACCATTTCTGTAACAACAAGAAAAACTGACCACAGTGTCCCAGCTGACTGGCCCCAAGAATGGTTGGCTGATAGTTTCACAAAAGTTGAGGGAAACATGAAAAGGAGACAACACTGAGATAGAGGAAGCATTTTCTAGCTGTCATCCGACAGTGGCTTCAATAAAGATTCATTCGCCTTTTTTTATGTCTTACCCTAAACTCTCTCCTGCAGGGATGCAAGTGATAGCCCCTGATAGGATGTGCACTGCCTTTTTCTTACAGTACTTGTCTTAGTAATACATATCCAAACGTGACGTGTGATTTTCGTGTCTCTACAAATCAAAAAAAGGGAAACAGAGGACACGATTTGGTCTTTGCTTTTGCATAGGCAGGATGGACAATCTCCACAGGCCAGGTGCCTTTTTATGCTGATGCGAAGAAGCCGGGGTGCAGTTGCCTTCAGACCTCTGGAGGGCGCCAATTTGGAAGGAGGCATAGGCGGTCTTTGCAGTTCAGAGGAAAGAACTGGGGCCTGTGGGTGGCTGCTGTGTTGATAGTGTCAGCTCAGTATGGGAATTTTCTAACAGCGGAGCGAGTTGCCTGGTGTGACGCAGTACATTGCCTGTCAGCAGAGGTGTTTGATGAGCGGCAGGCTGTAGCCCTCAGCACTGCTGCAGAGGTTTTCCCGCCACAGCTGAGATGTTGGATTGGTTAATTTGTAAACCCCTTGGAGTGTTAAGATCTTATGAGTAAAAAGAGAGAAAGTCTTATGATTTTGCAGTTAGAGTAAACTCATTGATGTGCAGAATGATTTTAGTTAGGTCCATACATCCAGCCTGAATTAATAGAGTATGTTGTCTATTAAAGAAAACCAAATTTCAACTTAGGTAAAAAGAGACTTTATTCAAAAATGTTGGGAGTGAGGCAGAGGCTTTTGCCATAGGGAGACCGCTTTGTCCATAAGACTTGCAGGGGTATCAAAGATCAGGTAGAAAGGAAACTCCTTGTATAGGCACGGGGAAACAAGGCTAGAAAGAACCAGACGTGGGGGAGCAGGTGGAAGAATTGGACAATTGTTCAGGAAATGTCTTTCCTAGAGGTCAGCCAGTTTTCAGAAGGAGCCATCAAGGAGAGGATTGTATGCTGTCTCAGCCTAAGGGTGGGCCAAAGGCCTGGGGGAAGGGGAGAAGCTTAGCTAAAATTTGGTCATCAGTTAACAAACATTTGGTTCTAATCAGTCATTGAGGACAAGCAGTACAGCTAATCTTTTATGAGTCAAAGAGTAGGAATTCACTTGGTCTGTGTCTGGCTGTCATGGTTGTAAATATGGTGGCAACAGGAACCTTCTCATTCTATGGGAAGAAGCGCTTGTTTGCAGTAAGCCGTTTGCCAGAACAGGCCATTTTTTTACCTGTAGCTGCTTTTCAGGAGCTCGGGGCTCAGGCGAAGTTTTACAGGCTCCTGGCCCTGACTGCTTCTGCCGCATTCTTTTCTTATTCCTCTCCATGATATGACCTGAAGTCCATGAATGGGCTTTTCCGAAACCTGCTTATTAGTCCTCAAGTGGAGGGAGGGAATGTCAGTTGGAGTTACTAAAAGGTACAGTGGTAAGCATTTGTTTATGGTACTTCCTCTTCTCACTGATAATTATGCATATCCTCTGGTCTGAAAAGTGAGTCTAGCTTAGGATTTCAAAGGATCTCAGAGTTCTCATCCAATGTACAAATCTACTTCTTACCCATTTCTTTTGCCTTAAGTGAATATTTTCTAATGTTGCATTTTGATTTATTTAATGATTTTTAAAAATTAATGCTTTAATTTTTTAGAGCAGTTTTAGATCTACAGAAAAATTGAGCAGAAAGTACAGGGTTTCCATATATTTCCCCCCAGCAGTTTCCACTATTGTTAACATCTTGCACTGATGTGGTACATTTATTGTAACTGACGAGCCAACATCGATGCATTATTATTAACTAAAGTCCATAGTTTATATTAGAGTTTACTCTTTGTGTCATACATTCTGTGGGTTCTGACAAATGTATAATGAAATATATCCAGTATTTACAGAATGGTTTCACTACTGCCAAAATTCCATGCTCCTTCCAGCTCTTAATCATTCCCTCCCTCCCACCAACCTTGTGGCAACTGCTGGTTTTGCCTTTTCCAAAATGTCATGTAGTTGGAAAGTATATATAGCCTTTGCAGATTGACCAGTCTTGATAATATACATTTAAGGTTCCTTCATGTCTTCTTGTGGCTTAATAGCATTTCTTTTTAGTGTTGAATAATATTCCACTGTCCGGATGTACCACAGCATGTTGTTTATTCATTCACCTGGTAAAGGACATTATGGTTGCTTCCAAATTTTAGCAGTTGTCAGTATAGCTGCAGTAAACATTTGCATGCAGGTGTGTGTACGGACCTAAGTTTTCCATCCATTTGGGTAAATACCACAGAGTGTTAATGCTGGATCATATGGTAAGAATACGTTTAGTTTCGTAAGAAACTACCAAACTGTCTTCTAAGGTGCCTAAACTGTTTTGCTTTCTACCAGCAATGAATGAAAGTTCATGTTGTTCTACTTTCTTGTCAACATTTGGTATTATCTGTGTTTTGGATTTTAGCCATTCTAATAGGTGTACAGTGGTGTCATGTTAATTTTTATTTCCCTAATGACATATGATGTTGAGTGTCTTTTCATGTGCTCATTTGCCATCTATATATCTTCTTTGGTGAGGTTTTTAAATGTTTTTTTAGAATTTTTTAGTGGTGTTCTGGGGTTTACCATATGCATCTTAACTTTTCTGATTCTTCTGATTTAAACTAGCTTAGTTCCAATTATGTATAGAAATGTTACTCCTAAATAGCACTATCACCTTAACCCCTTTTTGGTATTCTTATACGCAAACCATCTATTACCAATTATTACTTTACCATCTGCAGTCATTCCCTTAGCCCAATAAAGCTTTGCTCCTATCTATCTCCTTTGTGCAAATATATTATACATATATTACATTTCTATGTTATAGGCCAACATTACATTATATGCATATTATTTTATATAGTTGCCTTTTGAAATAAGTTATGAGAGGATGAGAAGGGAGAAAATATATGCATTTATACTGTATATTATAATTGCATAATTACCTTTACCAGTTTTTATTTAAATGTGGATTTGAATTATCTTCTAGAGTCACTTGTTTTCCCTTAGTGATTGTATGAACAGTAGCTGATGGACTTCCATTAGTATTTCTGGTAATGTGAATCTGCTAGTAACAGCTCTTCTCAGTTTTTGTTTATCTGGGAAAGTTTCTGTATTTTATATTCTCTTTTGAAAGATAGCTGGATATAGAATTATTGGTTGACAGTTCTTTTCTTGGAACATTCTGAATATATTATCCCACTGCCTCTATTGTTTCTGCTGAGAAATCAACTATTAATCTTATTGGGGTTCCCCTGTAAGTGAATAGTTACTTTCCTCTTGGTGCTTTCAGGATTTTCTCTTTGTTTTTAACTTGCAGCATATTTTACTATGATGTATTTGTGGCTCTCTTTGCACTTATCCTGGGATTGTATAAAAAGTAAAATGAATAGACACATGCTTCTTTTACAAAGGTGGGTATAGGGTAGTTAACAGTCAACAATTAACATGATAACAATAACAATGAGGTTATTTGTGGTCTCTGGTCTGGTGCAGTGGCTGAGCCCTGAGAGGTCTGGAGGTGGGGGGAAAGGAAATTACCCTGACATTCCAAAGGTATGCTATCTTAGATACAAAAAGACAATAGACAGGATCAGTTAGGGTAAAAGTTGATCTTCATCAGGGAAGGTACCAGCCTGGGACATCACTATTTGCCATGACCTTCTTTTAGCTAGAAAGTTCTAATTTCAGACCATCCTGTGTGTTTACTTTAGGTCTCTGAGTTTGTAAGGCCCACCTGCATGGCCTTCCCTAATCTTATCAGGTTTAGTATGTGGCCTCTTTTTCATCCACATATTCACATACGCTACTGATCATCCTGTGTAAACAGTATTGATTTCTAGAGCTAAGTACAGGGCATTTCTTATATTGCTTCCATTTATAACTGTAGGGAATCACATTTGCCATCACATTGGCCTCTTATCTTTATTTAAGCTGTTGATAAAATGTTTGTATAAGACAAAGCCAAGGATAGAGCCCTATAGCTCATCGCCAGAGACCTGGATAGCATCATTTATGATGGCAATTGGGAGCTAATGGGTGTGGCTTTTCTGCTTCATAATATGACACCCCTTCATGGGCAGAATCAGATCATATGAGTCTCTCATATGGGGTTGTATGTAAGACCACATCAGAGCCAGTGATTGTTCTTTATCCCAACTCTGCCCTCTCAGTACATGGAAGTGAGCTCCCTTATCAAAACAGCTAATGCCATCATGTCTACCATCTCCTTGGAATTTTGGACCCTGCTGCAGTTTAGAGTATTTATCAAGTTACAAAGAGGCCTTCCCTGCCCCCGACCCTCAACAGTGTTTCCTGATGAAGCTTTTTATAGTACCTGACAGGGATCTTTTTTCTCTTCAGTATGTGTGATAGATTAACTAACAGCCTATTATTTTTCATGAAAACAACTCACTAGGCCATTCTTAATTGCCCTGTGCCGAATTATCACCTATTTTAAAGGTCATAGACTCCAAACAGCAGAGCTTTGCAGAGTTTGAGCTGCTCTAATGTATGTGTTGTTCTTGGGTGGCTGATATATGGTTACTGCAGAGTATAGACTTCTGTCTGGACCACTGCCCCAAACCAATTAATGTGCCATCCCTGAAAGCTCACAGTTCTTTCATTTAGTATCAGAACATGGGATTGAGTATGTAAAGAAACAGTGAGAAATCTTTGGTTAAAGGAAAACAAAATGAAGAGAAGAAGAAGATGAAAGAGGGGCTGTCTGTTGTCTACAGAAGTCATTGCCTTGGGACTTCCGTGTTTTGTTGTTTTCTACTCATATCCTGGGGGCATTCTATTTGTGATTGACATTGGTTCTTCTATTACGACATGAATAAGTTTTAGCTCCCTCTTTTGTAGTGAAATATCTGCTAATGGTAGATATTATTCCAGATACAGCATATCCTTAAAGGAGAGACCCCACTCCACATCAGGCACTTTTTTAAGTCAGTTAAGACTGCCTTTTTATGGTACTAAATGGGGCAATTCCTATCTGCCCATGGCAACTTCACTGCAATGTGTAAGAGGAAATGAAATTATATAGAAATTTCTTTGCAATCTTTAGAAGGAAGAAATTGTCTAATTCTAAAGACCTCTCTTTGTGTTTCACTTTTAGCTTGGAGAATTTGTCATCATTAATGCCGATCATTTCCCTCTTTATACTTCCCTTTCACTCCAATAGTATTGTCATTCCCAGTCAGTAGGCACCTCACTATTCCAAATGCCTCATCACTGATCTCCCCTGTGTTCTGGACTCCACTGTATCCTCCACCTCTCCCAGTGCTTAGGAAACTTCAGTGGCCCCCTGTTGCTAACAAAGTTAAGTCTGAGATGGTTTAGACTGATAGTCTAGGCTTTCGATGCATCGCCAGCTCACATTTCATCCTCATCTTCTCTTCCTTTCCTTCTTTTTGTAACCAAAGGAAATTTCTTGTTGTTTCCTAAATATAACCAATTCCACGTCCGTATATTTTTGCTCTTCCCATTCTTTACCATAATCTAGTATGTCCTTCCTTCCATCACCTCATAAGCGATGCCTTGTTTTTAGCCTCCAGTTCAAATGCTACTTCATTCATTCAAAAAATATTTACTGGCACCTACTGTGCATCAGGCATGGCTCTAAGTGCAGGGGGTCCTGCAGAGAACAAAACCAAGTCTTTGCCTTCGCAAAGCTCATATGCTGGTGGCAGAGAGTAAATATTAAACAAATAAAGACACAGTATATCAGATTTTGATATGGATATGGAGAAAAACATGATGAGGGAGATAAGAAAGGAATTTGCTGTTTTATATGGAATGCTCATGGTAGTATTTTTTACCTGAAAAAAATGAAAGTGCAGCCCATGTGAGAATGAGGGAAAAGGGCATTCCAGGCAGAAGAACAGCAGATGCAGAGGTTTTGAAGCAGGGCAGTGCCTGGTGTGTCCCAGGAACGATGAGGAAAACACTGCACCTGCTGGGCAGCCTGGTAGGTGTGGTGGTGGACATTCGTAGAGGTGCGCTTCCTCCTTGTTTTCTAGTCCACTGAGAAAATAGAAGGAAATGTAATCAGTAGAGAATATGGAAGAGGTAAGAAATGTTGGAGGTTTGAAGAAAAGAGGTGTAATAGACATCTAGCATAGTGACAGACTAAGGAAATACGGGGTCATTCACAGTTCATAACCATAAATTTTAAATGTCTTTGAACTGGTCACCTCTTCCTCTGAATTCTTGTAGTAGTTATTACCCACCCCTCATTTGGCATTTGGCATATACTACCTTCTATTATTGTTTTTGGAATCTGGCCTAACTTTCAGCGTTTTATTTGTTGTTCTTTTTAAATGTGTCATACACCACCTGGCTTCTGAGATGCTTTGAGGCAACTTCCAATATACGCACAACAGAAAAGGACAAAAATAAATAATTGGAGTGTCAGAAAAAAAATGAAAATACACCTGAGCAGAATTCAGTCATAGCTTAAAAGCATTTTGGGAGGAGGAATCTTGAATGAGAATGTTTTTTAATCTCCACTATCCAAAGCAGGACAGTTTGTTGAAATTAGATAATATATAAATCATTACTGTAATAATTAGAGTGACAACCCATGTTTATACTGCCTAATTTTTATCCCATATGTTCACCTTGGTTCCCAGGAAAAAAGAAAAACTTGATAAGGATTTTCCCCCTTGAGAAATTTTATTGATTGTCATATTGGTAAAATGTCCATGATGATTACAGGACATATTTGTATTGTTTCTAATAAGTCATCAGTGATAATTCTTATTATTTTTCTGTGTCATGGATGCTGGGATGCCCTCTTCTCCCATCTTTCAGTCACTTCTTCATTTGCTAAGAGTTTTGGTAACTGATAGCTTTCAGCTCATCCTTCTCCAGAAACGGTCCTCAGCTCGAGAGCTGCCCCGCCAGCAGTGGCGGCCTCTTCCTGAGAGCAGCGTGCATCTAATGCCTTGTCATCAAAGGGCTATAAAGGCCAGAACACCTTGTCCTAATGAAAGACAATGTTTTTAAGGCCAGTTTTAGCCCCAGAGCTCTTTGCATCACAGTTTAACTTGTCCGCTTGCCCAGTTCCGCTTCCTTTACTTCCCCATAGGTTTCCATCCAAACACTCACCAAACACTTTTGGCACACAGGTCTCTATCTCAGAATCTTTTCCCAGGGAAGCTCACCAGTCACATTGGTTGCATATAAGGTCTTACTTATTATATTTTTATTATGTTGTATATAATGTCTTTTTGCCTTCTGGCTGCTTTCAATTTTTTTTTTTTTTTTAGCAATAATATGCCTACATGTGGCTTGCTTTGTGTTTTTCTTAGGGTTCATTAAGCTTCTTGGATCCATATGTTTATGATTTTCATCACATTGGGAAAACTTTTGTCCATTATTTCCTGAAATATATTTTGTTCTCTTTCCTTCTGGGCCTCTAACTACATGTATACTAGAGATTTTAATTTTGTTCCACAAGTTCCTGAGGACTTTTTCATTATTTTTACCTTATTTTCTCTCTGTGGTTCAAACTGAATAGCTTCTATTGTCCTGTCTTCAAATCAACTGATCTTTTCTTCTGTGGTATAAATCAGCTATCAAGATCATCTAGTGAATTTTTCACAGCAGGCATACTTGTCAGTTTTGCAATTTTTATTCAGTTATTTTTGTCTTCCTTCTACTTAGTGTTAATTTGCTTTTTCTAGCTTCTTAAGGTGGAAACTAAGATCATTAATGTTAAGCCTTTCTTCTTACCTAACATAAAAATTTAAAGCTATAAATTTCTAAGTGCTACTTTAGCTGCATCCCACAAATTTTGATAATGTTGTATTTTTCATTATCATTCATCTTGAAATATTTTCTAACTTACCTTGTGATTTCTTCTTTCACTTACTGGTTATTTAGAAGCATATTATTTTAATTTCCATATATTTGGGGGTTTCTCTAGATATCTTATTGTTATGGATTTCTAATTTAATTCTTTTGTGGTCAGAAAAAAGGATACAGTCTATAACATTATTTGTACACTCAAAAAATATGTAATTTGGGGAGGAAGTATTTGTGGGTGATGGGATCAAGCAATAAAAAAAGGAGAAAGAACTCATGGACACAGACAACAGCATGGTGATTGTGGGGTGGGGGTGGAGGTGGAGGTGGAAGAGGGCATGGGGGAATAAATGGTAATGGAAAAATACAATAATAAAATAAGCTTTAGGTCCATTTTTGCAAAAAAAATGTGTAATCCAAAGTTTTGGGGTGTATTTTCTATAAATGTCAGTTAAGCGAAGGCAGTTGTTAGTGCAGATCATCTGTATGCTTACTGATTTTTTTTTTTTTGATCTCATTATCTTACTGACTGCTGAAAGAGAGTGTTAAAAATCCCCAGCTGTGATTGTTGATTTGTTTGTCTCTATTAGTTCAATTATTCCTTGGTGCATTTGAGGTTCTATCATTAGGCACATATATACTTATTGTTGTTATATGTATGTTCCTGGTATATTAATCCTTGTATTATTATGAAATGTTCCTCTTAATCTCTAGTAATACTCCTTGTCTCCAAAGTCTATTATCTATTCATATAGCCATTCAAGCTTTCTTATGATTAATGTTTTCTTTTCCCATCCTATGGCTTTCAAGTTATTTTTGTCTTTATATTTAAAATGCATCACTTGAAAACAGTGTATAATTGAGTCTTGCTTTTTAATCCAGTCTGGCAATCTTTGCATTTCAACTGAAGAGTTTCATCTATTTAATTTCATACGTGATTATATTTGCCTTTTATTTTTTAAAAGCTTATCTATATTTTGTTCCTCTATTCCTTCTTTAAAGTTATTTAAATAATTTTTAGTATTTATTTTGATTTTTTAATTGTGTTTTTAGCTGTATCTCATCACTTTATTTTTTTTTTTACTGGTAGCTCTAGGGATTATAGAATATATCTTTACCTTGTTTCAGTCTGATTTAACATTTTACTATTTAATAATAAACATAGGATCTTTGTAATGCTATAGGTTCATTTACTAACCTTCCATTATTTAGTTATTTGTGTAATTTCCATTTCTTTACTGTAGTACTCTCATGTATTCACTTGTTAGGTCCATCCTTTCCTTTAAATCCTTAATGATGTTTATAAAATAGGTGTTTTAAATGTCTTGTCTGCTAATCCAGTATCTCTGTCATGTCTGAGTTTATTTCTGTCGCACATGCTTTCCTGGTTATAAGTTATATTTTCCTGCTTTACGTATCTGAAAGCTCTTTATTGTGTGCTGAGTATCGTGGATGCATGTCGCTGAGCATCGAATTTTGTCTTTAGAGACTTCTGAGTTTTGATTCTGGCAAGCTGGTAATTTACTGTTAATTCAGCTACATATTTTTGAGGCTTATTTTTAAGCTTTTTTTGGGCAGGTCTAGAATATCCCTCTCCTAACACATTGCTTTTTGACGGTCTGATTGGATACCCGGGGTGTTTATCAAGGTCTTTTCACTCTCTGGTTCGTATTCCCATTCCTTCCAGCACTCTCATAGCTCCCCTGTGACTGTTCTTGCCAGGCCTCTGGAGTCTTGCCTGCATATGTGCAAAAACTTAAGGGGACCACTATATAGATCTCTAAAGTTCCTTCTCAACTCAGCTTCCTCTTGTTCAAATTCTTCCTCTGCCCAGCCCCAAACCCCTATCTCTAATTCCTCAGCCAGCAGGACCGCCATGCTATACCCAGGCCCTCCCTGCTATGCCGCCGTCCACAGGACTTTCATGTGCCTGCAGGTCAACTTCCAGGGGAACCACAGGACTTTCTCTGTGTGTTTCCCTTCTGTCCTGCCTTTTTCCCAGGGTTTGCAAACCGCTGTATATATTTTGGCTGATTTTATGTTTACTTGTGATGGGTGAACTAGTCTAGTCCAGTACCATTACTTTATAATGGTAAGATCTGAAGTATCTAATTTACTTTTAGGTATAATAAGCAATAGCTTAATATATTAATTTCACTCATTTTCCATCTTCTCACTTCATTTCTCCCCCTCCCCCTCCCAACAACCAGATTCTACAAAAGAAAGCTTTTGTCACTTTTAAGTAGCCAGTTGGTGTCTAAAATAACTAGAGTACAACCACAATGCGCCAGTACCCTTTTTCCCTTGGTTTGTGATTGCACTGTTACCTTAATTTGCGTTTTGCTAAATTCAGGGTTAAACTTACTTTTCCAGTTGATGCTATGCCTCTCTTGTTAATAGGTAATCATGTTTAGGTCTATCTAGTTAAGGTGGGCAGGAATACTAGAACTGAAAATGTTTCAGCAATCATGGCTCTGATAAAAATCATTAACGGCCCTGCCCTCAGAGGAGCTCTTTGTCATAATTGCTACCCCACAGCAGCATCCATCAAGATAATTGTTTGACTTTTTTCTTGTCGGCAACAATCAGATAATCAAAGGGTAGCAAGCAAGCCATAATTACATATATGACATGAATGCTTCTCCTGTTTTGATTTTTTTTTTAATAAAGCCAATGGTAAGGAAGGGGGGGTGGTTTCTGACTAGCAAAAAAAGGCTACCCCACTTAGAAGCTTTTTTTGTAACTCTACTTCCCATAAAAATAAATGTTTCTGAATTTTTTTAGATCTTCCTTTCCTGACAAAAAGAAAAAGCAAAAATGGAGTGACCACAATATACCAAATAGCAAGAATCCGAGTTTGCGTAGGACAGTGCTCACACAAAGGGAAAAGGTTGGGGGTCACCACTTAGTTGGCATCCATCTCACTTCCCAGCACTGTCATTTTTCATTTCTATTTATAATGGTCCCAGTCTCTGTCCTGCTATCTCCGGATAATGCTGACTCTCGATAATGCCACCCTTACATTAGGGGAGCAGCAGTCCAGCAATTAGTTTTTAATCTGCCTGAGAGATTGAGCTTCCCGTGCCCATGAGACAGTTTAAAATGACCAACCCTGTATAATAATAATCCTGTCTAGATGATAAGCAGGTTTTAATTAATTTGACCAAGGAACTACATTAGTTATTTAAGTTCAAGCTACATTCCGCAGTATCCTAATCAGTTTTTTAAAAATCCATTTTTTAGGCATAATGAGATCATCAGTTTTTGCCACCACAGATTTCCCCAGGTTGTTGCCTTTCTTCCTTTTTTTAAAAATTGATTTGAGAGAGAGAGAGAGGAAAGATGGGTGACAGAAAGGGAGACAGAGACAGAGAAAGAGAGAAAAACATCATTTTGTTGTTCCACTTATTTATGCATTCATTGGTCAGTTCTTTGTACCTGCCCTGACCAGAGGTCAAACCCACAACCTTGGCATATTGGGACGACACTCCAAACAACTGAACTACTCATCCAGGGCGGTCGCTGCCTTTCTAAGCAGGGCAGGTAAGAAGCAGCCAGGCATGGATAGGTAGAGTATAAAGGTATCAGAGACTTGAAACCAATTTGGGGACATTTTTTTTGTGTGTGAGGGAGCAAAATGGGTGAACAAATCCAACAAGAAAAAACACTATTTCTTTGTATAATAATACGGCATTATGTGGCACTAACCTTATGTATGGCCCCACCACGGACCCCAGTAGGCCAGATACACTCAGTCTCCCAGCACACTGGCAGCTCCGGTGGTCCATGGGAAGCCCAGTAATATCTTATACGTGTATACTCATAGCACTTTATGTCTGTCACAAACGTGGTAGAGTGGGACTTAGGATCAGACCTGTTATCGGGAGCCACCCTGTCTCTTACAAATTGTAAGAATCTCACGTCTGAATCTCATGTAAATTGGAGACTATACTGTCTGCCTCTTTGGGCTAATGTACTCATGAAATACTAAAGCAGCTGGAACAAGGCCAGAGACTGCACAGACACCAGGAAACGTGTTTTCTCCATTTGCCTCTCCTCCCCTTCACAAAGCCTTCTGAGGTGGGCTATGCAGAGATTTTCTTTTTTAGATGGGATATCTGACACCAAGTGTATCAACACAACATAACTAGTGTCACTAATTGGCGTCAAGGGCAAAGTCAGAGTTTTTTTCTGTGACAGCAGACACAATATTCATAAGCACCTAGTGTGTGCACAAAACTGCCTTCTGATTGTACGTGAGGTCTCTCACTGCAGAACTTTGCTTTTTTTTTTTTTTAAGGAAAAATGTCCTTAATGAAAATGAAAGCAGCTCAACTCAATTCAGTTAGGCTAGTTTAAGAGAAATGCTCTACATTATAAAGGTGATTTATGTATTAAAAATCCAAGGAGACAGGCAAACAAGTATTTTACAAGGGGAACAGAATTCAAGGTCACCGCACAAGACACCCCGCATAGCACAGATGGGAACAGGCAAGCCAACCGCCTAGGACCTGTGCCTGCGAGATCCTTGGCGGATGGGGGTGGTTTTCTTCAGTGTCTCATCTTTCGTCCTCTCTGCTGAAAGCTCTTCCTCACTGGCTTATCATTCGAGAAGACAGTTCTGGGTTTCTTTTTCCTAACTCGCTGCTGGGTGTTGGGATGCCAGTAGGCAGTGCAGCCAGGCTCAGGTGTGACAAAGTCATTGTCTCAGGCTGCAGAAGCCAGTTGCAGAGGCCAGAGATGGAGGAGTTTTTCTTGGCTGGTGGCGTTTTCTGGCTGTCCCCTTGGCCAATCTCAAGTTCCTCTACTGCACCCCGTCCTCTTGTGTGACAGGCTTGAAGCTTCGGCTCAAATTTGTCTCTTCTAGCCTCGCTCTCAGGCTTGGCCCCTTGCCACAGCTTGCCCGCGGCTGACAAAAAAGCACTGGACTCATCCGGCGGTTTATCTCAAAGCACTCAGGATTGTCCAGCACCTTGCAGAGGCCTCGCTCTGTGAGGGCAGCTGTGACACCCAGTAGTATGCTTCTCAGCTGGGGCTCGGCATGACACCTACACAGCTTCTCCCCCAGGCTCTCAGTCTGCTAGTCCTTGGTCGTGTTGGAGAGCAGTTGCTTCGTGGTGGTGTGAAAAGGCTCTTCCTGCACCCCTCCCTCAGGGGCTAACAGGCAGCTGATGACATCTGGAAGGAGGTTATCGATTGCACTGCCCTGTGGGAAAGCTCACTGAAGAAATTCTTGGCCAGGGCAGCCATCTGAGGCCCAGGGGCAATGAGCAGCACGGCCATCCCTCTGACCTGTCCTTTTATCCTCTCCACATCCTTTAGGGTCAGAGAGGTCATCACCAGCACCGCTGTTTTCTGCACTTGCTGAGCTGGGTCCCCGAGATGAGTGCACAGATGAGGTGTCCAGGGGTCCATCAGGTTGGGGAAGAGAATGGCCAGATCCCCGGTAGCAATCATGATGTTAGGCTAGAGAATGGGGAGTGACGACTTTATAGCATGGTGAACAGAGGACAAAGCTGAGAGTCACAGAAAGCGGCTCTGATCATGCAGAACTTGCCAAGGGTAAGCAACTCAGCTGTACAGAGCTCTGCGTTGCTGTAGAGGCCAGGGTTGTTGCAGACTCGAAGTGGAAGGATAACAAAGGAGACCAATATCTGTTCGCCATCTAACTGTTCCATCTCGCAGATGCTGCAGATTAGTTCCTCCTCCATGTCATCGGCAGGGGCCCAACCAGCCCAATCTCCTCCTCCATGGTGGTCTCAGTGCTTGCAGTCTTCCCCTTTGACTCTTTAGTTTTATGCTCCTGTTCTTCCCGAAGAACTCAGTGCTGACAAAGCTCTCCACTCACTGCGCGTTCCAAATGTACCAGCTGCGGCAGAGCCACATCCCCAGCCAGGGACAGCAGGTTCATCGACAGGGAAGTAGAGCATATTGGGTGTCTCCTTCGGGTCATCCCGGGACGTGCTCTTCTCCACTAGCTTCTCCTGGCCCTGCTTTGCACATCCCTGTGATACCTGGGCACCGATCACCTCGGGCCCTCTGCCAGTTGGTAAATGAGGGCCACGGCCACCTCTTTGAAGAGGATCCAGAGTGGGTCTGAGTGGACAGAACCTTTTGTGACCATCTCCTGTAGTCACTCAAATAACCTGTGCCCCTGAGGCAGCTGGAAAGGAGGGTGACGTTTGTGCAGAGGAGGCTTTCTCCTATCAGAGATGTCGGCAGTGGCATGGCGCTCTTGTTGGGCCAGCCTGTAGTCCTGTGGAAGCTTCTCACCCAGCCCTTTGCTCACCAGCGTATCTCAGATGCTTCCCATGATTTGTGGTTTTCCTTGTGCCGTCATGCCAACAAGCATGACGGAACAGTCCAGAGAGGAGCCAGGGGACCTTCTCAGCTGCCTGCTCTCAAATCCGCCAGGTAACTGCTGGTTTTAATTCATCCTTCTGCACAAACTCACAGAGAATTTCTAAGACATGAATGATCCCAGCTGAGGCATCCACTAGCAGCAAAGAGATTTGGAAGCAAAGCCTGGCTCCAGCTCCGGCCTGGGCAGTGTCCCCTTTGGGGCTGAGGTAATGTGGCGGTGGGCAGTAAGCACAGCTTCCCGGACACCAGGCTCCTTAGACCAGTGAGAGGCAGCGCGTGGCGTACCCCGAACGGGGCCGAGGCACCCAAATTGGAATGCCTTCACGAAGAATTCAGTCACCCCCGTACCGCTGTGGTGGCAGTTTCACACATCATCTTGCTCATGGTGCCAGTGGCCTCTGTAATCTTCAGAGAGAAGCCGTAGGCATCCAGCAGACACTGCACCAGCATCTCTTGCTTCACCAGTTTGTTGTTTCCCCTGGATTTTCAAGCCCAGACATATTGTGCTTGTCTTTACAGTCAGTCTGTTCTGGGCCCATGTTCCCTGCAGACCCCTGGGGAGTCTTCTCCTGTGTGGAAGCTGGACCTTTGAAGATAGTTCCTAACAGACTCGAACCTGGTCTCCTCCACCTCCTTGGGACAACATGTTGATGGGTTCAGACTCCTGGAAGTGGCCCGGGGCTTCTCGAATGAGAATGATGGCCTGCTTGTAACTAGCTTTGGCAAGCAACTGACTGATGAGTCCCTTCACCTCTTCAGTGTGGTAGCAGTTTCCTCAGCAGTCTCTTCTTCTTGTGGGGAAGTTGTAGCAGTTGTTGCGAGGTAGAGGTGAGCTCCGGCAGCATGGCTTCCCACTCCTCCCCTGGGTCCAGCACTATGAAAGCAGATGCAGTTTGCCTCTCAGCCCTCATCTTGTCCCTAGGCCCTCATCTTGTAACTTCTGGGTTCCTTCTACAGTGGCCCAGCAAGGTCAGTAGCGCTAAGCCTGCAGGAAAAGGGGTTATTGGTGAGAAACTGTCCAGCAGCTAGATAGCATTTTTATGTACTAGCACCAACCTGTCTAAGGTACTAGCAGCCACCTGCTAAGGCCACCACTGCCTGGAAATGGGTCACAGGAGCCTTCTGCTGGATGATTCGGGTGAAGAGTTACAAAACACGGCTCAGCACGAAGGAGTGGACATCATGGCCGTGGGCCTGCAGGGTGTCCAAGAACCGGTCTCTGGGGCCTTGGGCTGCTTCCTCCAGCTGATCACCATTCAGAACCTGCGGTGCCATCTCTGCCATGGCTGTGAGCACAGCATTGCACATCGTGGAATTTTCTCCATCCAGATGGTCTAGAAAAATGCACATGCTGGGGCACATCAGGACATCAGGAAGGCCGGGGTACAGTCTGCTAGTACTGTCAAGAAGGCTACAAAGCCATTTGCCCCTGAAGGGCCCTGACTCAGCACCTGGGGACACCTCGGTCCAATTTCTCTTACACTCCCACTATCTTCTTCACTCCATAATCAGTAGCCTATAGACTCACAGGTGCCAGGTGTTCAAAGTGCTGCAGCACCTGGATGATCTTCACAGTGGCACTGAGCATATGGTCATATGTCAGGGCTACACTAAGCAGGCGTGTCATGGTTTCCCGGGTGACTAAAAGGTGGGGTTTTCCAGAAGGCGATAACAGTGACCGATCACTGAACCGACAAAGTCCTCTTCAATTATTGAGCGGTTCCCTAGGTGATGAATGTCCAACTGGAGCAGCTGTGTAAAAAGCTGAAGAGCTGGTTGCCTCTCCTCTTCCCAGTCAAAGCCAGGGGCCAACTTGGTCCGGGCTTTCTTGCCCTCCTCTCCAAGAAGGTCTAGGCCCCTGACACTCGTCTGGCTGGTCTCGGTCTCAAACGATTCCAAGAGGCGTATCAGAGCATAGCGGTCCATATTGAGGGCATTTAGGTGGGCCCTCTACCTGATACACTCAAAGTTGCATCATCCAGGAGAGCTAGACGCTCCTGACCATGGCAGGATACTTTTATTAGGAGTTTCAGGGCATCTTCCTTGAGGCCAGGATCTGTGCTTCGAAAGCGACGTAGAACGCTGTAGGCGGTACCCAGGTGCTCCAGTATAGCCAAAGGCCCCTGAGCTTGGAGGGCAGCCCGAAGTGCTCTAAGCTGTGATGGAAGGTGTCTGATGGCCAGGACCTCACCTGCGACATACTGATTCACTCCTCCACTTTTCCACAGTTCCTCTGGGTTAGGGGCAGACGGAACTCCTACAGCTGGGGAGCCGTCCTTCTTCCTCTGGCTCACACAGCCAAGAACCTCACCGGCCGTGCCTGGGACTCAGGTTGTCTTTAGCTTTTTTCTTAACATCATTGGGTCTCACTGGGCTTCTTCAGCCCAGGCTTCTGAAATTCACTTTTAAGCAGGCTGCTCCTGGCTGTAGCTCATTTTCATCAGTTGCTCCTTCTCTTCTGGGCCTTTTATTGAGAAGCCTGATGAGATGAGTTCTTTAACTAGAAAGCAGAATCACAAGGATCCTCAGAAGGAAGTCAGGGGCCATCAATGTTTCAAGGGCATGGCACAGGGATTTTGACCCCCAGCTACACCTACTTTCCTCCTGACACAGCCTTTTGTGTCCCTTGAAAGTAACTTTCCGTCAGACTTCTTCCAGACTAATATCAAGAGCGTGGCAAGTGAAAGAAACCTCTGGAAGTGGACTGCCCAAATTCAGATCTCAGGACCCAGCACCTCAGTTTCTTCTATTACAAAATAAGGAGAACAAAAGTACTGACCACCTAGAGTTTTTGTGATGATTAAATGAGATAATACATGTACAGTGCTTACAAAAGTGGCTAGCACGTAGTAATTACTTGCTCAATTACTATTAGTTGCAGTGGTGATGGTGGTGGTTACCCATCCTTCTCATGTCTTACAAAACCAGCATTTTCCTCCTAGAGCTGTGAAAAGTCACTGTGTTACTTCTTTTTAATTGTGGTATTAAAGGTCTGGCCTTTCACCCTGTCCAACTTCAAGTACTCTCTTCCATTAGAGCTGATCATTCTGGAGCTATGATTACCACTCTTAAGTGAAATCTCGAGAGATGTTTTTATTATTTCATTACCTAGCTCATTATTAGCTGTAACCTACTGAGAGCTTTGAGGTCTTGGGAAGTGAGGGCGTGTGAGAAGTCAGGTTCTGTCTGAGAGCAGACTTTTGGGGGTGGGGGATGCAAATTTTAGGAAAGGGCTTTCCATTTGCAGTGGGGTTGGTGGGGAGGAAGTGTGGCTTCATTCTTATCTCTGAAGCCACAATTTCAGTTTAGGCAAAGGCATTAAATATTAAGTACCTCTGGTTTGAAATAGCTTGGGTTAAGGTGGCAAAAGTCTGACTGAGGCCTATAACAGATGTAGAGAAAGATCTGGAAGTGAGGCCAGCAGTGCGCAGGGAGAAAAGTGGGAAAATGGTGCTCATTCCACTCATACTACTTACTCCACCTCCACCCCCATCTACCAGCAAATGCCAGGGATGCCGGTAAGAAGCTCCTAGAAGGCAGAAAAGACCAACAATCGTGTTGCAGAATTATGTCAGGTTTCCCATGTTTCTCACAAGCTAGGCTTGACGTTCTTATGTGCTAGTGTGGATTTAAAGAAGCCACAGTCAGCCAGACAAATAGGAGGGGTGGAGACATGGAGAGGGGGCGGAGAGGCGAGGAGGCGCGGTGTGGCGTGGAGAGGTGGCAGCGGAGCAGGCACGGGCCGTCCACGTGCACGTGTGGTGGATAAAAGTTGGGAGGAATACCTTGGGAGCAAGCGATCCCTGGCCCAGGTCAGACCGCACAGCCCAGGGTTCCAGCACCAAGAGGATAAATCCCCATAACTTCTGGGTGTAAAAAACGGTGGGGGGGTGGGACAGCAGAAGGAACTGCCAGATTATCAGGAACCTTCACTTAAAGGGCCCACACTGTCTCAAAACGTACACAAACCCACCCCCTCTGGGAATGAACACCTGGGCAACAGCTGGAAGGACGCCATTGACATACAGGGAGTGGGTGAAGTAACTTGAAATGGGGGAAGTGCCAGGAAAACCCCCAGAAGCCAGACAGCCACACAGTCCCCTCTTCTAGCCCTCCTTCCACACAGAGCCACAAAGCTGGTTGCCCCACCCTGGCGATTACCTAAGATTCTGCCCCACACAATTTACAGGCACCTTTTACAGGAGGCCAAAGCAGCTTTACCTAATACACAGAAACAAACACAGAGACACTGCCAAATTAAGGAGACAGAGAAATATGGCCTAAATGAAAGAACAGAATAAAACCCCAGAAAAAGAACTAAATGAAACAGAGATGGCCAGCCTATCAGATGCAGAGCTCAAAGCACTGGTGATCAAAATACTCAAAAAACTCATTGAGTACAGCAATAACATAAAGGAAGAAATGAAAGTTACACTGAGTGAAATAAAGAAAAATCTATAGGGAACCAACAGTGAAGGGAAGGAAGCTGGGATTCAAATCTATGATTTGGAACATAAGGGAAAAATAAACATTCAACCAGAACAGAAAAAGGAAACAAGAATTCAAAAAAAAAAAAAAAAAGGACAGTATGAGACTGTGGGACATCTCCAAATGTGCCAGCATCCAAATCATAAAGGTGCCAGAAGGAGAAGAGGAAGAGCAAGAAATTGAAAACTTATTTGAAAAAATAATGAAAAAAACTTCCCTAATTTGGTGAAGGAAATAGACATACAAGTCCAGGAAGCACAGGGAGTCCCCAAAAAAGATGGACCCAAAGAGGACCACACCAAGGCACTTCATATGTAAAATGCCTAAGGTTAAAGATAAAGAGAGAATCTTAAAAGCGGCAAGAGAAAAGCAGAGAGTAACCTACAAAGGAGTTCCCATAAGACTATCAGCTGTTTTCTCAAAAGAAACTTTGCAGGCAAGAAGGGACTGGCAAGAAGTATTCAAAGTGATGAGAAGCAAGGACCTATAATCTAGATTACTCTATCCAGCAAAGCTATCATTTAGAATTAAAGGACAGATAAAGTGCTTCCCAGATAAGGTAAAGTTAAAGGAGTTCATCATTACAAAGCCATTATTACATGAAATGTTAAAGGGACTTATTTAAGAAAAAGAAGATAAAAACTATGAACATTAAAAAGGCAATAAATTCATAACTATCAACAACTGAACAAAACAAACAAACAAACTACACTAACAACCAGAAAAGGAACAGAATCATAGGTATGGAGATCATCCGGAAGGTTATTAGCTGGGAGGGAGCAGGAGAGAATTGGGGAAAAGTGCAGGGATTAAAAAGCATAATGAGTAGGTACAAAATAGGGGGGCGTTAAGAACAGTATAGGAAGTGGAGAGGCCAAAGGACTTATATGCATGACCCATGGACATGAACTGAGGACAGGGGCAGTGCTGGAGGGAAGGGGCTACTGAGCAGAGGGGTACAAAAGGGGAAAAATTGGGACAACAGTAATAACAGTCAATAAAATAAACTTTAAAAAAAACTAAATGGTTTGCACTTCACCCCAGCCAGCGGGTAAGCAGCTTGAATCATCCCACTGAGGGAGACCGATAGCAGAAATCCAGTTAGTGCTGTTTGCCAACCACACCCAAGGACAGGTGAAGTTAAGAGAATAAATCTCATTTTTGGACATCAGCATAAAGCTGATAAATATTCTCTGAGATGCTCCCCAAGACCTCCCCAAAACTCGCAGCCTTTAAAACCCCGCAAAATGAACGTGCCCTATGCGCTATCCCTCCCAGGAACATGTCCGCGTCTTTCCCTCCCCCACTCCCTCCCTGAAAGGTGTGCACCTCCTGAACCCTAAGGGACCCCACAAGGCTTGCAACCAAGGAATGGTGGGCAGCAACCGGCAGCACATCCCAGGGTAATCCCCCAACCCTGTCTCCAGAGCCCCTTTTCTCTGACTTCTTAGTGAACCATATACATCCTCTAAAAACCACCTGGACTTGTGTTGAGAAATCTTTCCTGCACAAAGTCAAGAACCTACACAGTACTAGCTGGCCCTTGGCAAACCCACTTAGGACCAGGTCCCCTTTCCAGCAACACCTAGGGCTAGTGTTATCTCTGTTCCTAGGAGTCTAGCCTTGAGGGTGGCAGTGGATCATGGTGGTTTTCCTATGTTGAAGCTTGATGTGCTAGTTAAGAGGCCTGCGGATCCTGAAAGCCCTGGTTTGTTTTTTTCCTTCCAGCGGATGTAATTACAGCTCTCACTTCCACCATGTCTGTGAGTCACTGATCTTTGAAATGTGCTGGTGTGCTGTTTGTTAGCCCAGCGTCCTTCTCCCTGGGGCTCTCCTAGATTATCAGGACCTAATTTTCCACCGGATTTCCTTTAATGCTGAGTGTTACCAGGTCATTTAAGGGCTGTCACTGTTTCTTCCTCATAATGTGCAGCTACAGTGTAATTTTCAGCTCTTATCATTGGACTTCATTACATGGGAAGAAGTAAATTTGCACTAGCAGATACTATTAAATGTGTTTTTCTTTATTTTCCCATTGGAAAAATCACTCCTAATCAGTTCTATACTGGTGGGGTAGGTGGCTTGAGAATACCGGGAAGGGTGCTTTGTTTACAGATTTCCAATCCGAGATCATGCTGAAATTTTGTTGTTCCCAGTGTTGTTTTGTGCATGACCTTGATTTGGCAAATCAGTTTTTCCATACAGCGTCTTAGATTGAATCTGTTATTTCTCTCCAGGGCTATCGTGGGTCTTCATGACAGTCCCTCTAGTCTCCCTGCTTCTGATTCTGCAATGAAAGCCATGATCAGCTTCAGTACCGTCCCATCTTACTTGAAACTTCCATGCACTAAAAAAATGCCTATCATCTCATGGTGCCCACATCTTCCTGGATGGTAGAGTGTGGTCCAAGGTGACATTGCCCTTTGATAAATCCGAACATAGACTGGGGAGCAAAGTGAATGCTCAGGTTGCACAGAGAGCTGTGACAGAACCTGAGCCAGGTTTCCTGATTCTCAGCCCACTGTTCGTTCTCCCAGGCACTTCTCCCAGGAGCGCAGATAAAACAGTCACAGTAATCCAGTAACCGCTGCCATTTATTGCACATCAAATCAGTGCCAGGCCCATACATTAGCTCAAATCCTCACAGCAGTTCTGCAGATTAGGCTTTACAGGTAAAGAAACTGAGACCGAGAGAAGCCGAACAGCCCGGCCAGAACCACTCAGCTAGCTGCTGCAGCCCCCGGCGGGACCTGTCTGCTGGAAGCCGTGCCCTGTGCACTTACGGCACTGCGGAGGGTTTATGACAGTCCAGCGCATGTGTAAGAAGTAAAAAATCCGCTTGCTTGCCCTTCCCACGCCTTCATCCATTTGACCAGCAGAGAGTCATTTCACTGTTGCTCCGTGTGCGCGGTGCTGGGTGCCAGTGAGACAGGCAAGGGTCCTGTCCTCTCATTTTCATGAAGCTTTCCCTCCACTCTCCCCATTCTCTCTCTTCTGCAGCACCCACCCATCCCTTTCACCGCCAGGTTTGCCAATTTGGTCAGCACTTGCTCTGCTGTCTCCTCGTTTTCCATTTCGGGGCCACATTAGGATGAGGTACATGTGGCCAGGGTCCCGCGCAGACTGGCTCTGTGTGCAGCGCCTGCGAGGCCCTCCAGTGCCTTCCAGTTAGCAGCGCTTCATGACACCTTACAGCGGCCTGGGCTTTGCCTCCCCATCTGCATTGCCCTCTCAATCTTCTCAGCCAACTCATACGGCACAATTATCATCATCATACCCACATTTAAAAAAAAAAAAGAAACAAAACCCAAGAGTACCCTTAACTGAGAGTAGGTTACTTGCCCAAGAGTGTAGTTCAGGGGACAGGCGACTCCAGGGTTTGGGCTTGGGCAGTTGCACACTAGAATAGTGGTCCCCAAACATTTTGGCACCAGGGACCAGTGTCATGGAAGACAGTTTTTCCACAGACTGGAGTTGGGAGATGGTTTCGGGATGATTCAAGTGCATTACATTCAAGCTCACCTCCTGCTGTGCAGTCCAGTTCCTAACAGGCCTGGACCAGTGCCAAGGAGTCTCTGGCCCAGAAGTTGGGGGCCCCCGGACTAGAACACATGCTCTAACCCACCACCCGCTGCAGTGCCCCAGGCCTCTGGGAAGCAGGCCTTGGCCGCCCCCCAGCAGACCTGGCCACACTGAGTGGAGGGCTCTGCATTAGGAAGTGCTGGGGCAACAACAGAAAGATGCTTTCAACAAGTCCCACTCTTTGGGTAAATTTTCCTACCTTTTTAAAAGGGTTGGTCCTTATGTTTTCTGATATTTTAAAAATAATACTTCCCCCAACAGTGAATAAAATAGTTTCACTGACATAGAGGACAAACATGTCATAAATCACAAAGAATCTTTACATAACCCAGGCTCTTAAAAACGTGAAGATGAACATCGACAATTTCACACTGGCCCAGGAGAGCAAATGGCTGCTCCCTCTTGTACCTAAAATGGACAGCTCAGAATAAACCGGGGTGTGGGGATACGCAGCACGTGCTCTCAAATATGTGCTGCAGGGCGTAGAACAATGAGAATAGAAAGATGAATTCATACCTGTTCAAGCTGCACAGTCCAACGGGGGAGGCAGGAAAACAGATCGCTGTCCCGCAGTGAGTGCAGCTACACAGTTAGGCATGGGTCCGGTGGAAGCCGACCTATAGACAGGACTGGGGTGCTCAGAGACAGCATTCTGGAGAGGGGTCCAAGCTGAGACTTTCAGGTCTCATCATGTGGAAGAGGGTTATCTGGACCCCCAAATGCTATAATTTCTGGGGCATTTTGATGATTTATGGAGATAAGATGAGAGCATGTTTCAAACAAGGCCCGCCTTGGCAAATATGCAACATAGGGTTATTATACCCCAGTATCCTTTCAAGCTTTGCTCATCAGCGCTGAAGAAGGTGCAATCTTTTTGTGGAGTTTGAATGTCCCAGAATCTGTGAGACATTAAACACCTCTTAAATTATTCACTTTTGTACCCCAGGCCTAATATAGAAGGGACTCTTGTCGAACCACAGAACTGGGTCCCAGTTCAAAATGCCTGGAGGTGACAGGCCAGGTGCCTGCACAGGGCACGAACCAGCTAAACAGATCTCGGTGCAGCGGCTGTCTCCCCAGGGCCCTGGCCCTGGCCCTCCCCTCATGCCCACCCCACCCCGTTCTTCAAGCCCATAGCATCATGGAAAATAAAGAAACGCTTGCCTGGCAATTTATTTGTCATCCCCTGTATGCTTCCTTGGAAAAAAAAAACTCATTCCAAGGACTTTAAGATAGGTTAGCATCTCCTAGGTTCTAGGCACATCTACAGGTAGCTCTCCTGTTTCACCTCAGATGACTTGTCTTCAGCCACTTCACCACAGAGACAGTATGGCCCAGCCAAGAGTAGACCCCCTCTACGGTGACTGCCTCCAGAAGCACCCAGAGCTGCCCCAGCATTGGCTCCTTAATTCAGTGTCCAGTGGCCCAGGATGGTGGCTTGTGTTGTAAGAAAGCACAAGCCACCTCCCATTTTTTCACACACACAGAACAGCCACGTTTTTCCAATTTCTGAAGGATATTGTTGTCAAAAACCCCTCCTCTTGGAATCTCCAAGGAGTTTAAGGACCCAGAAGAGGAGTAAGATCACAGTAAGCTGCACACCCACCCGGGCGCGTCACGTTTGACATTGTGTGTGTTTGTGTGTGTGTGCACCCTCACCAGTTGGCTTTGTCACTCCAGGCTTTCTCCCAGGACTAGGGTTTATGAGGTAGGGGCCCCAGATATGATGCTTAATTGGTTGCAAATTTTTAATTCACATTGGCTAAGTCTCCTAGCCTTCTCTTCCTCAGTTTACATACTCCTGTTTCCTTATGTAGTATAGTAGGTGTAGGGCTTATAATTCAGTAAGATTTTAAAAGAACCTTGTGGCAGGAACATTCTTATTCAATTTTCTTACATCTGCTAAGATGCACTTGAACTCCATGAGGGTTGAAAGCAACATACCTAATCAGGGTAACTTAGAAAAAAAAGAAGTGCTAATTGATTGGTTCATTTGGTTCAGCTGAATCAGGAGGCCAAATGCCCATAACCTGAGAGAGTCCCGTTACCATTAAGACCCGGTAAGGACAAGGGAGGCTCCAGCAACCCCCAGATGCTCTAGCGGTACAGATTGGCACCAGGTGAGACATGCAGCATCTCAGACCCTACTCCGAACCTACTGACCAGAATCTTCGTGTTAAGAAGACGTCTCAGTGATTCTTACGCACATTAAAGCTGGAGACGTCCTGCATCAGAAAACATGGGTTGGACGACATTGAGGCTTCTGCACTTTCTGCCTCAGCGAGCAAACTCCCGGGGGCTGGCGCCTTTCACCAGGTGCCGCCTGTATTTCCCGGGGGGATGAAGGCGTGATTCTGTTTTTAACAGTAGCATTTTCTATTTAGGAACTAACACAACCTTCACTTTCCGCAATGATTTGACTTCCAAAATGTATCCGATAGCATAAAATAAATGAGGAGATCTAGATTTTTTTTTAAAAACTGTATGTCTGTGGAAAATAATATAAAACCAGGTTGTAATAGCACATAAATGTTTGCCACCAAGTCCTGAGCAGTTGCTAGTTTGATGTAGTTAATCATTTAGTGACAAAAGCAAAACAGAAAACGCAATTACTAACAAGTCTACAGCAGTAATTTTCAACCTTTTTCATCTCATAGCACATATAAGCTAATTGCTGAAATTCTGCAGCACACCAAAAAATATATTTTTTGCCCTTCTGACAAACAAGATATAATTTTGATTCATTCACACCAGACAGCTATTGTTGGCTGTTGTCATTTTTTTCTTTGACAGCATAAGGGAAAAGAGGTCAGTGCCTCTGACTAAATAGGTATAGCACGTTTTAAAAATTCTTGTGGCACACCACTTGAAAATTGCTAGTCTATAGTGTCCAGGCTTTTCTTGGTGCAAGGTCTCATGGGAATTTTTTAGTGTCTCGTCATACATGGCCTGTACCATCTAATATTTGGGTAAGAAGTACAATAGTTCATTTAATGAGGTGTTTTGGTTTGTTGTTTTTTTTTTTACAGTATCCCTTCAAGGCAAAGGGCTGTCTTACAAAAGTACAGTGGATTAGGAGACCATTTCTTGCTCTTGCTGCTTTATCATTTGCTCACTTGGCCTTTAGAACCTTTATAATTAACCTGCCTTGCCTGC
The DNA here is from genome assembly GCA_004026545.1 of Mormoops blainvillei. NCBI lineage: Eukaryota > Metazoa > Chordata > Mammalia > Chiroptera > Mormoopidae > Mormoops > Mormoops blainvillei. The sequence goes on along the minus strand of PVJD01000086.1, from coordinate 299,231 downwards.
CTCCACCTCCCCAGTGCCTTACTTGGTATATTCCTGACCTGTTTCCATTTCTGCTTCCTTGTTAAACCTTGTCACAGAGCAGTCAGGGACAAGCAAGTTGAGATCAGGAAGGCTGGTTCCCTGTCATATGGACTATGGGGGCGGCTGGCCCCACAGCTGAGCTTTGAATGGCCAGTGGAAGTCAGGTATCATCCTCGTCCTTAACCCCCCACTCCCTAGTTGGTGCCAGGAGCACTAAAGGGATTAGGGAAACCAGAGGGCTCCTACGTTTTCCATTGTTAAGGCTCTCAAAGGTAATTGTATTTTTTTCTCTTTTTACTTTGAGTTAGGTTTATAGTATTTCTCAAACCGGATCATCTCTCCTCAGTGTTTTGCTGAGTATCTCAGAAATGTGATACGCCCCACACTCTCTCTCCAAGAATATGATCATGTTTCCTACAAAATTATACTGCGAAAAATAGTATTTCTAAGTGTCAACACAAGTTTAAACATTTTCAGATTAGAGAACGGTTCTCCATGGGTCTGGCAGACTCAGGTGGGGGTGTAACAGGAGGAAAAGCAGGGCCTGAGGGCCCCGTCCTTTTCTCTTCCGGCTGCTGCTTCGGGTCCCTCTGTCCTTCTCAGGATTTCCACTGAGCCCTCCCCACATCACTGAGAGTATCAAAAGGACCAAGGCAACTGTGCCCTGAGCTGGTCTCCAGAGCCTTGGCATTATCTTGGGACGCCACCGTGGGGCTGCGGAAGCTCATGAGATGTCCGCCTCCTCGCTGACAGCTGCTTTCTGGATCTGAAAAGCAGGCGATGAAGCTGTGAAATCATTTCCCAACAGGCTGGCACTACCGACTGCTTTCCATTCTCTTAGCTCTTTGTAGGTTTATTCCCCTCGAGGCAGTGAAAACTTTGAGGAAAAGACGCAAAGTCCTTCCTGGAAAACATTAAATTTACATAACCTCTTTTTTTTCCCAGGTATCATCTTTATTGCTTTTTAGTTTTACTACATGTGGGAAAACTCCTACACTGGTGGGGGGTTTTTCAATTATAGTTGATATTCAGTATTATTTTATATTAGTCTCAAGTGTACAGCGTAGTGGTTAGACATTTAGATAATTTATGAAGTGATCCTCCTGGTAAGTCTAGTGCCCATCTGGCCCCATACACAGTTATTACAATATTATTGACTGTATTCCCTGTGCCGTACTTCATGTCCCACAACTATTTTGTAACCACAGATCTGTACTTCTCGATCCCTTTGCCTTTTTCACCCCCCCCAACCCCTTTCCATTTGGTGACGATCATTTGTGTTCTGTGACTATGAACTTGTTTGTTGGTTTATTTTGTTTTTTAAATTCCGCATATAAGTGAAATCATATGTTTTTGCCTTTCTCTGTCTAATCTCACTTAGCATAGTGTCCTCTAGGTCCAACCAGGTTGTCACAAATGATAAGATTTCATTCTTTTTTGGCTGAGTAATGCATTGTGTATACGTACCACATCTTCTTTATCCATTGATCCACTGATGGACACTTAGCTTGCTTCCATATCTTGGCTATTGTAAATAATACTGCAGTGAACATAGGAGTGCATATATCTTTTTGAATTAGTGTTCATTTTCTTTGGATAAGTATCCCAAAGTGGAATTGCTGGTCCATATGGTAGTTCTATTTTTAATTTTTTGAGGAACCTTCATATTGTTTTTCATAGTGGCGCCAGTTTATAATCCCACCAACAATGCACAGGGGGTTCCCCTTTCTCCACATCCTCGCCAACACTTGTATGTTGATTTATTGATGACATAGCCATTCTGGCAGGTGTGAGTGATATCTCATTGTGGTTTTAATTTGTATTTCCCTGATGATTAGTGACATTGAGCATCTTTTCATGTCTACTGGCCATCTGTATGTCCTCTCTGGCGAACTACCTCTTCAGGTCCTCTGCCCATTTTCTGATTGGATTGTTTGGGGTCTTTTTTTTTGTTTTTTTTTGTTTTTTGGGGGTTTTTTTTTTTTTTTTTGGTGTTAAGTTGTATGAGTTCCCTATAGATTTTGGATATTAACCACTTATCAGGTGTGTCATTGGTGAGTATCTTCTCCCATTCAGTAGGTTCTTTGTTTAGCTGATGGTTTCCTTCTCTGTGGAAAAACTTTTTAAATTAATGTAATCCCATTTGTTTATTTTTTCTTTTGATTCCCTTTTCTGGAAAGGCATACCCCCAAAAAATATTGCTAAGAGCAATGTCAGAGAATTTATTACCTATGTTTTATTCTAGGAATTTTATGGTTTCAGGTTTTACATTTAAGTCTTTAATCCATTTTGAGTTTATTTTTGTGTATACTATAATATAGTGGTCTAGTTTCATTTATTTGTATCTGTACCATTTTCCCAACATCATCTATTGAAGAAATTGTCTTTAGCCCATGGTACAATCTCGCCTCCTGTGTTAGGTTACTTTATTAGGGCTCTCTAATCTGTTCTGTTGATGTATGTGTCTGTCTTTTATGACAATACTATGCTGTTTTGATTATTTTAGCCTTATAGTATAGTTTGATATCAGATAGCATGATACCTCCAATTTTGTTCTTTCTGAAGATTGCTTTGGCTATTCATGGTCTTCTCTGGTTTCATGTACATTTTAGGATTATTCTAGTTCTGAAAAGAATGTCATTAGTATTTTGATAAGAATTGTATTGAATCTGTAGATTGCTTTGGGTAGATAGTATAGTCATTTTTAAAATATTAATCCTCCCAATCCACGGGCACATTCTATCCTTCCAATTTACTTGTATTGTCTTCACTTTCTTTCTTCAGTGTCTTACAGTTTTTTGAGTGCAGGTCTCTTACCACCTTAGTTAAATTTATTCCTAGGGATTTTATTCTTTTTGATGCCATTGTAAATGGAATTGTTTCTTTACTTTTCCTGATTGCTCATTATTGGTGTATAAAAATGCAATTGGTTTCTAAATAATAATTTTGTATCCTGCTACTTTACTGAATTCACTCATTAGTTCTAATAGTTTTGGGGGCAATCTTTAGGGCTCTTTATATACAGTCTTATGTCATCTGCAAATAATGACAGTTCTACTTCTGCCTTTCAAATTTGGATGCATGTTATTTCTTAAAAAAAAAAAAAAGACTTATTTACTGATAGAGAGACGGGGAGGAGAGAGGAAGGGAGGAAGAGAAAGTGAGAAAGAGAGGGAGAGGCTGCCTCTCACATGCACCCAACCAGGGAGCTGGCCTGTGACCCAGGCACATACCCTGACCAGGAACTGAACCAGCAACCCTTCAGTTTGTGACATGATGCCAACCGACTGAGCCACACCAGTCAAGGCATGTTTTCTTTCTTTTTCTTGTCTCTTTGCCATGGCTGGGACTTCCAATACTACACAGAATAAAAGTAGTAGACGTGGGCATCCTTGGGTTATTCCTGATCTTAAAGAAAAAGCTTTGTTTCTCACCACTATGATGTTACCTGTGTGTGTCATATACTGCCTTTATTATGGTGAGGTGTATCCCCTCTATCCCCACTGCTGAGTTTTTATTATAAATGGATACTGGGTTTTGTCGAATGCTTTCTTTGCATCCCTTGATATATGATGTTTATCCTTCATTTTTGTGGTGTATCACGTTGTTTTGCTAATATTGAACCAACCTTGAGTCCCAGGAGTAAATCCCCCTTGATCATGTCAAATGATCTTTTTAATGTATTACTGAATTCAGTTTGCTATTATTATGTTGAGGATTTTTACATCTATATTCATCATGGATATGATGATACATATATATTGGCCTATATTTTCTTTCTTTGTAATTTCTTTATCTGGTTTTATTAATAGGGTAATGGTGGCCTCAGAAAATGAGTTTGGGAGCTTTCCTTTCTCTTCAGTTTTTTGGAATAGTTTGATAAGGATAAGTGTTAATTCTTTGAAAGTTTGGTAAAATTCACTTGTGAAGCCATCTGGTCTAGGACGTTTGTTTGTTGGGAGTTTTTTGATTACTGATTCAATTTCATTAGCAGTTATCAGTCCGTTTAGATTTTCTATTTCTTCCTGGTTTATTCTTGGAAGGTTGTGTGTTTTGAGGAATTTATCCATTTCTTTCAGGTTATCCAATTTGTTGGCATAAAACTGTTCATAGTATTTTCTTACCTTTGTAAGAAAAATACAAATCCTTTGTATTTTTGTGGGTTTGGTTCTTATTTCTCTTCTCTCATTTCTTATGTTACTTGGGTCCTCTCTCTTTTTTTCCTGATAATTCTGACTAAAGGTTTATCAATTTTGTTTATCTGTTCAGTGAACCAGCTCTTGGTTTAACTGATCTTTTCTTTAAACTCTATTTTGTTTATTTCTGCCATGATATTTATTATTTCCTTCCCTCTGTTCACTTTGGGCTTCGTTTGTGCTTTTTCTAGTTCCTTCAGGTGTAAGGTTAGATAGTTTATTTGAACTTTTTCTTGTTCTTTGAGGTAGGCCTGTATCGCTATGAATCTCCCTCTTAGAACCACTTTGGCCATTCCCCATAGATTTGGCATCATTATGTTTTCATTTTCTCTTGTATCAAGGTATCTTTTGATTTCTTCCTTGATCTTTTTGATAATCCATTCATTTCTTAGTAACATGTTATTTAATCTCCATGTATTTCTGTATTGTTCAGTTTTCTACTTGTAATTAATTTCTAGTTCATACCATTGTGTTCAGAAAAGTTGTTTGATACAATTGCAATCTTCTAAATTTACTGAGACTTGTTTTATGGCCTAACATTCCCCTATATCCTAGAAAATATTCCATGTGCATTTGAAAAGAATGTATTTTCTGCTGCTTTGGGATGAAATGTTCTAAAATTATCAATTAAGCCCATCTGATCTAATGTGTCATTTAAGGTCACTATTTCCTTTTTTATTTTCTATCTGGATGATCTACCCATTGATGTTAATGGAGTATTAAAGTCCCCTACTGTTACTGTATTATTGTCAGTCTCCCCCTCAATGTCCATTAATATATATTTAGGTGCTCCAACGTTGGATGCATGGATGACTACAAGAGTTATATACTCTTCTTGGGTTGATCCCTTTATCATTATGAAATGCCCTTTGTCTCTTGTTACAACACTTTTTTTATAGTCTATATTGTCTTACATAAGTACTGCTACCCCAGCTGTTTTGTCATTTCCTGTTGGTTTTGGGTTGTGCTTACCATGTGCTTCATATGTGTCACACTGTGTTTTATAGTATGTTTCAAGTTGGCGGCCATTTAAGTTCAAACACATTTTATAATCACTACAATTGTTACTCACCTCCTCCACATTTATGTTTTTGTCATTCTTTTATACTTATTTTGTGTGTCTGTTTGTGTATATCTCTTAATTTATTTTTGTAATTACACATGATCTTCCTACTTCTGCTTTTAACCTTTGTAGTAGCTTTAGAGTTAGTTGATTCACTGCTTTTACTAAGTGTTTCCGTTTGTCAGTGAGAATTTTTTCTTTCTTATACTTTCTTATTCATATTACTGATCTTTTCTTCTTAAAGAAGTCCCTTTAACAATTCTTGTAATAATAGTTTAGTGGTGATGAACTCCTTTAGCTTTTTCTTTTCTGAGACATAACTTCCTATATAAATTTTTTTTTTTTTAATTCAAATCCTTCTTGGGGAAAATATATGGACATGACAGTACTTTCTCATAGAGTGGCACTCATGTCAACACCAAGGCCCTTTCTTATTGAAACACTTTTCCTTTGTATACTTTAGTAATACTGTGTATTCATGCCAAAAGCATTCATAGTAAATACAGAGTGAAGAATGACATCTTTTTACTAGTCTTATACATAAATGTGAAAGCACTTCTGAAATCAACATTTAACTAAGGGTATCTCTGAGTATAGGAATAAGCTAGCATATACTGAGCCCTTGTGAGGTACCAAATAAGTTAAAAAGACATTTTAAATATGTATCTCATGTAATTTAATTTTCAGTAACCTCATAAAGGAAGCATTATCCTCTTCACTTATAGGCAAGGGAACTGAAGCTTAGAGAAGTGACTCGCCTAAGGGCGTACAGCAGGGGGGAGTCAGAACTGGTATTGCAGTTTACCTCTGACTCCAGAGCCTGTAGCTGCATCCCACAGGATCCCATTTCTTCTTTGCAGGTATGGATTGCACTAGATCCACCAAGAGTAGAACCACAGTATTGGCATGTCCCACCACAATACTGCTACAGAAATGTTAGAGTTCACCTCTTCTAAAAACGGCCAAGCTTGCAACCCCACGGGTGGCTACCAGCTTTATGTTGAGACAGGGAAGTGACATGATTTTTCCTGTAAAATGATCCCCCACTACTACTACAAAGAAGGGCCATCTTTGCCGGGTATACCCAGTGTTGGATACAGGAAGGCAAGGCTGGACGGAGCTAAATGTCTCTGCAGAGTGAAGGCAAAGAGGGATCAAGAAGCCCTCAAGGAAGCTGGTCAGTGCAGGAAATTAGAGACCACACTGGGGACGCAGCCCATACAGAGGTCAGCCTGGGGGCTGGCACCAAGGGGCCTTAGAGGGAGCTGTCCATTGCTAATTAATGCTCAGTGAAATATCTTTCACTAATTGCTGGTAACATGGATTTTCCTCAGAGGAATGAAGGAAGCAGCACATCCCGTCTCACCGCTGGCCATGTTCAGAGGCGAGGCTGTCCATGGATGTCACTGACCTTGCTCGTTTTGCTTCTCAGGCAGCCTCGGAACCTGTTCTGGATCCACAGCAAGTCCAAGCATTTGATCAGCTTTGTCGTCTCTACCGAGGAAGTTCCAGGGTAATGTTTGTGTGGTTGTTTAAATTTTTATTTCTTTATTTATAATTACCATTTTGGAAATGCAGTGTCCTCAAGTCCTCCTAATAGTGCCCTTTTATGGCCACGGGGCCCTGGCCCCAGGGAGCAATTAGAATTTGGCCAAAGATGCAAAAGACATAGAAAGATATCTGTCCCTTACTTGCCACGGGCTGTGAGGACACAGAGGGGCATCCGTGTTTCCTAAGCCTTCATCTGGGAGGCCTTTCTTTATATTAACGCCTAATCTTCCCCAAGCCTCAGACCCTGCTGGACGTCTGCACTGGTTGAATTGGCTAGGTTACAGTGGCTTAACCAGGATGGAAGTGTAAGTGCAGGCAGCCCCGGGCACCTTCCAAAAACCTCTCTCCAGATTTCTTCCACCTTGTGGCTCCACCGTCCATTACATCTGCATCCTGGCTAGCAAGATGGAAGAAAAGGAGGAAGAGCAGAAGCCCTTTGTTTAAGGGCAGCTCCTACAAGTTCACACCACTTACCCCATTGTCCAGAACTTGACACCCGACCATACCTAACTGATGCAGACTGGGACAACTGGTCTTTACTTCAACAGGCCATCGGCCAAAACTACTGGTGTCCTCTAACTGTAGAAGAGTACAGGCTTGGAGTGCCACCAGCAGTCATGCCATAACATCAGCCTTGTTACCGCACAAGCACTTCAGACATGTGGTCATTAACGTTCTCGACCTGCTCTTCCTTGCCCCAGGTAGCGCCTTCTCTCCCCCATTCACCAAGAGCAGAAAGCTGGCAGCAGCCTGGGCTTATCGCTCCCATTCCGTCCACTCACTAGGGAGACCTGTAGGCATCTTCTCTTCATCTCCTGTGTATTTCTCCCCTTTCTCTCCCAACTGTCACAGAGGCCACTGCAGGCCTTCTGTCCCTTCTCCATGTTGCGGCCTGAGTACTCTTCGGAAACCCAATGTCATGTTACCCTCCCCCACCCCCCAACCACTTGCTTAAAACACTCTCCTGGCTCTCCATCACCTGAAGGTCGAGTCCAGACCTCTATCACTTCCTCCAGTCCTCAAGTCACACTCATTCCAGCCGGGCCTGCTTTATTCCTGAACTCACCTGAGCTTGCACGGACTGCCCCGTGCCGCTTCTGTGCCTGGGCTCCCTTCTCCCACTCTCCATTCTTAGGCAAACTCCTGCTAGGATGCGTGGAAACCCGGTGTAAACATGGCATTCCCTCTCTGAGAGGCGGTCCGGGCTGAGGGTTTTGCTCCACGAGGCTTCTCTCGGGGACCCCTGAAGGCGGTCTGGCAGCATTACCGAGCCAGCATTACCTCCATCCCCTCCCAGCCTCATCCAAGCTCCGTGCCAGCAGCTGGGCTTCTGGGCCTTCCAAAGGAGCTCTGCTGCTTCAAACTGTTGAGCCATTACTCAGGACCCGTCAGTTTCCAGGTCACGGAGTTACAGCAGAAGAACACAAAAATACCTCTTTCCTAGGAAATAGAAAATATTTTCTGTGGTTGCTCTTCTCCCTCACAGTGTCTGAATGTGAGAGCACTTGGAGTTTATGGAGCATCTGTCGCCTGTTCTGTCCTTAGCGCTGTGTGTAATAGTTCTTGTGGAGAACTTCACAGGCTGATGGGCAGCTGAGAGGGTTACAGAAGACAGGAAGTGACATAAGGTGGAGCTCAAGCACAGCAAGGGACATCTCTCTGTAACCTCTCTAGTGGCTGTAAAGCCCTGGAAGGACCGCTTAAGCAGGTGTACATGCTGTCGGCCCTTGGCCGGCTAAGTAACTTGCAATCAGAGCCAGTGTTCCGAATTGTGAATTGGGCCATATGCATGTCCCTGAGCCAGGAGCTGGGGCTGGATTACTTCAGATAAATTGGCACTTTGAACTTAGGGGCATTAAGTGTCTCCCCAATTACCACATCCACTGGTAGTGAGTTATCAACAAAAGTGACAAATGGACGCACATGAACCTGTGCCATTATTGCCTGAGTGAAGAGAGAACCCCTTGCCAAAGGTTAGAGGGCAGCTAGAGGACAGTTCCTGGCAGGGGACAGGCATTATCTCCAGGGAAGGCAGAACTGTGAGCAGCTCGGCTGAGCACAAATGGCCACATGGACCTGAGATTGGATCCCACACCACCACTCACCTCTGGGTGACTCAGGGCAAGTCACTTCACTTCTCAGGCCTCCAGGTTTTTCACCCAGAGGGTTGTTTTAGAGGATCAGAAATAACGGACATGTGAAGCAGGTCCAAGATGGCAGCATAGGTGGATGCTGAGCTCATTCCCTCCCAAGAACACATTGAACATACACCTATACTTAGAGCAGTTCCTCCTGGGAGACAACCGTGAGCCAGTTGAACAGTTTCTGCACAACAAGCAAGAAAGAAGGACCCCATAGAGAAGGTCGGGGAACCAGGAGCTGAGGGAACAACCCAGGACCAGAGGAACCAGTGAGTGCCCTTGTTTATGTTTCCCCTGAGCCTGGGCAGCACGCAGGAGCTCCACCCAGGTTCTGTGGACGACCTGCAGAGCAGTCTGGCACATGCCCAGCCACCCCTCCTGAGCTAGACCAGCAGAAACAGGAGGGCGTCACAGGCATGCATATCAGGGGCCCTTCCCCTGAAGCTGATCCTGCAGGTACAGCATTGTGCCGCTTCATGCACCCACTAGGCTGCGCCCACAGGGGCTTCCCCACCTGAAGAGAATGCAGAGCTAACAAAACATTGTGGTAGCCGTGTGCAGGGCTACCCTGTCCAGAGAAAGTGTGGAGATACTGGGGTGCTACTCTGTGCTCATGTGGTGCTGCCCCTCCTCGAAAGTATAGAGCTAGCAAAATAACTGTGATACTTGCACACAGGACTGCCCTATCCAGAGGAAGTGTAGAGACAGTGGGACACTGCTGCACACACACATGTGGCCATCCCCCCCACCAAAGAAAATGTGGAGCTAGCAAAATACTGTGGTGCCCACACACAGGGCTGCCCCGTGCAGAGTGAGTTGGGTGCGCCCACAAGGCCCTGCTGTGATCACAGACAATTAAAGCAACAGGGCATGGAAAGAGCACACCTTATCGCCTTACCTCAGGCAGCCCCACCCAGATTAGAAGGGCAAGGAGGTGTGCACACACCAGGATGCCCTACCTGGAACCCACTCCAGACAGGCGACGCATCAGGTATGGCACATGTCCGCCCTGACCACCAGCAGCCTGCCCAAACCATTCAATACAGTCTACAGACCACTCTCTCAAGACTGAGAGGGATAGTTATTCAATGCAACTCATAGGAACACACACAGAAAGAAGAATGTGCTCAAATAAAGAAGCAAAAAGAAACTCCAGAGAAAAACCCTAAGACAAAGGAAGTAAGTAATTTTCCTGATAAAGAATTCAAAGAAACTGTCATGAGAATGCGCAACAAACTTGAGGGTACAGTTGAGGAATTAAGAGAGCACTTCAACAAAAAGATAGAAAACACAATAAAGAACCAATCGCAAATGAAGCATACAGTGACTGAAATGAAGAATACATAAGAAGGAATCAACAGCAGATTTGTTAATACAGAAGAATAAATTGAGGACCCAGAAGACAGAATAGTAGAAATCACCCAAAAAGAACAACAAAGTGAAAAAAAGATTTTTTAAACAGAAGATAGTGTAAGAGATCTCTGAGATAACATCAGCACCATAACATTTGCATTACAGGAATTCCAGAAGGAAAGGAGAGAGAAAGGGGCAGAAAGAATATTTGAATAATCTGAAAACTTTCCTAATCTGAGGAAGGAAACAAACATCCAAACACAGGGTTTCAAACACAGTGAACCCAAAGAGACCCACACCAAAGCATATTGGATTGAAATGTTGAAAGTTAAGGAGAGCCCTGGCTGGGAGGCTCAGTTGGTTGGAGCACTGTCCCATACATCAAAAGGTTGTGGGTTCAATTCCCGGTCAGGGCACATACTTAGGTTTCAGGTTTAATCCCTGGTCGGCTACAGGAGGGAGGCAACTGATCAGTGTGTGTGTGTCTTTCTCTCTCTCCACCCCCCACCCCTTTCTCTCTCTCTCTCTAAAATCAATAAACATATTCTTGGGTGAGGATTTTTAAAAAATGTTAAGGAGAAAGAGATAATTTGAAAGGCAATAAGAGTAAGACACAAAGTCTCATACAAGAGAAACCCCATTAGGCTATCAGCTAATTTCTCAGAAGCAACTTTACAGGCCAGGAGGGACTGGCAGGAGATATTTAAAGTGCTCAAAAAAGGGAATGTACAACCTAGAATACTATATCCAGCAGGATTATCATTTAGAGTTGAAGGTGAGATAAGAGTTTTCCAGACAAGTGAAACCCATAGGAGTTCACAACCACTAAAGTGGCCTTACAAGAAATGTTCAAGGGTCTTCTTTGTGCAGGAAAGACAAGGCATAGCCAAAACTAAGAAAATACAGGGGGAAAATATCTCATTGGTAAAGGAAAAAATACAATAATCACAGTGAATCAACCACTTTAAAAAGCTACTATGAAGGTTAAAGACAATGGTAGAAAAATTAACAATAACTGCAATAAATAATCAAAGGATACCAAAACAAAAAGATATAAAACATGATGTCGAAAACAGAGAGGAGAAATAATGCAATGCTTTTCGAACCTGACTGAACTCAAATGCCTATGAGCTTAAAATAGACTGCCATAGCTGTAGATGCGTATATATGCACCTCATGTGAGCCACGGACCAGACACAGGCAACAAATACACAAAAAATGAAGAGAAAGGAATCCAATGAAAACGCTGAAGAAAACCAACAAATCAAAAGGAAAGAATCAAAAGAAGAAAGGAACAGTAAAGAACAAAACCACCGAAAAACAATGAACAAAATGGCAGTAGGCACATACCGCTCAGTAATTACTCTAAATGTAAACAGAGCAAGAGCTCCACACAAAAGACAAAGAAGTGGCTGAACGGATAAAAACAAAAAAACCATGACCCATTTAATATGCTGCAAACAAAAGACTCACTTTAGACTGAAAGACACACAGACTGAAAGTGATGAAAAAGATATTCCATGCAAACAGAAACAAAAGCAAAGCTGGCCTACAGCAATACTTACATCAGACAAAATGGGCTTCGGTAATTTTAAAGGGATTCAATCTAAGAAAAGGTAAATATCTATGCAACCAACTTAGGAACATCCAAGTATAAAATGCAATTGTTAATGGACCTAAAGGCAGGAGTTAACAGTAATACTCTCAGTGGGGGACTTTTTTTTTTTTTGAAACTTAGATATTCTTTGTCAGTTTGATACAGCAAGCTATGCGATAGTCAGATTTTTTTGAGTATATTTTATTGATTATGTTATTACAGTTGCCCCATTTTTCTTTTCCCCTTTATCCCACTCTGCCCTGCACCCCCCATCCCTCCAGCATTCCCCCCACTTAGTTCATGTCCCACTTAACTCAATGGATAGATCACACAGATAGAAAATTAGTAAGAAATAATGGCTTTAAATGCCACATTGAACCAGTCCAACTTGATAGACAGATATAGAGCATTTTATTCAAAAACTACAGATTACACATTTTTTTTCAAGTGCACATGGAACATTTTCCAGGGTAGATCACATACTAGGCCACAAAACAGGCCTCAATAAATTCAAGATTGAAATTATATCAAGCATATTTTCTGACCACAGTGGTATGAAACTAGAAATCAACTACAGGAAACAATTTGGAAAAAAAATTCAAATACATGGAGATTACACAACATGCTTCTAAACAACCAATGGATCAAAGAGGAAATCAAAAACAACCTTGAGACAAATGAAAATGAAAACAATAACCTTACAGCAAAAGCAGTTATAAGAGGAAAGTTTATAGCATTACAGGCCTACTTCAAGAAGCAGGAAAAATTCCCAAATAAACAATCTAAATCTACACCTAAAACAGTTAGAAAAAGAGGACCACACAAAACCCAAAGTAAGTAGAAGAAAGGAAATAACAAAGATCAGAGCAGAAATAAGTGAAATAAAAAACAGAAGAACAATAGAAAAGATTAATGAAATCAAGAGCTGGTTCTTTGAAAAAAATTTTTTTTAAATTGACAAGCTTCTAACAGGGCTGATTAAGCAAAAAAGAACACAAATATTTAAAATCAGACATAAAAAATTAGAACTGATACTTCAGAAATACAAAGGATCATTAAAGAATACAATGAACAATTATATGACAACAAATTGGACAATCTAGAAGAAATGACTAAATTTCTAGGAACATACAACCTTCCAAGAGTAAACAAGGAAGAAACAGAGAATCTGAACGGCCCAGTGCTAGTAATGAAATTGAAGCAGTAATCAAAAAACTTCCAACAAACAAAAGCCCAGGACCAGGTGGCTTCACAGGTAAAATCTACCAAACATTTAAAGAATTCGTACCTATCCTTCTCAAATAAACAGAGGACATGAAAAGACATTTCTCCAAAGAAGACATACAGATGGCCAACAGACGTGGAAAGATGCTCAACCTCGCTAATCATCAGGGAATTGCAAATCAAAACCACAAAGAGACACCACCTCACACCTGTCGGAATGGCTTTCGTCAAAATGTCAACAACATAACGTGCTGGCCAGGATGTGGAGAAAAGGAAACTCTTGTGCACTGTTGGTGGAACTGCAAACTGGGGCACCCACTGTGGAAAACAGTATGGAGATTCCTCAAAAAACTAAAAATAGAGCTATCATATAACCCAAAAATTTCACTTCTGGATACTTATCCAAAGAAAATGAAAATACTAATTCAAAAGATATGCACGCCTATGTTTGTGGCAGCATTATTTACAATAGCCAAGATCTGGAAGCAACTTAGGTGTCTATAGATAGATGAACAAATAATGAAGAAGTGAAATATACAATGGAATATGAGGCAATAAAATAAATGAAATCTTACCATTTGCGACAACATGGATGGATCTAGAGAGTATTATGCTGAGTGATATAAGTTAAGACAGAAAGACACATACCATATGATTTCACTTATATGTGGAACCGAAAAAAACATAGCAAACAAAATGAAACCAAAAACAGACTCACAGAAACAGAAACCAAAGCGGTGACTGCCAGAGGGGAGCAGTTGGGGGCATGGGTGACAGAGGTGAAGGGGAATATACTCAGTAATACTGTAGTAAGTTTGCACGGTGGCAGATGATCACCACAATTAGTGGAGTGGTCCCACTGTAAGATACAAAAATGCCAAAGCACTACATTGTATGCCTGAGGCTAATATAATTAATATTGTATACCAACTGTACTTAAAGTTTTTTTTTATTTTTTTAAATAGTACACATATAACGGACCTAGGATAGTGCCGGACACCCAAAAGGTGCTCACCACAGTCACTTGGGGCTGTCGGCAGTCCCCACAGACTTCCGGCCTGCATCGCCCTGTGCGGTGGCTCACGCCTCACAGCTGCCCTCTCCAGGGAAGGACCTGGGGTGTGGAATTTATCTGCTCTCTGACCATCGGGGGCACCGCGAGGGCCAGGCCGGCCGGCTACCTACTTTTGCAGAGGTCTCTTCAGGGTGAAAGGGTTGACTCCTCTGAGTGCAGAGCCTGCTTTCCCAATGGGCTGGCATTTCCTTTCCTCCTGCCACTCGCTGTCCTTGGCAGGCAGGTCTTTCAGAGCTGAGCCACCAACAGTGAGGTTTTCACTGGTGTCTTGGTGGAAATAGCGAAGCTGGGAGCAGGAAAGGTTCTTAGAAGAGAAGGTAGAGTTTCCCCTGAAGTAGCAGCTGGGCATCCGTTTGAAGCTGTCTAGGTTAGAAAAGAAAGAGGCCAGAGCCAGTGACCATAACGCACGGCCCTTCACCCAGAGAACCAACTGAGAGGGAGCGGGGACCCTCAGCTCGGGCCGAGGCCACAGGCTCGGGCACTGCGGTGGGAGGCCCACTCAGAGCGCTGAAGGTGCAGGGTCGGCTTTCCATCATCACTGTATCAGTCTGGCGTGCCTGCAGGACGTACCCAGTCCACTCTTGTTGAAGGAGGGAATTTGGGTCCTAAATAAGATGCAGTGAACTTGTCCAGTCACATTACTTGTCTGTGCGATGAAGACCTGGGATCCAAATCCAGTTTGTATGCCCTTCCCACAGCACAGCACTGTCCCTCGTGTATTCAGGGCAGGGGACTCCGGCTCCCCCACTGCTGCACATCCAGACTCCCCACAGATCCTCTGCCCCCAGAGCCCTGGTTGATGTGTGTCCCTTCCTCTGCAGCTGGCTCTCCTCACAGAACTGTCCCAGAACCGTGGCAGCGAGAGCTACCGGCCGTTCAGTGGCTCCCAGAGTGGCCCTGCTTTCAACAGCATCTTCCAGAATGAGAACTTCCAGCTGCAGCTCATCCCCCCACCTGTGACTGAGGACTGACGCCCCTCTGGGGCCTGGCCCTGAAGACCAGAGATGATCCCAAGGCAAGCGGGGAGGCGCCCCTCTCGACTGGCTTGGCCCCCACCGCGTCCCACACTTCTGAGCAGAGGTCGGAGGTGGACTGCCGTGCCTGGGCGTTGCGCATGCCCAGCACTCGCCAGCGAGGCCCCCTCCCTGTCTGTCCCGTGCTGCTGCTGCTGCAGCATCAGTTCACCAGACTAGTTGATTCTGTTTTGCTTGTTAAGCAAAGGAATGTCACACACCTCCATCCAGCTTTCTGAGAAAATGTGCTTTGCCTGTTGGGACAGTTTCCTGTTTCCCTCGACACCTAGACAATAGGTGGAGCTCACACGGATGGCATTCTGGAGTCTGTCATATTGTCTCCTTTACCTGGTGGGTGACATGGAGGGACTTCAGCTTCTGCTGCGGTTGGGAACAGGGAAGAGGGTTGGCCAGGCTGCAGTGCAGCTGAAACCTGCACTGCAGGGAGCCAAGGACCTGCGGGGGGTGTGGGGGGGGGCATCTCCCTATGACGTGTTTATGTGAAAACCCATTTGAGTGCAAGATTTTCCCTTTCTAACAATAAATGCCTCTGTTTAAGTCCTGCAGCCCTGCTGGCTGGCTGGCTGCCTCTCAATCTGTCAAGCCATACAGACATTTAGAACACCTGTTCCACAGTTCCATTTTGTTAGCTTGAAGTCGAGGACCTTGGCTGTGACAGCAGTACCTTTATTCAAATAAGCAGCAGCTCTGTCACGACTCCACTCGGAGCAGAGCAGCCCAACCACCGGGGTGTCGCTATGATGGGGGTGAGGCTGCCAGAGCAGCGTTTTTACGTTCCTTGGCCCTGGGTCTTTGTACGTCACTGCACCCACCACAGGAGGTCACCACACACAGAGACCAGGCTTCCAACTCCCAGGCTGAGATGCTCCCTTTTCATCAGTCCACTCAAGGATGATCAGACACATATAAACGCCCCTGCAATACCAGCTGAGCTTTGATTCTACAGGCATCTTCATGTTATTGCACTTCCCTTCACAGGTTTTGTATTCTTTACAAATTGAAGGCAGCACCCTCCATCAGCAAAAGGTGACGACTTGCTTAATTGCAATGCTCTATTTTCATGCTCAGGAACCAAAACCGCAATACGCCCCAGGTGTGCAACTCCCCCTGAAACCTGCTGCCCGGGCTGCTGCCTCCGGAGCTGGGCGGAGGCCAGATGGGAGGACCACTGGATGCTGGCTGCAACTGTATGACATGGTCTCAACCCCATTTTACAGATGAGAAGGCTGAGGCTCAGACATGATATGTGAGTTAACCAAGAAGATACACTCAAGCAGCAGCAGAGCAGGGATTTGAACTCAGAACTGAGATTCCAGAGCCAAGATGCTACCTCTCCAAATTACAGATCAGAAGATTTCTTGATGAGCTTAAAATTAAGGCCAAGGAGTTTGATATTCTCAAAGCAATCCTGGCAATTGTCCTTCGCTCTACAGTCTAAATGAGCCAAGACAGCTTACTATGTTTCAAAACCCCTGCTCAAATCAGGGCCAGTCAACACCAGCAAATTACTCTCCTCCAGCCTGTCTGTTTTATCAGATCCCAGGAATTCTTTAACTTGTCATTCGAGTCACAGCACCACTGAATACATTACAGCAGCTCTACATGCAGGTCATGCCTTCCTAAGAGGAAACTTGGGAGTGGATTTGAAGAGACTTCTTGTCTTACCTAAGGGTAGATGAGAAGCCAACTCTTTAAGCGCTGGGCTCTGGAGATGAGCTGGCCCGAGCTGAACCTCAATCCCTGCCACTGTCCCTGTCGCCTCTCGTGGCACTAAGCACATGTTCTAGTCCACAGTAATGTCAGGTCCCGCTTCAAAGCAGTTCCTTAGGGGCAAAGACTGATGTGGAAATGCCTCTAGACTCAGCAAGAGCAGCAGTTCTACTGACATGGCCACGGAGCGTACTGGGGGAGCAGGGGTGCTGGTGCGGAGCAGGCAGCTCCAAGGGCCCCACTCCAGCCCCACTGCTGAGCTCCAGGCACTAGTCTAGTCACACGCTCACCCCTGGGCTGGGACAGGTGGCGAGAGGAAGGATCTGGAGGTGGGGAGTTTCCAGGGACCCTTCAGCTACCATTTGGGGAGGGCAGGTACCTGGTCTGAACGTCTCCTCCCGTGGAACCCCCCTGGGTGGGAGGGACAATCCTCTGAAAGGAAATCGGGGCCCTGACGAGAGGGGAGTGGATTCTGGGTGGCCAAACACAGCAGCGTCCATCACAGCTTTGTTACCCAGTAAACAATAAATGTCTGAATGGAAAACATGGTTACTCTCAGCACCCAGCTTCAGCCGAATGCCCCCCATACCCACACTTAACACACACTCTGCCCTTGCCGCTCCCTCCTGCCACCAGGGGCACAGTTGCACCCAGTTGTGCACCAGAGGCAGAACAGACTGTTGGAAGGAGCCACGGGCTCTAGGCACACCCTCACCACTGGCCCATGTGTGACCTGAGGAAGGCTGTTTGCACACCTGAAAAACAGAAGTGATCTGCTCCATCTATAGCAAAGTCCAAGCGACATGTGGGAAGATGCTTTACAAAGTAACATAACCAGAGCCTACCATGGTGAGGGGAAGGAAGTGGTTTGTGGAAGAGGAAAGCCAACAGAAGCCTCATCAATGATGAATGCTTTAGTGAATAAATAATTCAGAGCTTTGGGGATCCTTTCAGAAGCCGTCTGTTCCTACACAGCTCTGCCTGGTGAAGATGTTTTTCCAAAGGTGCCCTCCACAATCAATGCCCAGGATGTGCCCAGAGGTGCGGGAAGGCCTCCTGGTGTGCTGTCCTCTGGCAGCCCAGGGCCAACTCCAGGGCCCCAGGGAGTCTGAGCACTGCTGAGCCCCCAGAGGGCGGCTTACGTCATTAGAGTTCATCCCAGCGGTCCCTCCTCTCTGGGGCATCCCTGACCATCTTTTGTCCCCCAGCGCCTCCACACCCTGACGCTCTGTGAAGCCTCCCCCAGCTACCGAAGGAAAATGGCAGTTCGACTCACCTTCTTTCCACAGGCAGGTGTTTTCCCGTCTCCTACGCTCCTGAGGTCAGGATTACGTTCTGTCCTCTCCACAGCACAGTGCTTAAAACTATGAAATAGGTATCACCACATTTTCTTTAAAATCACTATCTTTTTTAAGTAAACTTTTTATGAACAGAAATAAATGTTCACTAACCATATGTATATGGCTGAATTCACAAAGTGAACACGTGTGTATAAGCAAACAGAAATGACCAGCACGCCAGAAGTCCCCTTAAATTTCCCATTCATCACACCAGCCCCTGCCCCCGCCACCAAGTTAAACACTATTGTGAGCTCTACCAGTGTAGACAGCTTTGCCAGGACTGGCTCAGTCTGGGGTGGGCCTATGCGTGCAAGGGGGCCTGGGGGCCTCAGGGGTGGGGGGGGAGAGAGAGGTGAGGGAGGGGGGGCCTGAGGAGCAGCAGGGCAGGGTTCGCGCTGAGGAAGTAACACCGGCTGGCCCTGGAATCAGTGGCACGTTGGAGCTCTGGCTCCGCTACTTACCTGCCATGTGTAACTGACTTACCAGCTTTTATATTTGGCTTAGCTCTTGGCTGCTTCAGCCACGACCTCACAAAACTATCCTGCTCTGTCTACCATAGTGTCTTGGCGTATGGCAGGCAAGTTTGGAAAATGCTTGGTGAGTCCCCATTCAGACGTGTGCTTCATTGATCCATGGTGCTCTGATTTCTGCCGCCTTCTTTCAGTGACACTCCAGACCTCTTTCTTGGGATCAGTCATTTGGGGTTTTGCACTAGGTAACAGGCTAGGTGTCACAGAGGGCTAAAATGTCCCACCAGGGCCCTAGCCTTCTGGTCTCCCATCTCCAACTTCACAGCAGAGCTTCGGGCTAGGGACTGACAAAGACGGTAAGAGACAAATCCTCTCTTCTCTCCAGCCCAGTGGCCCAAGAACTTTCCGGCTGCGGTTGGAAGTCAGGAAACGGGGTCACTCCTCAGTGGAGGTGAGTTAGTTCCAGGACCCCCAGTCTCCGGTCCTGCCTTTACTCTGGTCCAGCAGGGGCATGCCTGGCTGAGCTGCTGCCCACACTGGCGGGCTCTCCAGGACCACCCCACACACCCAGCCAAGCAGGCTCCACCTGCACTGACTGCGCTAGGGCTCATCACCTCCAGCATGGCTCACTGGGTTTGTTTCCGATTATAAAAGTAGTATCAATTAATATTAGAAAACTAGGAAAATTCAAAAAAGCAAACAAACGCACCATTAATATCTAGGCATATTTACTTTGCCTTGCTTGTCACATTAATTTCTGCCAATTTCCCATATCTGCCTGGTTCCTGAAGAATTGCATTTGGCCCCCAGGTGCCTCTGCGTGAACCCTACTGTGGCGAACCAGCGTGCCCCGCTGGTTCCCTGCAGCTCCCTGTCAGCACAGAGCTGGGTGACACACCAAGGGTTAAAGACATTAACAGTTCCCAGTGATTGAACTGTGATGAGGATGAGGCTAAATTGAAGTTTATTGCAGAATAAGACTGTGTGTAGTCAGCAATTGTAAGAGGCTACAATGAAATGCCTCCTAGACCTTGGCAATACAATTACATAGGGTTCAATTAGTAGACTGCACACACGGCACATGAGATCAGCTCTCTGCAAAAGTCACTTTAAAAGACGAGCTGTCTTTTGTGAAGGCAGAAAGCGCTAGCCTTGAATGCTAGTCAAGATGTGATTAAACATGGAAGAAGCAATGGCCTAATCAAAGCACTGATATCTGCAAAAAGATGGTGTGTCTGTGTGTGTGTTGGGGAAGATCTGTGTGGAGCACAGAAAAGGGGGCAAGAGGAAGGATGCCTGTGGGTGTCTCTCCAGCACTGCCTGGAGAGCGGCACCCTGGGGCAGGAGTGGACCTCCAGCCCGTGGCAAGGGGCTCAGCTCCCTGGGTTAGGGGCAGGAATGGAGCGCCTGCTGCTCTCCTCCCAGGCTCACCAAGCAGCCACCTGACAGCCTCCGAGCACAGTGAGGGCAGGAAGGTGCTACCGGACCACACAAGCCAGAGACTCGGTTCAAATCCTGACTTCCATTATTTACAAGCCGTGCCACTTGGGGCAACGGTATTTACTTCCTGACTGCTTTTCCTGGTTTGTGAAATGGGGTTGCTGTGGGGATTACTCATAGAAAGAGGTAGGTGTTGAGCTATAATTATTAATAATACTAACAATGATATTATTACTATGACTAATAAAAGAATTTATTTAGCAATCTCAGTGAGGTTATTCAGTAAGAGTCAACCCCACAAGTTGTTCTTTTCTGGGTGTGCTGAACGTAAAAACTGAGCTTCTGGGTTTGCCAGCCTGCGGTTTGGACCCTGGCCTGGGCGATCAAGGGGCTGTCCGCCTGAGGACCTGCGGTTGCACTGTCTTGCATGATACGTATGAACTAAACACAAAGCTTGCAGCTTTGTGTGAAAGAAATACTGTTTGTGGGAGAATATGTTATTTGTATGAACCTAATGTAGCCAACAAAAATGTTCTTATTACAAAGGGTTCTGGGAGTTATCACAAGCGGTGTATTATGATGTAACAACACTTACCTGCACTTTGTGAAGTTTCTGTAAAGTTAAAATGGGATAATGATGTGCACTACTTATTTCCCAGCACAATGTAAGTACACATTATAAATGTTGCACATTTTACAAATGGGAGTTTTGTTTTGTTCAGCTCACTGTGTTGTTATTTAAATCAGAACTCTTGGCGGGGGGGGGGGGGGGGGGGGGGGGGGGGGGGGGCAGGGACTGCAAGGAAAGAATATTCCAGACTCCAAAATAACAAATTTGTGCTGGTACAAAAGGAAAAAATCACATTTATTTTACAAGGCAGTTATTTTCCTAAAGTTTTATACAGAAAGGAAAGTTGAGCTGTCTGTAGGAAAACAATATAATTTTAGGAAATTACAGAATGGTCAACATTGTGCTTAAAACTTTAAAATAGACAAGATTTTAAAAATAGCACAGTAAGTGAATATTGTAAGACATGAACAGCCTAAAAAAGTGTGTATGCACAAAATGATATGGAAGCTCAACACTAAAACCTCTGGTGACAATTTGCTCTCCAACTTGTTCAGAATATTAAGAGAGAACTGTGCCAATCTTAATAGAAGGAACTCAAAGTGCTAATAGAAACACGGCCCTTTCCTAACAGAGTCAAGTCTCAATTATCCATATATTGAAAGGGACTTGTGTCATATAAAATTTTTTAAAAGTAAATAATTCTAAAATTAATTTTGAGACGTGCCCTTGTACTTATGTTTGGATGTGAGAAATACAGACATCCCTGGAACCCGCGATAAAGTGAGTAGAACACCCCCTTCCTTCTCCCCTCCTCCTCAAGGGCAAGATGTCAACCACATATTACTTTCTAAAAAGCCTAAAATACAACTGGCCTCCTTAATTTTAGTTCACAGCTCCTCTGGAGAGGGGAGTAGAAAAGAAGACTGTTAAAATTTTGTTTTCCTCATGTAAAAAAGCCAAAATGTTTCAATAAATTTTTGCAAACAAGATGGAATAATCAAGAGCCAACTGTATTATTTTATCTTATGCCTTTTTTCCTTGCCTAGTAGTACTTATACTGCCAAACATACCTGGGTATTTTGACAGCTTTCCAAATTATCTGGTTACATCCTATTACCCAAATACAGAAATTTGCATAAAAGGAGTTATGATCCCTTCCAAACAAAGCATAATGTTTCAAACAGGCCAGGAAGTGGAGGTTAAGAAATAAAACCCCACCCCCAAGACAGAATTAAATTCTAGATCAAATCCAAAACGTACGTCAGGACAACTTCCAGTTTGGTTCTAGTTTTAGTGGTCTTTTATTTTGTGTAGTAGTATTACCATAAACTACAAGTTCTCCCTTTCCAGGAAAGCAACCTTTTTTCTTTAGGATTTCCCTCAAATTCTCTTTTCAAATTTTGAAAATTACAAGGTTAAAAATATATATCTAGATTTGATGGTAAAGCCTTAGTAGTTAATCTACCAACTAACTACAACCACAAAGCATTTTAATTGCTTTGTCATTTCTCAGAAAAGTTATGAGCATATTTGAAACCTGAAAATTCTAAAGTAAACCTCGGGTAGATAAGAATGCTCAGTTCCACATGGCACTTATTTTGTATCTTCTACCAAACAGCTTTATACCAACCTTCAAAAAGTAGGAATGGGGCTAGGTTTCTACAGAATCCCAAGAAAGCAGTTTCTCCATGTACACAGCCCAAGCCCCTGCTCCAAGTGAGCACACCACCAGGTCCAAATTCTAAAACTTTCATATCACTCAATGTACAAGTATTAACCAAACGGCTAATCAACATGCCTGTGTCTGATGTCTATAATACACGTCTAAACGTTTTCTAAAGTGCCTATAAATATGCTTATACAAATGAGCAATATAATATCAGGATTACAGAAAAGTTCTTTTATATAATATAGAACAGGCCTAGAATTTCAGGTGAAACTACACATTTTTATATCCTTATCAGTTGTTTTTAGAATGCAAGCATAAAAAAAAATTCTGGTTCACTTATATATGATTATCTAGAGAATTATTAATATTAACAGTGCCAGGACAAGAGAAATTCTTGCTTGTGCTTGTTTAGAAAAGGTTATTTTGAGATCCAGGAGCATCTAATATTTAGAATCCAAGGGAACATCTCCAATTCTATAAAATAGTAGTAAATAAAGCTTAGTGAATTTTTAATTATAAAGAGATTGTGCAAATATTTAAAGTGATATCAACCATTATTAAATCCAAAAATTCCATTAAAATTGTGGCTACTCTGAGTGGCAGTTCAGGAATTTTAAAAGTTATAGATGTTATTGATAAAGGGCCCGACGCCGACACAGCCAGCTTCAGAACTGTGGCCCTGTGACCATGTATTTCCATGGCTTTAAAGACTTTGTGGTTGACTCCAACTAGTTTAACGGACAGGAATGTGGGCCCAGAGCAGAGAACTGGTAGGAACGGTACAGAGAAAGAAGACCCTTTGTACGCACACTGGGGTATCCAATGAGCTTACCCATGGGGGGCGGGTCAGGGGTGCAGACAGGGACCTGATGTTGCTGTTACCCCCTCAAATACACAGCAGATGACTGCACAGCTTCTGAGCTCACCTTCAGCCAGCCAAACAGTCATGGAGGCACTGAGGACCTCAGGCAGGGCCCAGCAGATGTCTGTTCCTAAGCCACCTGGCGGGGCCAGTGGGGAAGCCCCTGGCGCACCTCCATCTCCACTGCCCTCTCCTGTGCCCTCCTGTTCCTGTACCTCTTCTCACCACCTTATTGGTCTGACTTGTGGAGTCTGTACATTTCAGTAAGGGGGACCTTATGCTGCATTCTCATCTAGCATAGAAAGTTTTAACTAACACTGTTCTCAAAGGGATATGTGTACTCTGCGTTCTAAACCCTATGGATTCAGGGCACGTAAACCTACCAAAGTGTTCTAGCCAGTCACTTGAACAACACATACAACGAGGAAATCAGGTTCCACCTGGAGTGATTTGTGACAGAAGCCAAGTGGAGGCTTCAGAGAAGAACACAACAGGCCTCTTCTTATTTTTTACAATAAAAACTAACGTAGCACAGAAGAGAGGTGCCACAAAGCTGACAGCATGAGATAATGCCACCAGAGCACTCTCATGCATAGTTAGGATATAAGAACTAGTTTTCTATCTCCAACTTTGATAGTTCGAGTTTCATTAGGCCCTATGTTAAATTTCCTGGATTCTTAGCTATGTCTCACAGAGAGAAGATTTGGAGAAATGGCAGATAACCTACTCACACAAGAACACCTGGTGTAAATGGAGATTAGGAATGGAATTCTGAAGAGAGCTAAATAAGAAAGAATTACTTACTATTTTGCACGTGTGAGAAGAGAGGACATGTACAACAGACCGTGAATATTACTGTAGTAAAGTGAATGAGTATTACACAAAATATTTTCTCCTGACTTAGCAGTGAACTATTTCAACTGCTTTTGCATTTGCATAAAAACCCATGCATCATATTGATTCTAATCCATTTCTCACCTAAGCCATTCTAAAGCTTCATACAACCAAATGAAGCAAATTCATCAAACCTATTAGATTCATTCCTAATCCCTAAAGGACTGCTGTCTTTAGCATTTCCATGCTAACTAAAACTATTACTGATATTTTCTTAAGATATCAGATGGGGCTGCCTACTAAATATAATACCTATATAACTTCCTAAAAGTTTTTTTCAGATTTCAAGAACAATTAAGAAAAGCAGGGAAATGTTAGGAAACCCAACCAAGAGACCAGTTCGAATGCTGTGACGCATTCCCCGGTCACAAGCCAAGCACATCTCTCCCACCCCTGGCTTCCCAGAGCATTCTGGGTAATGTTCCCTGCATGTATTATCTCCTCTATTGGACTATGGTTCCCTTCATGCAGGGAGTTAGGTCTTCTTCATTCTGTTTCCCCAAAGCACACACTGCAGAGCATCAGCGCTCAGCTAAAGCTGGATTGAGCATGAAATTGGACATGTCATCTCTTTTAAATGAAGGTCTAGCTCAGCCCAGGTCGTGGCAGGTTGTGCAGACACTGGCCACAACTGGCCGCCAAACTGGACCCCCTTACCCTTCCAGAAGCCAGGTAACTGGCCCCAACCCAAGCAGATAGTGGGGAGAAGGGAAAAGGGGCAGAACGGCAGCTTCCAGGGCAGAGAGAGCCCCTCCCAGGAGTGATTCCCCATGGGGCCAGCAGGGCGGGAGGGGCGCCTGTCGGCGAGCTGAGAGAAACGCCAAGAGCTTGTCTGTGAAGAGCTGGGTGTTTAGGAAGTACTGTCTCTTTCACTCGTGTAGCTCCTCAACTTGGTCCATCATATTCTGTGATCATCACTTCATCGCTTACACAGTTCCCAGTGAAATTAAGGCTGGGTCACCATTCATGACACCAGATGCTACATAGAAAATAAGTCAAGATATAAAAGAAAACAAATACCATAGTTATAACACTTATTTAAGAGGGAAGCTAATCAGTAGACCACTGAATTGCTATGGTTGTTAGGGGTAGAAAATACCAACTGCACTGAAAAATGATCCAGCTGACAAAAGTACAAAAGCTCAGCTTGGACCAGAGGACGCGGCTTCCTCCTGACTCTCACACGGTGGTTTCTATCGTTTCAATCACCTCCAGGTCAGACTGCGACGGGGAGAGAAGGGTGCACTCGTCTGGTTCCCAGCTGCTCTCTGGACTGTAATCTTCCTCGGAACTTAGTTCTGCTCCTTCTTCTGTGTCCTCATCACACGATTCCACATAGTGAGCCCCAATGGCATTGATCCCAGAGTCCTCAGAACTTGAGGGAGAAGAGCAGTGATCTATTTTTGGTGTATTGCTCTCTTTTGAAATTAAGGCATCGTGTGCAGAGACCTCCTGAGGGCTCGTTTTGTGGGACTGTGGTGCCGGCTGCTTCTGCACATAACACATCTTCCCATTAATACATTTAACCTGATAGTTGTCAATAAAGAGGTCTGAGATCATACAGTACCTTGGTGAATCAGGTGGCAGGGGAGGTTGGAAGACAGATGCAAATTTCAGAAAGTGTTCAGTCAGAGAGACTGAGATCTGAATGGTGTTTGTGGGTTCCCGAGGCTTTGCAGGAATCTCAGTGCTTGGAAGCTGTTCCACAGGGGTCATAGGCTGATACATGTATTTGCCTGTGAGGAACACAAAGAAGGCAGTTGAAATCTAAGATTATTACACAAATAACAGTAACATAGCCACAATGGTTCTTTCCAAGGACTCAGAATGTTCTTAAAAATATTTCAAAAACATCTCAAAAGAAACCAGTAACAGAATCATTCCACATTGTTTAGCCAATTAAAAATAGAGCATGGTATATAACATCATGGTATTTCCATGTAAAAAACTCAACACACTTTACAAATCTTAATTTACATCTGAGTCTTCCTAGTGCCTCTCAAGTAGGTGGGTGGATACTATAATCTTTATTTTATAGACAATTTTAAATGATTTATCCCTCATACTAAAGAATGACCATGATATAATGTAGTAAAAACGCAAGTTGTAAAACAGTATCACATATGACGAAATTGTAATTTCATTTTTATCTTTAATAATTATAATATGTTAATACATACACTTACCAACTGGAAGACTATATACCGATTTTTTTTTCAGAATTACAAAAGACTTTGACTCTCGGTTGTATGTTTTAATCAGAACACATGTACACACATTTAAAGGCAATGGGCTGTAGGATTGTGCTGGCCACTCCCAATGGCTGGGGAAAAGGGTAGGGTGTGAATGCCCCTCTTGCAAGACAAAGCTCGTCAGTGTCCTGAGGAGGAGATGTTCTCCATGATACCAACTCCACTAACACTAAGCAACCTAAGGCAGAAGCAAAGGAAACAGGCAGGTGCAGGGGCTAGGTAACCTGCTGGAAGTTTTTAGGAAAGAAGATTATCTCCAAACCCTCCCCTCTGCTCTGAACCCTCAGTGATTCTCACAGTTCACATGAAAGTTAAACCTAAATGAATCTGTTCCTGAGGAATCTTTCTTCTTTCCTTTGATTTCATTCAACATTTAGTAAAGCCTCCCATGTATACAGTGCTACGGGAACAGAGATAGGGATGAAAATTACTCAGGTTATAAGTCTAAAATGATTTCAAAATAAAAATCTGGAAGAAAATAAAACAGAAAAAACCCACGGACAGTAGCCACAATTACGGACATCACCTTGAGATCTTCCTAATGCAATTGATTTACCGATCAGTCCACACTGTGTCATCTGTGCAGATTTATAACGGGGTTTTTAAACCTCAGGACCAGGGGCATTTTGGACCAGATAGTTTTTTGTTGTATGGGAGCTGTCCATGGACTGTGGCATATCTACCCGCATCCTTGGCCTCTACCCGCTAGATACCCGTTGTACCTCCTCCTCGGGCTTGATGATCAAAATGTCACATACTCCCTGGGGGGTAAAGTTCCTCTAGTGAAGAATCACTAATTTATGACATCCTCATGAGGCAAGTAAATAACTCACTGTGTACGGTACCTGCTCCTCCTGTTTTATTTCTTGGTCAGATGGAATATTCTAGGATAGGAATTGCATTTAGAATCCAAACCACCTTAGACTGTTTAAATAAGTTAAGCAGAATAGCAATTTCAGATCAGAAATGTGAACAGCAAACTATGCCACCAACAGTACAACATCAGTAATAGATCAATCAAGCCTGCCTGTATCTTTTACTTCTGTTTCTTCACTACTGTTTAAAAGAAAAAAAAGGCTTAGTGCCACACTTTTTTTGCAACCAAATTACCTTAAAATATATTCAACTTCATTCTGGATTCACACATGGAAAAGGTACACTGAAAATGTTAAGGCTTTGGGTTCCCAGGTCGCTTCCCAGCCTGGATATACATCATGCAAACCCTATGAGCTGATAAAAACACATGTAAGAAGAACCTGTCACACCTGCCTGGGAAACCATTTTTAAAATATACCAGGTATCTTCATGTCTCTGTTACGTATAAAACAGGGTACTAGTTACTCCTTGTCAGGCAAAGATCTAACAGTCTGACACGGTAGGCCCTCTGCCTCCAAGCATTATGAATGGGCCTATCAGCTGAAAGGATAAAAGGCAGACCCTGCAACCCACCAGCCCAGGATCTGAGAAAGCATGTCCAAGTAGGGGACAGAGAAGGGACTTGGAGAACTTGGGGGACTGCTGTCTTCTGTCCAGAGAGTAGTAAACAAAACACCTGGAATGAAAGTTTGGTCTTTTCTGTTCATGACTAGCATCAGGTGGTTTTTGAATTTGGGAGGTTGTGGACAGCGGGCACTCAAGAAACGCTTGTTGCAGAATGCTAATCACGTTCACTCTGGCCCAAGTGACCTCTGATTTAGTTACCTACTTGTCACAGCTACAGGAGGTTCCTGGCAATTGATCCACAGGCCCAGAGGGGTTGGGATTTTATTTAGTCCAAAGACAGAAGCAATCGAGAAGCCTGACTTTGGGATGTCTCAAACCACCCTCACCTAATCTCACTTAACCCCCTTGCCCCACCTCCTTGTGCTTCTCCATAATTAATTTGTTTGCTTTTTATTTCCTTGATTCTTCTACCTCTTTCTCTGATCTGCTTTCCTCCAAAGCTCTAATTTTTCTTCCCTGAAGTGTGGTATAAGAAAGAGAAGTGCAGCTGGGAGAGGAAAATGAATACTGCATTCCAGACTCCATTTCCTTCTACAAGTTACGCCTATTAAAGGTGCTTACTCAGAGCTGGGAAGACAGACTGTTATCCGGTGATACGGGGTACAAATGCAAAGAAGAAGCAAGAGAAGGAAAAAAAATAGTAAAGATAGCCAGATGAGAAACAAAGTTTAGTAAACATATTTCAAATATTATCATAAATGCTTATATTATTTAATTTGCTTATAAATACCTAAGTAATAAAATAAAACAAAGTCATATCAAGGATTTAGTTTTATAAAGGGTTCAGAGGGGTTAGTACATTGCTCCAATCCCCAATCATTTCTACCCTCTGTACACTATGCTCTGCTCACAACGACAGCCCTGAAGCACCACCAGATCCTGAATTAGCAGAGATTCAATTATGTCCACTCTACTGTATTTACTGAGGGAATAAAATCAACTAACACACTTCTGCAGTAGCAAGAATTGAAACAAAAGGGATTCTGGACACTTAGCCAGGAAATTCAGTAATTGCTATACTCTAGTCTCTAAACAATCTTCTTAACTGAGGACTTACTATATTATTTAAAGAAATAAATGCATGAGAACTTTTAAAACTTAAATCTCTAAATGGAAAAGATACTCAGAGAGTCAGGGCTTAGAGAAGAGCAAAGCAGAGGGAGAGTAAAAGGAGGATCTAGACACAGTATGACCCATCAATTCCACTTCTGGGTGTGAGCCAGAAAGGACTGAAAGCAGGGTCCCAAGGAGATAGTTGTACACCATGTCCACAGCAACGTTATTCACAAAAGCCAAAAGATGGAAGCAACCCAAGTGTCCATGATGAATGGATAAACAAGATGTGGTATACACACACTATTAAATATTATTCAGCTTTAAATCACAAGGAGATCCATACTACAATACTGATGAACCTTGAGGACACAATGCTAAGTGAAAAAAGCCAGTCACAAAACGGAAAATATGATTCCACTTACATGAGGCACCTACAGTAGACAGAGTCATAGAGATACAAAGCAGAGTGGTGCTTGCCAGGGGCTGGGGCAAAAACGGAATGGGGAGCTGTTGATTAACGGGCATAGAGCTTCAGCTTTTCAGGATGGAAAGAGGTCTGGAAATGGATGGTGGTGATGGTTGCACAAAAGTATGAATGTAGTTGATACCACTGAACTGCACCCTGAAAAATGGTTATGATAGTAAATTTTATGTTGTGAGTATTTTACAATTTTTTAAATTAAAAAAATTATTTAGTGTGTTGGCCAGGTGGCTCAGTTGGTTGGAGTGTCATCCTGTACACCAAAAGGTTATGGGTTCGATCCCCAGTCAGCGCACATGTAGGAGGCAACCAATGGATGTTTCTCTCTCACATTGATGTTTTTATCTCTCCCTCTGCCTTCTCCTCTCTCTAAAATCAATAAATATATCCTTGGGTGAGCATGAAAAAATTAACTATTGTAATTCATTGTATTAACAGACTGAAGAAAAACTCTGTATGATCCAAAATACAGTGTTAGGCAAAAGGAGATTCACAGTTGTGAGTATGTGAAACAGACTTTATTCTTGTATTACCATTTATTAAACATTGTATTATTGCCCATACAAACAACTGTAAACCTTCTTTTGCCTCACCCTGTATAAAGAATGCTATTAAAAACCAGAAGGTCACAGGTTCAATTCCCAGTCAGGACACATGCCTAGGTTTGAGCCAGGTCCCCAGTTGGGGGCATGAGAGAGACAACCTACAGATGTTTCTTTCGTACATTCATGTTTCTCTGCCTCTCTTTATCCCTCTGTTCCTCTCTCTCTAAAAATAAAAATATAAATAATTGTTTTAAAAGGAAGCTGAGAGATTCAGAGAACGGTTTGGTTGTTGCCAGAGGCAGAGAGTGGAGGATGGACAGAATGGGTGAAGGGAATCAAAAGGTACAAACTTTCAGTTATAAAATAAATAAGTCATGAGTCCTGGCTGGTGTGGCTCAGTGTATTGTGTGCCAGCCTGCAAACCAAAGGGTCACCAGTTCGATTCCCAATCAGGGCACGTGCCTGGGTTGCAGGCCAGGTCCCCAGTCAGGGGTGTAAGAGAGGCAACCACACATTGATATTTCTCTCCCTCTCTTTCTCCCTCCCTTCCCCTCTCTCTAAAAATAAGTAAATAAAATTAAAAAAAATAAAAAATAAGTCATGAAATGTAAAGTACAGCATAGTGACTATAGTTAATAATACTGTATTGGATATTTGAAAATTGCTAAGAGAGTAAATCTTAAAAGTTCTCATCACAAGCAAAAATCTGTAATTATGTATGGAGACAAATGTTAACTAGACTTATAGTCATAAGTTTGCAATACATACAAATATCAAATCATTATGTTGTATACCTGAAACTAATAAAATGTGCATCAATTATACCTCAACAACAACAACAAAAAACTGCATGTGAATTTGTTTTTTCAAAATAAAAAATATAATTTAAAACAATAAGGAAAAAACTCACAGAAGTGATTTGCACCCTTTTCAGAGCATTTTATCAGATGGTACATCCTGATGGTACATCATTACAGATGATGTTAACCTTGAAAACTTGTTTAATTTGGTATTTCTACGGTAAAGTTAGTATTTTTCTCTTTGAAATTATTAAGTATCTTATGAAGAGATATTTTAAAACTATGCAAATATCCCTTTTCTCGTCATACTCCACCTACTAACTTCAGCATGCACAGGTGGGTCTGGCCCCCAACACTCTCTGCTCTGATGTTTGCCGAACAGTGATATTTTTACTTCAGTTATTCCTTCTATATTTATTAATTAGAATTCTAGGTAAGCAAGAGCTATTCCTTCTCCTTCATTTATTTATTCAAATATATATTTATATAAACACTGACTCACAGATATTCTATACTATAAATTGTAATCCGTTACTATCATTATTTTTGTTGCTCAAATTGTTACAGATTTAGCTCTTGGGAGCTCCTTCAAGTTAGCACATACGTGCTTTCAACACACCCTATCCTTTTTTCTTTTTTTTTTTGTAAGACTTCCTTACTTACTGGCTTATCTTGTACTTTCCCCTACCCCAGTCCAGAAATCTTCCATCTCTTCAAAGACTCCAGTTCTTTTTCTTAAGAATTTATATTCTTAAGCTTGTTCTCAAAATACCCCTGTAAAGTAGAATCTTTGTTTGTTAATGAATCATTCTTCAATCGCTCACAAAACTAATCCACAGGAAAATGAAGACAATCTCATTACAGTACTTCACATCCATTTAAAAAAATAATATAACACTTAAAATAAACTTTACAAACCCATTAATTTATCTGGAATTTTTTTCAAAGGAGCTCAAACCACTTTCTCAATAATGAAACAGATTATACAACACTGACTATGATCACAAAAACCAACTGTGTTCAGTAAGTGAAAAATAAATTTCATGCATCTCGCTTCTTTACAGGGTATCTGGTTCAACACTTTTCAGCTGTTTCTCAACTGAAGACCAATCAAAACTATTAAATAAATAAAGTCCACGCTTCGTTTAAAGTCATGGTTCATAATTTTTCTGATCGTCCTTCCCTTTTTGTGTTTCACAATGCCTTGCAAAACACTAAAAAAGATTTATGTTCTTATCCTAGTTCTTTGGTTAAAAAAAAAAAAAAGGAACAGAAGAGTTAATTACTTTCTCCAGATCATTTAACAAGATAGGAGTCAGTTCTAGGACCCCAGGCGTTGTGATGGCCTGTGTTTTTTCTTCACAAGGATACTCATTAATTAATTAATAAGGTTTAGATAATGTTCTTAATTTACACTGACATTCTCTGTCATTAACTTCAGTTAATATTCCTACTTATAACATAGTGTAAATACACAGCAGATATGTTTCCTTGAAGGAGTTTCTTTTGCTTGTAAAGACAAAGAGAAGAGAAAAAGAATCCACACAAATGTAGAGAATAATTTATATGCCTGGTTAAGTTATTGCATGCACTTGCTAAACTATTTGTTTTTAGAATCAGTTGTGCATTTTGATTCTTAAAAAAGATCCTTTGAGGGGAAATGAGCTTTTTGTTTTTACAGATAGTTTTGTGACTGTTAAATGTGTGTCCCCTTGACACATGAAGTACACTGCTCTCCGGGAATGCAAAGTGATTTTAAAATTAGCCTATGCAAAATATAATTAGAAAGGTAAATCTATGGGAAATAAAATTGGGTGGCCTAAGGGAAACTGCCTTCACAGTTCAGTTTACTGATTTTATATAGTGAATCACAATTATGTTTATTTTATTCCCAAGGGCATTGATTATGTTAAAAGTTATGTTAAATATTTTTATTCAGCTGTTTCTGCAATGTGCATTATTTACTAAGTTGAATAGCAGATCACAACTAAAAGCAAAAGAACATACACTTATTATAACCAATATTTTGTGTGGCCTTATCCTCCACCCTGCCTCACTGGCAGTCAACATACCAATATTTTTGCACTTTGACCTATGAGAACATTAAAGTTCAAATATTGCCCAGTATGTTGAAGTACCCAATCAAAAATGTGTGCAAGATTCCAGAATTGCCCTTTCTCAAACTGTATAACTTCTTTAGTGCAATGGAACATATTAACGTAAAGTAAAGCCCTAAGGGGCGGAAAATCAGAAGTATGGTTTATTTACTCATTTACCAAACAAATATTTATTGAATATCTACCATGTTTATACTACTAAATCAGATGCTATGGGGAAATAAAAAGTACAACATGTAGTCATGCTTCAAGGAACTTCCAATCAAACTGGGGGTAGAAGATAAAAAATAAAGTAAAAATAAATAAGAGTTGAGTAAAACTGTAGGACTATATATACAAGCGCATTCACACTAAGCAATTAAATAGGACTTCAGGCTTCACTGGAGGGTTTTACATGTCCGCTGAAAGCTATGGGCCTGTGGGGTAGCAAGCAGACCCACAGCAGAACAGCTTCAGAGCAGTAATGTGTTGGTTTGGCATTTGGAGCTCAAAGAATCAACCAAGAAAGCAAACAAAGGAAGATAAAACTTGACAGGAAGACGAAAGCTAGATGGGGCTTAGAATGCAAGGCCAGTGTGTTCATAGTTTAGTAACAATACAGAACCACTAAGGATTTCTGATGAGGCCAGTGATAATAAAAGAAGGATTTTAGAGAATTTAGTCTGGCAAAGATGTGCAGATGGACTGGAAAGAGAAGAAATGGGGGTTACGAAGAGGTTATTATGGACTTTCGAGCACCATATTCTGATCTAAAGTCACATGTCTGGGTAAGGAAAGAAGCAAGGAGACACTTCTAGGAAGGTGGCAGATCTTGAGGGTTAAGGGCAAGGAGAAGGGAGTCGAATGCACCTGGATCTGAATCCCAGCTCTGCTATTCACTAGCTGTTTGACTTCTATCAAACTGTTAATATTCCTATGTTTTCCATTTCCTCAGTGCAAAAGCAGTTAATAACATCCACCTTTTAAGGCATGAATTCAATGTCTGGTACACTGTAAATGTTCTATTGTTGGTGTTTAGGTAGGAGGTGCCTGGAGATCTCCAAGTCACTCTGGAGGCTTTCCAAATTGCCCCTGGCTGGCCCTGCCAAGCCCATGACTTCAAGTCCTGAGTCTCGGGAATGCCTCGAATGCACCCAGCTTTCTGATTAATCACAGCCCATAAACGTCTCTCTGACCTCAGTTCTCTGTCATCCTACCTTCATCACCTACCCCCCAAACCCTACGATCTGCTTTCATCCCATTTCCAGCCAATGTTACTGAGCCTCAGTTATGTTCCAGACACTGGGCTAGGGAAATGGGGTTTAAATAGAAAGCAGACAGACCACATCCGTGACCTTATGGGGCTTACACCCTGGGAGCAGATACACAAGGTGGGGCAGAAGTAGGCTTAGAGTTGCATGTGAAACACAGAATTTATTCTTGCATTATTATAATACTTTCCATACAAACAACTGTTGCCCCATCTCGTATAGCTGAACAAATAATCACATACAAAACATGTATAATTAGAAAACTTAAAGAACAACAGGCAAAAAGTGATAGGAAGAAAAAGCAAAATCGTTGACTGCAAGTCACCCATAGAATATATGATTCGGACAGGGTGACGGGGTGGCATAGGGGACGGAGGGGTCAGGAACGACACCTCTGAGAAAGCGACGATGTGTGGTACACGATGCCTCAGAGCTCAGAGAGAGGTAACCAGGCAAAGACGGGGACGAATCAGAGCAGCTGGAACACAATGAGGTAAGAGGGAGACCAGGAGGAGGTGCGTTAGTGGGGGCCGTACACCTGCAGGGCCCAAGAGGCCACACCAGAAAGAAAGACACCGCACAGCTTTCAGGGGAGGGTGACACGTCTAGCTTCGTTTTCCTATTTACTTCCATTTCTGTCTGGTCCTCTCACAATGTGGGCACAGAAAAACCTAATCTGAAACACTAAACAGACTTCAACAATCAAGCTAGCACCCCTCTCCCCATTTTTACACCCATATCTGGACTTAAGTCAACAGGCAAGAGAGGGAAGGAGGAGGTGGAAGAAAGGACCACTGAGCCATCTGTTCCAGGCAGGAGCCCTTTACCAACGGACTGCTGCGATCCGCACTACTCCGGGCCCTACTCTGACAACCTGAAGTATGGCAGCTGGCACATAAAAATAGCAATTCTAAGAGTGCCAAAGCCAGCGATAGAAAGGGTGTTCACCACACTTGCCAATTTACAGCAGCCAGTCTAAAGAGACACATAGTGAAGACTATTCTGTTTTAAACCACGTTTAGCCCTCATGAAGCCAAATCTTCTGGTTTGAGGGAAAGATACATACAACTCTTAGGTATTTTAACAATAACTACCAGTGAAGAACTAGGAGGAAAGAGAACTATGGTTCTTCCTTTGACAATCCAATCTGGACCACACAAACATAAATACCACAAGAGGAAAGGTAAATATTAAGCTGTGAGGTATACACTATAAATACTGTAAGAAGTCAAAGAAAAAGAGGGGCTAGAAGGGCTGACTCAGAAAAGGCTCCACAGAAAACATGCAATGTAAACTGGCAAAGAGCTAGGATTTGGGCAAAAAAAATAAAGTGGCATGCCTTGGGCAAAAATCCACAGGTGTGGGATGTCTGAGGGGCGGTGGGGTGACCATCCTGACGGCAGCAGAGCATTCCGTTGTGACGGAGACCAGTCTCATCTCCCAGATCATCTGGAAAGAGAACAACACCCTTCCCTTGCCTTGGGAGACTGGGTACAGCAAGAGCCACGCTGCCGAATGCACTGGCACGATGGAACTCGGTAAATTTGTAGACACAGACAATTCCAGTTGGGAAAGAGCCCCTTTTAGGGCCAGAGAGTTCAGAAACCTCCTGATAAGTCTGGCTAAAATAGGCAATAGTAACGGGGCAGGGGGAGGCACAGAATGGGAACTCTCAGACTTGTAATTTATTTTAAGTCGCCAAAATAGGGTTTCATGAGTGAATATATCTACCTCTTTACACTCAATCTGGAAAGTCCTACTTACCCACTGGGAGCTTTTCTGCAGAGCTGGTTTTAATACAGAAATTGGTCAGGAAGGGTTCGGCTGAGGGAGTCCTCGCCTAAAGACGGGTCACTGAGGGTGAGATGAAGCAGTAACACCACATGCTGAGAAAGAAAAAGATAGCTGCTGACAGGGCAGAGACTCAGCCAGTATGTCTGAAGTGCCTGAACTCTGAGCACAGAGAAACACCAAGAGAGAAGCCTGATGGAGGGACGGAGACGTATATGGGAAAGTGGTCGATTATGAATCATTACAAGGAGAGAAAGCTGTATGAGTATCACACCTTTTTATCTAAAGATAGGCGATGATGATGATGATGATGGCGATAGTCATTACCTTTGATTTCTTTATAACAAGCCTTGACCTTACCTTATGGGCACCTTATGAGACCGTTTTGGCCTCTTGCTTTTCTGTGCAAAAATCAATATTGCATGGGCTGAGCTACCAGACTGGACAGCAGATTTTTAGAACTATAGTTAGAAAAAACTGAGAACAAAGAAGCTCCCTATGGGAGGCAGCACACATTGAAGCTAGCACATGGTAACTGGCAGTTTTCTGCCATTCCACTAGCACACAGCTGTACAGTTCTGCAGACCCCAAATAAGTTATCAGCAGCCACTAAGTCACTGGGCAGATACTCCTGACAGACTAAACCGAAGCGAAACAGCATAAGACATCTGTCACATTTATCTGGTGATCTGGAGATGAAAAGTTCAGAAACTCAGGAGGAATGGATGCTAACCAGTCAACCTGATCCGAACAAAATAAGATCTTAAAGCATCTGAAGAGGGACTCAGTCAATGTGTACTGAATTTTTACAAACGTATCTTTGTTAAAAGTTATTTTTGCAGGCAACCATGCCTGTTCACAAACCTCATTTTCAAGTTTATGGCAGTCTGGAACTTTTTTATTAATCAGTAACAGCATAATAAAACATTCTAAATATCAATGAGATGTGATTTAAACTCAAATTATTAATATTTATATATAAGAATTTATATTTCCCAATATAAGAAAATATATTCATCATGTTTTCTTTTTCTTTAATCAATTGTAAAAATTGCCTCTCATTTCTTTTGGACCTGTGGGTAGGCCAGTCAATTTCAAAATCAGTGCCACTGGGGAAATCCAATGCATTAGGGGTAAGAAGTAACAAATTTAGCATTGACAGTTAAATAGCATCTCTACTTAACTATCCATTTAACTACTCCTGAATTGGAACAAGGAGGTTCAGATGATGGGGCTCTGTCTTTTACTACCTCTTTGTCACAATTACTGGGTTTAAAATATATGGAGGGAGTCACTTGGCAGTTGACATTAAACGGTAATGACAAAAAACTGGGTCCAGGATACGGTAAGACTATAAACATGCTAATTATCGCTTTTT
Source organism: Mormoops blainvillei (assembly GCA_004026545.1). NCBI lineage: Eukaryota > Metazoa > Chordata > Mammalia > Chiroptera > Mormoopidae > Mormoops > Mormoops blainvillei. The sequence continues at coordinate 261,847 of PVJD01000086.1, read as the reverse complement.
TGCCTCTCAACTCCAAATTTTCCCTGCAATATGTATTCTGCCATAGCAGACAGAATTCCTTTAAGCGTGTTTCCTCTACAATGAACATGATGCTAAGTTTTCTCAGTAAAGGACAATGGAGAGACACTGCAGGAGAAAAGGCCTCTTCCCTCAGTCTGGAGCACACGAGAGGGGTAAAGGGGTATGAACATACATCAGAGCTCTGCCCCAACTATACACCCAGAATATGTGACTCCTTCACCTGGCCTGGTGAAAACTGCTCCACGGCCCTCTCTACATGGAAACTGGCCTTCTGAGGGCCCCCATTTGCATCCTGCACTCCTGCCCTCCTGCCCACCCAAGCCTCTGCCCCCTGTACACCCACACCCTTAACTGCTGACTGCCCATGCCTCCCCTGCACTCCAGAGGCTGCTTCTTGCTTATGAAGAAGCTGCAGACCAGCACAGCCTGGGCAAAGCAGAATACTTCTCTGCTATTCTGTGAGCTCAACTATACTTCCTCCAACAAGATCTGAGCCCCAGCCTTACAGAGGAGACCTCCTTTCACCGTTGTCCTTCCTGGGTATTCTCCTTTAGCCCTGGGGAATGACATAGAGTTTCCTTCTATTTTATAGTCACTTATTTCTTAGAATGTAATCATTCTTTATATTAAACACCCTCTCTGTGTAATCCACTGTGTGGTTTCCATCTCCTGAACAGACTCACACTGATTCAATGGTCAAGGTTAAGGAGTGGGATGTCCTGTAGGTGGTACTTTTCTGATTCGTCTACTGGGAAAATAAAGCAGTATATTAAGAAGTTAAGTAGTTTATATATTTGGAACCTAGACTAATAGATATTAAATGTTACGTACTAAAATATTCTTTCTTTAGATGTTTAAAATTGGATAAACTGATAAAGAATTAAGTTTCATACTAATAGGACATGATTTTAGAAGAATGCATTCTAAAACCTATTTTTTAAAAAGAATATGTCTTTGCTAGCTAGATACTTCTATGTCAATAATTAATGTCAAATAACTAAGAAAAACAGAGAGAGCTTACAGAATACCCTTGAGTATTCGCCTCCCAAAGAATGATATGTAAAACTATGAACTAAAAGTGCTTTCCCTGAAAAAACAATCAAGGAAAAAATTCAGAACCAGCCCTGATAACAGACCAAGATATGTTAGTCTTAATTGCAGAGTGAAAAAATTCAGCGGGTAGGGTGTGAATAACATGCAGTAGTAGCTTTACAAACAAGAGCAGAGCTTCGTGACTGGCCAAGTACAGCACAGCTCTGTTCCCTAGAGCCTGGGATACGAATGCCGGGGAAGAGAACAATGCAGAGAGACCAGGAGGAACAGCCCGTGCCTGTACCGCATGTGAAACGTAAAAGGCAGGATCAACCACTCCAGAAAGGAAATCCAGAGTATATGTAAGGTTCTGGAAAAAATAGGGAGCAGCATGTAGGAGCAACATGTAAAATAAAAACCTAAGACATTCAGCACTGTGATGGGGACTGTAGGAGCTTTCTACCTATTTGGCTATATTGGTCATTTATGACTACAGCTGATGCCTGTATGGTTTTAGCCTACTGGTTTATGAATGAGATTTGGTAATATGATAACACTGATTTTCAAATGAGATTTCTATGGGTTTGATGAGCTGTTGTTTTTTTTTCATTATCACTTGAAAATATAAAGGAGAAAAGGTACCACGAGCACAAGAACCACCCCTGCAGAGAAACAAAGCCAGAGGCCTCCAGGGCACAAACTGTGCTAAAAAACACCCCAAGGAACACCAGACCCACAGCAGGAATGGAGCACATCCAGGTGCAGTTGTTCTGGTATGCCTGGACTAATCTAAGCAAATAAAACCACCCTGGGAATTGTCTCACTGTGCAGATGGCTGTCTCAGAGAGATCCCCAGCTGTTCTCGAAAGAGGCATACCAATTATGGAATTTTTTAAAAATGTTGCTAATAAAGAACCAAATAGGATTCCAGTGAATCCTTTGCACCTAAGGAACCTAAAATGTCAAGTGAGATCTTCTGATGATTTCAAACAAAAAGATTAATGATACTTTTATTGTTTCTTTTTGGAATACAAGCAGGCCACATTCTATTTGAAATAAATCTCTCTTAGAGTTCATTGATTAGCTAATAATTCAGAAAATCTATAATTTCCCATAAAAACCTCAAAGAGTTACAAAATGATGAGAAGGCAGAAAGCATTTTCCTTTACAGTAAACATTTTATGAATCCACAGAGGAAGGGAAAAAGATGTATTCATATATTATACTGCCTAAGGAACTAATTTCAAAGCTATTCATTTTACTGCTTGTTGTATGTGATGCTTAAGTTTATGTCTCAATGTAGAGGGTATGTTTGGATGAAACTACCATTTAAATTGGTGAACTTAAATTGGTAAAGTACACTGTCCTCCACAATGTTGGTGGGTCTCATCCAATCAGTTGAAAGCCGAAATAGAACAAAAAGACCAGCCTCTCTGAACAAGAGGGAATTCTCCAGTAGACTGACTTTGGACTCCATATATACATTGGCTCCTCCAGTCTGCCAGCCGACACTACAGATTTTGGACTTGCCAGTCTCTATAATTGTGTGAGCCAATTGCTTATAATAAACCTCCTCCTATATACACACACGCCCTATTGTTTCTGTTTCTCTGCAGAATCCTAATACAGTAGGATTCATTTTACCTACAATGGTAATAAGATACTGCCATGGCAATATAATCATATGTGTTCAACTTTAACTTCCACTGAAAATAGGTCATAAATATAAATGTAAAACTTAAGAAGGGGAAGGGACTACCCGAGGAACACAAATAGAGGACTCATGAGCACAGACAATGGGGGGAATTAACTGTGGCGGTGGTGGGTACAGGGCAAGGGAGAGCAATGGGGAGAAAGGTGGGACAACTGTAACGAACAACAATAAAAAAACTATAAAATATCTATTAGAAAACATAGGAGGAAATCTTTATGACATTGGGTTATGGAAAGCTCTTAGATGATACCTAAAGCACGATTTAAAAAGAACACATAGATAAACTGGAATTCATCAAAATTGAAAACTTCTGTCTGCAAAAATACTGTTAGGAAAATGAAAAGACAAACTACAGGTTTGGAGAAAACATTTGCAAATCATATACCTGATAAAGGACTAGTATCCTGAGTATATAAAGAACTCTCAAAACACAATATATAAGAAAAGCAAGCCAATTAAAAATAGGCAAATGATTCGAATAGACATTTCATTGAAGAAGATATACAGGTGGCAAATAAGAACACAAAAACGTGGTCAACATCATTAGTCACTACGGAAAGGCAAATTAAAAGCACAATGAGATATTACAACACATGTACTAATTAGAATAGCTCAAATTAAAAAGACTAACCATACAGTGCTAGAAAGGATGTGAAGGAATTAAAACACTCATACACTGCTTGAGGCAATGTAAAATGGTACAACCACTTTGGAAAATAGCTTGATAGTTTTTTTTAATTTAAACACACAACTACCACATGATCTGGATAGTCTAACCCAAGGCATTTATTTACTCCATGATAAAGAAAGCACATATCCATACAAACATTTGTACATGAATACTCATAGCAGTTGTATTTGCAAGAGCCCAAAACTGGCAATAACACAAATGTCCATCAACAGGTGAATACATAAACAAACTGGCAGACCCATACACGGTTGTAGTACTCAATAATAAAAACCAATGGATTATTGATAAATGCAAAACATGGATGAACCTCAAAATAATTATGTTGAATAAAAGAAACCAGGCCAAAAAAAGTATATATTGTGTCATTCAAGTTTCATAAAACTCTAGAACAGCTATCAGTAAGCTTTTTCTGTGGAGGGTCAGATAATAAATATCTCAGGCTTTGTGAGCCATAAGGTTTCTGTCACAGTCAGCTCTGCCATTATAACACAAAATCAGCCATTGATACATAAATGATAAAGTATTTTTTGTGTTCAAACAAAATTTAATTTACAAAATGGCAGCTGGCCAGATTTAGGTCACAGACCACAGTTTGCCAAACCCTTCTCTAGAATATTTAAATTAATCAATAGTGACAGAAAGCAGACTGGCGGTTGCAGCTGGGGGTGGAGAAGAAAAAGGGGGGCACAAGGAGGTTGGAAAGTAGAAACTGCAAAAGGACACAAGACTTTTGGGAGTGATGGAGATCTGTTCATTATGTTGACTGTGGTTACAGTTTCAGGTGTGTACATGTTACTGAACAAAAAACAGGGGTTCAGCTGCCTGTCACCACAAAAGCCAAACTCTTGAGGCAGATGCTTGTGTAAAAGGAAAGGTTTTAATCAGGTGCTGTGAAATCTGGGAGAATGGCAGACTCCCATCTTAAAGCCCAGCTCCTTAGCAAAACCATGGAAATGCCAGCATCCAGAGTTCCTGCTGCATTTTAAAGTACCATCCTTTGGAGCCGGCAGGCAGCTGCTAAGCAGTCATCCAGGTATCTTAACTTGTTCCTGACTGTTATCCGTTTCATGCTCCCTCCTAGAGCCTGTGTGTGGAGGTCACACAGCCATGGGCCCTGTGGCTGCTAGAGCTGTAAGGTCATGTGCTCCCAGGAGAGATAGTGTGAACGAACACACCAGCAAATGCATCGCCAGAACAGCAAGAGAGTGAGAGAGGCTCCCTCTTGGAGGCCATGAGTTTGTTTTTAAAGGATTTATACAAATTGAAGGAACTTTAGATGTCATCTAATCTAATTTTCCTTTTTACAGGTGAAGAAACAAAGATCCAGAAAGGTCAAAGATGAATACTCACTTTTCTTGAAACCAACAAGAAGTCTCATGAAATTTGTATTAGCTTCCTGTGGCTGCCAAACTACCAAACACCAAAAACCAGGAATGTATTATTTCACAGTTCTGGAGGCCAGAAGTCCAAAATCAAGGTGTCAACAGGGCATCCTCTCTCCAGAGGATCTAGGGGAGAATCCTTCCTTGCGTCTTCCAACTTCTAGTGACTCCAGGCTTCCTGGGCCTATGGTGGCATAACTCCAATTTCTGCCTCTGTGTTTACATGGCCTTTCCTTCTTCTACATCTTCTCCTCTTCTGTTATAAGACATCTACCATTGGAGTTAGGGCCCACCTGGATAATAATACAGGATGATCTCACCACCTTAACTGAATTACTTCAAAGACCCTTTTTCCAAATAAGGTCACATTCACAGGTTCCAGGGGTTAGGAGGTGGATATATCTTTTTGGAACCACCATTCAACCTAACAGAGACTCTAAAGAATAATCAATCAGTTAGAAATGAGTAACATCAGATTCTCTTGTTCTCTATGATGGAGAAGGAGTAAAGAGGTAAAGATGGAACTGGATAACGAAAGTAGAAATAGTAAGTACTGAAGGAAACAAGGGAACAAAACAAGTGGCTGAAGACTGGGAAGAGCTTTAAAAGGGTCAACTTTGAGATAAGCTAACTGGCAAGTGTGCAAAAATATTTTATTATGCAAAATGCATATACATCTGTTTTTTCTGATTCGTGAAATGTTTTTTTTAAGTATTTTAAATTCAATTTCTTAGAAGGGAGCTCAATTCACAAAAGATTTATTTAATTGGGATGTCCCTGTAATCCTGCCAATAAAAAGTCTGGATGACTTCTCAAAAGTCCTGCAGTCCTACATTCTGTCAGCACTGACAGGGTGTGAGATTTACAGCTTGGCTTCTGAGTCACTCCTACTTCAGAAAGATATGGAATCTCATAGGTAGTGAAAGGTATGAATTTAAGACTTAATGCAAAGCAACATGCTTTTGTAGAAGATAAATCAGCTTTTGTGAAGAATAAAACCAAAGACTTAAGTGAACACTATGCAGGTCTTCCTTTAGAAAAGTTTAGTTTTTGGTTTCCCTTTGTCTCAAATTCCTCCCAGTCCCAAGGCTTTTTGGCAGGTGTCGCTGGTGACTTTTGTATCAAGTGTATGGTAATCCCTTGTGGCTCATTTTGTGACAATATTCTGGCTATAACAAGAAACTTGATGAGTAACTGGTCATTTGGCACCTGACTCTCATTTCCTTGTTTCCCAGTAAACATCTCTTTTCTCTATTCTTGTTTTCTTTCATACTATCTTTTAGACTTAAAACACTTGCTTTCTATTATCAAATAATTCCACTATTCATATTTTACAACAAAGCTTGTTTCTTCAAAGTTTTCAACAAATAATTCATATCAGCATCCCAACAGGCTGAAAATTTACACTTATGGTATTTGTATGTATATTCAATCTATTCTCATCCAGCTTGCTTTAAACATTTTTAAAATAATTATTATGAAATATTTGTCTTTCACAAAGGCATAAAGAAAAACATAATGAGCTCCCATGTACCCACCACCCAATTTGAAAATAAAACTAGCAATATAATGGAAGCCTCTGTGCATTCATTTCCAATTTCATTTCCCTCTTCCTCCCCATCTCACTCCCCCTACTCCCCTATCACGTCACTGCAATAGGTAGCCTCTATCTTGAATTCTTACCTAATTATTTATTATATCCCTGGATTTTATATGTCTAAACTAATTAAAAGATTTTCTTTTTTGTATATTACATGCCACAAACCAACTTCCACTATACAGTAATAAATAATGATCACAGTACTTTGAAAAAGAACCCATAATCTACAAATTCAGGGAAAAAACAACCTTCCATGACATTATTTCAAACCTGAATAACTTAACATGAGTTAAATTTTTAACATTTTTATTTCCAAATGAGTCACCATTTGACATGCACAGAAATCCTAGAGAGAACTATGGCAAAATAAAGTAGCATATCTAATATTTGCCTTCCTGTAAAAGCTTTTAACTAGACTAAAGATCTACAACACATAGAAAGTTAAACTGAAAGACAAATTGACTCCTAAAGGACTAACTGTGCCATATATTGTTTTTATAAAAATAGAAGTTAAAAAAAATACAAGATTACTTAAAGAGAGTATTCCTTTTCTTTGAACATCGTTGAAAATAGCAGTGTCTTGATTCCTGCCTCTCACCTCAGTTTGTTCAGGAAGGAAAAGTTAGGAGAATTTTATCCAGTCATAAAATAATGGACAAGCATAAAAGAGACCATAAAAATACTTGTAGAAACATTTAATGTAATAATCTATTCATTAGTCTTAGTGAGCTTCTATTATAATTCATTACCAAATAATGCCAAAAGGAAAATTCCATTTGTGATATATATATAAAAAGACACAATGGACTATTACCATCAGAGTATAAAACAGTAATTAAGCCAACAAATATGTATTAAGCACTTCGTAAGTGCCAGGGGCAGAGCTGTATGGGGCGGGGAATGGGGAGGTACAAAGCTTAATCGCTGGAATATAAGCTCTGCCCTTAGAGCCAGAAGCTAAAACAACTTAAATTAACAATTTAAATTTAAAATAATTTAAATTTCAAATAATGCTTCCTAAGTTTATTAAGAAAATAACTAAATTAACACAAAAATAACTCAATATAACTGGATGAGTGATTTCTTCTCCTGCTTTATTTATATATTGAGAAATACTAGAAGTACATTAAAAGGACTCAAGTAATTATTCAGATATTTGAATATATCCCAACTTGGAAATATCCAAGAAGAATCAGGAGCATTTTTCCTGATATTCCCTACCACATAAACAAGCCTTTAGAGGCTCTATCTACAATAAATTAATGAAACAAAGAAGCTCAGATATTAAAGGTATTATAGTTTTAAATGGTGGTAATATCTAGATTTTAATGATTACTTTAAAGATTCACCATCAGAAACCTGTCCGAAAATATTTCTTTTTTTAATCCTCACCCGAGGATGTTTCATTGATTTTAGAGACAGGAAGGGGATGAGGAAGGGGGTGGGGAGGGACGTAGGGGCCCCAACCATAGGTGCGTGGACCAGGGATTGAACCTGAAACCTTTTGGTGAACAGGGATGATGCTCCAACCAACTAAACCACCTGCCAGGGCTGTCCTAAAATATTTCAACTAAACTAAGTTAATGTTTAGGAAAGCACCTAGCGCTGCGCTTTCTAGATAGTGGATTCTTAATGAAAGTTAAAACAACAGCAATTAACCCCCATTTAAGGAGCAATAAAGCTCATGCATATTTGAAACTATACAAGCAAATAGTTTTACTGACTGAAAAAACCTTGGAAACGATCTTGTATAACCCTTCTATTGTATTTTATTTTAAATGTTTTTATTTGTTAATTTCTTTTTATTTTATGTTTTTCCATCACCATTTATCCCCCCATACCTTCTTCCACCTCCACCCACCTCCCTCCTCCCCACAATCACCACACTGTTGTCTGTGTCCATGAGTTCTCTTTATTTTTCTTTTTTGCTCAATCCCTCCACCCCTCAGCCCTCCAGAACTGTCAGCCTGCTGTTTATCTAAGAGTCTGTATACAAACTGAACTAACAAGCAAAACAGAGACAGACTCAAATCCCTTAATTTTAAAAAGCAAGGCAACTGAGGCTGGATGATTTGGCCAGCCAGCACCAGATCCAGGATTAAAGTCCAAGTCTTCTGAAAGAGACTACTGCTTTTGCAAAGTCTTTGAGCTAAAATTATGGAAGAAAAAATAGATACAACTAAGTTTTCAATAAGAAGCCCTGGATTCTGAGGCAGAATGCCAAATTCTTACCCCAGCTCTCACTAATTACAGTCTTAGGCAAGTCACCAAAATTCTCTGGGATTCAGTTTTTGTAGATAAAATGAGAGGGTTAGACTGGATCAGTGATTCTCAGTCTTTGCCATGCAGTAGAATCCTCTGAGTGGTTTTTACAAACTAGCATGTGCAGGTCCTATCCCCCACGATTCTATTTTAAAGGGACGGGGATGGTACCCTGGCACCAATATTTTTAAAACTTTTCCCAAGTGATTCCAATGTGAAACCAAGATTGAGACCCACTGGCTAAATAATGTTTTAAGTACCCTTTATCATCTAAAATTCTGATTCATTTTTCCTTATTTTGGCTGTAATCATTTGGCTCTGGGTTAACTAATGGATAGATTAGACACAATAATTATACATAAATCCAGAAACAAAACTGTCCCCTTTTAGACTTCGCAGGCATTCATGGTGTGCATAGGTTCTGTACCACAATCCCTTCGCATTTCTTAAGGCCTGTTATGGAAAAGACATCTTCTCCATCTCTGATGTGTCCTTCTATATGGAGGGAGCGCCATCAGTATCAAAGTTCTGGCCCTGTATGCCTTTCCTCCTTCTGTCCAAGGAGAAATAAAAATGGCTGATCCGTTGGCAAATTTGGAAGAAAAACTATCCATGCCTGACTTAGCTCCCTTCTTATCCCTTCTGGAAATGAACCAACCACAGAGAACACAGTTCTGCCCTAGTTCTCTGAGGATGGTTTCTGCTTTGGGGCTTCTCTCACCAGTGCAACTAGGACTGGGTGGATAAGTCTTCCAATTCTGAAGTCAGAATTTGGACACCCACCTGCCAAATATAAGCTGCATCTTCTAATTTAGATTTTATTAGAAAGAGAGTAATGTTTTGATTCTTGTCTTATTTCTCGACTGGTTCAGAACTCAGTGAAAAAAGAGGAAAGCTATTTAATTGGTCCCCTCAGATATCTCAACAAGGCTTACTCTGTATTAGATAACACCATAGCATACAAAGATGATGTGCTTACTGTCACTGGCAATATTCTGAGTGAGTGAATGAACAAAAGAACGAATAAATATTATCGTTGTTATGGACTGAATGTTTGTGTACCCCCGGAATCCATATGTTGAAATCCTAACCCCCAAAGTGATGGTATTAGGAGGCGGGGCCTTTAGGAAGCAATAAGGTCATGAGAGTGGGGCCCTAATCAATGGGATTAGTGCCCTTATATGTGAAGAGAGACAGGAGAATTGATCTCTCTCTCCACCACACGAGAATACAGCAAGAAAGCAGCCATCTGTACACCAGGAAAAGGGCTTTTACTAGAACATGACTCTTTGGCACTCTGGTCTTGGACTCCTAGCTTCCAGGACCAAGACAAATTGTTGTTGTTTAAACCACCCACCCAGTCTATGGTATATATTTTATAGCAGCCCAAGGTGACTAAGACAATAGTAGAGATAAAACGTCATGTCTACTCAAAGATTAAATTTTAACCAAAGCAAGTTTTATCAATCTTGCCTTAATTTCAGGGTTTCTCAACCTTATCATTAACATACAAAAAGCTGTACATATTTAATTTCTACAACTTAATGAGTTAGGAGATAAGTATACACCCATGAACCATCACCACAATCTATTCCATAGCATATCCATCACCCCCAGAAGTTTGGGCTGAATAATTCTCATTGTGGAGGGCTGTCTTTTGCATTCTAGGAAGTTTAGGAGCATTCCTGGTCTTTATTCATCAGTTGTGAGTAGCAACCTTCCAGCTGCAACAACAAAAACTACCTCCAGACATTGTCAAATGTTCCACAGGTAGCAAAATCACCCACTGTTGAGAACCACTGCCTTAATTTTACATGTCAGTACAAGGAAGCAGAAGGGTGACTGACTACCAGTTGAAAAAGCAAACACAGAATCATTACAACAGCCAGAAAGGTCTTTAGAGCTCAGTTAGTTCAACACTACATTTTTAGATGAGAAACCACACTTATGGAAATATTAATATTTCTTACCAGTCATTTATTGAAGCAGAGCCTCTTACTTTTAAAATCAGCAACCTTGTCAATAACAATGCAAATAGAAGCATAAACTAGGAATCTCCTACTTGTTTCTTCTTCCTGAAAACATTAGTCAATATTATTTCTGGAACTGTGACACAGCACTTTAAGGTATGTGATATATTTCCTCCGAGTCCTGTTCTTATAGGACCAGTGGAAATCTTTAGAAACCATGCACATTACTAACGGTAAAAACTATGATTTTCATCGTATGTATATCACAAAACAATAAATAAATAAAGACTTAGAAGAACAGCCATTGACATGGAAAAAATAAAGGAACTAAAATATTAATTAAAAGCACAGAACATCATATATTACTCGGCAAAAAAAAAGAAAACCCAAGTAGACATTAACAGGGTCTTGCATTCTCCTACGTATCCTCCACAGTAACCTTTCTCAAGAAGATGTTTCTAAATCACAGATTTGATTGTGTTTCTCTCAGCCTGGCTTCAAATCCTTCAATGGTTCACAACATCCATCAACTTCAAGATAAAGACCAAATTTCCTAGAATGGTGTGTAAGTCTTCCATGACTTTGCTCCTGCCCGCCTCTCCAACCTCATTGCCTTTCCTTCTCCACACATACCCACATTCCAGCCATTCTGTACTCCCTGAAGACCTCTAAAGACACCCAAAAAACTATGATTTATAAGAACAGTAAAAGTGAGTTTGTTTCAACTGTGTGAGATATTTCTTTATAAGCCCACCTTCAGTTATCAGGTCTAGTGTTACTTCCTCAGGGGACACTGCTCCAATTCCAATTCTATTATATGTTCTCACAGCCCCTCAGACCTCTCCACTGTTTTTAACACAATTATAGCTTTCACAATTATTTGTGATTATTTTATTCATCTCTTTCTTCATATAAACTCTAAGCTCCAATAGAGTACAAAGTGTGTCAGTTTTAACTCTCCAATATGTCCCCAAAAGGTACTACATATGCCTGACATACAGTAGATGCTCAATAAATATTTGTCAACTAAATAAATGAATGTTCTTTTATATCTACATCTTTTCATAGTGCTATTTCCTATCTGTAATGACTCTCCTTTCCTTCTTTAGCCAATTCCTGTTTTCCTTTAAAATTCAGATCAGCATCCTTCATCTTGGAAGTTTTCCCTGACCTCTAAGTCCAAGTTAGATGCTCCAGTTCTGTGCTCTCATAGCATCCTGGATATATTTTTATATTATCATATACACTTGACCATAATTTCCTATTTACTTGCCTAGCTCTCCCTGTCTCTCCTACTGGACTGTGAGCTCCTTAAGGATAAGGGCTGTGTCTATTACCTATACCTGCTCTTCAGGCAGCACAAGTGCCTAACACTGAGTGGACATTTAAATGTTTGAATGTATATAGATGTGCATATATTGCATTTTATTACTCAAGCTCCCACATGTCTGCAAAAAGCCCCACTGAGTGAAAACATTACAAGAATAAAACAAAGCTTGACACAAACCCCCAACATTTAAATTACATTAAAGCTTTTCAGAAAGGGCTGTGACCTAACAAAATAGCTACAAAAATTTTTTTTCATCCTCACCCGAGGGCATTTTTTCATTGCTCTTACAGACAGAGGAAGGGATAGAGGAAAAGACAAAAACATCAATGTGAGAGAGAAGCATTGATGGGTTGCCTCTCATACGCTCCTGGACTGGGGATTGTACATGCCCAGACCTGGGACTGAACCTGCAACCTAAGTACGTGTCCTGATCAGAAATTAAACCCGCAACCTTTAGGTTCCAGTACAATGCTCCAACCAACTAAGCCACGCAGACCTGGGCTAGTTTTTAATAATTTTTTCACACTATTCCCCTTGGTGTAACTTAAGAATAACAAAATTTAAAACCAGTATCAGAACTAAAAAGAATTTTTTAAAAAATCAGTTCTAGGAAAACAGAAAAGGTGAATGTTTTACACTATGCCAAGTTGAGTCATTTTAAAATAATGATATCTCAAGAAACACTCTCTACCGTGTTATTCCATTACTGAAAGAATACTTTAACACTCCCACAAGTGACTTTATCCCTTTATAGACAATTGTAATGACTTCTGTAAATTTCTCTCAGGTCCCTATATTGAAACTTGGTTGCTAAAGAAACTTCATTTTTCTCAACACATGACCTGTCCTTCCAGACTTTTCAAGCATTATATGTTCTTCCAATGATTCTTTAATGGACATAATTAAAACAATATAGGGTTTGAAGCTCATGTTATTTAGCTGCTTCTATCATAACTCATAAATTGCTGTGCATTTGCCCTTGTTCAAAGCGTAAGAATTTCAACCTGATGACAGCAAATCATTAAGCTGAGCATAAGGTTACGTTAAGAATGAGGCCTGTCCAACTGCAAGTCACATGGCCACAAAAACAGCCCCAGGAAGAAGATATAGTCCACTGACACATTCATAAACATGCAAAACATCTCTTGTCCATTCCCTTACTATGCTGAAAGTTACAATATAAAAATAATATCTCAAATCTTCACATTTGAATCTCCAGAAATTTTATAGTTTTTTAAAAAATCCATCTTACTGTCTGAGGAAAGGTATCCAGGTATCTTTTATCTTATCTATCTATTCTATTGAAATTCCCCATCTCCCTTCTCTCATACCCAGGAATAACAAAAAATATCTTCCCATCACCTCCTGTAAGATGTCCCTTTAATACGCCTGAAGATCATTATGGGCTGTCTATCTGGAACCAGAGGAAGTAAAAGTAAAAAAACTAATTCACTCTAACATTAGAACTAAAATAAGCTAAATCTTCTGGAAAGAAATTAATCAGTTTAAGGAGTGGGCCTAAAAATGAGATAAATAAGAAAGTGCTACTGAAAAGCTAAATTTTTGTAGAAATGTAAGCTTTTTATAATTTTATCTCAATTTTTAATGAAAAGTCTAATTAATCTCTAACTCCTTGAGAAGATATATAAGATAAATTCATAGAAAGAAAGTAAGAAGATCTAGAAACTATTCTTTACAAAAATACTTTAAAAAAAAGTCCAAATGAACTAGCCCCCTCAAAAGGTCCAAATAACTGACATGCGGAGAACATATAGAGTAGATCCACACAAGCATTAAAAACTTGAGAGATTAAGAAACAACTTTTATGAGTTAAGGTTATACAAAAGAATGATATGGCCCAGATGATTTTCCCCTCAAGATTAGCTTCAGTTTTTTTTTACTAGCATGGTATCACAAAAAACAAAAATAAAACTAAACATAAACCTTTTATGGTTATACCTCCTACACCACTACAGTTAACTGCAGCTTGAAGCCTGACCACACCGCTCATCCCCACAGCAAGATTCCTCTGACTGTCAGTGCTGAAGACTACAGTGGCCCCTTTGGTAAAATAATAAAGTTTATGAAAATTTTCCATAAAACCAGATATTGTACCTTTATGATGAACAAATCTAGGAAACAAAGTTATGGAGATAAAATTCTTATGTATAAAACCTCATCAGAAATTAATTTTAAAATTATATCCTGTTATAAATAAAGCATTCGCAATACTTAAACCTTTCACTTCTGGGATAAGTAAATAACTGTGCTTGTGAAAGCAGTGCCTCTAAACACATTTTTAAAATAAGGTCATGAAGGACTTTGATTCCAGATGGTGGAGTAAACACTGTGCTGACCTCCTACTATGATCACATCCAAATTACAACTAAATTATAGAACAGCTATCATTGAAAACTATGAGAAGGCTAGCTGAACAAAAGCCCTATAACTAAGGATATAAGGAGGAACCCACAAGAAGACTAGCTGGAGGGACAGAGACATGGAATGAGCAGGTCTCATATCCACAGTATGACAGTTAAGAATCAGGAGGGGTATCTCAGTTGTGAAGGTGTCCCCTGAGGATCCAGAGGTCCCAGGCCCATACCTGTTTTCCCAGTCCTGGACACCAGTACTGGGAATAGGAATCCCCATAACATTTGGCCATGAAATCCAGCAGGGATTGCATCCAAATGAGATGACTGAGGCCTCCTGGGGTGTCAGGCTTTCCTCTTGAGGGGCTCAAACATGAACTCATTCACTTACAAACTCACTCTAGGCTCCAGCACAGGGTCAGTAGCTTGAAAAGCAGCACACACATGCAAAGAGGAAGTGAACTGACTAGCTTCTGGGTGAGTACTGGAGGGCAGGGGTCAGGGCATCTCTCTCCAGTACAGAAGCTCTGACAGGCTTCCTTGCTCCTTTGTTGAGCCCTCCCCGACCCAGCCATCAGGTGCAGGCAGGTGTCAGATCTGAGCTCCCATTAATTTGGCTAACACTCTTCACGCCACTCTGGTGATTCTAAGACCCTGTCCCACCCGATTCGAGTGTCCAGTCTGAGCCACTTCCATGCAGCTTTCCACACAAGTGGCATGCCTTTGCTCACACTGCGGACTTTCTTAAACTCTCTGAAAGGTCAACAGACCCCAAACAAGCAGCAGTTGACATCAGTATGCTCCATGTAACTTGCTAAGCAGTTCCAAGCCCGGCCCAAGCTGCAACTGGTCTCAAGGTGCATTATAACTCCCATCAGGTGGCCTCAAGCCTGGCATAAGCTTCAGCCAGTGCTGACTTGAAATGCAGCTTCAACTAAGTGGTCACCAAACCAGCACAAGTGGCAGCAGGCCTCAGATCACACTGTGGTGCCCACCAAAGGGTCCCAAGTCCAACACAAGTAGCAGTCAACCTCAATTCACAGCAAACCTCTCCCAAGCACCTCCAAGCCCAGCACAAGAGGCAACCACCCAAAGAGCCCCAAAACCAACACACCCTGTGGCTGGCTTCAGACCACACCAGAGCACCACCAAACCAGCTTCACAAGTAATATGGCTGAAAGGCAGACTCAGCTGGCACCAGAGCCCCACTAATGCAACTGCATTCCAAGGGGTCAGGCCCTGGCCAACAGTTTGTCTGCTACAGTCATGGTGAGCACTCAAAGACACGGCCTGAGAGTCCATCACACCTACTAACATGCCAACAGCAGTCATGGCTGGACTACAACAGGAAGGTTCAATTACAATCCACAAATGGGACACTCCTGGAGCACCCAACTCAG
The DNA here is from genome assembly GCA_004026545.1 of Mormoops blainvillei. NCBI lineage: Eukaryota > Metazoa > Chordata > Mammalia > Chiroptera > Mormoopidae > Mormoops > Mormoops blainvillei. Next base: position 246,073 of record PVJD01000086.1, on the reverse strand, counting down.
GTTAACAAGAAGACTGCCACTGGGACACCTACTACATCAAGCCACTCTGGCAAGATTAAGAGACGTAGCAGATCTGCCTGATACCTAGAAACAAACACAGGGTGCCAGTCAAATGAGGAGACAAAGGAACATGTCCCAAATAAAAGAACAGGATAAAACTCCAGAAAAAGATCTTAAAAAATAGGAGGCAAGCAATCTACCAGATACAGAGTCTAAATGCTAATACTAAGTATGCTTGGTGAACTTAGAGGAAAAGTAGGTGAACTTAGTGAGAGCCTCAACAAAAGCATAGAAATCATAAAAAAAGACATTCAGAACTGAAGAATACAATAACTGAAATGAAGACTATATGAGAGAGAATCAACATCTACTAGGTGATGCCGAGGGTCAAATCAGTGTTCTGGAAGACATGGTAGCATAAAACACCCAAATGGAACAGCAAAAATTTTTTTTAAATGAGGATACTATAAGGAACCTCTGGGACAACACCAAACATACTAACATTCATGTCATAGGGGTACCAGAAGGACAAGAGAGATAGACCAAGAAGATTAAAAAATATTTGAAGAAATAATGACTAAAAGCCTCCTTAATCTGGTGAAGGAAATAGACATACAAGTCCAGGAAGCACAGAGAGTCCCAAACATGATGGACCCAAAGAGGCCCACACCAAGACACATCATAATTCAAATGTCAAAGGTTAAAGAAAAAGAGAGAATCATAAAAATAATTAAGAGAAAAGCAGTTAGTTATGTACAAGAGAGGTCCCATAAGACCACCAGCTGATTATTCAACAAGAAATTTATAGGCCAGAAATGGTTAATATCCAAAATATATAAGGAACTCATACAACTTAAAACCAAAAAAGACTGGCTGGGTGGCTCAGTTGGTTGTAGGTTTGATCCCTGGTCAGGGAACATACATACAATGTGGGTTCAATCCCAGATCAGGGTGCATACAGGAGACAATCAAGCAATGTTTCCCTCTCACACTGATGTTCCTTTCTCCCTCTCCTTCTCTCTCACTCTCTCAGAAAAAAAAAATCTATTAAAACATATCCTCAAGTGAACATTAAAAAAATAAAACAATCCAAGTAAAAAATAGGCAGAGGACCTGAACAGCATTTCTCCAAAGAAGACACACACATGGCCAACAGGCATATCAAAAGATTCTCAGCATCACTCATCATCACATCACTCATCATCATCAGAGAAATGCAAATCAAATCTACAATATCACCTCACACTTGTCAAAATGGCTATCAATAAATCAACAAACAATAAGAGTTGTCAAGGAGGTAGAGAAAAGGAAACCCCTGTGCACTGTTGGTGGGGGTGTAAATTGGTTCAGCCACTATGGAAAACGGTATGGAGTTTCCTCAAAAAAATAAAAGTAGAACTACCACATAATTCAGCAATTCCATTTCTGGATGTTTATCCAAAGAAATCCAAAACACTAATTTGAAAAGATATATGCACCCCTATATTTGTTGCTACACGACTTACAATAGCCAAGATAGAGAGCAACTTAAGCGTCCCTCACTGCAGGCACGGTGGCACCACCCACAAGAGGAGACTTTTGGATCTGCTCTCCTGAGTACTGGTGGCTCCACCCTGCTGAGTTTGCTCCTGCATTGGAGCTGGCTGGCTGTACCCAACTTGAAACTGCAGTGCATTCCTCCTGGGGGAACTAGGATTGGAAACTGCCAGAGACTGAGTGGTATGGCTTTAGAGTAGGGGCCCTTTCCCCGCTATTCAGTGCCTAACTGTGCTGACCCTAAGCAGGAGACACACTGGCTTGGGTCCTCCTGACCCTGGCTGCCCTCCCCTACCAAGCTCACGCCTTATGGAAGGGTCTGTGGTTGTGGCCAGCCTGGGCCCACTCTATAGTCTCCCTCCAGAAGGCTCTGGAGAACAACCAGGTGACTTCAGGGGGTGGCAAAGTAGCCAACAGGTATAGCCAGACCTTAGGGTGCCTTGGACCTTTTGTTGATCTGCCCCTGGCTTGGAGCTGGAAACTGAACCTTGTACATAGCTTGGCCCCGCCCATGCACACTCAGTCTCTGTTGGGCAGCCACAAACAGTGAATAGCACGGTAGCTCCACACAGGTAGCCTAAGGTTGGTTACAAGCAGCGTCTGACACTGACCTGCACCAGAACCTCACCCAAGTAGACCCAGAACCAACACAACCGGTGTTGGGCTTCAGACCACATCACAGCTTGACCCACAAGCAGTAGCACATCCAGAGAATTTCGGCAGGCACCAGACCCTGCTAAGAACAACTCTGCCTTGGGGTAGAGCCCTGGATAGCAGTTATACACTGTGATCGAGGTCTGTCCTGATAGCCAACCTAAGAGTCAACTCCACTCATGAACATGCTATCAGGATTCAAGACTCAACTACAAAAGGTGGGCACACATAACCCATACCAGACACATTCTTGGAGCACCGAATTCAGGAGATTTGAAAGACTACACTGCTGAGCCCCACAGGAAAACTAGATCATAATAACAAGTTTGGGAGTCACAGCAGATTTAGCTAATACACAGAGACAAACACAGAAAGGTTGACAAAATGGAGAAACAAAGAAACATGCCCCAAATTAAAGAACAAGAAAAATCCCCAGGAAAAAAATTAAATGAAGTGGAAGCAACCAAGATACCAGATGCAGAGTTTAAAACACGGGTAATAAAGATGCTCAAGGGCCTTAGGGGAAGAATGGATGGTCTCTGTGAGAACTTAAAGAGACAGTAAGCATTAAAAAGGGCAGAGAAACCACTAAAATAAACAGAAACAAAAAATGCAGTATCTGAAATGAAGAATACACTAGAAGGAATCAACAGCAGGTTAATGAAGTCCAGGATCGAATCAGCGATTTAGAGGACAAGATAAAAGAAAACACCCAAGCAGAATTTTCTTTTTTCTTTTTGTTGTCTAAGGGACCTCTGGGACAACATCAAATATAAAAACATCCACATCATAGGGATACCAGAAGGAGAAAAGGGAGAGCAAGGGATTGAGGAACTGTTTGAAGAAATAATGGATGAAGGCTTCCCTAACCTGGTGATGTATCCAGGAAGCACACAGAATCCCAAACAAGATGAGCCCAAAGATATCCAAGCCAAGGCACATCATAATAAAAATGCGCAAGTTTAAAGATAAAGAGAGAGTCTTAAGAGCAGCAAGAGAAAGACAGTTAGTTACAACAGAGCTCCCATAAAGCTGTCAGCTGATTTCTCAACAGAAACAGTTCAGGACAGAGGAAATGGCATAAAACATACCAAGTGATGAAAAGCAAGGACCTAAAACCAATACTACTCTATCCAGCAAGGCTATCATTTAAAATTAAAGGCAAAATAAAGAGCTACCCAGAGTCACAAAAAAAGCTAAAGAAATTCATTACCACCAAACCATTATTGCAAGAAATGTTAAAGGGTCTTCTTTAAGAAAAAGAAGAGAAAAAAAGAGAAAACAGAACACAAGTATAAAGAATAAAGTGGCAATAAGTATCTATTAATAACTTTAAATGTAAATGAATTAAATGCTCCAATCAAAAGACAGAGGGCAGCTGAATGGATAAGAAAACAAGGCCCATATACATGCTGTCAACAAGAGGCCTGCCTCAGAACGAAAGATACGCACAGGATGAAAGTGAAGAGATAGAAGAAGATATTCCATGTAAATGGAAACCAAAAACAAACAAACAAACAACAACAAAAAAACCTGGGGTAGCAAAACATATCAGACAAAATAGACTTCAAAACAAAGGCCACAACCAAAAACAAAGAAGGACATTACTTAATACTAAAGGGACCAATCCAACAAAAGGATATAACTCTTGAAAACATAAATTCACCCAACATACCTACCTAAATATATAAAGAAAATCTTGGTGGACATTAAGGGAAAGTGTAAGAGTAACACAATCACAGCAGGGGTTTTTTAACACCTCACTGACATCAATGGACAGATCATTCAGATAAAAATCAACAAGGCAAAAGCAAGCTTAAACAACACAGTGGACCAGAAGGGTTTAGTCAAATACATACAGAGCATTTCACCCCAAAGTAGCATAATATACATTCTTTCAAGTGCTCATGGTACATTCTCTAGGATAGACCACATGTTAGGACACAAAATAAGTCTTAATAAATTCAAGAAGACTGAAATTATATCAAGCATCTTCTCTGACCACAATGGTTTAAAATGAAAAATCAATCACAAAAAAAAACAAACCGAAAAACACACAAACACATGGAGGCTTAATAACATGTTACTAAACAAATGAGTCAACAGTGAGATCAAGGAAGGAATCAAAATATACCTTGAGACAAATCACAATAAACATACAACAAACCAAAATCTATGGGATACAGCGAAGGTAGTTCTAAGATGTAAATTCATAGAATTACAGTCCTACCTCAAGAAGCAAGGAAAATCTCTAACAAACTAACCTTAAACCCAAAAGAACTAGAAAAAACAACAAAACCAGTGTAAATAGAAAAAAGAAACTAATAAAAATTAGAGAGGAAATAAATGACATAGACACTAAAAATATAAAAGACCAATGAAGGCAAGAACTAGTTCTTTGAAAAGATAAACAAGATTACAAACCTTTAACCAGACTCATAAAGAAAAAAAAGAGAGGACCCAAATAAATAAAATCAGAAATGAAAAAGGGGAAGTAACAACTGACTCCACAGAAAGACAAAGAACTGTAAGAAAATACTATGAACTAATGCCAACAAATTTGACAAACTCGGGGAAATGGATAAATTCCTAGAAAGATACAATTTTCCAAAGCTGAATCAGGAAGAATCAGAAAATCTGAATAGACCAATTACAACTAATGAAATCAAAGTAGTAATCAGAAACCTCCCAGCAAACAAAAGTCTTGGACTGGATGACTTAACTGGTGAATTTTACCAAACATTCAAAGAACTACTGCCTATTCTCAAACTATTCCAAAAAAAATTCAAGAGGAGAGAAGATTCCCAAGCTCATTTTACAGGCCACCATTATCTTAATTGCAAAATCAGATAAAGACATTACAAAGAAAGAAAAATATATGCCAATATCCCTGATGAACACAGATGCTAAAATCCTCAACAAAATACTAGCAAGCCAGATCCAGCAACAAATTTAAAAGATTATACACCACAATCAAGTGGGATTTATTCTGGGGATGCAAGGTTGGTACAGTATTCGCAAGCCAATAAACATGATACACCACATAAACAAAATGAAGGATAAAAATCATATGATCTTATCAATAGATGCTAAAAAAGCATTTGATAAAATCCAGCATCCATTTATAACAAAAACTCTCAGCAAAGTGGGGATAAAAGGAACATGCCTCAACATAATAAAGGTTATATATGATGAAACCACAGCCAACATCATACTTAATGGGAAAAAACTAAAAGCATTTCCCTTGAGATCAGGAAGAAGACAGGAATGTCCATTTTCACCACTCTTATTCCACACAGTACTGGAAGTCCTTCCTACAGCAATCAGAGAAGAAGAAATAAAAGGAATCCAAATTGGAAAGGAAGTAGTAAAATTCCTTATTTAAAAAACCATATTAAAATAATGGTTATTATTGTCAGCTGACATAATACTATACTTAGAAAACCTTAAGGACTCCACCTAAAAAACTACTAGAACTGATAAATGAATGCAATAAAGTAGCAGGACACTAAATTAATATTAGAAAATTGGTCACACTTTTACACACCAATAATGAGCTATCAGAAAAAGAAACTAAGAAACCAATACCTTTTACAATAGCAACAAAAAAAACTTAGGTATGTAGGAATAAATTTAAACAATAAGGTAAAAGATCTGTACTCAGAAAATTATAAACTACTACTGAAGAAAAAGATTGAGGAAGGTGCAAATAAGTGGAAGTACATGGATAGGAAGAATTAACATCATTAAAGACTACTGGTCAATATGGCAGCAAAGGTAAACATGGCTCGCTTCCTCAAACAACCTCCTCAAACAACTACATCGAAATGGCAACTAAACTATAGAACAACCATCACTCAGAACTGTAAGAAATTGAGGTGAATGGAAGTCTGACAACCACGGAATTAAAGAAACCACATCCATCCAGATTGGTAGAAGGGGCAAAGACATGGAACGGGCTGGTCCCACATCTACATGTGGTGGATAAAAATTTAGGAAGGATATCTCAAGAGGAAGGAGTCCCAGCCCACACCAAGACCCCAGCCCAGGGTTCCAGTGCCAGCAAGATATGTCCTCAAAACTTCAGGCTGCAAAAACCAGCGGAGATTAAATTGTTAGAAAAATTGCTGGAGTCTCAAATAGTTCCTCTTAAAGAACTTACACATGGACCTAGACTCACTCCCCCTGAGTTCCAGCACTGAGGTTGAAAGGCCCCAGTGGCATACAGGGAGGAACTGAAGTGTCTGGAATCAAGGCAAGAGCTGGAAGACAGATTTTTCCCAGACAGAAAGGTAGGCAGAGGCCATTGTCCCTTTCATAAACCATCCCATGACAGAGCCACAGAGCCAGTGACCAGGTGCCATACCTGAGACTCCATCATCCTGGCTACACTGTTTGCCCTTCCCTGGAGATCCCCTAAGACTCCTTCCCAACCAACTGACAGAGCCCAGTCACACTGTTAACGGTGACTTTTCTATATGAATGGCTGGTCTTGGTTCATGCTTCACAACTTCCTAAATCCTCTCAAACAAGCAACAGCTGGCTTCAGTAAGCCCTCAGCCCCCATACTTCTTGCTAAGTGACTCCAGGCCTAGCCCTAGCAGCAGCCAGCTTAGATTCACAGTGTGGTTTCACCTTGGAATCTCCAAGCCCAGCACAAGTAGCAGCCATCACAAATTGCTTTATAGTTCAGGCAGGGTGGTGCTGGGCAAAACACAGGTCGGGGCTGACCTTGGCCTGCACCACCAAGGAAACACAAGAGCCCGCGCTCCCGGTGGACTGCTACAGATCACGATGGAGCACCAACACCCTGCCCCTGCACAGATGATGCTCCATGGAGGTTGGAGGTTGGTGATCAGTGGTCACAGCCAGTCCTTGCAGCTGACTGGCCTGCGTAAATCCCTCCCATTGACCTGCCAACAGCAATCAAGGCTCAACTACAAGAGGAGGGCATACTCAGCCCACATGAAGGGCACACCTCAAGTACCCAGTTTGGGTGATAGGGAAGGCTGTGCCACTAGACCCTACAGGACACCTACTACATTAGGCCATGCTACCAAGACACAGAATCATAGCAGCTCTACTTAATACACAGAAACAAACATAGGGACGCTGCCAAAATGAGGAGACAAAGAAACATGCCCCTATTGAAAGAACAGATCAAAACACCAGAAAAAGAAATGAAATGGAGATAAGCAGTCTATCAGATACAGAGTTCAAAACACTGGTCATAAGGATGCCCAAGGAACTTAGAGAGGACTTCAGCAGCATAAAAAAGATCTAGTCAGAAATGAAGGATACACTAAATGAAATAAAGAACAATTTACAGGGAAACAACAGTAGAGTGGATGAAGCCAAGAATCAAATCAATGATTTGGAACATAAGGAAGCAAAAAACAACCAATCAGAACAAGAAGAAAAAAGAATCCATCAGAGAGACACAAATTAAAAACACAATGAGATACCACTTCACACAGGTCAGAATGGCCATCATAAACAAATCAATGAACAAGTGCTGGTGAAGTTGTGGAGAAAAGGAAACCCCAGTACACAGTTGATGGGAATGCAGGCTGGTTCAGTCACAGTGGAAAACAGTATGGAATGTCCTCAAAAAACAAAAATGGAACTACCTTTTAACCCGGCAATTCCACTGCTGGGATTATACCCTAAGAATCCTGAAACACCAATTTGAAAAAACCTATGCACCTCAATATTCATAGCAGCATTATTTACAATAGCCAAGTGCTGGAAACAGCCTAAGTACCTGTCAGTAAATGAGTGGATCAAAAAACTGTGGTACATTTACACAATGGAATACTACACAGCAGAAAGAAAGAAGGAACTTCTACCCTTTGCAACAGCATGAATGGAACTGGAGAGTATTATGTGATGTGAAATAAGCCAGGTAGTGAAAGGCAAATACCATATGATCTCACTTATAAGTGGAATCTAATCAACAAAACAAACGAATGAGCAAAACAGAACCAGAGACATGAAAATAAAGAATAAACTGACAGTGACCAGAGGGGAGGGAGGAGGAGTATAACGGAAGAAAGAATTGGAAAGGTCAAGTCAAAGAACATGTATAAAGGACCCACGGACAGGACAATGGGGGGCGAGGACTGAGGGAGGGGGTGGGCAGGGGAGAGTAATGGGGGAAAAAGGGGAACAACTATACTTGAACAACAATAAAAAAATTTTTTTAAAGATATCCAAAAAATGTGGATAGTATAAGAAGCCTCTAGGACAACATCAAGCATTCGGACATTCTCATCAAAAGGGGTGCCAGAAGGAGAAGAGAAAGAGCAAAAAATGGGAAATCTATTTGAAAAAACAGTTAAAGAAAATTTCTCTAATTTGGTGAAGGAAATAGACATAAAGTCTAGGAAGCACAGAAGAGACCCAAACAAAATGGATGCAAAGAGATCCACTCCAAGATACATGATAATTAAAATGCCAATGGTTAAAGACAAAGAGAGAATCTTAAAAGCGAGAGAAAACCAGTTAGTTACCTCAAGGGAGTTCCCATAAGACTGTCAGCTGATTTGGCAAAAGAAATTTTGCAGGCTAGAAGAGATTGGCAAGAAATATTCAAAGTCATGAAAAGCGTGGACCTACAGCCAATACTGCTTTACCCAGCAAAGACATTATTTAGAATTGAGGGGCAGATAAAGAGCTTCTCAGACAAGAAAAAAACTAAAGAAGTTCATCATCACCAAAACATTATTATATGAAATGTTAATGGAACTTACTTAAGAAAAAGAAGATAGAAGGGGGATGTAGGGGAATGCATGAGGAGATGAGGGGATTAGGAAGTACAAAAAGATAGTAACAGAATAGTCATGAGGATGTAAAGTACAGTATAGGAAATGGAGTAGACGAAGAACTTATACATATGACCTATGGACATGAACAATGGTATGGGGATTGCCAAAGGGAGTGGGGGGTGCTGGGGGAAGAGGGGCAAAGGGGGAAAAATTAGGACAACTGTAATAGCATAATCAATAAAATATAATTAAAAAATTAAAAACAATTAAAATGTAACAGTATAGATACTGAAAATAAAAGGAGGAGGGAAATATGTCATGCAAACATTAATTGAAGGAAAGCAGATGTGTCTATATTAATAGCAGATAAGGTAAACTGCACAGCAAAGAAAATTATTATAGAGAGGGCCATGGATGATGCTGAAAGGATCAATCTAAAAAGATGACACAAGAATTATAAATGGGTATGCACCAAACAACAGAGCTGCAAATATATGTGACGCAAAAACTGTCAGACTTAAAAAGAGAAACAAATCCACAATTTAGTGGGAGACATTAACACTCCTCTTCCAACAACTGACAGAACACAGAAAATATGCAAGGACGTAGAAAGACTCAATACAACCAGTCAACAGAATCGAACAGACATTTTACCCAACAACAGCAGAATACTAATTTTATTTTTTTAAAGTGTCTGTGTCACCTGGACCATATCCTGGGCCAGTAAGCAAATCTTAACAGGTTTAAAAATACAAAAATCCTACAAAGTGTGTTCTCTGACCAGATGGAATCAAGCCAGAAATCAATTAACAAAAATTTAACAGGAAAATCTCCAAACACTCTTAACCTAAACCATACTTCTAATAATGCATAAAACAGAAAAATATCTCAAGGGAAATCAAAGCATATGTAGAACTGAATTAAAAATGAAAATAAAACATATCAAAACTTATGGTACACAGCTAAAGCAGTGCTAAGAGGAATTTTTATAAAAACAAATGCGTACATGAGAAAAGAGGAAAAATCTCAAATCAAAAATCTAAGCTCCGACCCTCAAGAAGCTAGAAAAAAAAAAAAAGCAGCACAGAATAAACCCAAAGCACGCAGAAGTTAGGGCATAATAAAGATGAGAACAGAAATCAATGATATTGAAAACAGTAAAACGAGAGAAAATAAATGAAACAAAGAGTTGGTTTTTTGAAAAGGTCGATAACATTGACAAACCTCTAGCAAGACTTACACAGAATAAAGAGAAAAGATACAAATTATCAGTGTCAAGAATGAAGCATGGGATATCACTAAAGACCATGCAAACATCAAAAGTATAATTAGAGAATACTACAAACAACTCTACACACACAAATTTTACAACTTAGAATAAAATAATCAATTCCTCAAAAATTACAAACTACCACAACTCATCTATTGGTAACTGAAACGCCTCTAAATTGTTAAGGAAATTGAATTAGTTATTTTAAAACTCCCAAAAAAGAAATCTCCAGGCCCAGATGATTTCGCTGAAAAATTCCATCAAGTGTTTAAAGAAAAATGAACATCAATTCTAAACAATCTCTTCCAGAATATAGCAGAGGGAGGAAACTTCCCAATTCATTGTACAAAGCTAGTAATAAACTGATACCAAAATGAGACAAAGGCAGTTCAAAAGAAAAAACTTTAGGCCAACACCCCTCAGAAATATCAACATAAAAATCCTTAACAGGCTATTAGCAAATAAAACTGAGCAATATTTAAAAATAATTATACATCATAACCCACTGGGGTTAATTCCAGAGATGAAAGGCTGGTTCAGTACTTGAAAATCAATCAATATGATCCCCCATGTTAACAGGTTAATGAGAAAAAATCACATGATCATATCAATCGAAGCATTTGACAAAGTTTAATACTCATTCATAATTTTTTTATTTCTAGAGTGTGTTTATTAAAGCTGGGGACAGTGAGGCCTGATCAGTGTGGTTCAGTTGGTTGGGTGTCATCCTACAAAGTGAAAGGTTGCCAATTCAATTCCTGGTCAGGGCACACACTTAGGTTGCAGGCCCAGTCTTAGTTGGGGTACATGCAAGAGGCAACTGATCGATGTTTCTCTCACACGTTGATGTTTCTCTCCTTCTCCTTCTCCCTGCCTTCCCTTCTCTCTAAAAGTAAATTAATAAAAAAATTTTTTTTTTAAAGCTAGGGAGAGTGAAACAAGGAATGACTTAGAACAGAAGAAGCAATGGGAGAGAGACTAGGCTGGGGTGCACTGGCTCACTGAGAAGTCAGAGAAAAGGGAGCTTTGGAGATAAGTTCTAGGGGTTAGCCCAAGATGAGCTGCCACCGACCATTGCTCTCCTGGTTGCAAGTCTCGTGGGGACCCTTAGTGTTTAGAAGATGCATGCCTGTGGGGAAATAAGAGGGGGAAAGGAAAGGCACAGGCATGTTTCTGGAAGGGAGAGAGCACATCATTCAAAATTTTTTTTTAATTTTCAAAATATGGGAATACAGATAAATTCCCTCAACTTGATAAAGAGCATCTAGAAAAAATCTACTGCTAACATTATACTTAAAGATTAAAGATTTAATGCTAAGGATGAGGGTACAAGACAGATAATTGCTCTCATCATTCTTATTCCACATAGTTCTGGAAATTCTAGCCAGTGCAAAAGCAGTAAAAGGGGGATGGGGAAAGGCATATGGATTGGAAGCAAAAAAATAAGACTGTCTCTACTTGCAGATGAAATGGCTGTCTATGCAGATAATGCCAAGGAGAATATTTTTTAAACAAACTCTTAGAATAAGTCAGTTCAGCAAGGTCACAGGATGCTATATACTAGTAATGAACACAATGACACTTAAGATTAAAAACTCAATTCTTTTGCAATCAGTCAAAAATGTAAAGACTTCTGTGCAACTCAAACAAAATATATGCAGAACTTATAAGCTAAAAAAAAACACAATTCTAGTGAAAGGAATAAAAGATCTAAATAAATGGAGTACTATACCATGTTCAACGTATAGTAAAGATTCAACGTAGCAAGATTTCAGTTGCCCCAAAATTGTTACACAGGTTTACCACAATTCCTATCAAAACCCCAGCAAGATTTCTATAAATATGGACAAGATTATTCTATAATTCATATGGAGAGGCACAGAAACAAGAATGGCTAAAACAACTTTGGAAAAGAAGAATGAAGTGGGAAGAATCAGTCTACCCAATTTAAACTCATATTATATAGCTATACTAATCAACACTGTGTGGTACTGGCAGAGAAACAGACACATAGCTCAAAAGAACAGAACTGAGAGCCTAGAAACAGACCAACATAACATGGTTTTTGGCAAAGGCGGAAAAGCAGTTCAATGGAGGAAAGAGCTTTTTCAACAAATAGTGCTGAAGCAACATGGACATCCACAGGCAAAAAAATAATGAACCTTGATCTAAAATGGATAGCTTATTCAAAAATTAACTCAAAATGGATCATGGATCCAAATGTAAAACTTAAAACAAAAACACTTTTAAGAAAAAATAGAGGAGAAAATTTTCAGGATCTCAAGTTAGGCAAAGAGTTCTGAAAAGCACCAAAAGCAGCATCCATGAAAGAAAAAAACTGATAAATCTGACTTCATCACAATTTTTGAATATTCTCTGCAAAGACTGTAATAAAATGAAAAGACAAGCTACAGAAATAGGAGAAAATACTTGAAAATTATTCTTTTGGCAAAGGATAAAGGAGTGGTACCTAAAACATATAAGGAACTCTCAAAGCTCATCAGTTAAAAAAAGTCCAGCTGGAAAGAATAAAAGTCTCTTCAACAAATGGTGCTAGAACAACTTGTTATCCATGTGCAAAAAAAATCCTAGACACCAATCTTACATTGTTCAAAAAATTAATTTGAAAGGGATCACAACCCTAAATGTAAAATGCAAAACTATAAAACTCCTAGAAGAAAACAGAGGAGGGAGGAGGATTTAAGGGGACTAAATGGTAATGGTAATTTTTAAAAATTATATATTTAAAAAAATTAAAAATTAAAAATACACTTAAGAAACAGGGGAGAAAATCTGGATGACTTTGGCTATGGTGATGCCTTTTTAGATACAATAACAAAGATATGATCCATGAAAGAAATCATTAATAAGCTGAACTTGATTAAAACTTAAAAATTCTGCTCTGTAAAAAAAAAATCAAGAGAATTAGAAGACAAAGCACACACTGCAAGAAAATATTTGAAAAAGTCACATTCCAAGAAAGGACTATTTTCTAAAAAACACAAAGACCTCTTAAAACTCAATAACTAATAAGACAACCTAATTTTTTAAATGGGCCAAAGACCTTAACAGACATCTCAACAAAGAAGATATACAGATGGCAAATAAGCACATTAAAAGATGCCCCAAAACTTCAGGGAAATGCAAATTAAAATAGCAAGCTACCACAGCACACCTATAAGAATGGCCAAAATCTGGAACACTGACATCACCAAATGCTGGCCAGAATGTGGAGCAACAGGAAATCTCACACATCGCTGGTGGGAATGCAAAATGATAGTCAGTTTGGAAGACAGTTTGACAGTTTTTTATAAAACCAAACATACTCTTGCCATATGATCCAGTAGCTGCACAACTTGGTACTAACCCAAAGGAGCTGAAAACTTACATACACAGAAAAATCTGCCCATAGATGTTCATGACAATTTATTTATAACTGTGAAAACTTGGAAGCAACTAAGATGTCCTTTAGTAGGTAAATGGATAAACTGTGATACAAAAGACCCCAAACAGCCAAAACAATCTTGAGAAAGAACAAAGCTTAGTCATCACAATTCCTGATTTCGAACTTTATTACAAAACTATAGTAATCAAAACAGTATGATATTGGTATTAAAAACAAAAACAAAAAAAAACCCCAGACCCCTGGCTGGTGTGGTTCAGTGGACTGGGCACCAGCCTGCGAACCAAAAGGTCATTAGTTTAATTCCCAATCAGGGCACTTGCCTGGGTTGCGGGCCAGGTCCCCAGTAGGGGGCGCACAAGAGGCAACCACACATTGATGTTTCTCTCCCTCTCTTCTCCCTCCCCCTCTCTCTAAAAATAAATAAATAAAATCTTTAAAAAAAAAGACACAAAGACCAATGGACCATAATAGAGAGTCCAGAAATGAGTCCACATATATACGATCACTTTATTTATGACAAGGGAACCAAGGATATACAATGGGAAAAGAAATGACAGTCTCTTTATTAAATGATGCTGGGGAAACTGAGCTGCCACATGCAAAAGAATGAAACTAGACCACTATCTTATACTATACACACAATCAACTCAAAATGGATTAAAAACTTGAATGTAAGACCTGAAACCATAAAACTCCTAAGAGAAAAAGGCAGTAAGCTACCTGACATTGGTCTTTGCAATGATTTTTTAAATTTGACACCAAAAGTAAAGGAAACAAAGGCAAAAATAAACAAGTAGACTAAATCAAATTAAAAAGCTTCTGTACAGTTGCCCTGGCAGGTATGGCTCAGTGGATTGAGTGCCGGCCTGCAAACCAAAGGGTGGTCAGTTAGATTCCCAGTCAGGACACATGCCTGGGTTGTGGGCCAGGTCCCCAGTACGGGGTATGCAAGAGGCAACCACACATTGATGTCTCTTTCCCTTTCTCCCTCTCTTCCCCATCTCTAAAAGATAAATAAATAAAATCTTTTTTGTTTTTAAAAGCTTCTGCACAGCAAAGGAAACTGTCAACAAAATGACAAAGCTATCTACTGAATGGGAGAAGATATATGTAAATCATGTATCCAATAAAAAGTTAATATCTGAAATATATAAAGAACTCATACAACTCAACAATAAAAATAATCAGATTTTAAAATGGGCAGATCATCTGAATGGACATTTTTCCAAAGACATACTGATGGCCAACAGGTACATGAAAATGTGTTCAACATCTCTAATCATCAGGGAAATGGAAACCAAAACCATAATGAGATATCACCTCTCACCTGTTAGAATGGCTGGTATCAAAAAGACAAGAAATAACAGTGTTGGTTGGGATGTGGGAAAAAGGAACCCTTGTGCATAGTTAGTAGGAATATATATTGGTGCAGCCACTATGTAAAATAGTATGAAGTCCTCAAAAAATCAAAAATAAACTATCATATGAGCCAGCAATTCCACTTCTGAGTATTTAACCAAAGCAAATGAAAACACTAACTTGAAAGATATACATTTTGAGCTCACTGCAGCATTATTTACAATAGGCATGAAGTAGAAGCAAGCTAAGTGTCCAAAGATAGATAAATGGATAAAGAAAATGTTGTGTATGTATACAATGGAATATTATCCAGCCACAAAAAGGGAAATCACGCCATTTGCACCAACATGGATGGATCCTGAGGATTATGCTAAGTGAAATAAGTCAGACACAGAAAGACAAATACCATACGATATCACTTGTATGTGGAATCTTTAAAAAAAAACAAAACTAAACTCATAAATACAGAGAACAGATTGGTGTTGCCACAGGCAGAGGTTGGGTGTGGAAGAAATAAGGTGAAGGTTGTCAAAAGGTACATACTTCTCATTAAAATAAATGGGTCCTCGGGATGTAATGTACAGTATGGTGACTATAGTTAACAACTATATTGTATATTTGAAAGTTGTTAAGAGAGTGTATCTTAAAAGTTCTCATCACAAGAAAAAAATTTGTAACTGTGTGGTGACTGAAGTTAACTTTAGACGCTATGGTGATCATTTCACAACATTTACAAATATGAAATAATAATACTGTGTACCTGAAACCAAAATAATGTTATATGTCAATTATACCTCAATAAAAAAATAAAACTGTGGTACATCCAATAATGGAATATTTATTATTCAGCAATACAGAGAAATAAGCTCTCAAGACAGATACATAAATGTATATTACTAGGTAAAAGACGCCAATCTAAAAAAACCTACATATTATATAATTCCAATTATACGGCATTCTGGAAAAGACAAAACTATGAAGTCAATAAAAAGATCAGTGGTTACCTAGGGGATTGGAGTTGAGAAGGGAGGAAGGAGACAAATAGACAGAGCACAGAGGGTTTTTAGGGCAATGAAAATACTCTGTATGATATAATGATGAGTATGTATCATACATTTGTCCAAATCCATAGGATGTACAATTCAAGAGTGAACTCAAAGATAAATGTACCATTCTGGTAAGAGATGCTGATAATAGGGAAGGCTATGCATCTGTGGGGGCGATAGATGGGACATCTGTACCTCTCTCACAATTTTGTTTAAACCTAAAACTGCTCTTTAAAAAAAGTATTTTTATGACAGTTCTTTGAATGCGCTTTCTTTTTTATTTTTAAGTATTATTGTATTTTTTCTATTACCAATTATCCCCCTTATGCCCAGCTATGCCCCCCACAATCACCACACTGTTGTCATGTCCATGAGTCCATTTTCCTCAATCCCTCCACCCCCTAACCCTGCCCCTAGAACTGTCAGCCTGCTGCCTATGAGTCTGTCTCTACTTTGCTTGTTAGTTTAGTTTGTTCATTAGATTTTACATATGAGTGAAATCATATGGTATTTGTCTTTCTCTGACTGGCTTATTTTACTTAACATAATGTTTTCCAGGTCCACCATGCTGTTGCAAAGGGTAAAATTTTATTTTTTACAGCCAAATAGTATTCCATTGTGTATATGCACCACAGTTGTTTTACCCACTCATCTACGGATGGTCACTTGAGCTGCTTCCATATCTTGGCAATTGTAAATAGTGCTAAAATGAATGCAGGGTTGCTTACATTCTTTCAAATTAGTTTCAGGCCTCATTGGATAAATTCCCAAAAGTGGAATCACTGGGTCAATAGGCAGTTCCATTTTTAACTTTTTGAGGTATCCCCATAGTGCTTTCCACAGTGGCTAAACCAATCTGCACTCCCTCCAATTGTACAAAAGAGTTCCTCTTCCACAGTCTCGCCAGAGCTAGTTGTTTGTTGATTTATTAATGACAGCCATTCTGACAGATGTGAGGTGATATCTCATTGTAGTTAAAAAAAAAAAAAGGCATTTCAGAGGATACACAAATAGCAAATAAGCACATGAATGTTAGCCATTAGGTAAATGTAAATTAAAACTTAAAACAAAATGAGTTATCAGTATACACCTATCAAAATGCCTAAAATAAAAATAGCAGTAACACCAAATGCTGACAAAAATGTGGTGAATAAACTGGATCACCCATACATTGCTGGTGGGAATGTAAAATGGCATAGTCCCTAGAGGAAACAGTTTAGCAGTTTCTTTTAAAAATTAAGACATACAACAAACACATGGCCCAGCAGTTGCATTCCTGGGCATTTACCCCAGAGAAAAGAAACTCATACTCAAATGTTTACAGTGCATTTATTTGTAATTGCTAAAAACTGAAAACAACCTAGATGTCCTTCAACAGGTATTAAACTATGGTACATGTATGCCATGGAATACTACTCAGCAATAAAAAGAAGTAAACTATTGATGCACCCAACAACCTGGATGAATCTCCAGGGAATTATGCTGAGTGAAAGCAGCTAATCCAAGAGGTTACATACTGTTTGATCCCACTTACATAACATTCTGGAAATGACAAAATCACAGAAATGGAGAACACTCTAGTGAATGCCAGATTAGTAAGGATTTGGGGCAGGAAGAAAAGTGAATGTGGCTATAAAAGAGCAACGGGTCGTATGCAACCCTTGCAATTATGGAAACATTCTTTATTACATCTGTGTTGGTATCAATTTTCTGGTTGTGATACTGTACTACAGTTTTGCATGATGCAACCACTGGGAAACTGAATAAAGAATACATAAAATCTCTGTATTATTTCTCACAGTGGCATGTAAATCAAAAACTTATCTCAAAATAAAAAGTTTAATTTAAAAAGGATGAAAAAATAAGCCCAAAACTGATTAGAATGAGGAAAAAAATTAACCTAACTGATAACATAGCCATACAGAAAAAAAATTAATTCCAGAAACTTTTAAACACAGTGCTATAACTATGCATTCTTTCTAAGATACAGTCCAATGACCAAAACATGCAAAAAATCTTGAATTTTATTCATGAGTTTGTCGTTGGTAGTGGTTCTAATATAATAATCCCTAAACTATCTTGTGGGTAGTTGAGGTCATAGAAAAATCAGTAAATATTATGATGTATTGGAAACCAGGGTTTTTACCCTTGGAGAAGGGAGGTACATACAAGGTGGGGCAAAAGTAGGTTAATAGTTGTTCACACGGAATACATTAATTAACAAATAATATAGGAGTAAACTCTGTGTTTTGCATACTCACAACTGTACACCTCCTTTTCCCCACCCTGTACACAGAATGGGGAAAGATGAAGGATACGCACGTACATGCACACACAAACCTTCTAGATCTGTCCACTGAAATGGGCTAACATGCAGTAACATCCCAGTAGACATAAGCACATGAAAAGCCCAGCTAATAGTTTCCATAATATTCTTCATTAAAAGAAATCTGGGATCCTTGGAAAAATAGCTTATTTCTGGTCTGGGACAGGAAAGTTCCTAGGTTAGCCTGAAACATCTTATTCTTTCAGAAAGCAGGGAAGTGTTCAAAAAATGATAGGGACTTATCAAACACGCACGCACACACACACACACACGAGCCAGCTTGAGCGGTTCTCACTGGTCAAATTTAAGACAGTATGAGCATCAAGAAGCATTAAGATACTTGATTATAAAATACTGGAAAAAAATCAACTGATCTATGGTAATTACTAAAAATGAAAGGATGCAGGTTGGGAAGATACACCTCTTCTTTAAAAAACAATGCCATCATATGGTAGAAGAAGGACAGAATTGGAAAATCACTACTTTGCAACCCCTTCTGTAATAAGTGACTTACAGAAGAATCTTTAGTTGCTGGATTAAGGTTTGTTGGGGAACAGGATATTCACTCAGTGTTGAAGTACCACTCCACAGATTATTGCTAAAAACAAAAATAATTTTAAAAAAGAGAAATAACAAAGAGGAAAGGGTATCTTTATAATGCACATCTGGCAGTTATCACCTTAGCATTAGCAATAGTGAACAATCTGACATTATATGTCTCTGTGTAATACTGTAAGAAGGATCCAATGTCATCTATGTAATAACTCAACAAAAAATGTTTAACCTTAATCTAATTGTGATGAAACAATTAGTAAAATATGGGACATTCCATAGACAGTTAACCTGGACTCTTCAAAAATTTAACATGTGATGATTCTAGGATAAAGAAGACTAAAGGATGTATGAATCTTGACTGGGCCCTGGATTGGGAAAAAAAAAAAAAACAGCTATAAAAGTCATTTTATACAAATAAGGAAAGTATGTATTAGATGTTATTGCTAAATTATTGTTAATTATCTTAGTTATGATTAGTACTGTGGTTATACAGGAAAATGTCCCCATTCTTAAGAAAGACATGCTGAAATATTTAAAATGTAAAGTGTCATAATGTCTGCAACTTACTTTTCAAATAGTTTAGAAAAAGATAAGTAAATGAATCTAATAGAATTTTCCACAAAATATCAAACTATTAAATTCTTAGTGTTTTTATTTCACCAAAGGTCTGTTAAAATGAGATACAGAGGAAGAACTATAACATATTATACTGAAGCATCTAGTTTTTAATGGACAAATAAGCAATAGAGAGGTTAACGAACTGTCCTGAAGGAACTGTTTTGGGACATTGTGCCAACACAGCTGGAGGGATATATTATATATTGTTGGCATCCCAGATACTGCAAAATATTGGCACTGTGCTTGCAGAATACTGCTAAACATCAGAAAATTTAAGAATAAAGCCACAAGAATGGGAGAAATAGAAAACAAAAATTCTGTGAATTTAAGTAATTTCCAAAAACTACAATTTAGTCTGCTGTGTCCAGCATTCTAGCAGCCAGGTCTTGTCTATTAACGAGCACTTTTACCATTTTTCCATAGCAGTATTCCAAATGATGGTCAAGTATCACAAGATCCTGACAAGACTTCTTAATCATTAAAGTGAACTATGTTCAATTTCACTTTAACATATTGCAAGTTCTGTAATATTCTGATCCTTTAAAACCTGCTGACCCATATTTGACATATATAATAGCTCTTTATTAACTGGTATATCTGATTAGCCAGAACTATCCATTGCTTAACAATGGTGGAAAACAGGATAGAGTAGGTGAACAATATAAGATTTCATGATTAAAAAGTAGTTAACTCATCACAGAGTAACTTTTACAAAACAGCCTTTCCAACAATGAAGGCAATAAAAAAACTCAATGATTTCTAAATGTTATATTCAAAAATTTATATTTTTATGATCTTTGTTATTTTTGAGTATTTAAATGAAAAAAATGAGTATGATCACAAAGTGAATTCCAGACTAACCAAGATATCTGTAGAAGGGGGAAGAAGTTGGAGTTGGAGTCGTTAATAATCCTCACAACGCAAGGCTGGTACTGTTATCATCAGCAATTAAAGGTGTGGAAACTGAAAGGTAGAGATTAACTTCCTGCAAACCACGTAACTAGTAAGTGTGCAGAGCCAGGATTCAAACACAAAGTCCAACTCCATAGCCTGCCCTCAAGATGACTACGCTATCTAGTACCAAGGACAGGTTCACTGATTTTAGAGAGAGGGGAAGGGAGGGAGAGAAACAGTGATGTGAAAGAGAAACATCAATCAGTTGCCTTCTCATACACACCCTGCATGGGTACTGAACCCCCAACCTAGGCAAGTACCCTGACTGGAAATCGAACCTGCAACCCTTCGGTCTACAGGAATACGCTCCAACCAACTGAGCCGCACAGGCCAGGGTTCCATTGTTCATTTTTTTGAGGAAGGACTGATGCTACCCTTTACTGAACACCTGCACTAAGTACTTTGCTTGTGTCATTTAATCTTCACAACAGCCCTGTGAAGTAGAATTTCTATTCCTATTTTTCAGAAGAGAACATCAAAGCTGAGAGAGGCTGAGTAACCTATCCACAGTTACACTCCCAATAAATGGGAAAACTAGAATTCAAAACTAGGTGTGTCTCATTCCATGGCTCATGTCCTTTTCTAGGACTACACCCCGCATTCCACATTCTACATATAAACCATTCCTTATTTTTCAAGTAAGCAAATCTACTATACAATTTTTGGTTATTAAACATGTGTTCCTATATTCGTTTGGAATTAATAAAACAATTTCTCTGAAAATATTCATTCTTGTATTTGATAAGATTTTACAATACAAGAGAACAAAGTGAGGATAAACGTAGGAAATTATATCATTGAAAGGCCCTCAAAAACTATCTAGTTCAAGTCCCTAGGTTCATCAGGCTTGGAGCCAATAATAATTAATGGTAGGTATGAAAAATCTAAACAAAAAAGGAATTGCCCCAGTTAGGGAACAGCTGAATACATGACATGACTAAAGCTTCATATTATACATCACTAAATGTTTATTAAAAGTAGTTTTAACAGCTGAATATATGACATGACTAAAGCTTCATATTATACATCACTAAATGTTTATTAAAAGTAGTTTTATAGAGTTTTCAACCACTCCAAAAATATTCATAATGCATATAACTGCCCTTCTCTTAAAATAAGAAGTCCTTCTCATTTCACTTATTTACTGAAATTCTACTTGTTCCAAAAAGGATTTAAAACAACTGAAATCATCCTCACGGAACCTTAAGTAGAACCAATGAAGGTTCTGGTTGCCAGTTGGTTAGTAAGATTCTGATACACACACACCATATGGGGCCAGAGCTATAACATGTGACCTTCTGCAACTTTCCTAATCTAAAAAAATTAGGATAATAACTGTCGCGTACCTCACGACAAGGTTGTCGTGAGGTTTCAATGCAAGACTACATTTGTGCCTGCATGTAAGCCTTCTGTGTGTTAACTATAATTGTGGAAGTTAATGTACATCCACAACTGAGGCACCACCTGCATGGAAAGACACTCATCAAGCTCTCTCTATCACTGGAAAAGTTTTGAGAAAAATTCACTCATAATTTGATCTCACACTTGTCCTCTTAACATCTGTATCCTCTTCCTTTAAACACCACACATGGTAAGAACTCTCTCTCTCTTTTTTTAAAATTTATTTTTAGAGATAGGGGGAGGGAAGGAGAAGGAGAGGGAGAGAAACATTGATGTGTGAGACATATATCAGTCAGTTGCCTCTCACATGTCCCAACTGGGTGTCTGGACTGCAAGCCAGGCATTTGCCCCAACTGGGAAACGAACCAGTGACCTTTCAGTTCACAGGCCGGCACTCAATCCACTAAGCCACACCAGCCAGGGCAAGAACTCTCATTCTTTAAAAAAAAAAAAAAGAGCTTCAGCTGACCCCTCCCTTTCAAACTACCACTCCATTTGTGTGTGTGTGTGTGTGTGTGTGTGTGTGAGAGAGAGTTTTCGCTGTCAAACTTCTAGACTATATTTTCTGTAGCTACTGTTATTGATATGGTTGAGATGTCCCTTAGAAAAACCAGCTGGCAGTACCCTGGGGAAGTCAGAACTTGATCTGGTGAGCTGTATAGAAGCAGGAAGACAGAACAAATAGAATAACACAAAAACCACACTGCTAATATACTAACTAATGGACAGAAGTACACTTGGCCTAAGGTCCCAACAGTTAAATTCTCTAGTCAGCTCCTTCTCTCCCCACAGGAAATCTATAGATAGAAAGCCAAATTATAACCAGACATTTGCTGGGATAGTCCAGGCTTAGGGACCAGACATTTAAATCTCTGGGCAGTGTACCACCTTCTCTGAAAAGTCCCAAAAATCACTTCCAAATCCTGCCTCTCCAGCTCCCAGTTTTCTGTATTTCCATGCTGCCCATCTACCTTCTGCTGTGACAGTCTTTCTTTAGATATGTTAATATCATCAATTAGACTACTTGCATCAAGTCCCACTCTTCCTGCTTTCAACTTGAAAGAGACAGACATCTTTTAAGGTGTCTTCTGCAGAAAACTGAGCTCATCAATTTTGTGATTTTTTTAAGCCAATTCTGAGTTCTGCTGGTGGCACCTACATCACACCACATGCACTCCCCCACCCCACCCACCCCATCACCTTCTAATCACCTTATCTTCCTTAATTCTTAACTTGAATTTCATTCTCCACCCCATAAAGATTTAGAACTCTTTATATTCTCATTCTTTTGCATTTCTTTACTGAAATTGACATAATTTGCCACCCATTTCTTAAAAACTTACCCCATCATTGGCTTAACAGAGGAAATAACAGAGAAAAAAAACTTTTGATTTTGCTCACTAATTTTAAATTGCTTTATAGTACCTATAGGTGATTAAGAGTCCAGTCCTAGGAGCATAGAGACCGGGATCCAAATCCAGACTCCTTACTAGCTACACACTCATGGGAAGGTTATTTAACTCCTCTTAAGTCTTTTTCCTCAACTATAAAATGGACATAATGACATAACTGCCTATTAAGTGCTTAGCATAATAAGCTTATTCTGGCACAAAGTAATCACTCAATAAATATTAACTATTATCTCTGTGTCCTAATTCTCAGCTCCTGGCATTCTATTCTTCTCTTCCCATCTTGAAAAACTCACTGTCTTAAAAGATTTGACTAATACTGCAATTAAGTATATTCCCAAAGTTAGTGTTGCAGGATTAAACCTTTCACACTCTTTTTTAGTAATAAAATCACTATTTGTATATTTCACCAATATCTAAGTAATAAATAACTTGCCGAAAACTGATTTCATCTTCATACTCTTTCTGAAAATATTCATCTCCCTTGGCTTCTGCAATAGGATACTTTCAGATTTTTCTTCCCTGGTCATCTCTTCCTAGACTCTACTGCCAGTTCATCCTCCTATACCCAGATTCTAAATATTAGTGTTCTAAAGGAAAAGCCTAAGTATTTTATTCATTTCTTATACTGTAGTCTTTCCATTGATGGATCTCATGCTTCATCATGGCTAAAGCTGTAAAAGCTTATTAATATACAAATAAGTAAATGACTTCCATATTATCTCTGATGCAGACCTCACCTCTAAGTTCTAGATCACTATAGCTAACTGCCTACTGATATTACGTGTGGTGACAAGGCAGGTTAAACTCAATAGACCCAAAACTAGATTCATTGTCTTCCTTAATTCATGATCCAAAACTGGATTCATAATGCATGATCAACCAAACCTAGTCCTTCTCCAGTATTTTGTTGTTGCTGGTGCATAAACAGAACCACCATCCATCCAAGTTGCATAAAGTGGAATTCCACAAGTCGAGAAGCTATGCTTCATAGCCAACCTCTTCATCCCCCTCCAAATCTAATCTATTCCAACTTCCATTATATGGATCTTGTTGCATGAATTTTAATATTTTTTATTCTAATATCAAAATAATCTCCCTTGCTGGTTTCACTCCCCTGCTGTCCATGTTATCACTATGATACCAAGGTCTCTACCAAACAAAATTCCAGACTTCCCCACTTTTCCTGTTTGTCCCTCGATAAACATCTCAACAATCTAATTTCTTACTCCTTGTAAATATTATATCTACTCCAGCCACAAAAATCTACTTTATAATATCTGCATATGACTTATTCTTTTCCATCCCTCTTCATTGACCAAGCTATGTCTTTTCCTCTCTCAAAAACTCCTCTTGGGATCCTTCACTCATTAACTCAATCCAATAGCACTCCTTACGGAGGAAAAATAGTTACAGATTCAGGGCCATACTTTATTCAGCCCAGTAATTTATCTTTGACAGTGACACGAACAAAACATGTTACAGTTTCCCTCCCAGACATGGTCTTTAAAATCTGTCTTTACTCAAATATACTAGTTATTTCCTTTAATAATATATCAAGTACTGAATCTATGAATATATACGTTTTATGTCTTTTATGAACCTGTATATATTTCAGCCTTTTCTATTTCATAAGGTCATGAATTTCACAAGTTAAACATCAACCATATAAAACTGAACTTTATTTGTTCTGAATTTTCTAAGCATCAAGGTGGTCTCATTTTAGCATTTTCTGATTTGGTGAATAAACTGATAGTTTTCTCACCCATATCATTTGTAGTTTTAAAGGAATATAAAAATAAATACAGCATGAATCATGTCCTTATATTCTGCTTAAAGGGCAGAATCCAGCTGTATTTGTATTTGTATTCCTGGTGTCCATAATGTCTCACAAAAAGAAGATGCTCAATACAAGTTCAGCAGAATTAAAGAAATTCTGCTTAGGACTGATGTAATGTTTATGAATGCCAAAAAGAAAACAGAATTCTCAAATCTAAAAAGGGGTGGGGGAGTAGAAAGAATTGATGTTCAGTGCAGGCGAGGAGACTGTAATGTGGCACCTTGGTGCTCTAAATGAAATAAAGTGCATTGTGAATGTGATTTCTGAATTGAGCCAGTGAAAAAAGCATGGAGACTCGGAGGGTTGCCAAAAGACTGGAAAAAAGCAAATATATGTAGGTCTGATTTTTTTTTTTTAATGGAAAGAACTGCCAACAATAATCTGGTACACTTAACATCAATCTTTTTCTAAATTGATTATTTACTTAAAAAATGGCTTCCAATCACTTAGAAAAGAAAGTGGTAAGCATTTGTGGAACCAACCTGAGCTATACTAATCTAATATCCTTTCTTTTTTTGAGAGTGTTTACACATAGATCATACATCATAAAGCAGTAAAAATAGTGTATAGGTAGGATTTCAACACGGTACTTGGCCAGGTTCTCATCATACCCATATGGATAAGATAAACATTAGATGGTTAATAGTACAATTATGTAACTAGGTAATTGTTTGAACAACCATAACAAGTGCTCATTAATGAAATGCTATCCACCTGAAGGGCAGTTCTACTGGCAAGCTTCAGGACTCAACAATTTTATCCATATCTTGAATGAGAAGGTTCCTATACTACTATGCTACTGTTGGCATCCAATGAAACTAGGGGGCTCATGATCTATATTATGAAAGAGTTGGGATCTAAAAACACAATGATAAGCCAAAAAAATGGGCTCATTCTAATAAAATGAAATCTAATAGGGAATAATATCTAAGGGCTCAATTAATACCTGTGTCCAAACCTATACATATAGCTGTGAAATGGGCAAACACTGTGACTTAACTGCCATATACATAAAACAAATAAACAATGACTTTAGTTGACCACAAGCTTAGTTCAATCTGACAGCAGCATGCTCAGTATGATGTGGATATATCAGAAAAGCTAATGTGATGCATATTACAGCAGTAGTAGTATCTCCAACATGGGAGATAGGAGTTCTGCTCAACTCTGGAGTGACCAGACCACAACTGGGATATTGTGTGCCCTTCAAAGGATCGTAACCTTATTGGCACATATTCAGAACAGATCAGGATGCTTATGTGCCAGGACACTATGCCATAAAAGGAAAGACAGAAGGAAACAGAGATTTATAAACAGGACAAAACAATGCCTTCAGAGGAAAATGATGGCTACCTTCATTCAGTCATTCAACACACATGAATTTCAAACCTATTTCAGTGTAGACACTGTGACGGTGACCAGGGATACAGAGAGAAGATAGTCTATGTTGGTGAGAAATGTGTGTGTGTATCTAAAGAGTTGAAATAGCCATGCCCTAAAAAAGGATTGGAGCCCTGGCCAGGTGGTTCAGTTGGCTGGAGTGTGATCCCATATACCAAAAGGATGCAGGTTCAATTCCGCGGTCAGGACACATACCTAGGCTGTGGGTTCAACTCCTGGTCAGGGCATGTACCATGTACGGGAGGCAACCTATCGATGTCTCTCTGTCACGTCAATGTTTCTCTCTCTCTAGCCCCACCCGCCTCCTCTTCTCCCTAAAATCAATAAAAATATGTCCTCAGGTGAAGTTTTTTTTTTTTAATTAAAATAAATAAAAATTGTAAAAAAGGACTGGATTGTTCTATATGAGCTCATAAAGTAGAAATAAGAGCAATGGAAGGGAGTTAGAAAGTAACCAACTTCAGCTCCATATAAGGAAGAACAGTATTCTAAGAGTCAAAGCTCTCTAACGAAGGAAGAAGCTGCCTGAGAAGAATACAAGGTTCTAATAACTGATGGTGGACTTAGAAGGCAGACTGTTGAAATAAGACAGGCCCTGAACTGGACCACCTCTAACGTTCTTCGCATTCTACACTATGATCCCACACTTCCCCAGGGAAATGGACTCACCAGATTCACCCTATTTGTGCATCTCAGCATCACAGCTTTCCTACAGTTGCCTCTTCCAATTTTGTACCCTGTCCCACACGAAAGTGTTGCATTATAAATTGGGAATGGATCTGAGAGCAAGAGGAATAATGAGATATAGGAAAAAACTGACCCATCAGCACACAGAACACACAAAAAAATCAATACCATTCAACAAATGTAAATAAATGTAAAAAAAGAATTTATTACTATAAAATAAATGTAAGAAGTATCTGTCTCTTAAGTATAAACTCATTTTAAAATATTCAATTATGTTCAATTAATGTACATAAGGATTTTTCATCTACTGCCTCTCTTGTTGGGAGCCATTTTTTTCCTCACCGACAAGGAAAAAAATTTAACTTAAGATCACTTCGAGAATTTGTGTCTAAATAAGCATTCCAAGGCCGTCTGTTATAAGGGTATGCGGAAACTAAGTTTGCAATATATTTCTAATAAGAAATGATACAGCAGGCCAAATACCACGAACTAATCAAATTGTGAAATTCTGATGAAAAGACTACTTAAGTTTGTTTAATCCATTTTCAAAATACCATGCAGGATAAACATAGAGAAATGGCTTACACCGTTTAGTCCTCGCTTTTATAAGTTGGTAAGATTATTTAAGCTTCCTTTCATTCATTTTACTTCGTAATTTTAAAACAGTCTCATATATTGGCTCTATATGCTGCAGCTGGATATTTAAGGAGTTCGCCCTTCCAAACTGTTAATATTAACTTCTTGAAAGCAGTTTCTCACACTTTTGCGCTTTCTCAACTGGATGCAATAAATGGGCTACGATTCGATTTCCAAAAGCTCTTTTAAATAGCTGCCCAGAAAGCTAAAAGTGAGAAAGAAAGAGGGGCATCTTTCACCACCCGTCTTTAGAAAAGGCTTTCCCTCGAGTTGTCATCAACTCCGACGGCTCTCAACCATTTCTCAACACACTGCTTGGTCGTTTCGGTTTTAAAAGAAAAAGAAAAAATTGCTTCCAGTTTTCCTGGGACGGGGAGATCCCCTTTTGTAGAAGTGGCTAGAGCCAGGCTCCCCACAGGAATTTCATCTCGTTGCCAAGGCAGCGCCAACCCGAGCCGTCCGACGCGAGGGCAGCTGCCGCCCGCCCGGAGCCCAGGGCGGCCCCAGCCTGCAGCAAAGCAACCCCGGCCAAGCCCACAGCCCCCGTGGCCTCAGTCCCAGCCGTGACCCCAGGCAGCCCAGCGGGCGCCCAGGACCTCAGCGCAAGGCGGGAAGACGCGGTTCGACTTACAGTGACACCATCCTAGGTGACAGCACCAGTGCAGCTTGAAGCACTTGCCATGGCTGTGCGTAGCACAGATGGAAAGCCCGTCGCACGGCTGAAAGTCGGGTCTGCGGGCAGCACAACTCCGCGCCAGGGCCTGAGCCTCGTCCACTTTCTCGCTCTTCCAACCCCGCTCGGGCGCCGGCGCCGCCGCCGCGCTCATTTCCTCTCCCTCCGCAGAGCCGAGATCGAGAGCCCGGGAGAAGCGGCGTCTGGGCGGACAGGAAGCCCAGTCGGCTGCAGGAGCGGGAGGGCGCGGCGCGAGCCAGGAGTCACCACAGCGCGTGGCGGCGGCAGGAGTGCTGCGGTCCCAGGCTCGCCGAGGAGCCGCCCCGGGCTCTGCGACCAGGGGCTGGGCCTGCCGCCGCCTCTCTCCCTCCCTCCGCCGCTGCGCGCGCCGCGCCCCACGCGCACGCGCACACACGCGCGCGCCGGCCAACGGGGCAGACCACGCGCGCTCCTCCGCTGGCCTGGCCTCTTCACACACACCGCGCGGGGGACCGCGATCGTAGGCGTACCCTCCAGTCTCAGCGCGTCCCTGCCACACACTCAGTCATTCCTCAGAGGCTGACCCCAACGGATGGAGGGCCGTCGTGAACATACATCCGCCTCGGTGGCTTGGTTTTTACACGCACACGTCCCTTCGAGCTGGGTCATCTCGAGGACTCACACCCACACTCCACGGAGGGCTGGGCGCGTCGAGGACACGCCCACCCGCGCCGCTCAGCCTCTGCTCCCCGCCCACACACACATGCACGCACACACACAGCCTCTCCCCACATGCGCCTCACATTTCCCTCGTACACACCTCCCAGGGTGTCTGTGCACAGAACCCCTCAGAGGGCGCGCACGTTTCCACACGCGCGCACTCCCCGAGGACCTGCCTACCGCCCCGAGCTCGCCCCCTCCGGCCCAATTCAGGGGCCAAAGCCGCCAGCCCCCGCCCCCACGCAGGAACTCCCAACCCCGCACAGGCGCCTGGCACCGGCCTGCAATAACCCGTCTCTTCCCGCGCCCGCCTGCCTGGACTCCTGGGGCTGCAGTCCAGGCCTTGTTGAGCGGGAAAATAACCAAGCTGGGTGCGTGCGATGCTGTGGAGTGTGTGTGTGTATCGCCTGTGTGGTGCATGGGCCTGGTATGTAATATGTGTTGCCTGTGTGTGTGGTTTGGTGTACATGTGTATGGCTGTGTGGCTTTCCATGGACTATGTGTGCTGGGTATGTGTGTATTTGGATAGGCTGTTCAATGAATATGTAGTATATGTGGTGTGTGTGTCGTGTGTGTGATGCACGTGACTGTTATGTGGAATGCATGTGATGAGGCGTGTGTATACATGTTTGTGACATGGATGTATATGACCATGTGGAATGTGAGTGGTGTGTAGTAGAGTGTATGTGGTATGTGAACTGTGTGTATGAGTTGCATATGTGTGTATTCATATGTGTGCAGTGTGTGTGGCTGTGTGGTGTGCATACCTGGCATGTCGAGTGTGTGCCTGGTGTATTGGATGGAGTTTTGTGTGTGTGTGGTCCATGTGGATGTGGGCACACAAACAGGACTCCTTTTGCTTCGGGCTCTGTATGTGCCTTTTTGCATATTAACGCCTGCCCTGGCCAACGGCTGTGACTGGCGGGATGGTGGCCGCAGCTCCCCCACGCAATCAGCTTGCCTTCTTCCCTTCTGGGGACAAGTTGCTCCAAATAGATTTTCCATGCCAGTCTGGACTGTTAAGAGCCCACCTCGGGCTGGATTCAGTGAAGAGAAAACAAACCATTTGCTTCCAGGGAGCACAGCTGGGAATTAGTGTTTCCCTGCAACAAGGCCAAGCCCAGCATGAACGCTGAAAATGAGGGGACCTCCTCTCCTTATTTGCCAAATGTTTTTCAAAGCAGAGGAAAGTGCCTGTAATTGTCAAGGCTCAGGGAACAACAACAAAGCTTTTTAACACAAATGCTGTATGAGAGCGTGTTTATGCCCAGGTTCACTTTCTCTTACTACCTTATTCCTTTCTTGCTTTGCACTGACAAGGAGACTCACCATGGTTTTGAAATAACCAAATTCATCTTTAAACACTGAAAATCCTTGCTTCTATAAGCAATCTTTCATAATTTTCCCTTTTATTTAATCTTGGCTTAAGAAGGAAAACGTAATTAGTAATTTACATATATCTGACTCTAGGGAAGTCTTTATTAGGGGTTGGGGAAAGAATTAATTTGGCGACAAAGGTATTTTCAAGAAAGATCTGAATGAAAATCTCAAAATGTGTTTTCCCCCAATAACCTAACACTGAAACAGTTATAAACATGAAACATCATCTCTTCAGCATCAGCCCCAGGTGTCCGAGGCCTAAGGTCTCATCCCTGATTCATAAAATCTATCCATCCCTGCTGTTAACTTCACAGTCTGACCCACCTGAAAATAACTTGAATAAAAGGAAAATGTAATCAAATAAATCCATAATACAGAAAAAAAGTCAGATGTGAAAGACCAAAGAAAGAAAGAAGAAATCCATTATACGTTATTGCTGTAGCAAGCCAACCCAGAATTTTTCAAAGAGGGATTCCCATTTCTCCTACCCTGTTTTCCTCCTTCCCTAACCTATAAACACACTCTAATACTGTTCATGTTGTATAAGGCCTTATAAGATAATTCTTTCAGTATTCCAGTAACTAATATTTGAACAGGATCTTTCCACTGGCTTTTACTCCAGGGTAAACCATGTTGTAAGATTCTACTATATACGAAACCATACCATCTCAGCTAGTGAAAAACAATCATGAAAAATAATGTAATATAGCATTTTAGCCAGTAGGCAAGAGAAATTACTCAAATACCCTATTTTATGTTAGCCACATGATTTGAAGCTGAGAGGCCTTTACATTTGCTATAACATAAAACTCATTCCATCCCCTTGCCCAAAAGATGCCATTAACCTGAATTGTCTGCAGCGAGCAGAAGGAGGTAAACGTGCTGTGACCTCAAACATGTTCACACAGTCTTCAGGAGGAGTAGTCAGGATGCAAGGTTTTAAAATTTTATTATAGAAAATGGAACACATACAAAATTAGAGAGACTAGTATAATGAACCCCCGTGTACTCATCACCTGGTTTCAATAAACATTAACTCATTTGGAAAATCTTGTTCCATTTATAGCTTATTTTTTGAAACAAATCCCAGACATCACATAATTTCATCCATAAATATTTTAACATTTATGTCTAAAGAAACTTCTAAAAACCATAACCCACAATACCATTGTCACATAATAGGATAGAATTTGATCATAAATATGAACTTGTCCCATAGCTGCTGCCTACCTCTCCAGCTTCCCTTTAAGAATGCCATTCCTTCTGTCTGGAATCTTCCCCTTTCCCCTGTCTTTCTCTCCTGCTGACCTCTTCAGCTTATGTACCACTTCCTCAAAGAAGCTTTCTCAGACCAACCCAGACTGTTATATACCACTTACAACTTTAAATGAATCATTAAAGAAGGAATTAGTGAGCTAATGTCTTTCCCCATCTCCCTTCCCTTTCCTCAATCGGTAAGTGCTTCGAGGGCAGGAACATGGACTCTCTCTTGTTTATCACCTGTTCCCAGTACTTAGCACAAAGAATATAAATAATTGTTCAAATAGCGAAAATTATTCCATCTCAGACTTCCAAAGTCTGGAAAAAAAGTCTATCTGTGGTAAATTTTTGGCAAATATAGGTGAATAATTTCTATAATTATCCTTCCTGTAACCACACCCTTAGATATTCCCCTCATACACTGACTCTGAGTTAGCTGTGGGTCAGAAACTGAGGCACGACTTAGCTAAGTCCTCTACTTCAAAGTCTCACCAGGCTGAGTGAAGGTATGGGCCAAGGTTGCATTCCCATCTAAAGTTCCAGTGGGGGCAGGATCTGCTTCCAAGCTCACTCACTGACCAGTTGTTGATAGATTCAGTTCTCAAGGAACTGTTTGGCTGAGGGTCTCGCTTCCTCACTGGTTGTTGGCTGGAGGACACCCTCAGTTGCCTTTCACATGGACCTCTCCATAGGGCAATTCACACGTGGCAGCTTGCTTTACCAGAGCAAGCACGTGGAAATAGTCAGAGAGAGTATCACAGTCTTTTATAACCTAATAACAGAGGTGATATCCCATCATCTTTGGCATGTTCTGTGCATTAGAAACAAGTCACTAGGTCCGGCTCTCACACAACAGGAGGTGCTTACACAAGGGCATGAATGTCAGGAGGCAGGAATCATTAGGAGCCATTTCTGAAACTGCCTACCATGCAATTGGCTAAAGCATGTAACTGACTTTAGCCAACGGGGGAATAGCAAACATGGTATAGTAAAGATTTCCAAAGAGTACGCTCATTGGAGTTTGCCCTCCCTTTTTACGCTTGGAGCCCTGAGACCACCAGGTGTACAAGCCTGAGCAAGCCTACTGGAGGATGAAATGGAGGAATAGAGCCTTGTGGAGGAGGGTGGAAGTACCCCAGCTGACGAACAGCCAATCCCCAGGTGACAGTCTATCAACCACTAGAACTAATAGTGAAGCTCTATTTGGCCATCCTAGACCCACCAGCTGACCACAGAAGCATGAGAGAGATCTGCTCACCCAGTTCTGATCAGAACAACTACCAGAACAAACTATAGAATCACAAACTACATAAAATGATTATTGTTTTAAGCTACTAAGTTTTGGGTAGTTTCTTACACAGTAAAAGCTAACTCATACACCTACCAATCCTCTCATGTCATAAACGAGGTAAATGAGGGCTCAAGAAGCTAAATGACTTGCTCAATGTCACAGTGCAGCAGGCGTAGTGGGAAAAGTTCTCCAGGACCTGGCAGCAGAACAATACAGATGGTTTTAGTTTAAGCTCTGTTGCTTCCTGGCTAGGAGATCTTGGCAACTCCTTTATGCTTTCTGGGCTTCTATTCCTTTATCAGCAAAACAAAGCAGAAGTTTTTCCAGAACATCTTTAGGCACTCAAAGTTATTTCTTGTCTACTGGGTGACAGATAGGTCTAGGGTTAGAATCCTTCCGGTTCAGATGTCATCTGCGAATAGTCAGATATCCCCTTCCTATTCCATTGCACACATTTGTCTAATGCTAATGTAAGTTATGTCTAGCACACCAACCATCCTGAACACTTTGATAAATTGAGTCATTACAAATCAGTTACTTTTAGGTTGCTTGATTGAACCAGGCAACTAATTCCACTACACTTATAAATAACATGCTAGTAATTGGTCAATTTGTCATATTAAAGCAATTAGAATGATGAAGTGGATGGAGAAGCTTCCAAATGAGGTGCAACTAAATTAGGAGTTTTCTGTATGGAGAGAAGATGTCTCCATAGCATTGCCACTGGCATAACAGACCCTCATCATGCCTTTTGGTGGAAAGGAAAGAACAGAAGCTTTGAAATCAGAATAGAATAAAAGCTCAGTTCCACTACCACTTAGCAGGGTGATCTTGGGTGAGTTAATCTCTTAAACGGCAATTATAATTTCTACCCCACACAATGAACACTAAATATAATAACATGTGAAGAGCCTAGCCCTGTATCTGGCACATTGCAGATCCTCAATAAACATTAGCTCTCCTGTTTCCAGATCCTCTAAACACCTCCCTGTTATGCAGGGTCTCTATGCCCCAATTCTTCCTTCATGATGCTGGGAAGAGAGTGCTCTAAAATCTGATCAGATCATACCTCAACTTAAAAACCTTTGACACTTCTCATTGCATACTGAAAAAAAAAATTCAAACTCTTTTGTAGGCTATACAAAGCCTTCCCAACCTCTTCTCCGGACACCCTTCCCCATGTCTCTAACTCTGTACCCTGGGTTGTTTTGTTTCTGGACATGTAATATTCTCTCCTGTCTGTCTCCATGCCTTCCTTCACCCTGTTCCCTTTGCCTTGAAGTGCCTGACCCCCTTCATGCACAGGGAATCTTACCTTTTCTTCAAGTTCCAGTTCCAGTGCTACTTGAAGTTCACTCCCTTTTCCATACTCAAGGACATGCTGTGCCTACCATTTGGAACATGAAGTAGAGCTGCAGGCACTCTGTATTTCTAGTGCCTGGCATTGTGTTTGGTAGTAGGCGACCCTCAACAAATATTTTTGGAGGAACATATTAAAGGATTTATGACTAGGCATAGCTGGTGTGGCTCGGTGGATTGAGCACTGGCCTGCAAAACAAAAGATCGCCCGTTCGATTTCCAGTTAGGGTACACGCCTGGGTTGCGGGTCAGGTCCCCAGTGGGGGGCGCTTGAGAAGCAATCACATATTGATGTTTCTTTTCCTCTCTTTCTCCCTGCCTTCCCCTCTCTCTAAAAATAAATAAATAAAATATTTAAAAACTACATTTATGACTAAAATCTCCTAAGCAGTATGGAAAAGCCAAACATCTGTTTGTCAATATTGAGGCCCCTAGAACCAGAAGATTTCCTTGAAGCTTTTGAAATTAAAAAAAAAACCTCAATAGACTGACTTGAAATCTTACCAAATGCCTTACCTCCAAAGGCGACCCAGGCAACAACAACTGTAGGCTCACAGAGGTATTTCAGACATTGCAAGAATAATAGACCCACAAACAGAGAAATATTCATGGTCCCTCCCTGATATTGCACCATGAAGGGCAGCTTTCCCACCCAATACCCCACCGTGTGCCACCACCAAAGGCAAATAACAAACAGACGGACCCAGAGCCTATTGAAATTAGCAGTTTCTTGTATTTTTAAAGTGAAGAAAGTGGTCGGTATTTGTGGATCGCCTTAATATGATTTTCAAAATTCACCATTCTATGCCTCAGCTACTCTTTAAAAGGAAGATGACAGTTTTGTGCCAATTTGTTTTATCAACTAGAGAAATAGTTTTATCTCTGAGAAAAAATTAATGGAAAAATAGATCTCCAGAGTAAGTATTAAACATAAAAGGGGAGGGCAAAAATTCCAGTCATTAACATGCCAAGCAATCAGCCTCCTGTGGGCATCAGTACGTGCCCTCAAGTGTTCAAGCTCAATAACCATTGGACTTTTGCTGAGTGACATTAATAACAGTAGGATCTGGGTCAGTTTTGTGCTCCACACAACACAACCTGTTCTTTATGCTCCAATAGTCCACACTTAACTTCTGAAAACAATGGACCTATCATAATTTTGAAACAAGAACACTCTGGCTTCTTCTAATGGTAGCATAACACACATTCTGCCATTTCCATTAAAAAATCTTTGTTCTTGATGATCAGCAATTAAAATAATTTGGCTTTAATTGACTCATTTACAGTAAGCAGCTAAAGGCTGAAATGACAGCAAAGAACAATCTGGAATACAATGACTGACTCATGGATTATAAATGAGGCAGCTGAGGTACCACATGCAATTTGTGAAGATGCTGGTCTGTAGTCAACACGCCTTCCACACCCAGGGTCCCAAGCTCTAAGGCAGTGCTGAGGCTTGTTTATCCACTCCACAAATAATGACTGAGTGTCTTCTATGTGCCTGGCCCTGGGCTGGACGCAGGGGATCATTTAGAAGGGAGACATAAACCAACCATAAGAGTATAACAGGTAATTGCTTTAATTAAGGGGTTTAAACAAAGCACGGTAGAAGAATAAGGGAGAAACAGGTAAATCTGCCTTCAGTAAGGACTTGAATCCTGCCAACAACCACATGATGAGCTTGGAAGCAAATTCTCCCAAGTGAACCCTGAGAGTGAACCACAGCTCTAGCCAACACCTTGGTTGCAGCTTCGTAAGAGACCCTGAGCCAGTTAGCTCCGCCCAGATTCCTGCCGCACAGAAACTGGGAGGTAATAAACGTTGTTGTGTTGCAGGTACTTTAGACAATAATGGCATCATGCTAAGTGAAATAAGCCAGAGAAAGATACCTTATAATCTCACCTACATATGGAATGTAAAAAAAAAAAAAATCCAAACACATAGATGCAGAGAACAGTTTGGTAGATTGGTGGCTGCCAGAGGCAGAGGGGTGGGGGAGGGGGTGGGGACAGGTGAAATGGGTGAAGGTGGTCAAAAGGTACAAACTTCTAGTTATAAAATAAATAAGTCATAGGATACAATGTATAGCATGGTGACTATAGTTAATAATACTGTGTTGCATATTTGAAGTCCCTAAAGTAGTTAATCTTAAAAGTTCTCATCAAAAGAAAAAAAATCTGTCACTATGTGTGGTGATAGATATAAAATAGACTTATTGTGGTGATCGTTTTGCAATATGTATATATATCAAACCATTATGCTATACACCTGAAACTAATATGATGTGCTATGTCAATTATATCTCTAAAACAAGTCAGTATGAAATTAGTTGCAGGAAGATGATGTGCAACATTACCACACTGGAAGTTTCTTCCAGGAGTCCCTGTCTTTCTCTCCCACCTCCAAAGAATCAAGTGCAAAGAATCATCAATGCAGTTAGCTCCAATGTCTGTGGTAGCTGCGTTTAGGTTCCCCATATAGCTGTTTGGAAAATAAATCCTTTCTCTGTCCCAGCTTCAAAGGGACAAGGATAAGGCTTTCTTCCTTTCTATGCTACTCATTTCTACCTGGCTACTCATTCCTGTATACCTATGTGAAATTTGGGGCACTACTGTTACTCCATCTAGGATGGGACCAAAGCTTCTTCTCCCTCACTGGCTGCTGGCTTTCCTCGGGGAGCTGCTGTCCCCAGGGATTTTCATTCTCTACTTCCCAGAGAGAGAGCCAAGCCCCAGTGGCAGCTGTTGTGATTTCCAGGAGGCACAGATCTGGGGACTCCACACCCTCCTTACATCTCCCATGGGTGTCCATCCAAATGCATGTGTTCCTGTTTGGAACTAAGGTGCAATTAGCTTTGAAAGTGATTAAGAGGAGAGATTCACAGATTCATAAATCGACAGGATTTGCTAAGTAAAATGTCCCTTTTATTATTCAGAAAAGTGGAATCACAGATGAGAGAAATTGCCAAAGGTCATAAAACACTCATTCTGCAATTTATTCCTGGTGGGGGAGAAAATAGAAATCATATCTTGTGATTCTAAAGCCCCTGCTCTTCCTTCTACCATTGAGGTGTGAAGAGGAATTAGCTTCTGTTTTGATGCATTTTAACTTTTGATTACTCCTTTTTGCTCTCTACCCACTGTTGGTTATTAGTGTGATGTTTGATACTGTGATATTATAGGCAAGGACTCAGCAATGCCCAAACCCTGCCTTTCCTGACACTCCTCTCTCAGCCCCAAGGAAGCTAAGCACAATAAATAATCATAAATTGTGAAACAAGGTGCTTCTCTACTAAGATGACCTAGGTGCACAAACTCTAATACAGAGCCCACTGTTAAAAAAGTAAGTGGGGACTTCTCTTGGAATGTCTCTGCCATCTGACCATATGCAAAAAGGAGGAAGTTTAAAAATAGAGGAACTACATGACCAAGTTTGCATAATAGACCTTGGCTGATTTGCTCACCCAAACGCACGTTAGGAGGAAAGTAGAAGAGAGAAGGGACTGGCCAAGCTTGATCTATTTAGAAGTGATACAGGAAGTACAAGAGAAGAGCACATAGATTTACACACTTTTGTAAATGTAGCCTGCATTAGTTACCTGGTGCTGTATAACAAGCCATTCTAAAACTTTATGGCTGATAACAATAATCATTGATTATGCCTTGCAGTTTCTGTGAGTCTGGAATTCAGGCAGGGCATAGCAAGGATGTCTTTCCTTTGTTCCACAATTTCTGGAGCCTCCCCTGGAAGACTCAAAGGCTGAGGACTGGACTCATCTGAGGGAGCATTCAGTCACATGCCTGGTGGCTAGAAGCCAGCCAGAACACTCACACATGGTATCTCTAAGTGGTTTCCTCAAAACTAGGTAAGAGTCCCAAGACAGAGCCAAGTGGAAGTCATGTTAACTTTTATGACCCATTCTCAAAAGTCATGCAGCATCACTTCTGCTACATTTGTTTAATTGAGACAGTTACAAAGGTCTGCCTAGGCCCAGAGGGAGAGAGCAGACCCCACATCGTGATGAAGCATGTCATTATCACATTATAAGACGAGTATGAGAAATAAGACAGTTTGGGAAAATTCAATCTGTCACACCACCTGACTGAGGTCTTGGGCTCTGACTATTCAGATTAGAAACTTTTTCCTTATTGAGTGGGGAGCTAGGAAGAATGGTGATCTGATATAAGCATGCCTTGGAAAAGGGCCTAAAATTTTATTTCACAGGACCATTACCCTTTTCCTATAAATATTGATTTAAAGATTCCTTTCCACTATCTTTGTAACTTCCTTGCCTTGGCCCTTAACAAAAATTCAAATAAACGGTCTGGTTTTGACTCCTGAATAGGACTAGGATGATGAGTAAGAGGGCACATATGTAGACACCCAAGAAGGACCCCTGCCCATTTAAACCTCTTCCAAGCCAAAACAAACAAAATGTAACACTGCTTTGTACTATGCCTGAAAACTTCACATGACAGTTAATTTGTCTTAAAACTATACCAAATGTTAAATTCAAACCCAGGAGAAGTTATTAATCATGTATACTTCAGTGCAAATTCATCTGGGTTTGAACTGCAGGGGAAGGAGAAGAGAAATGGAGTTGAGGAGCTGGTAAGGATAAGTTAGAGGAGAAAGGAAAAGCAGAACAGAAGATATAATTGCCTGGAACTTTGCTGTATTATACTTTGCCAAGGTCCAGTTCTTGAAAGCAGTGTACATGGTTTTCCTTCTGTAAACCCACAATATCAGCTTGGGAATCACAGATCTTTCCCCACCCCTCACCCAGAGACCAACACCCAAGGCCAGGTTTCTCTTTCATCTTACCCCAGAAATGCCTCTTCCCTGTGAGTACTCCTGCAGGAAGAACTAGGTAATTCATATTTTCTAATTAAAAATAATAACAAGGACAGCTAACATACTAACACTTATTAGCAGCTTACAATATGCCACATACTATGTTAAGTGTTCATAATCTCTCATATAATTTTTACAAAAATAATCTACAAGGTAGGTCCTTGTAACCACCCCCACTTTACAGATGAGGAAGTTGGAGGCACAGAGAAGTTCAGTAGTGTGACCAAGGCAGCACAGCTGGTAAGTTCTGAAGCTGAGACTGAGCCCAGGCAACCTAGGCCTGGAGCCTTTGCTCCACTACATTATTATATAGGGAAAACTCATACAAATCAATTATGGTGGGAAAGGTCATTCTGAACACCTTTATTAATTAAAAAAGAGGTGAACGTAATGAACTAAAACTTTGCCTAAAACATTTAGTGAGGGGGAAATGTAGCAAGTCCAGAGTAGAACAAAATGAAACAAGAATATACTTAAATAAAATAAAGAACAAAATCAAGTTGGTGGATAGAAACATCAACACTCATCCCAAGACAGAGCCAAGCTGGTGGATAGAAAAAGTAAAGTGTTTTTTAAATAAATGCCCATTGTCTCAATCAAAACAAGAAAAAAATACAGACTTCCAACCAAAATGGAGGCATAGGTAGATACACTTTGCCCCCTCACACAACCAAAAGAAGGACAACAACAAATTTAAAAACAAAAAACAACCAGAACTGCCAGAAAATAAAACTGTATAGAAGTCCAACAACCAAGGAATTAAAGAAGAAACATCCATCCAGATTGGTAGGAGGGGCCAAGGCCGAGACAGGAAGCCGGGGTGGAGGGGATGAAGCAAGGTGGCAGCTGGAAGACCAGGCGGTTGAGACAGCAGCTGGTGGTCCCATATTTGCGTGCAGATAAACTGGGAGGAACAACAGTGGAGTGAGACAGACCGTGCAACCCAGGGTTCCAGTGCAGGGAAAAGAAAGCCTCAAAACCTGTGGCTGTAAAAAGCTGTAGGGGTTGGGGTGGTGGGAGAAGCTCCCAGCCTCACAGGAGGCTCATTGGAGGAGCCCTCAGGGTCCTAGAATGCACACAAGCCCACCCACCCAGGAACCAGCACCAAATGGCCCTATTTGCTTGTGGTTAGCAGGGGAAGTGACTGAAAGCCCCTGAGAACCGACTAAGTGGCATTGTTCCCTCTTGGACCCCTCCCCTACATACAGAGCCACAAAACAGTATGTTGCTTTCCCCACCTTGGCAAATATCTAAGGCTCCACCCCTTACAACATAACAGGCTCTCCAGAGACAAAAAAAAAAGAAATACATGACCCAAAGGAAAGAACAGATCAAAGTTCTGGACACAGAACTAAGTAATGAAGAGATAGCCGACCTATCGGATGTAGAGTTCAAAACACTGGTAATCTGGATGCTCACAGAAATGGTTGAGTGTGGTCACAAAATAGAGGAAAAAGTGAAGGCTATGCAAAGTGAAATAAGGAAAAATACACAGGGAACCAGTAGTGCAGGGAAGAAAACCAGGACTCAAATCAATGATTTGGAGCAGAAGGAAGAAATAAACTTTCAATCAGAACAGAATGAAGAAACAAGAATTCAAAAAAATGAGGAGAGGCTGAGGAAACTCTGGAACAATTTTAAATGTTCCGACATCCAAATGATAGGGATGCGAGAAGGAGAAGAAGAAGAGCAAGACATTGAAAACTTATTTGAAAAAATAATGCAGGAGAACTTCCTCAGCCTGGCAAAGAAAATAGACTTCCAGGAAGTCCAGGAAGCTCAGAGAGTCTCAAATAAGTTGGGTCCAAGGAAGCACACACCAAGGCACATCATTATTGCATTACCCAAGATAAAGATAAGTAGAGAATCTTAAAAGCAGCAAGGAAAAAAGGAGACAGTTACCAACAAAGGAGTTTCCATAAGACTAACAGCTGATTTCCCCAAAGAAACTTTACAGGCAAGAACGAGCTGGAAAGAAGCATTCCAAGTCATGAAAGGCAAGGACCTACATCCCAGATTACTCTATCCATCAAAGAGTAATGCTTGAATGATAATTCAGAATGGAAGGGTAAATAAAGTGCTTCCCAGATAAGGTCAAGTTAAAGGAGCTCATCATCACCAAGTCCTTATTATATGAAATGTTAAAGGGACTTATCTAAGAAAAAGAAGAAAATCAAAACTATGAACAGTAAAATGAAAACAAACTCACAACTATCAACAACTGAACCTAAAAACAAAAACAAACTAAGCAAACACTAGAACAGGAACAGAATCACAGAAATGGAGATCACATGGAGGGTTATCAGTGCGGAGGGGTGGGGGGAGAAAGGGAGAAAAGGTATAGAGAATAAAGAGCATAAATGGCAGGTACAAAATAGAAAGGGGGAGGTTAAGAATATTATAGGAAATGAAGAAGCCAAAAAACTTATATGTATGACCCATGGACATGAACTACAGGAGGGGGGAGATGCTGGTGGAAAGGGATGTGCAGGGAGGAGGGGAATAAATTGGAGAGAAAAATAGGCCAACTGTAATAGCATAATCAATAAAAGATACTTTAAAAAAAAAAGAACACTCCATGATCAAGAGTTCAGGTCCCAAATTTAGACCATCTAGTTACAAATCCTAGCTTTCCCACTTGCTATGTGACCTTCAGAAGCTTTTCTTTTTAAATTTTTTTATTTATTGATTTTACAGAGAGAAAGGAAGGGAGAGAGGTTAAGAAACATCTACCTGTTGTTCCACTTATTGATGCATTCACTGGTTGCCTCCTATCTATGCCCTGACTAGAGATTGAACCCATAACCCCGGCACATTGGGATGATCCTCCAACTGAGCTACTCAGCCAGAGCACTTCACGAACTTTTTAATGTTTTGTTGCCTCAGTTTTCTCATCTATCAAAGAAATAACTTATTGTACTGGTGTGAGGATTGAGAGTATAAGTGTAAAGGATGCTCAGAACTCAATTAGAATGACTGGAGGCTGGGAACAGAAAAGGGGGTGCAATTGTCCAAGGTATGAGGCTTAGGAAGCATGCTAGAGTTTTCCCTCCCTTCCATTTGGAGGGAGGGAGAGAGTCATTTTTTTCTCCTGGATGAAACCCAGCAATACAGTCTTCAAGAGAATCCTTGGAAGAAACTGTGGGTGCCTCAGGAAGGGGAGCTGACATCTTTCATATTTGGATGTCTGCTTAGCTACCCTGCAACAAACTAGACAAGAAAAAGTAAATTGGAAAAAAATAGCAGATGGGGAAGGGGTAAGTGGCATGCATGTGGTTTGTCTAACCATGGATGTTGAGTTTCCTGTGAGCTAAGTGCTCACCCTGGAAAGTAGCCAAACTTGAGCATTCTTGATGCTTCTCCACCCAAGATGGCTGCCAACCAGGCAGGTGGACTGTGAGGTGAGCCTCTGGGAATGTGAGCCAAGGAGTGTTAATAGAGCAAGAGATAGAGCCAGGTCTGTGATGGGGGATTGAGCAATGGGATAGCCCTCGGCCCTCAGTGGCATTTCCAGATGCACCCAAAGAGAGAGCCTGTCTTGGTAACTGTTGTACAGAGAGAAGTAGCAACACAACCAGAGGAGACTGTAGGAGGACATGTGAAGAAAGGTATGTGCCCCTTTCCTCCTCCCTCCTTGAAGCCTCAACACATCAGAAGACTCAAGATCTAAACAGAGGAGGGAGGAGGCCTCAGGAGGCAGTCACACACTGCTGCTACCCCATGTCCCCTGACACCAACCTGGCCAGGGGCGAGGTGGCAGGAGGAGACTTTAGATGGGTACAAAATAAGAATTTAAACTGTTCTGAACTGAGGCTTTTAAATACCCTAATAATGTCTGCAAATTTAGTACACCTGTTCAGAGTCATGAACAGTCAGCATGTGAGTTTGAGAGCATGGTTGGGGTCAGTGCCGAGAGACAAAAAACCCAGTTCTGTGTTTGAATCTCAGTGAGTTTAGACTGATGAATAAACTGACTAGAAGAGTATCTCAGTGATTATGGAGATTACTAACTACAAAATCCAGCTTTCTAGTTTTTTTTAAAGATTTTATTTATTTATTTTTAGACAGAGAGGAAGGGAGGGAGAAAGAGAGGGAGAGAAACATCAATGTGTGCTTGCCCCTCACACACCCCCAACCAGGGACCTGGCCTGCAACCCAGGCATGTACCCTGACTGGCAGTCAAGCCAGTGACCCTTTGGTTCACAGGCCAGGGCTCAATCCACTGAACCACACCAGTTGCGGCTAAATCCAGCTTTCTTAACAAGACCATACTGTCCGTGTCTTACAAAAAAAAAAAAAATTAAATACCGTGCAAGTGCAATTACCAGGAATTATCCTTCTCTAGATGATACTTATTGGGGTCTCTGCCCACTTCATAATCCTTATTCTCTGAAATCACAGGATGGGTTTAATTAAGAAAAGAAAGCAAATTGGTAAGTTTAGAATAAAAACATAATATGTAAGCAAATTGGTGCTTGCCTACAAAAATACAAAGCACTGACAGATCAAATAACTAGAAAAGAAATATAACTGGTTACACCACAAAGATACCTGGTCCTGATATTTCAAACTTTCAAAGAACACAAAGAAAATCCTCATGTTACATAAACTTTAAATGTATATGTTTGTGTATGTGTATTGTATATTACCCAACTTATATTATTAAGTGAAATGATTAATTTTAAAATTTGAATAGGAAACAAATAAAATTATTGGTCAACTTCATTAATGAACATAAACATTAAGATTTTTATGTTT
Source organism: Mormoops blainvillei (assembly GCA_004026545.1). Classification (NCBI taxonomy): domain Eukaryota; kingdom Metazoa; phylum Chordata; class Mammalia; order Chiroptera; family Mormoopidae; genus Mormoops; species Mormoops blainvillei. The sequence goes on along the minus strand of PVJD01000086.1, from coordinate 201,934 downwards.
GCAAAAGGAAAGATAATTAACATGCACTAATCACTATGCTTAATTATAAAACACAAGATTAGTATAAAGTAAAACTACAATATTATATCACATTAACATGAAAATGGAAATTATGTATACATATATATTCTCCAAAGAGAGTTCCATAAATTATTGGCTATAATAATTTATGATTATTATATTTTTCATAAATTATTGGCTATAATTCTCTTCCAGATAAAAACTCTTAAAATCAGATGGTATTTGTCACTTAGAGATTGACCTTTTGTCATGTGAAATTTAGTTCAGTGATTTACTAGAAAGGCAGATTCCTGGTCCGCATTGTTTAAACTCATCTCTTCTAGATGAGAATATATCCTTTAATCCTGGAAAAGGAATATTGAATAAGGAGGATTGGTAACAAGAAAAATATCAGCACTTTGAGGCAAGGAACCCCCGCCACCGCCACCACCCCACCATCTACAAACTGAACCGCTAGGGATCTATTGTAGGATCTAAGGAGAGGTGAATTCAAGAGACTCACATATATGAAACACCTTAGCAAAGCCCAGGAAAATGGAGTTGGAACAATTGTTTCAGCCTTTTCAAACAGGAAACTAAGGCAACATTAGCTATGTTGGATTTCCAGTTTAAACATGAAGGAGTATGTATTAAAAGCAAAGAGTTGATTTATTTTTAAAGAAGTAACACACATTGTTGTTCTCAAATCAGGATTTATTGTTCCAAAAATGTTGTTGGTAATTATTTAAGAAGAAAAGAAAATGTTATGCATAAATATTAGAAAGGGAGAGATAAACGTATCTATTTTACAGATGGCATAATTGCAGACCTAGAAATCTAAGGAAATCAACTAAAAATTACTGAAAATAATGAGTTTAGCTGCAGGACTGACTAAAATATGTATGTATATATAATATAGGTACATATTGTATGTATATGTATTGTATTTTATATATACTGATATATAGCAAAGAAACCCTATGAAAATTAATTCTATTGTTGTCATTACAACAAAAACAGATTAAATACATGCGATTGATTTAACTTCTGGCAAGGTTTATGCAGAGAAATTATAGAGAGTGTTGTTAATAAACTGAGTGCTATACTATACCTGCTCCTGATTAGGAAAGTAAATGTATTGCTATTTCCAAGATGAATATGTAGATTTACCAGTTAAAGCCTCAGCACATTAATTTAAAGTACCTAACAAATAAGAGTACAATTCCTCTGGTATAGTAACAAAAAAAATGCAATTACATTTTTTAAAATATGTTAATTATATTAAATGACACAGATACTAAAAGAACAATTCAAAAGATCAATATATCCAGGAGCTGGTTCTTTCAAAAGATAAACAAAATTGACAAACCTTTCACCAGAATCATCAAGAAAAAAAGAGAGATGACCCAAATAAATAAAATCAGAAATGAAAGAGGAGAAATTACAACTGATACCACAGAAATACAAAGGATTGGAAGAAATTACTATGAACAACTATATGTCAAGAAATTGGACAACTTGGGTAAAATAGAAAATTTCTAGAAACATACAATCTGCCAAAGCTGACTCAAGAAGAAGCAGAAAGCCTGAATAGACCAATAACAAGGAGTAAAATTGAAGCAATAATCTAAAAACTCTCAGGACACAAAAGCCCTGGACTGGATGGCTTCACAGGGGAATTTTACCAAACATAGAATGAAGAACTAACTCCTATCCTTCTCAGACTATTCCAAAAATTCAAGAGGGAGACTCCCAAACTCTTTTTATGAGGCTAGTATCATCCTAATTCCAAAACCAGGTAAAGACACAACAAAGAAAGAAAACTACAGGCCAATATCTCTGATGAACATAGATGCTAAAATCCTCAACAAAATACTGACAATTTAGATTCAGAAACACATTAAAAAGGTCATACGCCATGATCAATTGGGATTCATCCCAGGGATGCAAGGATGGTGCAATATTCTCAAATCAATAAGTGTAATACACCACATAAACAAAATGAAGAATAAAACTAGATGATCATATTCATAGATGCAGAAAAAGCATTTGATAAAATCCAGCACCCATTTATGATAAAAACACTCAGCAAAGTGGGAATAGAAGGAGCACACCTCAAAATAATAAAAGCCGTATACAAGAAACCTACAGCCAACATTATACTCAACAGGCAAATACTAAAATTTTCCCCTTAAAATCAGGAACAAGACAAGGGTGTCCACTCTCACCACTCTTATTCAACATAGTACCGGAGGTTCTAGCCACGGCAATCAGATAAGAAAAAAAATAAAAGGTATCCAATTGGAAAGGAGGAAGTAAAACTGTCATTATTCACAGATGACATGATAGTGTACATAGAAAACCCGGTAGTCTCCACCAAACAACTACTCAACCTAATAAGTGAATTTGGCAAAATAGTGTGATAAAAAGTCAATATTCAGAAATTGATGTCATTTTGGTACACCAACAATGAAATATCAGAAAGAGAAACTAGGGGGGAAAATCCCCCTAGCAACAAGAAACATAAAGTACCTAAGAATAAATTTAACCAAGGAGGCAAAAGATCTGTACTCAGAAAACTATAGAACACTTAATAAAGACATTAAGGAAGATACAAATAAATGGAAGCATATACTGTGTTTAAGGATTGGAAGAATTAACATCATTAAAATGTCCATACTACCCAAAGCAATCTATAGATTCAATGCAACTCTTGGTAAAATACCAATGGCATATTTCACAGATCTAGAACAAATATTTCAAAAAATTTCTATGGGACTAAAAAGAACCCTGTATAGCCTCAGCAATCTTAAAAAGAACAAAGTAGAAGGGATCACAATACCTGATATCAAACTATACTACAAAGCCACTGTAATCAGAACAGTCTGGTACTGGCATAAGAACAGACACACAGATCAATGGAACAGAATAGAGAGCCCAGAAATAAAACCAAGTCTTTGGGATAAATTAATATTCAACAAAGAGGACATGAGCATATAATGGAGTAAAGATAGCCTCTTCAATAAATGGTTTTGGGAGAGCTGGACTGGTACATGCCAAAAAATGAAACTAGGCCACCAACTTACACCATACACCAGAATAACCTCGAAATGGATAAAAGACTTAAGTGTAAGTCTTGACGCCATAAACGTCCTAGAGGAAAACATAGGCAGGAAAATTTCAGATATCCCATGTAGCAATATTGTTGCCAATATATCTCATAAGGCAAGGGAAATAAAGGAAAAAATAAACAAATGGGACTACATCAAACTAAAAAGTTTCTGCACGGCTAAAGAAACCATCAACAAAATGAAAAGAGAACCGGTTATATGGGAGAACACATTCATCAGTGATAGATTGGACAAGGTTTTAATCTCCAAAATATATAAAGAACTCATATGACTCAACACCAGAAGAAGAATAATCCAATTTAAAAATGGGCAAAGGACCTGAATAGACACTTCTCCAAGGAGGACATATAGATGGCCCATAAACATATGAAAACATGCTCAACACCACTAGCCATCAGAGAGATGCAAATTAAAAACACAATATCACCTCACTCCTGTCAGAATGGCCATCATTAATAGATCAACAAACAAGTACTAGCTAGGATGCGGAGAAAAGTGCGCTGTTGGTGGGAATGCAGACTGGCGCAGTCAGTGTGGAAAACAGTATGGAATTTCCTCAAAAAACTAAAAATGGAGCTTCCTTTTGACCCAGTGATTCTGCCACTGGGAATATACTAAGAATCCTGAGTCACCAATTCAAAAGAACCTACCCACCCCTATGTTCATAGCAGTGCTATTTACAATAGCCAAGTGCTGAAAACAGCTTAAGTGCCCATTGGTAAATGAGTCGATTAAAAAGCAGTGGTACACTTACACAGTGGAATACTACGCAGCAGAAAGAAAGAAGGAATTCCTTCCTTTTGCAATAGCATGGATGGAACTGGAGAGTATTATGCTAAGTGAAATAAGCCAGTCGGTGAAAGACAACTACATGTGATCTCACCTATAAGAGGAATCTAATGAACAATAAACTAATGAACAAAATAGAACCACAGGCATGGAAACATGGAACAGGCTGAAAGTGAATGAATGGGACGGGGAGGGGATAATGGAGGAAAGAAGGGGAAGGGACTAGACAAAGAACATGTATGAATGACCCACAGATATGGACAACAGTGCCGGACTTGACTGTGGGAGTGCTAGGTGGGATGGACAGAGGGCAAAAGGGGAAAGATTGGAACGAATATAATAGAATAACAATTAAAAATGATTTTAAAATAATGTAAAAATATATAATGATTACTGACTCATCCTATTGTACTTTTTAATTTACTAAATTTTAAAACATATTATAAGGTGATAAATATAAAAGCAATGGAATGCTAGGTTAAACACATAATAAACTGTTGAATCAGAAAACAGAGATGTAACAGATTAATTCAAGCCCTAACAGTTTCATGTATGAGAGATCAAAAGTAGTATACTAAGAAAAGGAATTATCGATAAATGCGATGGAGAAAACCAGACACTGGTATAAAGAACCACTTAGTGTCCTGGTTGGCGTGGCTCAGTTGGCTGGAGCATCATCCTCTGCGCCAAAAGAACCACTTACTTAAATATAGGGTAATTGAGAATAAAACTAGAATTAGATCATTTTTGGCAAGTTTCTTAAAATTTCTTTCTCCTTTTCCTTCTTGGTAAATGGGACTCATAACACCCGTCTCGAGAGTAGTTTCGAGGAGTAACCTAGATTATGTATGTAATATGCTTCTCATAGTGCCAGGAACATAGTAAACAGTATTATCATGAGTCAGAGTGTTAAATATAAGCTGGAACAAACAAACTGGTTAAATGTTCTAGAAATACAAACAGAGAAGCATGTTTATCCCAGTGATGAAGAAGAAACAAATTTGTGATCATAGAGCATGAAAGATATTATTAGACAAAATGGATGTACAAAAACTTTTTTAAAAAACTAAAACAAAGCCTTCAAACATAATGTATTATTGAGAATAAACGCATTATTGGGCTCCAAAGTGAGGTAGCTTTGGAAAGAGTGTTGCCAGGCCACGGGAGTGTTGGACTAAATTTCAGGGTGGCTGGAAGTGTCACTCTTGATTTCCAAAAGCCCTTCCAGGACCATGCCCAAGGCCATGCACATGAGCCCATAGGATCTCAAACCTAGCAAAGGTGGTCTCCTCCCATGTTCCATCATCCCATTTGGCTAGGTTTGCCCAGAGCCTTGCGATCCCTCTTCCAGTGCGGGGTCCTGAGGAGCTTTGTGCGGGCCAGATGGTTTTGTGGTTCTCCCTGGTCACGCTGCCAGCTGAACCATCTCCCTCTGTTAGCAGGGGTTGCACATCTGGTACAGCTCTGGCCAGTCCAGCTGCCCCTGCCAGCTGCCTCCAGTCCCATGTTCTCTTTATCCCTTCACCTCACCTGATTAATGTTCATTGCCTTACTTTTTTTGTCCCTAGTAATCCCAAATTGCATGTCATTCCCACAACTGAACTCCAACCAATACACTTTCCGTATTAGTCAGGATTCTCCAGGGAAACAGTACCGGTATATAGAGATATTTTATAAGGAATTGGCTTACATGATTATGGAGGCTGAGAAGTCCGAATCCAAGAGAACTGATGGTATATTTCCAGTCTGAGTCCAAGTTTGAAGACAGGAGAAGACTCATAGCCGAGCTCCAATACAGTAAGGCAGAGAATTCTCTCTTACTCTGCCTTTTTATTCTATCCAGGCCTTGAATGGGAAGCCCACCCACGCTGGGAAAGAGCAATCTGCTTTACACAGTCTACTAATTCAGGTGTTAATCTCATCTGGAAACACCTTCACAGGCACACCCATCAGTGAGGTTTAATCAAGTATCTGGGCACCCCACGGCCCAGTCAAGCGGCCGCATAACATTAATCATCGCAGCCTCTCAGTGAAGTTCATACCTGCAAGACTATGGGCAGCGACTGTTTCCTTTGTCTGAACCACCCTCCCCTTTTCCCTTCTTCATCTGGATAGTTATTTTGTCATATATCACTCAGGCAGCATATCCGGGAAACCTACAATGACATATCTTACCTGAACTGAAACCCTTCTTCCGAGCAGGATTCTCCAGGGAAACAGTACCAATATATAAAGAGATATTTTATATCTCTTTATAGCAGCCTGTGCTTTTCTCCCCAAGTGGGCTGCAAATTCCTTATGGGCTGGAGACAGTTATGCCTCTTAGGTATCTTGGTTTCTACCACAGTGCCAGGCTCACAGTTGTCCTAAGAAAAGTTTTTGCCATCTGCAGCTGCTTATCCCACTCTTGACCACTAGTATGACATCATTTTTGGTCTCATTGAAGCTGCTCATGCTAATTTAGACAGTGGTCATCAGCCCTGTCTGCACTGGAATCTTCCAGGGAACTTGGAAAAATACTAGTGCCCGGACCCCTCCCCAAGCCAAAGAAGGCAGAATCTTGGGGTGGGCCCAACCGTCGGTCTTTTTTCAAAGCCCCCTAGAATGATTTGCCTGTGCAGCTGGCATTGAGAACCATCCATTTGGGATGTTATTTAGAGCCCAACTAAGAAATCATCTTAATTCCTTGTCTGACTTAGACAGATGGGGAAGTGCACCCCTGCTGATATGGTTGCTATGCAGAGCTTAGGGGAGTCAGGAAGCATCTCAGTTCCCCCTCAGTGCTTCCCCCTCCACATCCCCACCCCCGGGAGGTTGAATGCTTAGCATCATCACTTTCATATCGTCTCAGAGGACAGCCGTTTTAACTCTGGGAGCTGGCTTTGAACGGTGCCTCAGCAATTCTCAGGCGCCCACATCACGTGCTTGCCCTTACTCCTAACCAGAGGAGCGGGCCGCTTCAGTTGGCTTTAGAGCATCTCATCCCTCAGGCACTCCCTTCAGAGTCCACGGGTTGCCCAATAGCAGTGAAGACAAACCAATGTGAGCCTGAAATATATAAAATTGTAGGGGGCTTCTTTAAGAAAAAGAACACAAAATCACAAATCACAAAACTGCTAGGGGCTTCCTACAGTTTTGGAAAGAGCCAGTGTAAGTGCCACAGCCTGAATTTTAAGCCTTAAGTGCTTCAGGACAGATCTGCTTCTGGGAACAATAACTATCATTTATTGTGTCAATCTGCACCAGAGATTTTTCCTATGTAGCTTTCCTTTCGACAAACAAGCAAGGTTGTGTTATCCTCATTTCAAAAACAGGGAAACTCTGGTTCAAAAGTCTTGTTACTTCCACCACAGGAGCAGATCTCAACATCTACAAAGTTTGTGCACCCACAGGGCCTGAGGTTATTATAAGAGGCAGGCAAATCCATACATGAATCAAGCATTTTATGTAGACTGAAAAACTGCATATGTGTGGAATGCTTTCCACATTATGTACATGTTGTTGTAGTTAATAAAATAAAGTCATTTAAGAGCACAAGTTTTACTTAATCACTTTTGTCCTCATGTCCTTTCTCGGTCAACAAATATGAGGGTATACACAACTCTTGTGAGACCACTTGCAAAGTGTTTACATTTACGAAGGTCCCTGGTGTTTAAGAGGGTCGGAAGCCCACTGTATTTCTAGTACAGTGATAGAGCTTGTGTTTTCTCTTTCTGTAGGGCTTGAAATTCCCACACAGTGGTCTCTAAAATGAGAGAGTATAAAACAATCCACTGGGATAAAGGAAGGATGCATCAGAAATTCTATTTATATTTATTTTGACCCTCACCTTTTAAAATGTCCATGTATGTTTATGTTTCATAAGGTATCTGTTATTACAGCAACTTATGTATGTGATTATAAATAGGTACATTTGCATGGCATAGTAGTTAAGAGCATAGACTCTGGGGTTGGAATGCTTGGGTTAAAATCTTGGGTTTGTGTCTATGAGTCCTTGGAAAAAATCCTTTTTGTTCTTCAGTTTCCTCATATATAAAATTAAGATAATAATAATACCTACCACATACAGTTGTTGTGAGAATTAAATGAGTTAATACATGCAGAATATTTAGAACAGTGGTCTGCAATAGTAAGTGCTATACAAGTTGTTTCTATGTTAAACACAGTATTATTGTTCATATACTAAGTCATATTCCACTGGGTGCATTCATTCTCTCTCTCTCTCTCCCCCTCTCCCTCTAATTCTACAAAAAAAAGAAAAAGAAAAAAAAGAAAAAACAGGGGTAGTCTTAAAAGTTTGACAGCTACCACTCTAATTATTCTACTACCTATTGTAGAAGCAAAGGAACAAATGACTCTGGGCCATCAGATCAAGGTTCCTCCCCAAGTTGCCTCCTTCTGCTAAGCCGGCCTCTAGCCTTGGGATCTGGGCTAGCACTGCCAAGTTGCCTTACTCCACAAGAGTTAAAAGAGGGCGCTAATATGCTGGGAGTACTTCTCTTTGTGCTGTTCTCTGGCCCAGCCCTGCCCAGGCATGGGAGACAGACTGCTACACAGAGCCTTCCCCTGACAGCTGAAGAAGCGTGAGACCGACAAACAAGGCCCCACTGATGGTAGCTTCCCATTCCCTCCAAGGAAGAAGAAAGGGGCCTGTGTGCTGGGGCTGCTCCCTTCCAGCAGCCCAGCAGGACAGCTGCTGATCCCCCGCCCCTGCGCCCCGCTAGCCCCATCTCCAGATCGAGGCACCAGGAAGTGGAAGCGTCAGCTGCAAGGAATAGAATGGAGTGCATTGAGTTTTGCTCATGCTGGCTACTTTTCTTTCTCCTTCTGTTTCACAATCTCATAGTCTATATTCTCCAGAAGCCTCCGTACCCTCAAGCGCAGAGGTCTGCTCCTCTGCCCCTCCCAACTCCCTAGATGCTGCCATTTCAGATTCCCTTCTTCTGGAGGGGAAGACCTTGAAGGCCTTTGCAAAGTCCCAACTCCCACTCCAGGCTTCTCTTCTCTCTCCTTGGGTCTGCCTCTCATTTGCTCAAATAGATTTATAACTTATACAAATAACTGTAAGTGATTAGGCAAATGATTATTTAAATTGTGCCTTCCCTTTTCTCATCCCAATTCTGGTAACACTGGGAGAAAGTAACAATAATGATTAAATCCTGCCATTTGGGACATGGATGAAACTTGAGGACATTATGCTAAGTGAATTAAGTCAGACACAGAAGGCAAACACTGTGTGATCTTTGCTCATACGTGGACTCTAGAAAAACCAGACTTAGAGAAACAGAGTAGATTGGTCATCACCAGGGCCTAGAGAGTGGAGAAATGGGTGAAGGTGGTCAAAGAGTACAAAGGATCTAACATATAGCATGATGACTATCATTAAACAATACTATATTGAATACATACTTGAAAGTTGCTAGGAGAGTAGTAGATCTTAAATGTTTTCAACACACACACACAGACATGGTAGCTATGTGAGACGATGATGTGTTAACTAACGTTTTTATATTAACTGGTTCATAATATATACATACATCAAACCATCACGTTGTACAACCTGAACTTACACAATGTTATAAGTCAATTATACCTCAAGAAACCTGGGTGGGGGGGATGATTAAAAGGGGAAAAATGGAATTAATATATAAAAGGTAAAAGAGCTGAACTTTAATCTAGAAAAGAAAATTTAATGGTTATTTCAGAGCAAGATTCCATTTCCAAGGTGGAAATGAAATCTTTGACCCTCCAATTTTCACAGAACCTTCAATCCATAGCAAGTTATATCTTTTGTCTATATCTGACTACCTATAGCTATTGTTTTCCCATTGATATTAATGGATCTTAGGAAATGTTCAAGTGGACTAATGCCATTTTTACCAATAGCTCATGCTATTACACTGGTATATAATACAATGTATATTATACACTGAAAAAATTGTTTTTTTTAATTATTTTTTTATTTTTTAAAAGATTTTATTTATTTATTTTTAGAGAGGGGGAAGGGAGGGGGAAAGAAAAGGAGAGAAACATCAATGTGTGGCTGCCTCTCAAGTGTTCCCCACTGCGGGCCTGGCCCACAACCCAGGCATGTTCTCTGACTTGGAATCGAACCAGCAACCCGTTTGTTCTCAGGACAGGGCTCAATGCACTGAGCCACACCATCCAGGGCAAAAAAATTGAGTTTTTTAATAGGCAAAATATCTTTGTAGGAAGGACCATAAATCTGACAGTTCAATTATTATTTTAAAAACTCTTGTCCATATTTTAAAGAATTAATAAAGCTGGCTTTTCATGAGCCATTTAAGAATAAGCAATTGGGTTTTTAATCAAAACAGTACATATTTAGAGCTCACTCTTGTAGACTGAACAAAATCTACAAGAAAATTATGTATATCTTAGGTAATTTTTTAAGTCTGGAAAAGGTTATTGGAAGCTAACTACACAATGATCACTGAAAATTTAATAATTCCAAATGTTGTTGTAGCTGAAATTCTGTCTCCAATTTCTGCCTACTCAGATTGCTTATTCTTTATGAAAGTGACCCAGATCACATCCATGCACAAGCTCTGGGAGGCCACAGAACATTTTGTCTAAAGTTATAAAAACAAATTTCATTAAGGAACCATCATTAAACATGAATTTTATTCTACTGCTTAGTTAAAGGTGGATCCCCAAATTGGAACCTTTAAGGAAACTTAGCAGCAACATCCAGTGGGGAAAGCAGCAAAAATATATTCCCATTCTACCCAGTTCTTGGAAGGATTTATTTAAATTTTACTTAGAGCTTGTTCCATTTTTAGACATAGAGTCTAAATTATGAGATATTACAGAAGACTAGTTGTATAATTGAAAATACAATGATGTAGCAAAACATGTTTTCTATAACACTACAGATTTCAAATTTTCATGCATTTGAGTATCAAATACAGTGTTCTTAAGTATTGTATTTTTTTTAGGTAATATTATTGTCCTAAATAAATAAAATGTGTTAATTATACAACAAAATGTGATTTCATTTTTAGTTCTTTGAGAGTATTTTTTAATGTAAGTCACAAATCAGGAACAATTTTATTGGCTCATGTGTTCTATAGTAAGGGGTGGTAGGCAGCCAAGGCCAAAGTTAGGTCACCAATGAAAATTTAATTTTTACACCACCTATGTTAAGCAGTACTAGACAGATTTAAAACAGACAATGAATGAGCAATCTCTTTACAGCTTTTCTTAAGTTTTCTTTTTTAATTAAAAAAAATTTTTTTATTGTTGCTCAAGTACAGTTGTCTCCATTTCCCCCCAACCACTCTCCCAAACCCCACCCACCACCACCATCCACCCTGAATCCTACCCCCCTTTGACTTTGTCCATGGTCTTTTTCACATGTTCCTTGATGACCCTTCCCCTTCTTTCCACCTTTATCCGCGTCCCTCCTCTCCACTGGTTACTGTCAGTTTGTTTTTTATTTCAATGTTGCTGGTTATGTTTTGCTTGCTTGTTTATTTTGTTGATTAGGTTCCACTTACAGGTGAGATCATATGGTATCTGTCTTTCACCGCCTGGCTTATCTCACTTAGCATAATGCTCTCCAGTTCCATCCATGCTGTTGCGAAGGGTAGTAGTTCTTTCTTTCTTTCTGCTGCATAGTATTCCATTGTGTAAATGTACCACAGTTTTTTGATCCACTCACTCATTGATGGGCACTTAGGTTGCTTCCAGCACTTGGCTATTGTAAATAATGTGGCTATGAACAGAGGGGTGCATAAGTTCTTTTGAATTGGTGTTTCAGGATTCTTAGGATATAATCCCATCAGTGGAATTGTCAGGTCAAAAGGCAGTTCCATTTTTAGTTTTTTGAGGATATTCCATACTGTTTTCACAGTGGCTGCACCAGTCTACATTCCCACCAACAGTGCACTAGGGTTCCCTTTTCTCCACAGCCTCACCAGCACTTGTTTGTTGGTTTGTTTATGATGGCCATTCTGACTAGTGTGAAGTGATATCTCATTGGGGTCTTAATTTGCATCTGTCTGATGGCTAGTGATTCTGAGCCTCCTTTCATATGCCTGTGGGTCCTCTGTATGTCCTCCTTGGAGAAGTGTCTGTTCAGGTCCTTTGCCCATTTTTTAATTAGATTGTTTATTTTCCTGGAGTAGAGTTGTGTGAATTCTTTATACATTTTAGAGATGAAACCCTTGTCCAAGGTATCATTGGCAAATATATTTTCCTATTTAGTTAGTTCCCTTTTTGTTTTGTTTTGTTCCCTAATGTTTTCTTTAGCTGTGCAGAAGCTTTTTATTTTGATGAAGCTCCATTTGTTTATTCTTTCCTTTATGTCCTTTGCTCTAGGGGACATATTGGTGAAAATATGGCTGTGTGGAATATCTGAGATTGTCCTGCCTATGTTCTCCTCTAGGACCTTTATGGTGTTGTGACTTATGTTTAAGTCTTTTATCCATCTTGAGTTTATTTTTGTGTATGGTAGAAGTTGATGGTTGAGTTTCATTTTTTTGCATGTAGCTGTCCAGATCTCCCAATACCATTTGTTGAAGAGGCTATTTTTACTCCATTTTATGCTTCTTCCTGCCTTGTCGAATATTGATTGACTATAGAGACATGGGTTTATTCCTGGGCTCTCTATTCTGTTCCACTGATCTATATCTCTGTTCTTATGCCAGTACCAGACTGTTTTGATTATAGCGGCCTTGTAATATAGTTTAATATCAGATATTGTGATCCCTCTTTGTTCTTCTTTCTCAAAATTGCTGTAACTATTCAGGGTCATTTATAGTTCCACATAATTTTCTCTTAAGTCTTTTTAAGACAGCCTGAGATAACCCCCAGCAGGCAGAACACAAAGTGTGGTGTTTTAGAATGGCTAGTCTCAGGCAATGGACAAATTAAGATATTTATTCATTTTTTAATTGAATTTACTGACTTAATTGGGATGGCATTGGTTAATAAAATTATATAGGTTTCAGGTGTGCAATTCTATCTGCATCAAGTATATAATATCACCTGTATGTTGTATTGTGTGGTCATCACCCAAGTAAGATTTTTATTTCTTCAACAAATATATTGAACATCTTCTATGTACCAGTCATAGGTCTGGTTTTCAGACACAACAAACAAAACATCCAAAATGCCTGCTTTCAATGAGCTTACATTTAGGGAAGGGGCATAGAAAATAAAAGTAAACAAATATATAATATGGTAGATAGTAATTATGCTATGGAGAAAATGCAGGGTAAAGGAGACAGGGAGTATGCGGAAGGAAATTGTTACTGTTGTGTATAAGTAGTCAGAGAAAAACCTTCTAACAAGGTGCCTTTGGACTCCCTGCTTCAAACAGAGGAGAAAAGAGAGGGAGCACACTATGCAGATAACTGAGAGAAATGAGCTTCAGGTAGAATAGGAAGTGCAAAGGCTGTGGGGTGGGAGATTCCTTGACACATTCAGAGCACACCCAGCAGGTCAGGTAGGCTAGGGCTGAATGATCTAAGCAGAAAACTAGGAGATGAGGTCAGAGAAGTAGAGGGGCTAGATCACAAAGGGCCTGTGGCATTGTAAAGAACCCTGTTTTTATTCGAAATAAGATGGGAAATCACTGGAGAATCTTGAATAGAAGAGTTAGTCTGCTGTTGGGTATCAACACAGTAGGTCACAGCAAAGCAAAAATAGATCCAGGTGATAGCAGAAAAGGCGGTGACAACTCGTTGTATTCTGAATATATTTGCAGGTAGAACTCTCAGGATTTGCCGAGTGATTAGATGTGGAGAGGGAGGTAAAGAGATGAGCCACGGATGACACGAAGAGTTTTGTCCTGAACCTGCAGGCTGGAACGGCTGTTTACTGAGAATGGGCAAGCTGTAGGAGAAAACCTGTTTGGGGGAAGACTGGCAGATATCAAGAGTTCAATTTTTAAAATGTTAAGTTTTAGATATCCATTAGACATCCAAATGTAAATGTCAAGTAAACAGTCAAACAGGGAAGAAGTCCAGGCTACAGGTGTGAATTCAGGAGTTTTCAGTGCGTAGATGATACTTAAAGCTATGAAGCTACATGAGATCACCAGGAGAGCATGTGCACATAAAGAAAAGAAGAGATTTACAGACTGGGGCCTAGGGCCTTTCAGCAGTTAGAGTTGAAGGAGATGAAGAAGCAGCACGGGAGACTTAAGAAGGAAGCTAGCAAGGCAAAGGAATCCAGTAGAGTCGTGGTATCCTGGAGTCAGGGACGGCAAGCCTTTTAAGAAAGAGGGAATGATTGATGAGTTGTTAGGATGAGATCCAGGAACTGACCATTGGATTCAGCAATAAAAAAGTCATTGGTGACCTTGGCAAAGTAGTATTGGTAGAGTGGTGGGGATACAAACCTGACTGGAGTACATTCAAGAGAGAATGAGAGGGATACAACTGGAAACAATAAGAATAATCAATATAGAAGTTTTGCTATGTAGGAAAGAAGAGAAAGGCACTGGTAACTGGAAGGGGAGATAGGATCAAGGTTTGTTTTTAAGATAGGAAAAATACTTTTTAATATTTTTTTTAAGATGGAAGAAATTGTAGTTCATTTATATGCTGGTTGGAAAGAAGTCATAGAGAGAGGGAAGTTGATGAAGCAGAAGAGGAGAGGATGCTGGGAGAGTGTGTTTGAGTGGGTGACGGGGATATATCGAGCATGGTGGGGGAGTTGGGTTGTGATGGGCACAGAGACAGTTCATTCACATAACCGGGGAGGCAGGATAAATGAGCACAGATGCAGGAGGTGGGTAGATGTGTCGGTGGGTGTCTGTGGAAGTTCTCTTCTGATTGCTTCTATTTTCTCTGTGAAGGAAGCAAGGACATCAGCTGAGAAGGAGGATGGAGAAGGAGGGGATAAAATTTGGAAAAATCTAAGGTAGAAAATAGTCTTCTCCACATTTAGAAGAGTGGAGAAATGAATGGGCTAGAGAAATGTAATCAGATAGTCTCCTTGCAGTTAGTGGGCATTAATTTTTTAGTGACCATCTCCTTCTCTGCATTCTAGTGCTAATAGTCTACATTATTCATTTGGTTCATTTGGCATGAGACACTTATTCTATTATCGTTTATCTGGTCTTGGGAGTTTTATCTCTCCCCTCGCCCTCTCTTTCCTAATGATTCATATGCTTCCAAAAAGGGTCTGAGACAACTTCTATGCAATAGAGAATTATTTAAAACTGCATAACTAGGGACTTTAGGAAAAAAGGGAGTATATGTGTGGTCCATTGCTGCTGCAGCTGTGTGGTGAATTCTGTTTAATTCTCAGGTGCAGTGTTACCAAGTCTACTTGGTTACTGTGCCTAAAACTCCATCCTTCGACCTGGACTCTACCACTAATAAAGGTGATGTTTGGCCCCCATAGTTACTTTTTGTTTTATTTCTCAATTTATTCAGAAACTGGTTGGTGAAGGCATTCATTGGAGGCTCCCTTGAGGACCCAAAGGCTTTAGACCAAGAAAAAAAAAAGGAATATTCAGAGAACATTTTGCAACTTGAGGAGATTTTGCTGATGTGAATTGTGAATTCTAGAGGATTCAAGGGAAGGATTTGTAAAGCTGAGGAAGACAACGCATCAGATTAGGAGACGTACAGCAATGAGTCCAGGTGACAAGGGACGGCTGGGAGTTTGGGGTTTCTTGTCATGAATGATCAAAACAGGGATAAAGTGTGACGAGAACAATACAGAAGGTCTGCAAGGCAGAAGTTGTGTCCTGGAAGCTGTGATGTCCTGCCCAGACCCCGCTTCTCGGCACCAAGGCACTGAGTCCCCTAGATTCTGGGAGTATTGATTGCCAGGAGAAGCTAAGGACCTGAGTTCTTCCAAGGATTTCAGCCTTGGTTGAAGGTAGATGCCTCATTGAAGACCATGCTTCCCTCCACTCCTCCAATACCCAAAAGTAAGTGAAGGAGGAGATAGGAAGGCTTAATTCCCTTGCCTCGATTCAAGCCATCTTTGAAGGGCTGTCTGGGTCTCGGAGTTCCCTGAGGGTCTGCTGCAGCTTCTGCCATATCTGCCTCATAGTTCAACTCCTTCTGCTCAATCTTGCTTTCTTTACTGCCTTGCAGGCGTTACTCCTGAAGGCACTGACCAGTAGATCTCCTGCCTGGAAGCACCCACCTCAGAGTCTTTTTCCTGGGGAACTCGGTTGATGACAATTGCTAGCAGAAGTGGTCCTAAGAAGCAAACCCTAAAACGGGACTTGGCAGCTGGATCACAAACCAGCCAACCAGCAATGAAAATGGCATCAGTAATGGTCAGTGGAATGTCAATAGCTCCTAGCATGCAGTTACTGTGCAAGAGCTCAAACTTTCATCAGTGGAGAAGTTAGGATGGGATATCTGCAGGAGGTAATGAGGGCAATATCTCAGGCATTTGAGAGGTTTATAGGAAATTGTAATTACATGGAGTCAGATGGCTGTTGCTGGGGGCTATTGCTGCTTTAGAGAAACATAATAAAAGGTGTGAAGGTGATTAATTACCCACGGGAGAGGAATTGTGAAGACTGTAAACATCAGAGAACTTCCCTAGCAGCATATAAGACACTGATCTGTAGTCACAGAACAGAAAAGGCAGAGGGTCAGGCCTAGGACTTAACAGTAAGGGAAAGGAAATGGAGTTCTAGAGGGGATGGAATTCTCATGGCAATTCTGTAACGCCAAGGTTGGGGCCTTGAATGGAAAGAAGTGGGACACTGTGACTTACAATGAGGACATCTGAGTCAATGAATTTGAAAATCTCAAATACTGAGACTTCCCTGAACACTTTGGACCTGCAGAAGAGGCTCACCCCTTCCTTGCTAAAGTTTTGTGCTCCCCATTTGCTCAAGGACAATTCAGAGGCTTCTGCCTTGGAAGATACAAGCCCAGCTTAGGAAATACCTCCCATCCTGGCCACCAGAACAATAATTAGAGTTAACTCACAGAATAACTCATTCAGGGAAGTACTGAGACTAGTAGGGGAGGAAAGGGTTTATTTCCTTCAGAAGCCCTAGAATCTAGCCAACGCGTATCAGCAGAAGCCTGGCGAGAGTTTGGGAGCAGACCCTGAGTGTGCTGGATCAAGAGGGCAGAACGTGAATTTTGGTAGGGGGAATTTATCAATATGGAAACATTCTTCATGATGCAGGGGCTAATGCCCAGGCAAAGACTCTAGGACACGTTACTAACACACGGCTGGGAGGGCTCTTGGAGGCTTGGAGAAACTGATGGTACACTTAGTAAAGTAGAAATGCCAAAGCTTCCATGGCTGATGGTGGGAGTAGGAATCAAAAGACTCAGAGGAGTGGCTGGAGGTAAGAATAGTTTGGATGATACGTCAGGGCCTGGGCAGAGAAATATTAGAAGGTAAGGGACAACAAGAACTGGGGAGTTGAGGGACGGACCTACGGGAGTAGGCACAGAGTGTGAAGAGGTATGCATCACATGTTAATGCCATCCAGAAAACATCTCCCCCAGGAGATGAATTAAGCAACCAAGCACAGAGAAGTGACCAGGCTAGCTGACATCAACCAGGCACTGTCATTGCCTACCTGAGTACTGGCACAGCAACAGAGTAGGCTTGAAGGGATGAAAGCTATGCATGAGCCCAACAGAAGGAACTCCTTCCCACTCTCCAAGCCTGATCTAGTTGCAGGACGGACAGCTTGCCCAGATGCTGTGCTCTCCTTCAAAGGGACCAGCCAGCCACTGGGTGATAAGCCACTTACATCAGAATTCTTAACAGCAGGTCAGTGATTCATCTTGACTAGAACTGACATATATTCCACATGCGAGTTCTCCTTTCCTGACAGCAGGGTTTCATTTTCCAAGGATCTAGAGAGGATCAGAGCCAGTGATACAAGAGCCTACGTAATACTGCCTCAGAACAAAGGACACACTTTAAAACAAAGGTAGTGCCAAGGTGGCCATATGACCATGGATTGCCTTCTCTGATCACATACTACATCTCCCAGGCACTACTAGCTTTCCTAACAGAGAAATGGAATATCTCCTTGGAGGTACCACTGAAGTGCCAGCTTGGAGATGATATCCTGTGAGGATGGGGTACCATCCTTCAGGATGCAGTTTACACCGTAAATGAATAACCATTATATATATGATGTTATATTCCTAACAGTTAAAATGCAGTGTTATAGGAACTAAAGACTGGACGTAGAAGTGGTCCCATTTATCATCACTGCCAGTGGCCTATGTGGGAAGATTTCTTCCTGTGCCAGTCACCAGTACTCTGAGATCTGGAAGTCCTGGCTCCTAGAGGGGTAATGCTGCCACAAGAGACATGGTAAGAGAATTTTCAAAGCTATATGTGTCACTCAGTCATTTCTGGCTTTTTGGGCCAAGGAAAGGAGCTGCCACCCTGGCATGGGTAATTGACCCTGATCACAGGAGGAGGCAGGGCTGCAGACAGATCATCAAGGCTGTACAGAAAACGTAACCAACACAATGAAAAGCTTGATCTTAGAATCCCATATTTATCTCTGCAGTCCTGACTGCATTACCCACCCTCTGCCACCTTCTTCCTGGTTTCGTGCTCTTCCCTGTCCAGCACATACCCTTCACCTCTGCATGAATCAGGGCAGGAGTCAGGGCCAGGGCGGGAGGCTTACACATTGTCAAGTGCTCCTCACATCGTGTCTCACTCAGCTCAGCAATGGCTTTGGCATCTCTAAATGAAACAAGGATTAGGAGGCTCATAAAACAATCAGCCAATCAAAAAGCTGCAGAGTACCTGGGTGACTTCCATACCTGAAAGATCATTTCAGAGCAATGGCCTGACGAGATTTGCCTTTGGGGACAGCTCGCTGACTTCCCCTCCACTGGCCACTCATGATCAAAGGACCCCAGGTCGGGCAAAATCTGGCTCTGCTCATACTTGGAGGTCCTTGGGCTGCTCACTCCCATGAAGCAAAACCTTAGGTTTCCCAGAGCCTTCAGTGGCCCCACGTTGGCTGCTCTCACTTACACAAGGTCAGGTTGGGATAGGAAAAATGTCTGATTGGTCCCATCACCATTCTGTAAAATCTTCTAAATATTGTTTGCACACGGACTCACCCCCATGCGGATGAAGCAAAGTTAGTGACTGATACTATTTCCACCATCGTCTCACAGCCAGGCCTGACAATGAAGTGGGAAATGCTGGATCTGGAAAAAGAAAAAAAAAAAAAGAATCCCAAATTTATAAAACAAAATGCGCGGTTTTTCTTGGCACACATAAATATTTATAAAAATTGATGACATATGAGAAAAAAGAAGTCTATTAAACACATATCAGAGAGTTGATAGCATGTGGATCACTGGTTTCCAAACATTTTTTATCATGCCCCCCCCATTGTTGCAGTTTGGGTTCCCAGGGAAGCACACTCTCAGATGGAGATGAGTGTACAGAATGTTTAGGGTGTGCTCTTGGGATTAACACCTGTGAAATAGAAGGGGCGGAAGCAGGAATGAGCAGAGGGAGAAGCCAAGTTGCAATGCTGTACCTCAGCACAATGTCGCTGAGAACCCCCAGAGCTGTCAGCCCTTCAGAGTTGGGGCAAGGGGATCAGGCACTTACACCCCTGCGTTAAACAGTCATCGGATGAGAGCTACCTCTGGAAGATGCTGTGACCTTGAGCAAGGCAATCCCCAAAGAAGGCCATTTTTTGGCAGCATTCCTAGTAGCTGGGAGAATAAATCTTTCATTCCTAAAAGAGGATCCACATAGTACATCACATAAATTTTTAGCATGCATCTCTAATCCGTAGGATGTTAACAAAGTGCATATTTTTACAATGATATTGACATATACATATATTATAAAACACAATAAAATAGAAATTTATAAAAGATGAGATAATGAAATAAACAATATTTTAAAACATTTTGCTAATAGGTGATGGTTTCATACTATTAACTTCATAAATGGTAGGTTATAAATCAATATTCCTAACAATCTTGAAAATTTCTTTTTTTTTTTTTGACTAACTTCTTACCAGGTCTGACTAAAAACTGTTTCCAGAATGACCAGTTCTGCCATTTTCTTGTTGTTCACCTTTGCTTGCTTTATTTTATGAAAGTTAATTAAATGATATTAAATCAAGTAATTGAGCCTAAATATCCGCATACCCCAGCACGCATAATTTGCAGTATTTCTCAACATGCTGAAAGCAAAGGAAAGAGGGAGGATGCCACTGTGACCCTCCCTGCATTTTGGAACGCACATTCTCCCCTGAGGATACTTCGTTCCTGACAGGGCTGTCTGAGATGCAACCTGGTGAGGACAATAGCATGATATGTACATGAAATGCTAATTTCTTATTTGTTAGAAATAGAAAATATTCTAAATAGTTTCTGTCTGCACCTGTATGGTCATGTTACACGCTGCCGTGGGTAGGGCACCCCATTTTGGAGATCCCTGAGCTAGTGAGCGGAAAATTGATGTGCCCCAAATTCAGTACCCATCTCTGCTTTGGTCAGTGCTGAGAGATACTGCTTCTCGAATCACTCTTCCTTTGCACCATTGTTGACCGCCTATTCTTCCAATAATATGTACGGTCTTTGTCAGGGTTTTTAGGAGTCAGTTTGACATTCAAGTAGGCCTGTGAGACTGTTTCCTACTAAATGTTGATTTATAGTCCTATTCTCAGGTTCTTACTGGTGTCTCCATGAACTGCATACAACTATTAAGTGTGAAACATAACATAAATATGTGAAAACTACATATCTCATATGGAGTTGAAAGCTATATCACACTGGCAAAAGTTATTTTTTTAAAAAACAAACAAACAAACAAGAAATCCTGTTTAATGAGACTAGATTCTCAAACCTGTGCCTCAGAATTACCTACGACACTGAGAAAAACAAAAACAAAAACAAAACCCTGCTACTTTTTTGACTCCACCTGTATTAGTTGGATTAGGGTCTGCTGTGAGTAATTAAACACCTACAGTGACACTGGCTTACATGTGATAGGAATTGATCTCTCTCTCACCTAAATGACTGTTGAAAGGCAGAGTGGCAACCTGCCTTATGAGGTCCTCAGGGACCAAGCTCTTTACAGCCTTCCATTCTGTTATCCCTACACAGAGCATGACATTTGTCCTTGTGGCCCAGTATAGCAGGTCATACTCCCGCCAGCACATCTGTGTTCCAGGCAGCAGGATGGAGGATATATAAAAAAGAAACAGGCAAAGGGTGCACATTGCCTGACTCTTAAGGTAGGTTCCTGAAAGCTGCCCTGCGACACTTCCACATACACCCTATTATCTGGATCTTAGTTACACGTTCACAACTGGATGCAAGAGAAGCTGACAAATATATTATATATTTTGAGCAACCAAATGCTCTAAAAATCTAAAAATTTGGAAGTTTATCACGACAGAAGGAGAGAAACATTAAGGTCACAGACAGTGGTCTATGCCAAAATGTACAAATCAACAACTCTCTAGGCCCCGAATCCAGTGCACTTATGATCTGGTTAAGGGTGGTTTTGCCCTACCTCATCCTAAGGATCTCACCTTCTGGCTAGAATTAGCGTCTGATCCTGTTTGCATGGCTTCCTCTCAGAGAAGGTGGAAAAATCCTGACTATGAAATATGTACACAAGACAGATTGCATCAGCTCTGCTTGTATCATCTCATCAGATGCTTTCAGGTACTCCTTCTGCCAGGCTATTTTAAGTTTGGGGAAAGAGGACAAGTAAATATCACAACTGAAGTGCCCTGAAATTCTTTGGACAAAAATTAAAAGCCCTGTGCATCTTTCTCATGTTCTTCTTTCTCAGAGTGCTAGAAAAAAAAACCCAAAAACTAAGAACAGACAAGATATAATCTTTCTAAAATTTTGATCCCATTGGGGACATCAATCTAACTGAAGGCTTTCCTTCCATTCTTGTCAACTTTTATTTAGAGAGATACAGCAATAAACAGGAGAAAGAGTTTTTGGCTTGAAATCTCTTTATGAAGTGTCTTGGAAACAATAGTGGATGTCGTACAAGTCTAGGGGGTGCTGTTCACATTATTTTTATGTGAGCGGCAGCCCCTTGGACCACAGTATGAAATGGTGTCCCTCAGAGTTGTCCAGCCAGCAAATTGCGTAACTTGTCGGTTAATGCCAAAATACGTGTAAGCTGGTGAGATAAGTAGATGGCACTGATAGGCACAAGACTAGTAAAAGCTATTCTTTTCTTATGGAAAGCTGCTTTTAAACATAGTTCAGAGAACTTGATTTATATTAAGTTCATCAATGGCTACCAAAGGATTCAAATGATCTAGTGAGCCTGCAATATTTCTGACTTAGAGGGATCTATTTAAAGGACAAATGTAAGACCCTGGAAATTCCAGGTTCCTACAGTGCTATAGACACGCTTTGCATACACCATTCTGTAACATCATAAATCAGGGAGTTTAGGATCCCTCACTTCATCACTTTTACACACACCTGTTCCTGCTGGAGATAAATAAGTAGGTAGCAACTGCAGCTGCACAGTGCCCTTACTGATTTAATAACATCATTAGTCTCATCTTTAGAGCTGGAATATTATGGCGAAGCTTCAGGTGTGTTTCTAATACATCGTTCTCATCAGAGTCAATTACCATTAGAACACATTTTTAAAATGTCATCCAGAAGCCGTTTTTATTTTTAAAAAGATAGTTTTAAAGTTATTAAGAACAACAAAATAAGCAAGTGCATTTTTAAGGACGATAACATATCCTGGAAAGATTTCATCATATTGTTTTATGTAGGACCCAACAAATTAGAATTAGGTTTGCTTCCTTTGATATAAAGTAAAAATAAATAAATTCATATTTCTCCTTCCCATTTTATTTAAAGTGTTGGGTCACAAACATGTATGACAACATGGTATCTCTTCTAAGAAATGAATTCAGATACATGTACACAAAGATTAGCATAAAATTTCAGGGATTATAGACCCATAAAACCTATACATAGACACTCTAATTTCAAAGCCCTGATCAAGAAGATAGTGTAGGGTGAAAATGAGTTTTAAGAACTCAAAATAAAATCCACTAACGGTCTAAAGAAGAAAAAGTTAGTATGTGTGTGTATGTTTAATATTAATTTAAAAAGAAGTCACTTTGGAGACAAAGTTATTATTTTCAGGGATCTTTTTATTGATGTCTTTAATTTCAAGAGCCAATTTATATAAACTCCAGCAATATACATCTTGAAAATTATTTTAAATTGAACTGCAATCGAAGACACACTCTAAGGGTGTTTGGTTTTTTTTTTTCTTTTTTTTAAAGATTTAATTTATTTATTTTTTAGAGAGTGGGGAAGGGAGAGAAACATCAATCTGTTGCCTCTCACACACCCCGAGCTGGGGACCTGGCCCGCAACTCGGGCACGTGCCCTGACCGGGAACTGAACAGGGACCTTTTGGTTCGCAGGCTGGTGCTCAATCCACTGAGCCACACCAGCCAGGGCTGTTTTTTTATTGTGTTTACAATGAAAAACATACATATATTCATTCAAGATTTTTTTTACCAGAACTTTTGATAGTTTTGTTTGGGATCGTATGTGAAAATATTGTAAAAACAGCATCACACTGAAGGGCAACTTCAGCGTATTTATTTACTTATTTATTTAAAATTTTATTGAGTTATAATTATATACCATATAATTAACCCATTTAAGGTATACAACGCAATTTTTTTAGTAGATTCACAGAGTTATGTAACCATCACAATAATTTCAGAACATTCTCATTAGCCCCAAAAGAAATACTGTACCCATTTGCAGTTACTCCCCATTCCTTACACCAAATCATTCCAGCCTCAGGCAACCTCTATTCTGCTTTGTTTCTATAGATTTGCCTATTCTGAACATTTCATATAAATGTTCATATAATATGTGGCCCTTTGTGACTGGATTCTTTCACTTAGCAAAATATTTTCAAGGTCCATTATGTTGTAGCCTGTATCAGTTGTTCATCTCTTTTTATGGCTAAATATCTTATTGTATGGCTATTTCACACTTCGTTTATCTATCCATAAGTGATGGACATTTAATTCGTCTCCAATTTTGGGCTATTATGAATAATTCTGCTGTAAACATTTCTGTACCAGTTTTTTGTATTGATCAACCCCTCAACATTTAACCACACACACACACCAAAAAAAAAAAAGCATTAAAAGAGAAGTCTTATAAACAAAATTACACAAAATTTTTTGGAATAATTTTAGATTTTTCCAAGACTCAACCATTTTTATACCCAGCATCACAAAGACTTATCACACAGGAAAACTGGTATCATTACAGAATCTAAATCTAACACAGAATCAGAGGAGGTTAGATGTTCTCTAAGATCCCTTCGTACACTAAGTCAACAACTTACTACTATCTATTATGTCTCCATGAACAGAAGAGTAAAGAAAGACCAGGACATCCCTTGATCTCAAGGAAATTATCAACAAACATTACTAAGCCCCTTGCGAGCAGCAATCACAACTGTGCATGTGTACGAGGGGCTTTGAACAGAAGTGATATATTGAGTGTGACTTGCCAAGCTACTCAGAGTTCCCTATTCTGGTCTAAAGTACTTCCCAGCTGTATCTTGTCTACAAGTTCAATTTTGTTTTGCCTTTGGTACTTCAGCATCTGTGTACTGCCTCTCCTTGGGCAGCTTTTAATGCTCACTTACTGCTTACTCGACCCTGCCAACTATCTCCGTTCCACCTCTGAGACTATGGACTGAACTTGACGACAGGCATCCATGCTAGATTAATGCCCATCTGAACTCTAGGTCTGCCGAGTGCCGTGGAAGATGCTTGGGGAAACACAATGAATGTTCATTGAATGAAGGATCCATGAGATTTCCCATCAGTGCTATGTGTGTGAGGCTGAAGGGGGTCAAACTTAATGTATAACTTAGTTACTTTTATCAGTTATTAATAGATTACATATTTCTCCAATGACAAAAGCATTTGGGGGCCTCAGTTTACTCCTGAGGCTCTCTTCTTAGCTAATTAAGGTATGAACACAAGTTTATTCATTGGGATTGAAACCGTTTACCTGATAAGCACAGATTCAGAGGCATAGGAAGCACGTTACTGAATATTTGACCTATTAGAATCAGCAGACAGAAGACCCGAAGATGAGGTTTAGCTGATTATTTCTTTAGCTCTGTATTTCAGAGCAATCTTTCTTGTTTTAAATTGAATTTACTGGGGTGACATTGGTTCACAAAACCATACAGGTTTCAAGTGTACAGTTCAACAAAATATCATCTACACACGGCATTGTGCACTCATCGCCCCAAGCAAAGCCTCTTTCCATCCAGAGCAACCTTGCTTTAGACTCTCAGATTCGATTTCAATGAAATTCAGTGACATTACCTGCTGCGAGCATGTGAGGCATAACGAGAGCCTGAATCACAATTTACTGCTGGGGGGTCCTGCCAAGTTCTGCCATTCTTTCAGAGGAGGATTTCCTTGGGAAGCCAATTTTTTCAGATAGTCACAAGGCTCTAACTGGGGAATATCAGGATTCTGCCTGTAATATTTCCGCAGCTTCTCTAGCACTGTGGGCAGACCAACTGTGGAAGCATAGAACATGGGTCCGCCCTTGTGCCTTGGCCATCCATACCCATGTAAGTACACAACATCAATGTGATCTGGGCTAGCAGCCATCCCGTCTCCCAAGATACGGAATGCTTCATTGATTAGCGAATATAAGCAGCGCTCGAGGATCTCATCCTTGCTAACGATACGTGGTTCAATGCAATAGGTTTCCCTGTACTGTGAGAGAAATTTGGAAATCCAGGGGTCAGGTCTGTGAATCCTACCTAATGGCTTGTCATATTTGTACCAACCCTTACCTGTCTTCTGGCCAAATCGTCCTGCTTCACAGAGCATATCAGGAATTGGGCAATATCTCCGGGTGCCTCGCTTTCGGGCAGGAGTCCCAGGAGGCAATGCAGGTCCAGTAAGACCTTGCCCCTTTCGAGATCTCCAACCCACATCTAACCCAGCAAGATCAGACACTCTGAAAGGCCCCATTTTGAAACCAAAGTCTTCCAGCACCTGATCTATCTCCTCGGGCGTACTGCCATCTTCTAACAAGAAATACGCCTGATTATAATAAGGATTCAACATTCGATTCCCAACAAACCCAAAACAGTTGCCTACGACTACTCCAAATTTTTTCATCTTTTTTGATAAGTTCATAACAGTGGCAATAGTAGTGGGGGAAGAGTATTGGCCAGGAATAACCTCTAACAACTTCATGACATGAGCTGGTGAGAAGAAATGGGTGCCAATGACCAAGTGAGGACGATCCGTGGAAGAAGCAATCTCATCAATGTCCAGGGCTGATGTATTGGTGCACAAAAAAGCTTCCGGTTTGCACACGGCTGACAGTTCAGCAAAGACCTGCTTCTTCAGGTTCATTTCCTCAAATACTGCTTCAATGACTAAATCGACACCACTAAGCTCCTTCATGGATGTAGTTAACCTGGGTTTTGGTCCTGACCACGGTTGGCCACTTTGCTGCATTTTGGATCCTTCCTTTTCCAAGAGGGAGGTTATAATCCTCTCTGCAGTTTCCAGCTGCTTCTTGTCTGATTCTACGGCAATCACAGGAATCTTGGCCTCTGCGAGAGAAATGACAATGCCTCGACCCATTGTTCCCAAGCCTGTAGATAAGAGTAAAGGAGAAAAAAAATCATTCAATGGTATTGAGAACTGGAAAATTACTCAATGAATGCAAGGCTTCTGTGGCTTTATGGCATTTAAAGAGATCAATTCAAGGAACATAAATGGATTGAATACTAGTTAAGGCTAGCCACTGTGTTATGTGCTTTAGAGTATATCATACACACTATTAGAATTAATAAACAAGTTTGGCAAAGTTTCAGGATGCAAGATCCATATACAAAAAGCAATTGTATTTCTACACACCAGCAATGAGCAATCTGAATTTGAAATTAAGAAAACAATTCTGCTTACAATAGCATCAAAAAGAACACATATTTCAGAATAAATTTAATGAAAAATTGCAAAGCCTGTACAGTAAACCCAGAAAACATTACTGAAAGAAATTAAAGACCGAAAGAAAGGGAAAGAATCTCATGTTCATTATTCAGAAGGCTTAGTATTGTTGAGATGGCAATACCACCCAAATTGATCTGCAAATTCAGTCAATCCCTACGAAAATTCCAACTGTTTTTTAGAAATTAACAAGCTCATCCTAACATTTGTGTAGAAATACAAAGAATCCAGAATAACCAAAGCAATATTGAAAAATAAGAACAAAGTTGGAGGACTCACTCTTTCTAATTCAAAACTTGTGACAAAGCTACAGTATTCAAGACGGTGTGGTACTGGCATAAGGACAGACATATATGTCAATGGAATAGAATTGAGAGTCCTGAAATAAACTTACACGTTTGTGGCTAATCGATTTTTGACAAGGGTTTCAACAAATGATACTGGGACAACTGGATATCCATGCACAAAAAAATGATCTGATAAAGGATTTGTGTCAGAATAAGAACTCTTAAACTCAACAATAAAAAGACAACTCAATTTAAAATTAGTCAAATGGTCTAATAAAGATTTCTCCAAAGAAGATATGCAAATGCCCAATAAGCATACAAAGAGATGCCTAACATCAATAGTCATTAAGGAAATTCAATTCAAATCCAAAATGAGCTGCCACTTTACACCCATGAGGTTAGCTATAATTAAAATGACAATAACAAGTTCTGGCAAGGATGTGAAGAAATTGGAACCCTGATATATTGCTGGCAGGTTGTAAAATGGTACAGTTGCTATGGAAAAATAGTT
This sequence comes from Mormoops blainvillei, assembly GCA_004026545.1. Classification (NCBI taxonomy): domain Eukaryota; kingdom Metazoa; phylum Chordata; class Mammalia; order Chiroptera; family Mormoopidae; genus Mormoops; species Mormoops blainvillei. The sequence continues at coordinate 174,211 of PVJD01000086.1, read as the reverse complement.
TGGAAGTTCCACAAATGTTAAATATGGAGTTGCCACATGATCCAGCAATTTCACTCCTACGTGGGAAGGTAGATAAGCATGTGCGTGTGTGTGTGCATGTGTGTGTGTGTATCCATAAGTGAATTTAAGACATATGTCCACACAAAACTTGTACATAAATGTTCTGAGCATCATTATTCAAAATAGCCAGAAAGTGGAAACAACCAAATATCCATCAATTGATGGATAAACAATATGTGGTATATTCAAACAGTAGAATATTATTCAGCCATAAAATGAAATACTGATGCATGCTACAATGTGGATGATCCTTAAAAATATTATGTTAAGTTAAAGAAGGTATACACAAAAGCCATATGTTAAATGATTCCATTTACATGAAATGCCCAGCCTAGGCAAATCCATAGACAGAAAGTGGTTGCCAGGGGCTGGGAAAAGGACAGTGAGTAATGCCGGCTAATGGGTGCGGGGTTTCTCTTCAGGATGATGGAAATGTTTTAAAATTGATTGTGCCCATGGTTGGACAATTGGTGAATATCTAAATGCCATTGGAATGTATTCTTTCTTTGGTGACATTGTTATTATGTATTCAAATTTTTTTAAATTGTGGTAAAATACATATAAAATTTATATCAGTTTACAGTTTAGTGCGTTAAGTATATTCACACTGTTGTGTGACCAGCACCACCATCCATTTCCAAAGCTCTTTTCTTCTTGAAAAACTCAAACTCTGTACCCATTAAACAATAATTCCCCATTCATCCCGCCTCCCAGCCACTGGCGACCTCTATTCTTCTTTCTATCTCTATGATTTTGACTACTTTAGGTATCTCATATATAAGTGGAATCATATAGAATTTGGTCTTTTGTGACTAACTTATTTCACTTAGCATAATATCCTCAAGGTTCATCTATGTTGTATTATGTGTCAGAATGTCCCACCTTTTTAAGGCTGAATAATATTCCATTGTATGGATATGCGGCATTTTGTTTATTCATTCATCCACTGATCAACATTTGGATTGTTTCCACTTCAGACGATTGTGAATGATGCTGCTGTGAACACAATTGTACAAATATCTGTCCATGTCTCCGCTTTGCATTCTTTTGGGTATATACTCAGAGGTGAAATTGCTGGATCAGATGGTAATTCTGTTTTAAATGTTCTGAGGAACTGCCACACTGTTTTCCATAGTAACTATATCATTTTACATTGAACTATACTCTTTAAAATGGTGAATTTTATGGTATATGAGTTATATACCTCAATAAAACTATTAAAAATATGAAAAAAGTACCAATTCTCAAGGAACCTATAATCTATTAGTGTGAAGAAGAAAAGTTCACAGTATCCATCCTATAAGGTAAGGTAAGTGATGTAAGAAGCTTAAATGCCTTTAATTATTCAAAAGAAAGATTATATATGGTTGAATGATTCAAGAAAAGTTTCAATATTAAGAAATTTGAAGAAAGATCACATTGAAGTAGGTGAAATTGAGGAAGCTGAACTATCCAGGTTTGGGAAGGAAACGGGAAAGGGAATAGTGTTTTAAGCAAAGACAAGAAGAATAGAAAATGAAGAAAAAGTATCCAGTGGCAGGGATATTGCTTTTCCTTCCCCATACCATTTCATTTTCCTCCTCAACACGTAAGAGACTCTTTCCACATCCCTTGTATCCTGGTAGGGCCTATGACTACTTCTGGGCAATAAAAAGGTGTCGGGGGGCAGCAGTGCAGGGTCTATGACTGGCCCATAAAATCCCCCACAAGATCTCTCATTATCACCTGAAGACGGAAAATGCAGAGCACAACACTGAGGCCTTGAAGGAGACCCTAAAGACCAAATCCAGCCCAAGGTCTGTTTCTGTACTGCCTGCAAGCTAAAAATGTTTGTACATTTTAAACAGCTGAAAAACTAAAGAAAAAAAAAGAATAATATTTTATGACACAAGAAATTATGTCAAATTCAAATTTCAATGTTTATAGATAAAGTTTTATCGGAACACAACCACACTAATTTGTCTTTGTGTTCTCTATGGCTGTTTCTGTGTTCAAAGAAAGGGTTGGGCAATTGCAACAGAGACCATATGACCCACAAAGCCTAAGATATTAGCTATCTGGCGCTTTACAGAAAAAGTTTGCTGACCCTCGTCCAAGAGAATGGCACAGCCGCTAGTTGGAAAGAGCTGGGTCCTAGAATGACCTAGCAGAGTGCCCAGGAAATAAACCTTTATTGGGTTAAGCTACTGAGATTGCTGGGTTACCTGTTATATCAGCAGATTATCTGCTACCTAAGCAACCTATTGTAGGTAAAACAGCTTTGTAAAAGGCATTCACATATCATACTCTTCTATATTTCATGTTGACTAACTTTGGGGATTGGTTTTGAACATAGAGTGTTTCGGTCATAAAAAAAATCACTGATTTCATTTGTCTGGAATATAGTTATTTAATTTTCAAATTTTATTAACTTACTTTATATTAGATATAATTACTAAAGATATTAAATTATTAAAATATTTAATTTTCCAAATTTGCAAATTATCTGCATTTTGGTCAATAATGAGAAGGCTTAGTAGCTCTCACTGCTATAGCAAATTGTATCCTACACTTTAGCCTGGGTAGAGCGTGGGGTTCAAAACCCCGGGCTCCCAGCTTTCAGTCCAAACCTTCACACAAAATGTCTACTATTATATACTATTGTCACGATCTCACAGGGACGATAACAATAAGGATTAATGAGAAGTTATGTGTAAGTGCTTCGTGAACTGTAACATAAGGTAAGTGATATCTCAGAACTGAAAACAGAGCGGGGAAGGGAAGCCCCCTTGGGCAGGTGAAGTACAGCGCTTCAGGGCTCACCTCTCAGGGCAGGTCCGCCCAGAGGTCACCGGGGCTGCAAACCAACTCACAACCCAAACCACAAGAGCGGAGCAGATTAATGGTTTTTAAAAGTGTCCTAGCTATCATTTTAGATCATCTTTAGTTCTATAAACGGGCACTTTTCCTTTAATCATGGAAATAAAAACATACATGAAAGCACAATTCCCCGGAAAACACAAGTTTGAACGCGTAGGTCTACTACTTACACGCAGGTTTTTTCAATAAATACAGAAATGTATTTTCGCTGCCTTATGATTTTCTTAATAATGTTTTTTTCTCTAGCTTCCTTTATTGGCACATATAACATACAAAATATGTGTTAATCACCCATGTTATCAGTAAGGCTTCTGGTCAACAGTAGGCTATTAGTAGTTAAGGTTTGGGGAAGTCAGAAGTTGCACATGGATTTTCAGCTGCTCAGGGAACTGGCCCCTCTAACCTCTGCATTTTTCAAGGGTCCACTGTATATATCTCTTTCAGAAAGCCCTTAACTCCTAACATCTCTTCTCATGCCCCTGTGGTCTCAAGATACTCAGCGCTGTCTGATAAAGGGCTGAAGGACCACGCTTTTCACTGTTGGTTATTGTTTTCATAGGTACATACTGTATTTACACTGAATTCAGTTTGTTAATTTTTCCTCATTAAACACATAGAGACAGTGGCAAGGAGACCTGCTCTGCTACCGGATTACCGCCTTTACCTGCCAGGCAATTAAATTGGGTCAGAAGCCTCTTCCACTGAGAGAAGTAAATAAAGAATAAGGGATGCTTTAACTACTGGTTCTGCACGTTCTCACTCCTGATGGTCGCTCTGAGCTGAGGAGCCAGGGCACGGGCTCATGGAAGCAAAGGGTTGGGGGTTTGTCAGGAGTCATAGAAGATGGGCAATGAATTATGGAGTTTGAGGACATTGGCAAGAGGGTGGCTGAAGTGATGACTCTGAAAATTAAAGCTGAATAGAGGAAAAAGTAAAGCGGCGATGGTCAAGTAATGGATGTAGTTACAATAACCAGCTAAGAGATGTGAAAAGATACCAGGCTGTGGAGAAAAGGTGAGATGTCAAATGTCAGAGGTATAGAAATGTTTGGGTAAAGGGAAGACCTATAGTGAGGCCACAAATGTGGGTCATAGAAATGAAGTGAAATGAATGCCACTGGATCTAAGGAGGCAAAAGAACCTGAAGCAATAGGGTTCTACGAACTATCCATGCAGAAATGAAGACAATCAGGTTGGCAGCAGGATTCAGGCCAAAATGGATAGCTGGGAGCCAGGTACCAAAATTTTCAGCAAGTAAGAGCGAGCAATGACAGCAATGAGGAGGGACAGAGACTTGAACCAATGGCAGGACCACAGAGAAGGCTGTCCTGAAAGGATCAGGAAGTGACGCTGAAGTCCATGGAGTAAGAGAGAGGGAGTACCATTGTCTTTAGAGAGGGCTGCGGGAGAAGCAGGTGCCCAGGGTAAGCCAGGGTTCAAGCAGAAGACAGAGGCGGGAGCCATTAGTGAAGCAGACGAGGCTGTAGGAAAGTTCAGGAGGGCACAGTACACAGAGGGCGACTGCATCACAAAGATGAAATGCAGGCCAGTACAGGGATAAACATAAAGAAGGGGAAATAACCAGACTCAGTTTATTTTTATCCACATTGTCTTTTGTATATTTAAAATGTTTCTTTTTTAAAAAAAAATATTTTTCAGAACAACGTGGGGTATACTTTAAAAAAAAAAACTTCGAACTTTGAAACATTCCATGCCGGATAAACCTGAAATCTTTTTTAAAAAGGCTTATAAAGAAGAACGAGGAAAACCCTCAAACAATGACTAACAAACAATACAGATAAACTTAAGTCTGGCTATTATTTTGCATTAATTATTCCTGGTCTGAATGAATATAGGGAAGAAGAAACAAGTAAGTCTACAACTAGAAACAAATATTGGTGTTGCTGAAAGAGTACCAAAAAAGGAAGACTCATATTTCTTTGTCACATTTTTTATCTACTTCCTTAAAAAAAGCACAAGTGAACAGAGTCAGTGCTGGAAGGAGCTCAGCGTGTTTGTATTAAAGACACACTATTTTATAACTGGCAATTTGCACATCTTACTCCCTTTCCCTTTTTCAACGATCCACCCAATACCCATCCCATCAAAATTTTCTCTGTATCTGTGAGTTTATTTCTGGTTTGTTTGTTCATTAATTTTGTTCTTTAGATCCCACATATAAATAAAATCATAGGATATTTGTCTTTCTCTGTCTGACTTATTTCACTTAGCATAACCCTCTAGGTCCATTCATGTTGTCACAAAGAGCAAGATTTCAGTCTTTTTTATGACTAATAGTATTCCATTGTAGATAGTATGTACAGATGGGTAGTAGACTTACCAGGGTGATCACTTCATAAATCATATAAATGGCTAATCACTATGTTGTGCACCTGAAACTAATATAATATTGCATGCCAAATGTAATTGAAAAAGATTTTTTTGCAAGTTGGAGGTCATTTTAAGTGTACGATTAGAAATGCATGTTTAAAAAACAGAGAGAAAGGGAGATTAATTTGAAAACTGCATAGCTGAGAGCAGAGCTTCCATGGGTTACCCCTCATGAGAAATAAGCAGCATGGAAAGTTCCCTTTTACTGGAGAGGCATCGCGTTCCTTTTGTGAGAAAGGTCTTTACACATCTGCTGGGTGGGCATCTGCTTCACAGTAAGTCTAGCTTCTAAAGGTCAGCCTTTGGTCCTTGGGAGAGCAGGCTTCTTAATTTCTGAACGCTGATGGCAAGAGGCCCCTGGATCTTCCTGGCAGGTGGGGGGTTTGTCGGAGGAGCTGCCAGGAAGGGCTCCCTCCCAAAGTGCCCCGGGAGAAGACAGGCCTGCAGAAGTGCTGAGGTGTCTTCTTTAGAGCACGGCACCTCCAAGGACGGGGACAGAGAGAGAAGGAATAGAAGTAAACTGCACTCTTCACTTTGGAGACAGAGTCTCCATCATCTCATTAGAAATTCAAAGAACATTCGGCACCTTGAAAGTCGACTTGGAGGAAACAAAGACATGTTATTTTATACTAAACCCTGACTGAGACAATAGACTATGAGGATATATAGTAAGCTCTTTCCTTCCGGGTTGGGTTGGGTGCTAAAGGGCCAAGTGAGGGTTAATAAAGTTGATGGTTTTAGTAAACTATGAACCTCTTCCCCCAAAATGGTGTTTATAAGCTGAAGCATGTAACATTATGCTTCCAATTTCATGGGGTTTAAAATCCACACAAGACCGTTCCCAGGCCAAGAACAAGAACAACTGGAGATCAAGAAAGCAGCTCAAAGGAGCCAATCAGAGATCTAGCTTCCAAGGAAAGAAAACATTTGTTTGGGAAGATTCCAGGGGTGTAAAGTAGGGAAGCCCCCACCTCAAAGTTCAGATGGATTTGAGGATAGTGGTTTCAAACTAGGAGTGAATGGTTCCAAGGACCAGAAAGACAGACATCATTCCAAATGCCTAGTACAAGAGTGACAGGACACACCTTAAAATGTGGTATAAATAACAATCATTGCTGGGAAACCCAGGAGAGACAGACTCATACAGGGAAGACATTGGGGTGAGTGAAACATGCCCAGATCATTTGTGTGTAGCTCCTTGTTGAGAAGGTTAGTGTCTCTAGGCCTCACAGGTAAAATGAAGACAGTTCATGGGCTAGGGCGAAAATTAAGTTAGCTAACACATAAAATATATTTAGCATAGAACCTGGTACCTGGGGGCCCTAAGTGAATGACAGTAGCACTTGACATGTGCAGATCTGGAGAATGGCATTAACTCCCCCATGTTCTTACCGAGAACGCCAACTGAGGAGATGGGCTGTGCCAACGCTGTTTTCCAGGATGCTCCAGAGGGAAGTGACCACTTATTTGCATTCCTCTCGGCCAAGAAAGAATACTGCAGGGCTGCAGCCTGCCCTGATTGCCGCAGGTACATAAAGAGCTCCTCCTCCTTCTTGATGCCCACCTCATAGGGATACTGTACGGCAGCCTGGACTGCGCGGACACAAGCCTCCTGAGAAAGACACCCAGGGTGCTGCTTCCGCATCTTCAGAAGGGCTTCACTGAAAATAGAGTCCATGTTGGGCAAGCTCCGAACTGTTCTGTTGCAGAGTCTACGGGATTCTAGAGGCTGATCTGAAAGAAAGAAGAAAAAAAATCAGATCTTCGGAAATGTTACTTATACTAAAGGAAAATAAGTAAATGATAATGATAATAATCTGTTCAAATTAAAAGTACAAAATTAAATGCTACTCGGCAAGGTATTTAATGTAACACTAATACCAAAGTCTCTAACATCTTTGCAACTTAGTTCTGTAAGAATTTAATAAATCCAAAGCAATTCCAAGTTATCTAATTCATAAAAGCAGCATTTTCCTATTATTTCAATTTCATAATGAATTAAATATTAATCTGTTAGCCAGTTTAAGGAAAATAGCTCTGAGTTAATAAAATTTTAGATTCAAAGTAATTTTAACTTGATTCCTAAGTAACAAAAACTTAAAAATACCTAGAAAAGAAGAAAGTGTGATACTGGTACTAGGGTAGACACAAATCAACAGAAGAGAACTGAGAGCTCAGAAATAATTCCTTGTAATTAATGTCAATTGAATTTCAACAGAAGCATCTAAATAATTCATAAGAGAAAAAAAGTTTTTTCCAACAAATAGCAATGAGACAACTAGATATCCATATGCAAAAAATAAAAAAACTTAGATCCTTATCGTATATAAAAATTAACTAAAAATGGATCATAAATCTGAACTGAAGACCTAAAACTATAAAAATTTGTATAATTAAATACAGGAGAAACCTTTGTGATCTTGGGTTAGACAGTGTTTTTAGCATGATCCATGAAAGAAAAATCAATAAATTAGACTTTTAAAATTAAAAACTTCTGTACTTCAAAGATCACCATTAAGAAAATGAAAAGATACGCCATAGACTGGGAAAATATTTTCATGGTAGACAGAATGATGACTATCCCACCTGCACCAAATGTCCAGAACTTATGAATTTATTACTTTACATGACAAAGGGACTCTACACATATGATCAAGGTTAAAGACCTTGAGATGTGAGATGTGGAGATTATCCTGGATTATCCAGGATGGCCCAATCTAATCGTATGAGTACTTAAAAGAGGAGAACCTTTCCTGGCTATAGTGAAAAAGAGATTTGAGACTTCCAGCCAAGATGGAGGTATAGATAGATATACTTTGCCTCCTCACCCAACCAAAAGAAGGACAATAACCAATTTAAAAAAAAAAAACAACCAGAACTGCCAGAAAATTGAACTGTATGGGAGTCCAACAACCAAGGAGTTAAAGAAGAAACATTCATCCAGACTGGTAGGAGGGGTGGAGACAGGAAGCCAGGGCAGAGAGGGCACAAAGCACAGTGGGGGCTAGAAGACTGGGTGGGAGAGATGGTGACTGGCAGTCCCACATTTGCATATGTGGATAAACTGGGAGGACCAACAGAGGAGCTACACAGTCTGTACAACCCAGGGTTCCAGCACAGGAAAAGAAAATCTTAAAACCTCTGGCTGTAAAAACATATGGTGGTTGTGGTGACAGGAGAAACTTCCAGCCTCACAGGAGTGTTCGCTGGAGAGACCCACAGGGTCCTAGAACATACACAAACCCACCTACCTAGGAAAAGGCATCAGAAGGGCCTGATAAGCTTGTGGGTAGTGGGGGAAGTGACTGAAAGCCAGCGAGAGCTTAGCAAGTGGCATTGTTCCCTCTCTGACGTCTCCCCGACACACAGTGCCACAATGCAACAATATGAGTTGCCCTGCCCAGGCGAATACCTAAGGCTCTGCCTCTTACAATGTAACAGGTGTGCTGAGACAAAGAAATATGACCCAAATGAAACAACAGATCAAAACTCAAAAAAAAAAAAAAAGAACTAAGTGATGAAGAGAGAGTCAACCTATTAGATGCAGAGTTCAAAATATTGGTAATCAGGATGCTCACAGAAATGGTTGAGTATGGTTGCAAAATAGAGGAAAAAGTGAAGGCTAAGAAAAATGAAATAAAGCAAAATATACAGGGGACCAAGAGTGAAGAGAAGGAAACAAGGACTCAAATGAGCAATTTGCAGCAGAAGGAAAAAATAAACATTTACCTGGAAGAGAATGAAGAAACAAGAACTCAAAATAATGTGGAGAGGCTTAGGGAACTTTAAATATTCCAACATCCAAATCATTGAGGTGTCAGAAGGAGAAGAGGAAGAACAAGAAATTGAAAACTTATTTGAAAAAATAATGGGGAACTTCCCCAATCTGGCAAAGGGAATAGACTTCCAGGAAGTCCAGAAAGCTCAGAGAGTCCCAAAGGAGTTAGACCCAAGGAAGCACACACCAAGGCACATCATAATTACATTACCCAAGATTGAAGGTAAGGAGAGAATCTTAAAAGCAGCAAGAAAAAAAGGAGACAGTCACCAACAAAGGAGTTTCCATAAGACTATCGGCTAATTTCTCAAAAGAAACCTTACAGACAAGAAAGGACTGGCAAGAAGTATTCAAAGCCATGAAAGGCAAGGACCTACCTCCAAGAATATTCTATCTGGCAAAGTTATCATTTAGAATGGAAGAGCAGATAAAGTGCCTCCCAGATATGGTCAAGTTAAAGGAGTTCATCATCACCAAGTCCTTATTATATGAAATGTTAAAGGGACTTATCTAAGAAAAAGAAGATCAAAACTATGACCAGTAAAATGAAAACAAACTGACAACTATCAACAACTAAACCTAAAAACAAAAACAAACTAAGGAAACAACTAGAACAGGAACAGAATCACAGAAATGGAGATCACATGGAAGGTTATCAGTGGGGAGGGCGAGGGTGGAGAATGGGGGAAAAGGTACAGGGAATAAGAAGCATAAATGGTAGGTACAAAATAGACAGGGGGAGGTTAAGACTAGTATAGGAAATGGAGAAGCCAAAGAACTTATGTGTACGGCCCATGGATATGAACTAAGCGGGGGAGATGCTGGTGGGAGGGGATGTGCAGGGAGGAGGGGAATAAAGGGGAGAAAAAAATGGGCCAACTGTAATAGCATAACCAATAAAACATACTTTTAAAAAAAGGTTTGATGAGGAAGGTTCAGAAAGACTCAACACGGGAAAGACTCAATCTGTTGGTAATGATGTGGCTTTGAAGATGGAGGAAGAGGTCCTGATCCAAGAAACACCGTGGCCTCTAGAATCTAGGAATGGTTCTCAGTTTTCAGCCAGGAAGAACACAGGACCTCAGTTCTACAATGCAAGGTACTGAATTCCACCAACAATGGGAATTCTCCTATAGCCTTTAGAAAGGAGTGAAGCTGCGTACACTCCATTAAGACCACTACCGGACTTTTGGCCTAGACATGGGTAAAAAAATAAATTTGTGGTGTTTAAACTGATGAGCTTGTGGTAATTTATTATCAAAGCTATAGAAAAGTAATATAATTTAGAAATGAAATATGTAATAAAGAATTTGTATTCACAGTATATAAAGGACTCTGCCCTGACTGGTATGGCTCAGTTGGCCAGGCATCATCCTACAAAGTAAAAGGAAGCTGGTTTGATTCCCAGTAAGGACACATGCCTGGGCACATGCCTGGGTTGTGGGTTTGGTCCCCAGTTGGCTCGCATACGAGAAGCAACAGATCGATGTTTCTCTCTCATGTCAATGTTTCTCTCCCTCTCTCATATACATATACATACATACACACACACACATATATACATATATATGTATGTATATATGATGACACTGATGATTCAATAATAAGAGGACAAAACAACCCAATTTTTTAAACAGGAAAACTTGAGTGGCTATTTCACCAAAGAGGATATACAAATGGCTAATAAGCATGTGAAAGATGGTTCACATCATTAGTCTTAGGGACGTGCAAATTCAAAATACAATGAGCGTGTACCCAGATTCTAAGTAATGTCATTTCTGAGATCAAAGTACAAAAATCTCTGGCTTCGGTCTTGCTCACCCTCTCTTGCTCTCTCACTTCCTGCCTCTGATGGAAGCCAGCTGCCATGTGTGAGCAGTCCCTTGGTGAAGCCCACGTGTCAAAGAGCTGAAGGAGGCTTTCAGCCAAAAGCCAGAGAGAAACTGAGGCCCTCAGTTCAATGGACCATGAGGAACTGAATCCTTCCAACACCCTTGTGAGCTTGGAAACAGATCCTCTTCCAGTCTAGCCTTAAGATGAATACAGCCCTTTCGACAGCCTGAATGTAACATTATGTAAAATCCTAAACCAGAGGATTTAGTTAACCACACCCAGATTCCTGACCCCCAGAAACGGTAGGATTTTAATAAATGTTTGATTTTAAGCAGCTGAATTTGGGGGTAATTTGTTATGCAGCTTTACATAATTAATACAGACCCAGGAAAATGACTAGAATCAGAAAGACATCACTATCAAGTGTTGGTGATAATGTGTAGTAACTGGAACTCTGACACGTTGCTTGTGAGAATATAAAATAGTACATCCACTTTAGAAATCAGTTTGACAATTTCTTTAAAAAAAACAAACAAACCATAAACTTACTGTTCAACCCAGCAATTTTACTCCTAGGGATCCACCCATGAGAAATGAAAACATATAAGTCCATAAAAACCTTATGACTATTCATAGCAGCACTGTTCATAAGAGTTCAAAACTGGAAACTACCCGAATATCCATCAACTGATGAATGGATAAAGAAAATGCAGTGTAGTAAGGGAACACTACTCAGCAATAAAAGGAAAAAACTACTGATCCATGCTATAGATGGACTTCAGAAACATTATGCTAACTGAAAGAAGCCAGATGCAAAGATTACCTATCGTATGATGCTGTTTACAGTGTTTGTCCAGAAAAAACAAATGTATAGACATGGAAAGATCTGTGGTTGCCTAGGGCTGGGGGCTAGCTGCAAAAGGTCATGAGGGGACTTTTTGGGGTGGACAAGTCCTAAGACTGATTTATGAAGATGGTTGTAAAACTCTGTAAGGTAAATCAGACCCCCATTAAAGCTGTTAAGAAAGAAATTTATCAAGAAAGGTGTTAAGAAGACAATATAGTATTTTATTGAAGAACATAAACTAAGACCTTAATAAAGAGAGAGAGAGCTCATGTTCCTGGAAATAAATATTTAATAGCATTAAAATATAAATATTTCCACATATGTACATTATATATAAATATCTAATCAGAACGCTTATTTTTCTTTTTTAAAAACTCAGTAGAATGATTCTAAAGTTTGCATAAAAGAATAAATGTATAACAAATTACATTATCAACACTATTTTCTAAAACAGTATACCATAAACTGTTTTCTGAAAAGTGCTACCATTTCTTCACGAATAAACCATTACATCAAAAATGTACGCCTTAGAGAAAAAAATCTACCAAACCTCATGAGCAGTTTCACTATAAAAAGGTATATGAACATGAAGTCTGGCATTCCTGTGTTACTATGTGTCCAATGGAGAGTGAGTACGGTTGGGATGTAATCATGTCCACCTGGAAGAATACCTGTGAAGCATTAAATAATTTCATCAACCTTTTTAACCTAGGAGGGAAGAATATTTTAACGCTTGATTACCATGCAGAACTGAAAAGAACAGATTTTAAAACTGACGCTTTCCCATATGATGGTAAGAATAGGATTCAGGAAAGGAAGGAAAGATGGTAGTTAGCAGCATGTAGTCTCTTTCTGGTCCCCTTGCCACTGTTGGAAAAACATGAGTTCGACCCAGTAAGCTACCAACTGCTTACTTGCTCATTTATTCAATGAGTTAGCCCAGTGTTCAATTTATGAGAAGACAAGCTCAGCACAGAAGGATGGAAACCTTTCCAGCACCTGATTTAATTTTTGGTGGCCCAAAAGGAAGACAAGAGTGGATAGAAGGGAGAGGAATGGGGAGAGGGCAAGTGTGTGGAGGACCAAGTGGATGAGGGAAGAGGGCCGGGCTGTCGGTGCGGTGGCATAAGCAGCGGGCTGATGCAGTCTACACTGGGTGCAGGCACAGACTGGGAGAGCGGATCTCTGTCCTTGTAACATGTTAACATTGCCACTGTTTCCACCATGATGGAAACATTGCCACTGTTTCACCACAGCATACATCAGAGTTATTTGAGGAGTTTAAGAAGTTCAAATTCCCAGGTCCCACCACAGACTCAGTTAAGAGTCTTTAAGGATGGAGCCTGGTCATGAATGTTTTTTAAAAATTCAACCACTGATTTTGAGGTGTAGCTTCTGGGAGGTCCAAAAGCAGAGTGTTATGTCAGCCACTGTATCAAGGACAGCCAAGGCTCCTGGCAAATTCACCCTGGGCAGGAGAGTAAAAAGGAAAGAGAAAAGCAAGAAAAAAAAAAAAAAGACAAGAAATAATAAAAGCAAAGCTTGCTTAATGATGTGCAGTAAACATTGCTCATCAGCCTAATCCTGTTATCCTGGGGATATTTAGGACCTCTCAGGCTGCAGGTAGGCCCCCAGGGAGCTACGGACCAGCCTAGGCCCAGGAGAAGGGCATCCACTGGCGAGTTTGGGATCAGGGCACTGTCACAGATGGCTTTTCCCTGTACAATTTCCTATCCCTTTCTTGCTGTAGCTATAACTGAAGGACCTTATTATCTTACAACTTCAGTTTATTACTACAAAATATATTCAGAATTTCTCCTTTGGGTCTACAGGTCTGGTGTTTTCAAAGTGTATTTCTTATACACCTGGTGGTTTTAGAGTCCTGGTAGTTTTAAAGTCACTCACCTGTACTTACATAATAAGAGAGGTCAGTGGGAGTAGGTCAGCACCAGCCTTCGCTGCACAGGAAAATGGGTAAGAGAGGCCTGATTCATGATTCAAATATGCTTATGGCTGAATTCTTTCCTTAACCCATTCACATTTTTTTCTTAATCCTTCGAGGTTTTCTAAAGCATAATATTCAAGTTTTGACTTAAAAAAAAAAAAGCGAATCACACTCCTAATAGAAGAAAAGGAGGTGATTATTTTCCCTCTTTCCTTTTTGGTAAACTGACAGGAAGAGACTTTTCTCTGCCTAGGATTAAAAACAGACACAACATGCCATTTATAGAAATGGTTTCCTAAGACATAAAGGATTCTCTCTTCTCTAATTCTGATAAATAGTAAGCTTTGTCTGTCATAGAAGCTCTGCAAAGAACAGACAGAACAACGGCCCTTTTCCGGGGTGCAGAAGGTCAACTGCAGAAGTTGGGTAGTATGTCTAAAGGAAGTTAAATTTAGACACATGCTTAGGCCTCCTACGTAAGGCAGGGTCACTCTGCTTTTGTGAAATATGTTTATATAAATGTTCACAGAGAGTAAAAAAAAATTACAAAGAACAAAAGATAAAATGAAGAGAAAGGCAGATGAAACCACTAAGATTTTTTTAAAGTCACAAAATCAAAATGAACAAACAGACCAAGGTCTTCAGGTAGAATTAGAATTGTTAAAAACGGCTCACACGGCCCAGTGCAGTCACAGTAACAAGACCAGGGTTCATTACAGAGACAAAAGCAGAGCATTAGGTTCCCGAGTTGAGGCTCCCAGTTGGATGTCCCCTATACCCATCTTTGAACAATACAAACTTTCACGCACATGATAATAAGGAGTTTGTACTCAGTTTGGGTAAAGCAGGCTACTGGCCAAAAGCAAGCGCAAATAAATAGCATTTTATAGGACCCTCCCCTTCCCAGTTAGGCAAAGCAATCTGACTTGAAATTGCTCTGCTAAATCTGTCGCACTGTAGTAGTCTGAGAAGCTTCATATAACAAGAATATTAAGATGCATGAAACTAATTAACTTTCACAGTTAACTCCCCAGGATATGTGTTAAGTTTGTAGAGAAATTTGCAGCAACTTCCCAAGTCACATTTTTAGATACATACCAACCTTCTACAATTCCCTCCCACGCATAACTGGTTCCAAAACTGCTGATTGCAACATCACCTATTGGAAATTCCGTCCCTTCTCTGTTTTAACAGACCTTCCAAGTGGTTCTGATGCACAGTCAAGTTTGAGAATCATTGCTCTAGATGAAGACAGTTGTATTAGTTTCACATAACTATAGATTTGTATTAATATATTTTATTACTGATATATTTTACTCTTAATATATTTTATAATAAATATTATACGTGTATATGTATATATGTGTGTATATATACCTATACACACAAACACACATATATATATGTTTTGTGGAGCCTGTCTTTCAAATCAGTCCATCAATTTTATTCTACCAAATAACCACATACTAATAGCTACATTTAAAGGCAATAAAAAACAAAAAAAGATGAACTAAAGGAAACAAAAAGGAAAGGAAAAGCACAAACCATAAATGAAAATGAGAGACACAATAAATAAGCCCAGCTACACTACACATTTGATACAGTAATGGTAAATGGAGATAAGATTCTCTGATCTAGTTCTTCATTGATGTACCCTATTTCTCAAGCAGTGCTAGGAAATCATAGAATTCCAAACAGTGAAACTCCTTTAGATAGATGAAAAAAAGAAGGAAAGAAAGAAAGAGAGAGAGAGAGAGAAAGAGAGAGCGAGACAGAGGAAGAAAGGAAGGAAGAAAGGAAGAAAGAAAAGAAAGAAAGAGTTCCAGAGTTTTCCATGGCATTCTAAGTCCTAAACCCCAAAAGAGACATAGTATAGCAGTCTTGGTTGTAGCTGGAACAAAAAACTGGAGCCCAAGCACTGGAGCCTGTGGGGTCTCAGAACAGCATTTAAAACCAACTGATTTTGTTGAACCTTTTCCTTCTATTGATTAAGTCCAAAAAGCTGATTTAAGGCCCGTCTAGCTCAGGGTGAAACTAAGAACCCAGGTGTCTGACTGCCCGTCCCGAGCCCTTTTCTCTCCCAGCCCACGCCTCTTCACACTACCCAGGCACCCCTTTTCCTTCTGGGTAAATTTAATGGCTGAGATGTTGGGAAAAGACGTACATTTTTTTATTTAAAAAATCCAAGAGTCTTCATTACCTACCCCCCCCCGCCCCGATTACAACCACTGTTATTTTCCTTATGCAAATATGCATATGAAGACATACACACAGATACACACATTTGTGCAACTTGTTATCTGGCTATTTGCTCCCTAAATACTACCTGTAAGCATTTTTCCAGGTTCTTCAACTTTTTTTAAAAATGGAACTTTTTAAAATTAAAATAGTCAATTATTTATTTATTTTTTGATGATTTTTTAAAATTTAATCTTTATTGCATTTTTTTCCCATTACCATTTAGTTCCCTTATATCCCCCCCTCCCCAGCAATCACCACACTGTTGTCCATGCCCATGAGTCCTTTTTCTTTTTTGCTCAATCTCTCCACGCCCTAGCACCACACCCCCCACTAGCTGTCATCTGCTCTCTTTCTATGAGTCTGTCTCTGTTTTACTTGCTAGTTCAGTTTGTTCATTAGATTCCATATGTGAATGAAATCATATGGTATTTGTCTTTCTCTGACTGACTTAGTTCACTTAAATGTCTAGGAATCCATAAAAATCATAAAAGAAAACATTGGCAGTAAAATCTCAAGACATTGCTCATAGCAATTTTTTATGAGATCTATCTCCCCAGGCAGGGGAAACGAAAGAAAAATAAACAAACGGGACTATATCAAACTAAAAAGTTTTTGCACAGCAAAGGAAATCATCAACAAAATAAAGAGACAACCCACAGGATGGGAGAACATATTCACCGATACATCTGATAAGGGGTTAATATCCAAAATTTATAAAGTACTTACAAAACTCAATGCCAAAAAAAAAAACAAATGACCCAATTAAAAAACGGGCAAAGGACCTGAAGAGACACTTCTCTAAAGAGGACATACAGATGGCCCACAGACATATTAAAAATGGAAGTGTTAATGGCATAATGAGGTTGCGCCATTGAGATCTATTATCTTTTATGTAACTAATCCCCTAAAATTAGGTATTTGAGTTTTTTCCAATGCTTTACAATGATAAATAAAGCTTCAGTGGGTATCACTATACACAAATATTGCATACTTCTACAATTATATTTCTCTGTGATAAATTCCTAAGAATGGAAATATTCTTCTTAAGCTCCAATACATGACTGTCCAATTGCCCTCCAATAGGATGTACTGCAATCAGTGTACTATTACAATGAACTTACTTACTTTTCTGTTTTTTCTAACTTGGCAAAAATTAGTGTCTTTCAAAGCACTAATGGTTTTTCATTAATCATCAAGTTTAAAAAGCACTTAAGAATTAAGCACACACTTAACCTAAGACCCAGCAATACTACTCTTAGGTACTTACCCATGAGAAAGGGAACATGTCTACAAAGATTTGTGGAGGCTCAAAGTGGAAACAACCTAAATGTACATCAACTGATAAATGGAGAGACAAATTGTGGTATATTCATACTATGGATTACTATTCAGTAATCAAAAAGAATAAAATATTGATATATGAGATACGCAACAACATAGATGAATCTCAAAAACAGTATGATGCTAAATGACAGTCAAACACAAGAGATGTACTATATGGGTGATTCCATATATGAGAAATTCCAAAAAAAATAAAGCAGAGAGCAGGTCAGTGGTTGTCTGTGGGAGGGAATCTCCTGGGAAGAGGCATAAGAATACTTTTCAGGGTGCTAGAACCCCATCTTCTTGCTTGTGACTACATAAGTGTAAACAGTTATAAAAATTCATCAGTCTCTATACTTAAAATGAGTGAATTTCTTTGTGTGTAAATTATATCTCAATAAAACTGTAAAAAATCAGAACAAAGCAAAGACCATTTATGAAATTTTGGGGTTAAAGCTAATTTGTTTTCATTTTTGCATATTTCCTTTAAGTTTTTGTCTGTATTCATACATATTGTATATAGTTCTATTTATACAATATATATAAATTTATTTTTTGACATTTTTAAACACAAATAATTTTACATATTTCTACAGCCTTCATGACTATAATTTAAAATAGTTATACATAACTGTCCAAAGCCCAGGACCATTTCCCTACTGTTAACAGGTGAATTAGCAAGTTTGTAAGCAGATGATTCCTCCTCAATATTTGGATGCCACCAGGTGGACAAACTGTGTAATGTCACTGAGACTGAAGAGACTGTTTTATAAATTTTATAAATAAAATTTTTTAAAAAATTTATTTATTACTGGCCAGATAGTTTAGTTGCTTGGAGCATTTTCGCAATATGCCAAGGTGGTGGGTTCTATCTCTGGTCATGGCACATACAAGAAGCAACCAATGAATGTATCAATAAGTAGAACAATAAATTGATTTCTCTCTCTCAAAACAATCAATAAAAATATTGCTTAAAATTTTTAATTTGAATTATTTTTTGGAATTAAATAAATTTTTAAAATGAAAACAGACAATTGTATAAATGTACTAGATATACCATGATCCTCTTCTGTCTCTGAAAGTAACTTAACTCTTAAACCTGAATGTAGGGAAATCAGTTCAGGAAAAGAAAGAACTTCCTGTTAAAATCAAGTTCTTTACAAACTAAAACCATGGGTGTAAATAATAGACTATTTATGCCCCAAACCAAAAATAATTTAGGGACCTGCAAATGTAAGTAGCCTTTGCTGTTGGCCAACCAGGTGACTCCTAACAAAACAATAAGCCTTCTCAGGAGGCACAATGAAACCAGTGATGAAAATGTGATGAAGTTTGTCTGGAAGGCAGAGGAACAGCAGGGAATTCGTTCTCATTTGGTCTGATTCTCTTTATGAGTCACCAGTATTTTCCCCTTACACACCCTTGCCCCTCTAGTTCAAGCTTTTCTTATTGCATTGAAACAGTGACTGGCTAGAGCCACAAGAAGAAAGATTATTTCAGAAAGTGCTTAGTCCCTACCACAGTCGACAAAAGAATAACTTTTTCAAAAGGACGCCTTTGAATGACGCTGAGCCTTTGCCTGCCACCAAGTAGGGAGTTGAACACCCTGCACTGCCTGTAACCCAGCATTCTTTCCAATTATTTTTTTTTCTGACACCCTCTAACCCTCTCCATCTTGCCACCAACTTTCATAAATTAAAAGGAATGGTTCAAAAAGAAAAGAAGAACTGTAGGAGTCCCACTCCAAAGAACTCTGAAAGGAATGTCATGACTCCATAAAGGGAGAAACCGGAGAGGGAAAACAGTTCCCCGAAACACAACCACACTTCATTGTGGTCAATTATAGAGCTTGTCTTCTAATACTTGCTGAAATGTTTATTTGCTTGTTTTAATTTTAATGATATTTTCTTAATAGAAAATAAGTTCATTTAATAAAAATTCAAAAGGTACAGAAGAGTAAACAACAAAAAGTCTCC
Source organism: Mormoops blainvillei (assembly GCA_004026545.1). NCBI lineage: Eukaryota > Metazoa > Chordata > Mammalia > Chiroptera > Mormoopidae > Mormoops > Mormoops blainvillei. The sequence continues at coordinate 154,959 of PVJD01000086.1, read as the reverse complement.
TTCCAATTGTGCCCCTGGCTGACCAGTCCCCACTCCCAGAGACAACCATTAACCGTTTCTTAGGAATCCCTGTGGAAATATTTTATACACAAACAGTTACATATATACATTCTCCCCATACAGACATCCAATCCCATTTCCTCTTTCTTAACCAAAGGGTAAACCACTATATGTAGTAACACTTTTTTTTTAACTTAATACAATATATCAGGGCATTTGTACCATATCAATGCATAGACTTTCTCATTCGTTTTAACGCTGTGTCATATTGCATCCCATAGATGTAACAGAAGATATTTAAGGAGTTTCTTATTAAGATGGACATTTAGCTTGTTTCCAGTTTGGGAGTATTTTTATTATCTTCTTACCTAAAACTCTCTGAGCAAAATTGATTGCTTCTTCAACTGGGTCTGAGTTGACAATTTCATCTAGAATACCCAGCTTGAGTGCTTCATCTGCCAAAATATGTCTTCCTAAAACAAAACAAATCAAAGAACAATGTGAGATTAAAGCAAAAGCATTACTCTCCCTAGTACGAAGGGTATCTGATCTGGATATGAACATCTGTTATTAAATAAAATAAATAACCAGCACCACACAGACTGCTGTAGTAGAAAGATCTCTAAAGAGGGAACCCGGAAATATGGATTCAAGCTCCAGCTCTACCTTTTACTGTTTGTGTCATCATGAAGAGCTGTATAGGACTACAATGTCCTTGTTGATAAATGGGAATTATTATTCTTACCTTAGCAATTCTGAGTATTAAGTGAAAATTACATATTCTCTTTATAGTCTATCAATATCTATAGAAGCACTTTATAAACTACAGATCTCTATGTAAATATGAGGCAATTGTTTTAAATTATAATAATAGAGGTAGTAGCAGCAAAGTAGTGGTAATATCTCATATCATGTGTTAAAGGGCTATTGTTGATTCCAAAAAGAAAAAAAAAAGACGGTGCCCACAGATAAATATGGTTGAGTAGACAAGAAACAAATGTGTTAAGCTGGCATTATATAAACTATAATCAAAATTACACAGAGTAAATGGAGGGGATTTCTACCATTTTTTTGGCTGCCCAGTATCTTGACTCCCTCCCTTAGTTTGTGGAATCACTATTGTCTGAGTTTTGGAGCCCTGCCTCTTACTATGGAAGCTAAAAAGGAAACAGATAATCAGATGGTTGTCCCTTCAGACCCATGGCAGCTAGGGTACGTCCCATGACACCAAGGCTGGAGAATGGAGTGCTCTGCTAAGGGTTTTTAGTCTGGAGTTAGTGACACTAAGCAACAGCAATAGCTTAAATCTCATTTCTCAGGTAGCGACATCTAGTATCTGGTGGTGGTGCCAGGAGCATCTAGTGTCCAGCGGTGGCTCTGGCAGCCTCCAACATCGAATGCCAGCACTAGGGGGTTACAGAAGTTTGACACATTACTCGCTTTCTTGCCAATATCATGTTCCTTCTGAAAAGTGATCAAGTCAGTATTGACGGCAAAAATTCCAGTCTTTGCTGCTCTTAATAGACAGTGTGGGTGGATGCTATCTCTGAGACAAACCCTCCATCCCTGGTTCTTATTAGTGCTTCAAAGAGCTACAAATGGGTCCTTTGATCAGACAGATAGTTCAATAATGTTTGGCAGGGGTCACTCTGTAACAGCAATATTTGGGCAGTTTTCTGGAAGTGGCTTTGAAAACATGCTTCCAGATTTCCTCCTGGGGTGAGCAGGCTGGTGGGGAGTGGGGCGTGGCTTCAGGCATCAAGTCTCCTATGTATAAAATCACTTGGTTGAGCGGTGAGTGAATCAGCCTCTCTAGGTTAAGTTTGAAAAATAAAAAGGAAGATGGAAACCTGGGTAGTAAAAAGGCCTTTAAGGCAACTAACCAGGGGTAACAAGAAACTACCCACAGCTGAACTGAAAATTCTTTTGGCTTTAATGATTTCTTCTGGCCTGGATTTTACAAAAGCAGAAGAGTGCCGCTGCTGTTCTTACAGAATCAATGAGATTGCTCATGCTTTTACTCTGTGTCAAGGACCTAAAGACCCAGCTCTGAATATACAATCGAAATTCTCAGACTGAGATTTCAACTTGTTTTTTGTTCTGCTGCCCTTGGTGTAGGAGACGACCACTGTCCAATGGGCTGTCGTAAGAGCCCTGCCTAGAGCTACTTACTATAAGGTCTCCCCCCAGGACAACTGAAGCTGAGACCTCTCCATGCAGGGTAGTCTCAATTTTTTCCAATTTTCTTCGTGGCTTCTTTTCCAACCTTTAGGAAAAAGTTTCTACATGGAACCCTTTCCAGGTGTCATTTTAAAGTCCCCCTAAAATTGTACAGAGTATTTAAAAAGATAGGTGCATGATTCTAATGTTATCTTTCTTCTAATTTACTGTGACCTTTTATACGCAAATCAAAATCCACCATATTCTTACTGTTTTTACCTCTTCTCATCATGTTAAAAATAGTGATATTCCTAAAAGCAGCATAACTTTGGAAAAGGCCAATTCTAGTTCACTTCATTTCTTTTTGTCAAATAAGCCAGATCTCTTCTTGATCTCCCCCAAGATACTCTTGCTTTTCAAACTTAATACTGAACACAGGGCCCCAGAATTCCCCAACATTTGCCCATGTGCTTTAATTTCTGTAAAGCCTTAGAACTGACAGGTTCGCTTCACACTTTAGCTGACTCTTGAACAGCACGGGTTCAACCCATGAAGGTCCCCGTTTATGCAGATTTTCTTCAATAAATACATACAGTATTATACATGTCTTTTATCTTTCTTATGATTTTCTTAATAACATTTTCCCTTCTCCAGCCTACTCTATGGTAGGAACACAGTATGTAATACAGACATATAATGCACAAAATACGTGTTAATTGACTGTGATGTTTTCTGGTCAATAGTAGACTATTAGTAGTTAGGTTTTGGGGGAGTCAAAAGTTATATGTGAATTTTCAGCGGCCTGGGGGTCGGCACCCTGCACTGTTCAAAGGTCAACTGTATTATAACTTCCCCCTAAATCTTTTGCTTCTTAGTTTCTTTTCTCTCTTGCAGAATAAATTGTCTCAAGCTGGATTGTAAGCATCCTCTTATAAATTCTACATTGGATACTTAAAAGAGTTCATATTCTTAAATGTGTGCTTTTTCATACCACCACAAATTATAACAATTTCTAATTTAATTTATTGATGATAAGAAATTTAATATTTTTCATTTTTCTAACTCCACTTCCACATTCTATAGGAGTAACAATTTGGATCCCATATATAATTTTGTATTGTGATTTCTGTGTCAAAATATATGAATTTCAACAAACAGTTTTCAAACTTTGTAGTCTTAGGACCCCTTTGCATCCTTAAAAATTATGGAACGCTCCAAAGAGCTTTTGTTTATATGGGTTATTTGTATCGGTATTACTATCTCAGAAATTAAAACAGAACTTTGAAAATTTTTTATTATATGTTAAATATAAAAATTTTGTGCAAAGTAACTATGGGTTCAAACTTTTAGAAATTTAGTGAGAAGAATGTCATCGTTTTATATTTTTGCAAATTTCTTTCATGTCTGGCTTAATAGAAGACAGCTGGATTCTCCTATCCACTTCTGCATTCAATTTGCTCTGATATCACATGGCATTCAATAACCTCTGGAAAATTCCACAATACACTTGTAAGAGAACAAGAGTGGAAAAGACAAGTAATGTTCTACTATTATGAAAATAGTTCTGACTTCATAGTGGTCTTAGGCATATCCTGCAGTCCCTGAAGCACACTGTAAGAACTCCCGATTTAGATGATCATTTTAAAGACTGCATACCATCTTAATATATGACTGTTCCACACATTTAGCGTTTATTTTATGGATGGAATGATTTTAGTTGTTTTGAAAGTATCCTTTGTTGCATTTTGTTCTCTTCCTTTGGAAGCCTGCATAACTCTGTTTCCTGGAAGTTTAAAATCTTTGCCAAAATACATCAGACATTGATATCTCCTCATCAGTTTTTCCAGGAAAATGGTTCCTTGCTAAAATACAATTATCTTCCATGCCTTCTACTCTGATGTACATTTTATGTATCTTTTTGTTAAGTTCTTCTGGATTCTATAAATGTGTCTCTGTCCTCCATTTTGCTGATCCAGTTGTGTATTCTATCTATCACATCTTTTTTGTTGTTGCTTCAAAAAGAAATAATTGTGTCTAAAGTTTTACATTTAAACAGTGTTCTTATTTAATAAATAAACAATTTTCTTTTCTAATTTAGAATAATGTGAATTTTCTTTCATCTGTTTCAGCAGACTCACATTTATGTTTCATTTTTCTTCTGTCACGATATTGTCATAGGTTTTAGTTTTGAGGGTTAGTTTTAAGATTGTGGTTTGTCTGTTTTTTGGTTTTGGTTATGAAACAAAATTTGCTTATATTTATTATTGCTGCCTGGGTGCTCTGGGTATAAAACTCACCTTTAATATCCTGTTCAAATACAGAGAAAACCCACCTATACCTAAACCTGAAAGGCAGCCAGGATAAAGGTGCCACTCCCAACATCTCCCTGAGTATTCTGGATACAAAGAGGTATCTCATCAAAGCCTAGAGCCCAGGGGCATCGCTGTCCCAAGAATGATCATAAAGATCTCATCTCATCAGACCTGCAGAAAAGCTCTCAGAGCACACAGCGGAGGCTTTCTGTGCTGTTCAGTAAACCAAAGGATGGGGCCTAGAATGTTAAAGCAAAAGAACAGGGCACGGTAGTTCTCGTCACCTGATTGGACAGAGAACATCAGGGAATGAACTGCAATGTGCTCAAGCATAGCTTCTGTGGTCACTGCTAAAGGTACACTTGTTTTCAGGTGGCACTTTAAGAGAATTTTGGAAAAGCAATAGCTGGTGCTTTCATCTATCCACTTTCTAGAATTACCTCTCTTATGGATTTCAGAAGGTTGGAATATGTTAGCTATTTACTGATTCATTTAATCCGAATCTGTATACTTATTAATTTCCCATGAGATCGGTTCCTGCAACACTGGTGTTTTTTCCCTACATTAGTAGGGAATCTTTAACTTTCAATAACAATTATTTTTAACATTCTTTCTTAGAAAAAAAATTTCTAAATCACAAAGATTCTTAATATCATCATTTTTAACAACTACTGTATTAGTTTCCTAATGCTACTGTAACACGTTGCCACAGACAAGCACATAGTATCTTAAGACAACACACATTTGTAATCTTAGGTTAGGATGTCAGAAATCTAAAATAGGTCAGTGGAACTGACAACCACAGAAAGACAAACGACCCAATTAAAAAATGGGCAAAGGACCTGAACAGACACTTCTCCAAGGACCCAGTGGCACATGAAAGGATGCTCAGCATCACTAGCCATCAGAGAGATGCAAATTAAAACCACAATGAGATACCACTTCACACCGATCAGAAGAGCCATCATAAACAAATCAGCAAACAACAAGTGCTGGCGAGGATGTGGAGAAAAGGGAACCTTAGTGCACTGTTGGTGAGAATGCAGACTGGTACAGCCACTGTGGAAAACAGTATGGAATTTCCTCAAAAAACTAAAAATGGAACTCCCTTTTGACCCAGCAATTCCACTGCTTGGATTATACCCTAAGAATCCTGAAACACCAATTCAAAAGAACCTATGCACCCCAATGTTCATAGCAGCACAATTTACAATAGCCAAGAATTGGAAGCAACACAAGTGCTCAACAGTGAATGAGTGGATCAAGAAACTATGGTACATTTACACAATGGAGTACTATGCAGCAGAAAGAAAAAAAGAGCTACTACCCTTCACAACAGCATAGATGGAACCGGAGAGCACTATGCTAAGTGAAATAAGCCAGGTGGTGAAAGACAGATACCATATGCTCTCACCTGTGAGTGGAATATAATCAACAAAATAAACAACCAAGCAAGATATAACCAGTGACATTGAAATAAAAAACAAACTGACAGTAAGCAGAGGGGAGGGGGAAGGGGTATATCAGGGGAAAAGAAGGGGAAGGGTCATCAAGGAACATGCATAAAGGACCCATCAACAAAGTCAAATGTGGGAAGGATTGAGGGTGGGAGGTGGGGATGGGCGGGGCTGGGGAAAGCGGTGGCGGGAAAATGTTGATGTGGGGATGATGGGATGGGGTGCAGGGCAGAGGGGGAAAAGGGGAGAAAAAGATGATATGACTGCAATAGTATAATCAATAAAATATACAAAAAAAAGAAGTACAAATATGCAGTTACAGAATAGCCATGGGGATATAAAGTACAGTACAGGAAAGGGAGTAGCCAAAGAACTTACATGCATGACCTGTGGACATAAACAAGGGTGGGGGACTGCCTGAGGGAGTGGGGGGTGCTGGGTGGAGGGGGGCAAAGGGGGAACATTGCAATAACTGTAATAGCATAATCAATAAAACCAATAACTTAAAAAATGAAAAAAGAAATCTAAAATAGGTCAGTGGAACTGTGTTCCTTCTGGAGCCTTAAGAAAGAATCTTTTTGTCTTTTCCAGACTCTGCAGGGGTGTCCAACCCATGGCCTGCGGGCCACCTGCGGCCCAGGATGGCTATGAATGTGGCCCAATACAAAACCGTAAATTTACTTAAAACATTATGAGATTTTTGTTTTGTTTTGTTTTCATTAGTGTTTGTGTATTTAATGTGTGACCCAAGACAACTCTCCTTCTTCCAGTGTGGCCCAGAGATGCCAAAAGTTGGACACCCCTGCTAGAGGCTGCCTACACTTCTTGGCTTGTGGCCCTTTCGTCCGTCTTCAAAGCTATCCACGTAGTATCTTCCCTCTTCTCTGACCTCTTGCCTCCCTCTTCTAAGGATGCTTGTGATAAATTGGACCCACCTGGAAAATCCAAAATAACCTCCCACTGAAGATCCTTAATTTAATCATTTAGTCTCTTTGGAATATAAGGTAACATCTTCGCGGGTTCTGGGGATTAGGACATGGACATGTGTGGGGGATCATTATTCTGCTTCCCACAGCTACATTGATAACAATCTTCTATGTGACAGAATTATGTCATGTAATTTCATTAGTCCTTAAAGCCATTTTGTTTTACTGATGAGAAAACAGAGGCTGAGAGTTCAGAAGACCCTCCTAAAATCCAGGCCAGCCTATCCAACTGTCTACTTGACACCTCCACTTGGATGTCTAACAGGTGTCTCACACTTACCATATCCAAAACCAAGCACTATGATTCCTTCCTAGAACCTGCTCTCCCAGCAGAAATCCCCATCTTTCCAGTTGCTCAGGCCATTAGAATCATCCCTGACTCTCCTCTTTTTCTCACATCTGATCTGTCACAAACTCCTCTTGGCTCTACCATCAAATATAACCAAACTTTGACCCTGTCTCATCATTGCTACCACTCAGGTCCAAGCTCCCATCATCTCTCTCTTGGATTATTATAGCAGACTTCTAACCAGTTGTCCTATTTCTGCCCTTACCTCCAATTAATGTATTTTTAATAGCCAGGGGGATCTTTTTAAAACATAGGTGAGGCCATGTTACTCCCTTGCTCAAAACACTCCAATGCCTTTCTACCTGATTCAAAAGAAAAGCCAGAGTTCTTTCTGTAATCTTCATGACCCTTCCTGCTGTGACTTCATCCCCTGTTGCTCTTCTCTGTACTACTTCAGTCCACTCACACTGACCTTCTTGCTTTTCTCTGACCCTTCCAAGTATGTCCCTGCCTCAGGGCTTTGTATTTGCTATTTTCTCTATGTGGGATATGTTCCTCCAGATATTCGCATAATAAGCTTTCTCACCTCCCTTGGCGTTATTTTGCAGGAAAGCCTTTCCTAGCTACTCTACCTAAAATGTCATCCTGGTCCCTAACATTTCATTTTCCCCATTTCTGCTTTATATTTTCTCTTTAGCACTTACTTCCATCTAGCCTACTATATATATTACTAAAGTAATAGATAGGCATGTGTCTGAGTACCCAGTTGTGGTAGCTGGTCTCCAAAGCGACCCCCAGTGTGTTTGGTCTCTTGGTATTCGAGCGCCCTCTCATGTGGAATAGGGAAGAACTGTATAATTAATAGGATGGTTTAGAGGAAAAAAATGGCGTATGATTCCAGAGCCAGGTCATAAAAGACATTACAGCTTTCACCTTGCTTTCTCTTGGATAGCTCTGGAGGAAGCCAGAGTCCATGTTGTAAAGACACTTAGGTAACACTTTGGGGAGGTGCATGTGGAGAGGAAATGAAGCCTCCTGCCAACAGTCAGCACCAACTAGCCGTCCACATGTGTGAGCCATCTTGAAAGTCTATCCTCCAGCCTAGTCAAGTTTTTGGATAACCACACCCCCAGTCAATGTTTTGACTGAAACTTCATCAGGAACCCTGGGCTAAACGGCTCCCAAATTCCTGACCCACAGAAACTAGGAAAGAAAAAAGCATTGCCTATTAAGCCATGACTCAAAATGAATGTAAGAGGTAACCTCATTTCAAAGGTGTAGAAAAAACTGCGGTTTTGCATTGATGAAATGTGACAATATGATGATTGTCATTGCTGTTTTCTCCATATAATCTCCATGAAGACAGGATTTTGTTGGTTTGGTTCACTGCTATATGCCCAATACCTAGAACAAGGCCTAGCATATGAGAGAAGATTAATAATAGTTGCTGGATGAATGAATAAAAATTAACTTGCACAAGGCATATTGTTTAGATGTGGTAGAACTGGTATTCAGACTCAGGTCTTTTATTCTAAAGCACATTCTCTTTTTATTGCTCCTTCTTCAGAATATAGTCTATTACCAAGATCCTCATCTTATTTTTATTCAATTCTCCTCTTAACTAAGAAGACAGATATGAGAATAAGAATATAGAGCTGAAGCTTATGAAGTTATGACCATGCCTGCGGCCGTTCCAACCACACTGTACGCATTAACTTATTAATCTTCACCACACTGTATAATGTGGCAGGTGCTATTATTATCCACATTTCTAAGAAAACTAAGGCATAAAAAAATGTCTCATAATTAGTTATACCTGTTTAGAGTAAGTAGCTGTATATATTTTTCTTCCAACTTTATCCCAGTTGAAAATGTCTTTATATGTTTTATGGTATTTGGTAAATTTAGGCTGTCTAAATGTTTTCTCGTGTTCCATTGTTCACCTTCTCTATTAAAAAAGAACAACTTCTATTTGTAGCTAATGTATTAATATTCGGGAAATGAAAAGTTCAGACATTTACACACTAAAACTTGGAAACGTTCCTTGAAAATTCTGCTTTTAATTCCTGTTTATATTAGTTTGTAAACTTGATCTGAATATAATATATCCTGTGTGAACACCAGTGTCTGTGAGCAGACACATGAACTATAATAAAATCCTAAATGTGATTAGCATTTTCTATGCCTTTCATTTAGAAGATAGTCACATTTGATCTTCACAGTAACATCTGAGAAGCTCTCAGGGAAAGTATTCTTTCCATTTTACGGAAAAGAACATTGACAGTCAAAGAAGTTAAAGTCTCCTCTTAAGATCACATAGGTATGGAATGGTCAAGACAGAACTTCTCTAAATCCTAGTCCAGTTCCTCGCATTGATCTCGACAACTTGCTGGCAGGGTTCATGCTTACCTGAGGTAATTAAATCAAGTGCAGCAGGAACTCCAATGAGCCTGGGAAGAAGCTGGGATCCCCTTGCACCAGGAAGAAGTCCTAATTTGACTTCTGGGAAGCCAACTTGAGCCTGTCAAAGTTTAAAGGCATGAAGATCATTAGAACGAGATCACACATAAAGGTCAGCATTCCCCTGGATTTTCCAAACTCTCAAAAACACCATTTCATAGGATTCAGCAAGAGCTTCTACAATGCAAATTACTGTACATCCTCTCATTTAATTTAATTAACATAAAAAGAGCTGTGCTGTTTCTTAGTCTGTATGTTGAAACACACCCCTACCATCTTAACTCATTTTTTTTCTGACTCTATTATGACCTGTCTCAGTCAACGAAAATAATAATCTCCAGAAATAGCTTTATGGAGCCCTGAAAGATTCAGCCAGCCAAGGCAGTAAAAAGACATCCATAGAATAGGAGAACATTTTAAGATTGTATATTTAGAACATATAAAGAACATTTACAACTCAATAATGAAAAGACAATCTAATTAAAAGCAGGCAAAGAATCTGAATAGACATTCTCCAAAGAAGAGATGCAAATGTCCAATAAGCACTTGAAAAAATGCTCAATATCATTAGCCATCAGGGAAACACAAATCAAAACTACAAGATTCCACTTCACGCCCACTAGAATGACTGCAATAAAAAAGACAGACAATAACAAGCATAACAGAGGATGTGGAGAACATAAAACCCTCATACACTGCTGGTGAGAAGAGAAAACGGTTCAGTCACTTTGGAAAACAATTTGCCAGTTCCTCAAATGTTAAACACAGAGTTACCATATAACCCAGCAATTCCACTCCTGAGTATGAACCCAGGAGAAATGAAAACAAGCCCACAGAAAAACTTGTACACAAATTTTCATAGTGTCACTCACTGTTTGTTAAGGCCAAGAAAATGTGAACGACCCAAATGTCTATCAGCTATCAACTGATGAATAATTATTTCACATTGTGGCCTATCCATAAGAGGGAATGTTATTTAGCCACAGAAAGGAATGAAGTACTGACAGAGGCTACAAGATAGTGAACCTTGAAAACATTAGGCTGAAAGAAGCCAGTCATAAAAGATAACACATTGAATAATGCATTTATTTTGAATGCCTAGAATAGGCAAATCCATAGAGACTGAAAGTAAATTTGTGGTTGCCTGGATGCGGGGAGAGGGAAAATGGAGAATTACTCCAAAACGGTATAAAGTTTCTTTTTATGGTATTGAAATGTTCTAAAATCAGGTATGGGAATGGTTGCACAACTCTGTGAATATACTTATATACCATTGGATTGTACGCTTTGAACAAGTAAATTGTATAGTATGTGAATTATATCTCAATAAAGCTGTAGGAGAAGAAGAGGAGGAGAAGGGGGAAGAAGGGGAGAAGGAGAAGAAGGAAAGGGGGGAGGGGGAGGAGGAAGGGAGAGGAGGTGGAGAAAGTCAACAACCTCAATCCAGACAAGAGGATGAGCTTCCATCCCTTATCCTATGTCCTTCCTAGCCATTTAAAAAAATGGTCAAAGCTCTGTTAGTCATTTTACAAAGGTACAAAGATGAGAGGAGAGGTTATTTAAATACAGACTGCCTTTTATTCACATCGTGATGCTAACAGCTCCAAAACACCTGGAATATTTGAGCCTCTCTCTCACAGGGGTTTCCTAACAGCCAGTCACCATTTTTTCCCACCACTGTTCATCCCCATCCCCTAACTTATTTATTATTGCTCATATATTAGATCTGTACTCAGCATGCAGAAGGTCATGGTAAGAGAAACAAAGAAAAAGGGGTACTTAGAATGTGTCTTTATTTATAAGCTTTCATAAAAATTGAAACAACATAGGTAAACAGTTAAATAAATTATGGTATATCTATATGAAAATTATATAGTCATTTAAAATTATATTTTTAAGGAATATTTACAATAAGATTAATAGCAAACTTCTCATCAGAAACCATGACGGCCAAAAGGCAGTGGGATGACATATTCAAAGCACTGAAAGGAGAAAAAACTGTAAAACAAGAGTTCTACATTCAGTAAAACTAGCCTTTGAAAATGAAGGCAAATTAAGACATTCCCAGATAAACAAAACTGAATTTGTTCCTAACAGATCTACCCTACAAGAAATACTTTAAGCTGAAATGACAGAACACTAGACAGTAACTCAAATCCACAGGAAGAAATAAAGAACAATGGCAAATGGTAACTAACACACAGGTAAGTATAAAAGGCAGTATAGTATTAATGTACTTTTTGTTTATAATTCCTCTTTTTTATTATCTGATTTTAAAGGCCACTACATAAAGTAATAATTATAAATCTATGTTAATGGGCACATAATGTATAATGATATAATTTGTGACAACAATAGAATAAAGGGGCTGGGTGGGTAATATAACTGGGTAGAAGCAAATGTTTTTTATATTATTAAAATTAAGTTGGCATTAATCTGAAATAGATTGTAATATCCAGGGTAATTACCACTCAGAAAATAACTAAAAATATAGTTAAAGAAACAAGAGAATTAAAAGGGTATTAGAAAATATCTATTTAATACAACATTTATTTACACAATGGAATACTAATCAGCAGAAAAAAAGAATTCCTACCCTTTGTGACATCATGTATGGAACTAGAAAGTATTATGCTAAGTGGAATAAGCCAGGAGGTGAAAGACAGATACCATATGATCTCACCTATAAGTGGAACCTAATCAGCAAAACAAACAAGCAAGCAAAATAGAACCAGAGACTTGAAAATAAAGAACAAACTGACAGTGACCAGAAGGGAAGGGGGAGGGAGATAACGGGGGAAAGAAGAAGGGTCAAGTCAAAGAACGTGTAAAAAGGACCCATGGACAAGGACAACGGGGGGAAGAAATGAATGTGGCAGGGGGGCAGGGTAGGGGAGAGCAATAGGGGAAAAATGGGGACAACTGTAACTGAACAATAAAATTTTTTTTAAATATATAAAAAGAAAATATCTAATACAAATGAAAGTATTAATGAAATAATTGAGGAAAAAAAAAGACATAAGACATAGAAAACAAATAGCAAAATGACAGAAGTCCTTCCTTATCATGATTATATTAAATGTAAATGAACTCTAAAATATGTATAAAGCATATTTAATAATAGGTTAAATAGCATATTAGTATAAAAATAGAGTACAAACAAAATAAAATAAAGTTTCAACTGTATTTTTAAAAAAGACTGCCAAGGAAAATGATATAAGAAATAAATTACATAGGAAAAAGAACAGGAGGAAATAAAACTGAATGTTAACAGTGGTTATTTCTGAACTGTGAGTTTATGGTGATTTTACTGTATATCTTTATACTTTCCTGTGACTGCTAGTCTATTACAATGATGACTATTATCTTTATCATTAGAAAACTGTATTACTTACAACTATGTTACTAGTTTAAGACTGATATCACAGACTTCATTCTACATAGTAGCCCAAATTAAATCTAATTCCAGAAATAAATGGATTTAGTAGTTCTGTGCTGTTTTTTAATATTAATGTGTCTTCTTAGGTACTGATAATTATAAGGGACCACAAAACTGAAATCTTAGAGGTAGGAAATGAAAATTTAAATAAGTATACATACTTGGGGGTGACAGTCAAAGCATTTACTACCTCCTACTGCACAAGCATGGCTAAGTGAAATCTGACATGGGCCACAGTGCTGGAATAGAGTCCTGGGGGTCCACCATGGACCCAGGAGTTTCCCCTTTAGTTGGTGGATCCTGGGGAGGCCCAAGGGCTAGGGTTAGGAGAAGCAAAGGAACAGTCAGGTGACTCAGGATAGCAGCTATTTACCAGCCAGAAAAAATGTATTTCAACATTTTAACAATCAGTACCACTGAACTGGTACATAACAGCTGGGCACCAGTGCCAGAAATACCTGAGTTGTCAACCAGTAAGCCAGCCATTTAAAACGAACACCTCGGATGCTTACAGCTGCATTTAGGATTTGCCCTGAAGAGAAACCCACCCACTAGGTCCCACATGGAGCCTCAGTTGTTACCTCTGCATGGGCAATCCTATAGTGACAGCCCAGGGCCAGCTCTAGTCCGCCTCCCAAGGCCATGCCTTGGATAGCTGCCAACATGGGCTTCTTGCTTCTCTGCATTTCATCAATTAACTGTCCCAGTGTAAACAGAGAATTAATGGGAGCACTGAAACCACGGATATCAGCACCTAAGGACACAAATACAAGGAAAAGAGAGTTGAGAGAGACATAGGCTTTATGACATAACAACAAGGTACCAGATAATTCTTAAGTAATCTCAGGCTTCTCTGGACCCATGAAACACTTCATCCTTTGGGTGGAGACAGAGTAAAGGGAAAAAATAGCCTGGAAAAATACAGATCGACATGAGAGGAAATCTTCAAATCTTTATTAGGAATTCTGTAATCTTCTAAAATCGGTCTTTCCATATGCTAGGTAGCAATTCTACCTTCAGAAAAATTAAAATGCTCAGAGAAAGAGAGTAGAGGTTCTTCTACAATGGCCATTATTCTGAGATTGAGTCATTCCCTTCCATTTTTTACATGGTATTGCTCACCAATTATATTCACAGCAATTTCAAGCCATATCTTTGTTATGGGCATGAGTTATTACAATAGAAAATCTCAGGGTAAAAATGCATACATATTTGTAAGTTATACATTAATCAACCAGCTTAGAATTATGTTTTTGTGATAATTTTTTGTGATCAATAACAGTAACAACATTTGTTGCTTTTTCTAATTATAAAAATAACATGCATTATGGAAATTTGAAAATACACAAAATTATAAAGAACCTAAACATAACTCCAAATATCATCACACAGAGATAACATGTAATATTTGGTGAATTCTTAGTTTATTCCCAATGCATATATGTAAATGGCTTTGGGACCTTCAGTAAATTATTTAACCTTTGTGTCAATACCAATTTAAATGAATGATGTGACAATTAAATGAAAGTTTACTACAATCAATATTTTTAGCAATATTGAGAGCATTCTATAAAATCATTTTTTGTATTTTCCTTTTGTTCACATAACTGTATACATACTGAGCTCTTTACCTACAACATTATGTATTCTTTGAAAATATTAAGCTTGGTGCAAATTAAAAAATTAAAGCAATTATTTCATGCAATTTTTTTGGTTGGGGGGCTACTGGCTCCTTATCTAACATCAATTCAGGGATCATACTTCTTTTCACTAACCCATCATATTTTACACTCTAGTCTATTACTATTATTTTTTTAATTCCTTTGGTTCTAGAGAAGATGAATTTCAATCTGAATCTCAGGCTTATCATTCCTATAACTTTAGATTTAAAAGGTTTTTCATGTAATAATAGCAATGAACATTTACTGGATAAATACATCAGGCATAATACTAAGTTGTTTCATGTACTCTTCTTGACACCTAAGTTAAGTGGTATAACAATCCCCATTATACAGGTAAGAAGTTAAGGCTTTGAGATGTCAAGTGACTAATTCAAATACATGACTAAGAAGTAGTAAAATAAGGATTGGAACTCAGATAGTTTGACCATACCCCACATTCTTACATGTTACACTACCTTCTTCTACTTGCAGAACAAGGTTAATATAATTACAACTGTACAGAAATCAAGGTACAGGCCAGAGCCTAGTGATTTTACTTTTTAACTGTTTGTCTCTGGCATCTAGAAATGCATTTAATTTTTTGGATATTGATTTTATACCCAGCAAAATTGCTAAACTCCCTTATTAATCCTAATAACTTTCTGATAGATTATCTTTAATTTTTCTGTAAACACTATCATATCTTCTGGCTAATGAAGCTTGTTTCTTCCTTTCCAGTCCTTATGCCTTTTAGTTATCTTTCCAGTGTTACCACACTGGCCAGGTTCTAGAATACAATGTCAACCACAAATGGTGATAGCAGCCAGCCTTGTCTTGTACCTCTCTAGTAAGGAAAGCTTTCAGGTTACCATTTCGTTTGAGGTTTTTTAAAGTGGTATTTTAGCCTAATTAAGACATTTCCTTTCTATACCTGGTTCACTAGGAATTTTTATCTTTAATGCATATCAAATGTTATCAAATGCTTTTTCTGCATCTCTTGAAATAACCATGATTGTGCCCCCTTTAATCTTTTTAGTAAGATAAATTACATTGATTTTCCAAAGTTTAACCAGTATGGTATTACTGGGATAAAAGTTATATATTACATTTTTATGTACTGTTAGACTCAATTTTATAATATACTGTGTAAGGTTTTTATATCTATATTTATGAATGAAATTGACCTATAATTTTGCTTTTCATACTGTCCTTGACAGGTGTTGGTGTCAAGGTTATGCTAGCCTTACAATGAGTTGGGAAGTACACCAGGTTGAATGATGTCTACCCCGAACCTGTAAATGTGACCTTTTTTTAGAAATAGGGTCTTTCCAAATACAATCAAGTAAAGATGAGGTCATAGTGGATTAGGGTGGATCTATCTAGGATCAGGGAAATTTAGACACAGGGGAGAAGGCCACGGGAAGGCAGAGGTAGACAAGGGAGTGATGCAGAAACAAGCCAAGGACAAGCAAGGATTGCTTTGTGAGATTTGTGATTACTCATTCAGTTTTTTTATGGTTATAGAACTATTCGGGTTTTCTATTTCTTCCTGAGTCAGTTTTGGTGGTCTGTATAACCTTTTACTTACTCATAATATCTTCATTATCGTGCTAAAGGCTACAGTATCTGCAGTGATAACACTTTTCATTTCCTAAATTCATTGTTTTGCAGTTATTTTCTTGATCAATTTCTCCAGAGGTTTGTCAATTTTATTAGTGTCTCAAAGAACTAACTTTTGACATTGTTGATATTGATTCACATTTGTTTTCTGTCTCATTAATTTCTTTTCTGTATTATTTCCTTCCTTCTACTTCATTTGGATCTATTTTACTGTTTGTTTTGTTAGTTCCTCGATACAGATGGTTAGCTCATTACATTTCAGTCTTTTTTCTCTCCCGATTTATGTAAGGCTATAAAATTTCTGCCAAGTTTTTCTTCAGCTGCATTTGTCAGAT
This sequence comes from Mormoops blainvillei, assembly GCA_004026545.1. Taxonomy (NCBI): domain Eukaryota; kingdom Metazoa; phylum Chordata; class Mammalia; order Chiroptera; family Mormoopidae; genus Mormoops; species Mormoops blainvillei. Next base: position 138,240 of record PVJD01000086.1, on the reverse strand, counting down.
TATATATGTTCTGTTTTCATTATCATTCAGTTCAAAATATTTTCTAAATTCTATTATGATTTCTGCTTTGACTCAGAGAAATTTATTTCATTTCTAAACATATGAGAATTTCCAGTTATATATTTGTTATTGATTTCTAGTTTATTTGCATTGTTGTCAGAGAACAAACTTTAAGTGAAATTTATTGAGACAAGCTTTCATGGTCCAGTATCTGGTCAATTTTTGTAAATGTTGCAGATTTGAGAAAAATGTATTATTTTGCAATTGTTGGGTACATTATTCTATATAAATCCACCTAGTCAAATCTGCTAATTCCTAATGCTTTTCTAGGAGAATAATTTTTTCTGTCCTAAACTCCAACTACATTCTCTCTCTTATATCTCCTTACTAAGAAATATCAAGTTCTTCACAATTCTGATTTTTTTCTCCATGTCTCAAAGTCATCATCTTGGGTCCCCAACCTTAAGTTTTCAAACAGTTGAATAAGCCATTTAATAGCTAGTTTATGTTTGGTACATTATTTTAATCTCTCCCAAGCTCAGTCTTCTCATCTTAAATAGAGATTGTAGGATTTATTGAGAATTAAAATATAATAAATGTAAAAATACTACTATTTTCATTATTAATAAATAAATAACCTACACATTACTAGTACATAGCAGGCAAGATAAATGATAATTATTATAATAGTTACCATTTTTGTATTTACTCATTGTCATGATTCCAATATCTGTTTCTTCTAAGGCTACCATTAACATACATTAAATCCTCTGGCTACAGTAAGATTATATAGGCCCTCATATCCATATGGCTTTGTGAAGGGTATGATATATTCATTTGGGAAAAGAGGAGAGGTGTCACAGATATGATTGAATCACCATTTCAGATACTTTTGCCATACTTTTTGTCAATATTTTTGCGTCTTTAAAGAATAACCCAATAAAAAGCGGCATGGTCTCTGAGACAGGTGATTATCAGAAGAAAAATGAACTCCAAGACTGTGGGAAATAAAAAATAACATTTATTAAACATCTTCTGCATGGAGGCTCTGCACTAGAGGCTTTCAGGTGTATTATTTCATTTATTCTCACACAAAAACAGTTTAAGATAGATATTACTGTATCTATGTTACAAATTGAGAGGTTGAATTTTAAAATTTTTATATTGAATTTATTGGGATGACATTGGTTAATAAAATTATATGGGTTTCAAGTGTACAATTCTATAATACAATTGAAGTTCAGGAGATTAAAAGGAATTTGCTCAAGTTCACATAGGGTGAAAATATATACAGAGAAGATATATACATACTAGCAGGTATTACAGCTATAAAGCCTACAACTAAATATCTTATAAAGGTCCAATTCAATATAAAAGAGAGTAAGTTCAAACTCTTATCTGGGTCTCACTTGTGATTCAAGTCTATTTCCCCAGTTTCTCATTCCACTCAAATCTCCCACATCCATTACGTACACTATGGTATTACCCGCAGGGACAGCTAATGCAGTATTGATCTGCATCATGGCTGGATTCCAGAGATAACAGGAGAGGGTTAGATACTGGTACCTGCAGAGAAGTTGCCATTTTCTCCACAAAGCACAATGGCTTTTACTGTAGGGTCTGTTATAGCTTTCTGTAGTCCTTCTTTTATTCCACTGAAGACAGCCATACTAAAAGAAAAAAAAATGAAGTATTAGAATTAAATTTCTACCATCTCAAAGTTTTTTTCTTTTCTAACAATGAAAACTTAAACACATACACAAAGGATAAAAACTCTACATACCTATCATTAAGCTTTCACTCTTCGTTCAACAAATAATATATGTATCTATTGTGAACTAAGCACTGAGCTGATTAAGTAAATAAACCTTTAAAAATAGTATTTTTATGCACTCTGTTATAACTTTGAACACTTAGAACAGGCACTAATCAATTTAAAAATACTATTACGCATCTTCTAGATATAGTCGAAGGAGTTTGTAACAGCCTAGGGAGAACAAAAGATACACGACAAAATATCAGACTAAGATGAGTGCTGTAATAGATACAAAGAAAGTGATGTGGAAGTTCAGAGGGGGAAGGAATTATTTTTAATTTGTCATACTGGCAAAATGTAAGAAAACTGAAATACTCTGAAAGAAACCGATGTTGTCAGGGGCTGCAAGTTACCCCAAATATCCCTACCTTCCCACCTTCTTCAAAATATTAAACATACAGTTTTTAGCTGGCTACATAGTTGCCTAAAATAAAGACTACATTTCCTAGCCTGTTTTGCAGTAAGATCAGCCCAAGGCATTAAATTCTAACTAATGGGATAGAAGCAGATTTGGCATATGCAACTTTTGGGAAGAGTCCAAAAGGACTAGGCATAGTTTTCTTTTTCTTTCCTCTCTACTCCTGGTAGGAATGCAGATGTGATGGTTAGATCAGGAGCAGCCTTCATGGACCAAGAGGTGGAACCATATATTGAAGATGGCAGAGCACAAGAGAGAGAGAATTGGGGTCCCTGGTGTTTGTGGAGCAGCCGTATCGCCATACCATTCAAGGACACTTCTGTGAGAGAAACCAACTTTTTCTTGTTTAATCCACAACATGTCACTGATAGCCAAAACTAATCTTAAACTATATAATTTAGGAGGTAAATGCAAGGTCTGGGGAAGAAAGGACATGTTGTAGATTTTGCCAAGTTTCAGCAGATGAGGGAGTCATCAACAGAGAAGATGATTAAAACCAAGGCTGAACGAGTCTGCCAAATGAAAAGAGAGTTGAGAGTAGAACTTCTGGACACACCCTCGTTTAAGAAGGTCCACCTTCAGCAGAGTGATTCAGCACCAACGGAGCCAGAGTCACAAAGGCCAAGAGAAAAGAATTTGTCAAGAAGCAGGGAATCTCTAGGTGCCAAGGGGTGGTGAAGGAGGAGAACTGAGGGAAGGTGGTGAGGAATTGCTTCAAGGAAAAAATTGATAGAACAAGAGTCTAATCTGTTCAGCCATGGAATTCTGAGTATTCTAGGTAAAATGCCTGTTCTTTAGCATACAGGGTGAAAAAAATCTTAATACAAAATGAAACACAAGAATAAATTTTTATAAAAGCCAGATATTTCAGACCAGTAACTATGAGTTAAAACCTCCCAGAATAAAGGAGATACTTGCCCTTGATATGATAACTCCCTTTCACCTAATTACTTTTCATCATTTAACCTAAATGTAATCAAACAAAACCTCTTGCCTTTGACTGTTAATTAGGAACCGAATCTAATGAAAAACAGATTCTGAACCATTCATAATCCTGGGAAGTCCAAAAGGCACATATTTCCTTCTGGGTAAATGATGGCTATAAAATTAATCCAAATGAGCTTAATCAGTGCCACTGAGAAGAGGCTGACTTTCCCCATTTCACCCAATCCCAACTTTATTTCTTTTATGTTCTTGTTAATTTTGCAAAAATCAAACACAGGGAAAAAAAGAAAAATGAAAACAGCTGTGACACATACAGCTTTACTAGAGTCGAGCCGAGTCAAAGGCGCCACAACCTGGAAGCAGCGTCAAGATCCCAGAGGTTGAGAAATTATTTTCTCCCCTTAAGATGGTCAGGTATGGAGAAACCAAGTCTAGAGTAAAGATAACATTTCATGAGTGTTGACCAAAACTTTTCAGCTTCTGTGACTATAGAGGTTTTTTTTGTGACTTTTTTTAAAAACGGAATGTCATCAAATGAAGTTGGTGGCTTGTGATCACTTTTTTTTTTTTTAAACAAAGTAATAGAGGAGAAAATAGAATATATCGAATGATATAACGTAAGAATAAGTTTGTTTCACGAAACTTTGCTTTCAGTTATGTATTTGTACATTTGCATGGCTTAGATTGCTATGTAAAACATGAGGTTTCTTACCAAGTGGATTACAATTTTTTTAAAAAGTGTTAAAGCCATTGTGTTGGGAGATAGGCCTAGATATCAGGCACATCCTACATTTGTCAAGAGGGTTGGCATTCATGTGAATTGAAGGAAACACAGCTGGCTAAACTAGCAAAGAAGGATTTAAACTATTTGTTTGGGCCCAAATAATATTCGAATAAGAACCTTTCAGTGGTCTAGGAAGAGATAATTTTCCACATAAAATTAGAAATAGGAAGGGAAATAGGAAGGAAGGAAAGAGGAGGGAAAGAAAAATATAAAACAAAAAAAATTTTTTTGGAACCTATTAAACTGGATAAACATGCTGGGACATACACTCTACCTAAAAAGAGGTCTTCAGAAGCAGATAGGAAAAAAAGAAAGAAAAAAAAGGCAAGAGAGTATTTATTCCCAAGTAGGGGAATTCTTGATGACACAGAAATGACTTCTGAGCAGCAGGGTCTGTAGGTAGGAGCTTGTAACAGGCCTCTGATTAAGAGAAATAATAATAGCTAACATCTGTTAAATGTCAGTTTATAATCTCCAGCAAATTTAAACCGCACAACAACTTTATGAAGTAGATACTAACATTTCTCCTACAAGGAGGGTAACAGTGAGTTGAATACTGTAAACATCAAAAATAGTTATAAGAAAATATTCCTAGTTCTGGGTATTAGACTGTGGAACTTTCTCCCTCAAGTTCTTAAGCGGCATGGTTTCCCATTATAAGCAGAGGTTGGGGCAGACAGTTGTAATATCTAATAATTCTAATTAGAATACAGACAAGTCCAAAACTGAGAAGTAATCATATCGCTGATGTTTTTCTTCATCAAAACCAAAATAACAAATATTTTGCTTTCTTCTGGGAATGGCAAGTAAGTGAACAGATCACCCTTGTGTAATTTTATTCCTGCAATTCTTTTGTATTACTAAATGCAATAATATATTAATAAGAATTATAACATTAATACTAATGATAAAATCAAATCTGATGGTAGGATCAAAATTCTGTTAAAAGTAGTAGGTCTCCTTATTTCAGCCTTTATAAGCAAAGGGTTTTCTCTCTATACTTTATATATTCATTGTAAATTATAGTTTCTGCTAATCCTACCCCCTGTGGATGAGTGGCTCTTCTCCTAGACTGATCAGTTGCTACACTCTTTTTCAGAAATATGGAAGAACAAAACCTATATAATAATTTCATTAATTTTCATATTAATCTCACTTTTTAAAATAAGAGCTTACTGTATTGCATAATCTGGCTTAGGGAGTTCAACAAGGTACTCATGAGGGAATAAAAGAGGATAAAGTGCACAGGAGTTTTTAGAAAATATTAATTTAATGGGCTTACTCTGACATGGATGTTCTTGAAGGTCTTGAGATTTAGAACAGATAAGGAGAAATTACATTTCTGGGCCAGGGCACAAATCTCCTTTACTCACTGCATTGGCATTAATGGGACCTTTATTTTTTGTAAAATGTGAAGCCACATTGTCGGATTCCTAAATGTTTTGGTGGCCTGGCCTGGAGGTTGAAAAGTGAGGGATCAAGGTCCAGCCAGCACTGCACTGAGACCTTGGAACAGAAAGTAGGCCTCAGTCACAGTTGCAAGCAAGCCGAGTTCTGCACGACGTTGGCGTGGGGAGACCACGTTCGCGTCCGGCTCCCCTACTTTACAGCCATCTGTCTGCCTCTCGGCCTCGGTTTCCTTCCCAGTGAAATGAGAACGAAGAGTTTTCTGCGAAGATATTAACCAAATTAACCTATGTGAAAGGCCCTGGCAAAAGACGTCGTTCAATTCGAGTCAGGGTATTTCTCAAATAGCAGGGGAGAGTCAAAGCCTGCACAGCAGGCAGAAGACCTGGGCCGGTTACCTGATTGCGTTAAGCGGAGGATTTCGCAGGCGAATCAGCGCCACGGAGTTCTCCAACCGCAAATACTTAGCCATGTTTCCTCAGTCACCAGGGGCGCCTCCGCCTCCAGCCGCAAGACGATGCTACTCCCCTGGCGCGCGGGACCGGCCCCCCGAGGAGGGGCGCCCGCTGGGCCAATGCGAACCCAGCACCGCCTCCCGCCTCCCGAAGGCTCCCAGCCTACCGAGGCCCATCCTACATCTCGGCTCTACCCCTTTCCCGGCCCCCAGCGCCCTGCTCTGCAAACGTTCATCCTCTTTCTCTTCTTTGGCTCCTCCCCGCTCCCATCACTAAGTAGATGAGGAAGGACGGTGGAAAATGGGTGGAATTGCTAGCTGGTCGAAGTTTGCAATCCCCTGGCCCAGAGGGACTGGCTTCTCTTGACAAATTATGAGTTCGCTAAGTTGTGGAGCTGTTCCCATCATAGTTTTCACCTTCACGATACGTAACAGGAACAGATAACTGGGGTCCTGACGATCATGTGATATGACAGAAACCTGGGACGTAGAAGACAAACATCACGCAGTTAAACTAAATGGGTATCCTACTAACGTGAACCGAATATTTACAGAACAGTCATACGGCAACAAATTTTAACAATGATTAAGGACTATTTCCATAGATGTTCTTTTACTTCTTGTAAATAAAAACAGGCTCCAGCTTCTAGGAAATACCAATTGCCTTCAAGCCATGGAAACAAGTAGCGGTCAGAAGGGATCCAATCCATTAAGGACAACCAGCCAGTCACCAACAGCCCAGTGCAAACGCCTCTGAGTGCCAACAGTCAACTACCAGCTTCTTACAGGTCCTTCCTTTAATGCCTCCGAAAATTCGCCACTCCCTGAACTCAGCCTTGCTCCAACACTTGATGTAAGATCGACAGTTCGGTCTGCTCAATAAGACTGTGCAAGACCAGTATAGCTTTCCCTTACTATCTATGTAGGAAGCTGTAAATTCAGCTTTGTCTCATTTCAGACATTGGTCCCTAGGGGAACAACCCACCATGGAATCCTAGCAACTTTGAATGCCTCCAAAAAGGCCATGTAGGCAAGACTGAACCGCGCTGAATGACCTGAAATTCCTCTTGGAGAAAGCGGCGATCAGGATGGCGTGGGGCTGTTTTGAGAGAGTTTCTCATTTCTACCTTGGAGGAGTCAGACGCAAGTCATTTTTCATCTGTCCCTAGTTTGTGCTGAACACAAAACTTTCTGCTTTGCAGGTCCCATCCCTAACTACTCTTCTCCTGGCTCTTGGGCAAACTTCTGTAAAATTTGAAGTTTCCTTTAAAATTTAAAGTCAGCACTTAGGTTCCTGCAGGTGCTGACCCCACCTTGCTCCTCAGTAACAGAACAAACCACAGGTTCCTGTCCTCTGTCATCTAGCCCTCCTGTTTGGTGTCACCCTGTGGGACTAGGGACACAGGGAGCTGATACCGTACTGATCTTTCTTTTGCTGTCAGTGTAAATAATAAACTGCCTAAGGCTATTATGGGTTGTTATGAGCTGAAACTAATAGTGCGGCAAGTCAGTTTAGCAGATGCTACCATGCGACTGCTTACAGACTGCTGGACTGTTAACAGTCTCTTGATCATTGTGATGAATTGTTATATTCTCAGATTGTCTTCTCATTCACTGTGTCTCAGTAAGTCCTACTTAACAGGATGCTGGTCTTTTTTGCTAACGTACTTCCACATGATTTGCATGTTGCTGCTTTTGTTTGTTAAAATGTCATCTTCATGGCTACCATTGGGTTGCAACTCACGAAAATAGGTAAGTTGATCAGAAGTGGTTCATTAAACCTTAAAAGAAAAATAAGAGAATGTAAATATAGAAATTTTGTACTAGAACATTCAGATATGTACTCATACTAAGAACATCAGAGATGGCTACCTAAACTTGACTTTTGCTGCTTCGATGATTTATTAGCCCTGGAACCCAGGGTGTTGTGTTGTGAAACTTCATTTGATAGTAACATGAAGCCATCCGAACTGACTTCTCTGGTAAACCCATCAGGGTTTTCTGGAACAAACGCAAAATACAGCTTTCCAGCTAGAGTGATAAAATCACTCCTATGTTTTCTTTCCCTTTTCTCTATGTGATACAGATGGACACAAGGCCCCAGGAGAGAATAGAGCCAGACAGAGAACCCTGACTTCCCAAATGACTTTGTGGAGAGGTGCCCCACCGACTGGACTCAACGTCAATTGTTATAGGAGAAAGGAAGAAATTTTTGTTAAAGAATTTCAACCTGTGCCAGCTAATCAGTGAAGAAATGAGCAGTGAGTACACTCTTCCACAGTGAAGTTGGCTGACATTTGGGGAGAAAAGCTGCTACATAAGTGTTGAAATAAAAGATGGAATATAAATAATTTTTTCACTGCCGATTATGGCAGTAATGACAATTTCTGTAATTTCAAGTGACTTGCTCAAGTGTCGAGGTATGCACTTGCATATTCAATAGCTTAATGACGAAGATAAGCTATCAGGATTCCTAAAGAAGATCCAGCTGTGGTAAGAATGGCTCAGTCACCTAGGACTTTCAGTTCCCTGGTTCTACTTTTTCTTTTTAATATTTTATTTATTTTTAGAGAGGGGGAAAAAGGAAGGAGAGAGGGTGAGAAACATCAATGTGAGAGAGAAACATCGATTGGTTGCCTCTTGTATGCACCCCAACCAGGGACTGACCCTGCAACCCAGGTATGTGCCCTGACCAGGAGTCAAGCCAGAAACCTTTTGCTTTGCGGGATGATGCCCAGCCCACTGAGCCATACCAGTCATGGCTCCCTGGTTCTACTTTTGTTCTCAGAAGTAATTATTCCCTGCTTCCACACTTGTTATACATTGTCTCCCTTTAACAGTATGGTCTTTCATCAAATAGTTAAAGATACTAACAAGCCTGTCCTAAGCCTGCTCTTTTTAGGCCCCTTCTCAGGAACCACCGTTTCTCATATGATTAAGGTGTCTCTAGTTCAAGGCACTCTTCATATTTGTCAATGGCCCCTCAAGTAGCATCTATTCTCTGTTTTCTGTACCTGTCATCAATCAGGTAATATTCATGTTTCCTTAACTTACATTTACTCTGTTTTTCTTATCCATAAAGACATTTTTCCATTTTAAATTTAAAGCAATGGGGTTTTTTTTAAAGGATAATTAATTGTTATGGATGTAACACTTAACATACTATACAATTCACTCTTTTAAAATGTACAGTTTGCTGATCTTTACTATGTTCATAAGGTTGTACACCATCACCACTCTCTAATTCCAGAACTTTTTAATCACCTCAAAAGAAACCCTGTACTTACCATTCCCCTTTCTACTTATCCCCTAGCAATTACTAATCTACTCTAATAGAGAACATTAATCTCTATGGATTTGCCTATTCTGGGCATTTCATATGAATAGAATCACACAATATGTGGCCTTTTTGTGTCTGGTTTCTTTCACTTAGTGTAATGTTTTTCAGGTTCATCCATATTGTAGCGAGTATTGGTACTTCATTCCTTTTTATTATTAAATAATAGTTCACTGTATGTATACACCACATTTTGTTTATCCATTCATCAATCGATGGGTATTTGGGCTCTTTCCACTTTTTGGCCAATATGAATAATGCTGCTATGAACACTTCATATACATGGTTTTAGGCAAGCTATGTTTTTAGTTCTTTTGGGTATATATACCTAAGAGTAGAATTACTTGGTTATATGGTAATGCTATGTTTAACTTTTTAGGAACTACTAAACTTTTTGGCTCCTTTTGACATACAGTACATATAGTCACATATGAGGTTTTCGATTTCTTCGATGTCCTTGTTGATACTTGCGGTCCCATCTTTTATGAGTCCAGTTGCTCTTAAACATGAGTTGTACTGTATCTTTCTTTGTTACTAAGTGCAGTCTTCTCCCTTTTGAGTAAATACACATTTAGAATCTGTCTGGCTTATGAAAAGCACTCAGTAAAAGTAGTCACATTATTAGCCATTATTAGTCTTAAGTTCCTTTGAGATGAAACAAATTAAATTGTGTCTTTCCCCTGGGATTACATTTCCATCTGCTTTGAATAGCAAGTAGGATTCAAACTAATATACCATGGATTGTTAAGGTCAGAGTAAAACACGAGGTATGACTCATACATCCATTAATAGAATTGTCAAATGTTCTGGTGTGTGTTATGTATTTCCAGGTTTTCCCATCAAAATGCTTTGATTTTAAGCCTGAAGATTTTCCAATGTGATTATAGGCTTGAGAAATCCCAAGGAAAAGGAAAGGGGCTAGAAGACTAAAGATGGGCAAATGTTTTGATTTTTGAGTAAGCAAAGAGATGATAAAAGACGTGGTAGACTGGTGAGTTTTAAATCAATACCTTATGAAATTTTGGAATAATTCATTAAGGAGATGGTTTGGGAAAAGGAAACTGTGAATACCAAAGATATATTGTGTTCACTAAGAACGAGGTATGCCAAATTAATTTTATTTCAGTTTCTGAGAGGATTAATACATTGGGGATTAAAAGAAATGTATTGAGAATCCTAGAGAGGTTTGACAAGGTTAAATAATGGGGTCCTTGTGAATATAATGTGAGCTATTTGATAATTATGTTTTATGTATAATATTTGACTGCTCATGTTTCTATTGAGCAGTTATGTTTACTAGACAAAGCTACTGCAATGCAAGCAAAAACAGACATGGTACCTGCCCTCACATTGCTTTATAGTTTTATGGGACCGTAGATCTTCATGAGGGAGCGGGAAGCATGCCTTTTTAAAACATACGCATCTGGCACACACTCTGGGAGATTCTGATTCAGAATAATTGTCAGAACAATTTCATACACATGTATAACATAATTGTTCACAGTATAATAGAATTAAAAGAGAGAAGCTGTTAGGAATTTTCCTGCTGTTTTATACTTTATCCACCGAATCATATGGTTGAATTTTAGATGAATTTGTATCAGTGAGATCTAAAACAAAGAGCTGATTTTGTAATAGTCATTGGTGCTGTTCACAAATATTCTCATTTTTCCCCACTTGCCATAGTAGCATTGTACTTCTCTGCCCACCCGAAGTAACTGAGGTCATGTGACATTGCTCTAGCCAATAAAATCAGAACCGGGTGTGGTGGGCACTTCACAAGATTCTTTTTCCCTCTGGATTGGCTACTGGTAGTATTCAAGATAATGGTTGCTCAATCAGCCCAGGTTCCTGAGCGACTACAAGGAGCAGAGCCCTCTGCAGACCCAGAGCAATCTTGTAGCTCTGAGTAAGAAAGTAATCAGGCTTGTTTTAAGACATTTAGGTTTGGGGTCTGTTTATGTATTGCAGTGTTACCCTGCATATCCTCGCTGATACAGCATTCTAGGGTGAGTTTGTGACAGCATGACATTTAATGATGACAAATGTAAGGCCCCATAAAAATGTTGAGAAGATAAAAATTGTAGAGAGCAGAGTGTCTAGTTCAAAAATTAATGTTTATTTTTTCTCTTTTCAAGCCTGAGAATCCCCTTGGAATTACTGAAAATGTGTCCATCCCCTCTGAGAGTATGCACAGCATATAGATGTGTAGACAAACTGCTATAGCCATTTGTCTTGAGAGAAGCTGGACATAAGCTGAAGCAGATGCTACTGAAGACAGAAAAAAGAGGAAAATAAATACGGGTTCTGGATGATATCAGTGAGGTGCTGGAGTAACCAGCCCTGATGCCTGTCACAGCAGTCCAGTTACAGAAGTCAATACATCCCCTTGTTGTTAAAGCTGGTTTGTGTTGCATTTTGTGGAGGATGCAAAGATGTGCTGTCCAGGCAGCTCCAGCGGTCAGCTTCTTCAGGATCTCCCTCAGCTACAGAGAGCCTCCTTGCTTGAGATCACACCCTTCCAGGGGCAGACTGTATCTAGTGTAAAGGACTGGCCATTTAAGCCTGATACAGGACACTCTGAGGGCTCATACTCACTTAAGAGCTCCCTTCCAGGTTGGCCGAGACTTCCTTAGACCTGAATAGTAGTTCCACTTCTTTCCTCTGACCAAACCTGCTTCCTGTGCATTCCTAATAAAAAAAAATCATTCTCTACATCTTCACATCGGTGTCTACTTTCAAAAAACTGAGTCTGTGACAAGTTTTCTGCAATATCAGGCAAAAGCATCCTAACTGAGATTCAGAGGGATAGTTTGAACCTGGTCTTGTCTAGAGGAAGGAAAATGCACTCATGGTCTCTCTAATTTTTACCTTTGTGTTGTGTAAATTTTCAATCATATGCACACAAAGAAAGAATATGAACCCAATATACCCAGCTTCAACAATACCACTATATGACCTATCTTAATCATATGAACATTACTATATTATTTTAAAATAAGTCTTAGACGTTACTTCATCCATAAGTCAGGTATATTAATGTTCATTTTGAAATGCAATGTAATGCAATGCAATATCTTTTGCATTTTCTTCCCAATCCAACTTGTATTCTCCTCCTAACCCAATTCCTACATATTGTCTCATCCTTTTTTCCTCTTCTCACCACTATAGCTTTAAGAAGAAGTATTGAAGTATTTTAATAGAAGAAAGGGGCAGTAACAGTATTAGATAGGTAAGCTCTGGAATCCACCCATTCTTTCATTTATTCAAGAAACACTTTAGACCTGTCATTTCCGAGAGTCTTTGGATACTCAGTTGTTACCCCTGTAAGTGGCTGTTCAGATAGGTGATGACTTTGGTCAGAAAAACTAACGCAAAAGAGGAAGGAAGGGAGGGAGGGAGGGACGAAGGGAGAAAGCTAGCCAGCCATCTAGTGGTCCAAGTGGGAAGTGTCATGCTTTTTTTTTTCCTGCAATGCAGAACAAGGCCTACCCTAGAAAGGACCTTCAACAGGAAATTGAGGCCCAGAGTGAAGTGATTTAGGTCATATGGCTAGTTAATAGCAGAGCTAGGCATACAGCCCAAACAAGCTGACTCTAATAGCTGTATAAATTATGATTATTTGAAACTCTTAAAAATGCTGTTCAAATGATTTAAAATTTAATTAAAAGCATCATATTTTGTATTTATTTTCATCAACTTATGGTATATTGGTAGCCAAGGGGGAAAAGTGTACTGGTTGAATGAAGGAACTAGATGAATCTATGATAACATTGACACTGAATTATTTTTCCTTTAAAAGGTCTGCCTCTGTTATCAGATAGGAAGCTCCTTCAAGGCAGGGATACCTTATTCATCTTTGCATCCCTAAACCCTGACCGGGTGTCTCTAATGGTTAAATAAATGAATGAATGAATGCAATTAGGAGGTTTAGGTTCTAAAACTGACTGCACCTGGCTAACTTTGTGATTTTCAGGAGATTATTTAATCCTTATGATCCCTAGATTCATTAAAAATATCATTGACCTTTTTTTATAATAGAGTTGGAAAAAAACACTTAAATTTCATTTATGCCAAGTATCCCATGGGTCTATGGGATCACCTGGTTTTTTGGAACACAGTCTCATTGCCAACATTTTACTAATAATACCTATGGTAGCTTTGTCATATTCCTAAAACAAAGGCCGAATATCTAAGAGAAATTGCTTCCCATAGAAAAGTCTAAGTAAAATTGTGCCATGTCATGGGCAGCGCATTCACAGAGTCTTTATGTTTACCTTTAGGAACTGCTTGGATCAGTAACTTATTCCTACCTGACCAGTTAAAATTGAAGGTAGAATTCATAGAAGGGTCCGTAGAAGAGGGGGCTCCTATGTGTGAAATAAACCCAGCAGTGACCAGACCAGATCATTCAAATTGTTAACCTAAAAATCAAAGGTCTTTCTAAGTGAGAGGCAACAACGATTTATTTGAGATGGGAATCAATAGCTTTTTTGGGAATCACTGACTTGGGCAGAAACCCACATAGTGTTCCAATTAGAAGACAAAGGCGAGGGGTATTTATGAGAAAGGAAAGGGGGGAAATTACATTAATAAAAGGATAGCATTTCTGTTGGTGCAGAAAAGCTAACATAGTGAGACTTCAGTCCAGTAGTCATATCTGCTTTCTTGTTGTTTGCAAACAGTTCTTTGGGACACAATGTTGATTTAGGCCCAGTCCAAAGGTTATTTTGCCCTGTTTCAACATTCCAAAGATTTGAGGCCTAAGATGTGCAAGGTATTTTCTCTGGGATGGCAAAATCCAGCTCCATTTTCAGGTGGCAAAATTTATATTATTTTAAGCAAAATGATCATCAGAATTGTTGTATCTTCTAGGTTACATTGCTCTTGTCTCTTCTGGACTGGGATTTTCCTAGTCCTTTTTTAACTTGAGAGTGAAGGTCTTGAAGGTGAATCTGCTTTTACCTTATTAACACCTTGAGACATTTGGGGGGCAGGGGGAGGTGGTGAGCATTTTGAGACCACTTCTGGTCCTGCCACTAATTGTATGACTCTTAGTCCGTTACTTCTCTGGATCCAATTTTCTTTACTTGTAACATCAAGGGGGTAACTAAATCATTACCTCTGAAGTTCTTTTCTGTTTTAACATTCTTTGAATTTTTTTGTTCTAAGGATAAATCCTCAGCTGAACTGTTACCCGCTGTTTTTTCCTGGGTTGACTTTCTTCTGTCCATAATTTCTTAAGTATCTCCATGTTTTTTAGGACAGAACCTGGGTTTTATTCACCATTCCCCCAGTATCTAGCACAATAAACAAGCAGGTGATTTCAACTAGGGTTGAAGTTAGCTCCTATTAAGATACGTACCATCTTTGGAGAAGCTCAAAATTCAGAGAGGGAAAATGCCAAGCATCATTAATTAATCACTTCATTACAAGCTTAGGATACAAAGGATAACTGGAAAACTGGTTACTTCCTTACCACTCACATGTTCCAACAAGAAACAAGAGAGCGCTTGTAATAGTTAACGGTCATTGAGCGCTCTCATTGTGCCATCACTTTCCATGTGTTATGTCCCAACACGCCAACCCTGTGTTCTATAGTAGTATTATCTGTTGCACACCTTAGGAAACGGGCACTAAGAGGTTAAGTAACTTGCCCAGGTAACACCGTTACAACTGAGAGGCAGATTTGAAAGTAGGCAGCACAATCCTAGAGCCCACTCCAGTGGGCCGAAGAATCACAAAAATCATAAAAACAATCTTGGGACTTCTCCGAGGAGACAGACAAGTTTGGAGGAATGAGGACATCAAGGTACAGAAGGAGCAAGTGTCTACAAAAGAGAAGGCTGCAGAAGTTGGCAAAGTTTGAAAAACAAAAACCAAAACTAAAAAGAGGCACTATTCCGGGCTGGACTACACAGCAGGCGATTAGGAAAGCAGGCGCAAAAGAACCGGTAAACGAGATTTGCAGAGCGCCTGGATCCAGGGGGAACCGCGGTACAGGTCGGAAATGACATCAATGGAGGGATTGGTCGCTGAGCCGGTTGAGGCACTGGTGGCCCCCGGCCGGACGTGAGGCGCAGGAAGTCCCGCCCTGAAGGTGGTGCAGGGTTGTGGAGGGCGTCGCGATGGGCGGGGAGACCCCCCAGTGGTCCTCCTGGAACCTTGGATCTCCGACAGGTAACCTGCTGGCCGAACCTGGACCAGGGCAAGGGTGGGAGTTAGGGTTGATGGCCGACTTTGCTCGCGGCCTCACGCTCGGGCCGGTCGAATTGGATCTCACGTTAGGGGGGCGGCTGGGAGAAAGGCTCCTTGGCGCGGGACTCCCTGGGGTGATAGGGATGCGAGGAAGTTTGGGAACGGGGTCGCGAGGGCCGAGATCTTCGAGGAAATACAAACAGGCAGAGTCTTCGAGTAATCGGACGTGGCTGGAGGTCATGGGCTCCGGAGCATTGGCGCTTGGGGGTGGAGAGTTGGAGCCCGGGCACCGAGAAGAGCTGACCTAGAGTTCATTTTCCACCTACACTGACCCCCAGGGCTGTTTTGCTAATAGGGGACAGAGACTTCGTCTTCTCAACTCTTCCATCCAGGACAGTGCTTTACCACTATTAGGCATTCTTTAGATGCTGTCGAGCATGAACTAATGAACCTACGAAGCCGATTCTGTCTCAGCTCCGGGTTGGGTGGGGGGCAACTTCTCCCCAACTTCAGTGTCCCTGCCTGTGAATGGAGAAGTGACTCCAGCTTAGTTTGTCGACCAGTGATTTATGAGAATGCCGGTGCAGTAGAGATTCAGGACATTGTTGTTTTGTAGTTATTGAAATTTAGAAATGAGTCTTCATGTTTTTCTCTGGTGTAGGTAGAGAGGATAAAGCGATTCATTTGGCTTCTTTCAGGTACCTTCACTTTTCTGGAAAGAACTTCCAGGTGAATGATACCGGGGAGGAGTTGGCCATCAAATGATAAGCTGCAGTTGTAGCACTGAGCTTCTAATTTGTGTTCTAAGTGCTTTCTTCTCATAAATATGAATTCACTTTCCTTTTTCTTAATGTTATCTTTCTTATATTGGGGTACTTACATTTGAGATATAAATGAGAATTATTTCATAACAAAGGTTTCAGCTGGTGTGTTCACATAAGGGTAACTTCTTGTAAACAACTGTAGGAAGCCCCCAAAAGAATAAATCCCTAAAAATTGTTTCCTTTGTAAACTATTTTAGATGTCTTAAATGTGATAAGGAATGGGAATAGACCTAAAGAACTAGTACTGTAACCACATTGTTTTTGGTTATCAGGCTGTGTAATGGGATCTGGGCATGAATCACTACTCCCATGAGGTAATAATAGCTCCTTAGAGGTTCTAGAATTTTATCATTAGATTGGAATTGATGACTTTTTTAAATAAAGAAAAAACTAGTAATCATTTTTAGATTTTTAAAAATCTAAGATGTTCTTAAAAATAGGTTGGAAAAAACAAAGGTAGACATGTAAATAAATTTTGCAGTCATTTAAATTGAAAAAGTTTGCCTGCCTTTCAAACTTGTTTTCCCTGTGTCTGGAAAGTGTTGGTATCCAAATCACCCCATTATTGTATGTTCCTACTATGGTGTCAACTTTACAATGCATATAAATATGGTACAAAGTAAGGTTTTGAGATCTTCTAGAGTTATATTAATATTAATGTCTTACTTAAAAATAAAGTCTAATTTTGCTACCTCAAGCTGCTGTTAAATGTCATGTCCATTTATTTTGCACATCTAAATGTCTGTATTCATAATAGTAATTATTATAACTATTATTCATAATAAATTGGTATTGAAGTGGTAACTTAGGTGTGTGCATTGACATTCTTGAGGTTTTCAGTTTTGCAGAACACTGATATCCATGGACTCTAACATGAACTCCATTTAAAGAAATCCACGGACCATTAATGGACAAAAACATGAGTCATTTTGTATTGTGGCATTCAAATCCTAGCACTTTGGGAAAGGTAAGTTATTGACTGTGTTTTATGTTAGATGGGAGAATAGCCCTGGATTGGTCTAGGAAATTGTAGGATTGTGATGAAAATATAGGCTGAATCTCTTTTTTTGTTTTTTAAAAGGCTTTATTTATTTGTTTTTGGACAGAGGGGAAGGGAGGGATAAAGAGAGGGAGACAGAGAAACATCAGTGTGTGATTGCATCTCGCGTGCTCCCCCACCTCACAGGGGACCTGGCTCCCAACCCAGGCATATACCCTGACTGGGAATCGAATCAGCGACCCTTCGGTTCACAGGTCAGTGTTCAATCCACTGAGCCACACCGGCCAGGGCTGAGTCTCTTTAAATTATGTTTTAATGTGGGCCTTCCAAAGAGAGGTTTGTTGTCTGTTTATGAAGTAGTCATTACTATTTACCTATAAAATTGATCAGAAATAAAAGTGATTGACAAGGTATAGTATTCCTAGAAGATTAGTACTCTGCTTTCTTTTCCTTTTCTTTTCTTTATTTTTTTTCAGAAGTTCCTTTCAACACTTTAGAGCTTTAGAGTCGGGTAGTGTTTATCAACCTATGGATGCCCTGTAGAAACAGGGACTCAAATAGTCATTTAAATCATCTCACATCCAGCTTTGGCCCTGTAATAATATAGGTCTCAAATCTTGTGGCCAATTTTATGCCTTAGGTTGAAGCAAAAAAAGGGGCCCCAAAATGTCTTATTTTCTTATCCTGCTTTATTAGTGCTATTTTTGTTTTTCTTTTTTCTTCTTTTTAAAAATCCCTTAGATGATTCATTCTCCAGGCCTTTTATCTTTCCATCCTAGGGGATAAAATTTCTCTCTTTTTCTGTTTTACCTTTCCTAGGTTAGCAGTTTGTTAATTTTTAAAACTTTAACTTCTAATTTTGTGATAATGTTTGGCAACTTTTAAATCACTAAACATTAAACTCATGTTGTTTCTGGTCTCCTTTGTAGATACACTGGCTTCTGATTTAGAACTTGTTCCATTCTAAAATCAGACAGCAGTTCTAGTGTTTCCTATTTGCATATATTTGCACTTGCACTCAAAAATTTGTATATAAAGATACTCATCATCATATTATTTTTGAATTAAAAAAAATAACTAGAAATAGCCAAAATATCCCTCCACCAAGTTCTGATTAAATAAACACCTTCATACAATGTAGGACTTTGCAGCTCTTAGAAAGAATGAAGCAGATCCGTAGGTGGAAATATAAAAAAATCCCTGTGAGATACACTGTTAACTGAGAAAAACAATATAGAACTATATGTATAGTCTATTTTCATTTGTGGTTTTGAAAGCTTACCTTTATATATACAAGCCAGATTTCTTTAAATCTATGTAATACACTATTGTTATATTTATCCATATATATATTTATTGACAGAAGTACTCCTGAGGAATGAAACTAGAAGTCTGGAGTAGGAAGAACACTCATACTTTTCCGTATACTCTTTCTGATGGATTAGTTTTTTTTTTTAAGTGTAGACATGATATTATTTTTATGATACTAAGGAACAAACAGCCCTGGCTGGTGTGGGTCAGTTAGTTGGAGCGTCATCGTGTAACCAGACAGTTACAGGTTCAGTTCCCAGTCAGGGCACTGCTTAGGTTACGGGGTCGATCCCCAATCTGAGCATGTATGACCTCCAGTCTAGGCACCTGTGGGAGACAACCAATTGATGTTTCTCTCTCACATCAGTGTTTCTCTCTCTCCCTTCCTCTACCTTCCTCTCTCTCTAAAAAGTAATGAAAACATGTCCTCAGGTGAGGATAAAATTTATTTTTCTTTTTTTAAGAAACAAACAGCAAAGCTTTAGGCTAACTTCATAATTAGGGAGACTACTGCTTACTTGTCTTGGTGTACTACTTGTGACTTTGTCCTTATAAGTACTTGTACTAGTCAGGGAAACAGGGTTGCACAAGTAAGTTAAGTTCTTTTACAGACCTGCCTAGAAGGTTTCATGATATTACAACAGTTTTAACTTTGACATTAGATTATCACTCTTAATAAGAATTTGTGATGACTAAGTGTGTAGTGCTGCCAAATTCAACACTGTTATATAGTTTATAGCATTTGTCTGACTTCATGAGGTGATATGCATGATACTTTTGTTTTCAGGCTAGGTTTGTACTGCATTGGCAAGGTGCTTCTGAGCCTCTCATTAGTACTGGATGGGATGGATTTTGTTTTATTTGAATTAGGGAACTCTACTTTTTAAACAATCTTAGTTATTCACTTTGTTTTGATTTTTAGAATTGGCCTGACTCATTTCAAAGAATGACTTGTTCTCAGTAATCTAGAAAGATCATTTAGATATATGTGAATAATCTTATTCTGTATTGATATTACTTTGAATTGGCTGATTATTTGCTTTGGGACTCAACAAAAATTTCTGGTGATTTTCACTTCTCTGGCCATCTTTGTCATTCCACACTTTCATTGTGGGAAATTTGGAATAATGGTAATAGGTGAGTAAAATGAGTAATACAAGAAATTTAAAGATACAGCAAATTTAATTTTAGTAGTAGAGAAATTTATTTGAGACCTGCCTGAGAATAAGCTACGTAAGATACATACCCATATGATACCACTAATTGTGTAACTGGTTAAAATTTTTTTTAAAAGGCCACTTATCTAGGGGCTGCATCATGATTAATGAACCAGACCAGGTTGTGGTATGTCAGGTATTTTATACCATACTTTGGCAAAGTGTTTTGCTTATAATCATTACTGTTAATTGATACTTTGCTTTTGGAGATCCTTGGGTTCAATCACAACTAGCCACAAAGTGAAAATCATTGGACAGGTTGCCTAGAGTGAGACTCCTTATTCTTGCTAAGAGAATGGATAGCAATGAATTGAATCCAAGGGTTGATTGTCCTTTCCTGAGTCAAGGTGAATGTGGTAAAGGTAACATATAGCAAGAAAGGAGATGAACATGAACATAAAATTTGCATGTAGATAACGTAGAACTGGGGAAGATACATGTATAGGTATGTCTATGCATACATGTGTGTCTGTGCACATAGCTATATAGTACATTGTGTATCTAAAATGTATATGTATTATTTTACATATATAATATATAAAAATTTTTCTGGAAAACAAAAAATTTTACAAAGATACTCAGTTAATCCAAGAGAAAAAATAGTCAGAATTTTAAGGCCTTAGAGCTGGGCCTGTAATAGGCTAATTAATGATTGTGAGAGCAGCATAAAGAATTTTGTATGTTTTAGGATCGTTACAGGATTTAAGTGATGGGAAGGTAGGCAAAAGCCTGAGAGTGAAAAAATTTAATCTAGCAATGTGTTGTTAAGGGCATCTTTTAAGGTTCTGTTTTGTGGTATCATTTGGGGGGAGGGGAGGAAGAACTAAAAAATTTATTGCTGTTCAATTTGAATTTGAGCTGTGTCCATCAGTCTTTCCTAGCATTCTGATTGTGTGCGGCCAAGATGGATTAACTAGATCTATTAACTTACAAAACATGAATATACAAAAATTGGTTTCATTGTTAGGTGTACCTTGAAGGAGAAGAATTGCTTTCATCATTTTTGAGACTGTATGAAAGGACAATTGTAGTGATCTAGATTGAGGGGACTGGGATTATTTTGTTCAGAAAATAGAAGACCTTGTAAGAGCTGGAGAAACTCCAAAGGAAGTACATTTGTTTCTGTTGAGGCCAAAATTAATTCTAACAGAGAGAAGGTATAGAATTAGTCAACAGTGGAACAGACTGTGTCAAGGGGCACCGAACTCCAGGTCATTAGGGCTGCTTAAGCAGGGCTTGAACAGCAGGAATGTTGCAGAGCGGATTTCTCATTGTATGTGAGCTTGTGCCAGATTAATATGAAAGTCCCTTTCAAACCTAATTTTTTATAGTGCAATAAAGTGACTTTTTATAGTTTATGTTCTGTTATCTCTTGTATTTAAATACTGATAGCTAACTTATCTACTGGTTACTTATCCACCAAGCTCCACTTACTCATAACCAGGAAATAAATTTAAAAATTAACCCGAGCTCCCAAAATATAAGATACAAAATACATGCTTGTCTCAGGTCCTTACTCAGTTTTACTTACTTTTTTGTAGACATCGTTCTAAGAGGCTTCATTAGCAGCGCACTAGAAGCGGCAGATTGATGGTGTGCCGGGCGCGCCTGTCCAGGCAGGTGCACTGACAAGCACGGGCAAGGAGAGAGTCAGAAAGCAGACCGGCTCATTTTAAAGGCGTAGGAGCCTGGGCCCATTTGGTTAGATGAAAGCAACTCTATGTTAATGCATATTCAAAATGATAGTCTTGCCTGGACTTTAATAAGTTATATTTAGTATTTTCAATAGAAAGAGCATGGATTCTAGTAGTAAGGACAGATTTGAATCTGGCCTCCAGTATCTACTAGGTGTTCTATTAATTAACTTTATTGTTCATTCCAAGCTTCAGTTTCACCTGGAAAATAGCAATTTACTGAAGAGTAAAGATAATATATGTGAAAGGTTTGTCTATATTAGGTGATAAGTAAATAATAGCTATTATTATTTCATTATTGCCACATTGCTCTACCTTCAGTGTTTTATTTGTACAGGTAACCTATATGCTACTTTACAAAACTTAGTATATAGAAATAAATACATACATGTATACATACATACATACACAGGGGTGGGCAAAAGTAGTTTTACAGTCATGAGTACGTGAAACAGTTTATTTTATTATTTATTAATTATTGTATTATTCATTTGCATTATAACTGTAAACTTGCTTTTGCTTGTGTGTGGAGAGAGAGAGAGAAATATTAGGTTATATAGATTACCAAAAAGATAAAGGGAGTAAAGTAACCAATAATCTTCTATCACCGTTAATATTTTAATAGTATGCTTTATTTTAAAACTGCTTTGACATTCCTGCAGGCTGGCACTTCTGAGAAGTGACTGTTGAAACTGAGTCTACATTACTACAGTTGGGAAACTTAAATTAGCCACCACACGTTCTAATCAGAATTTGCAGTGAAAGATTATGACAAGGCACAATGCCGATTTGCAAAAACCTTAGTGCTGGTAAATTTTGTTGTATTAAAACCGTTTCTGTAGAGTACTCGGTGTAGGTTAATGTTCTGATGCCAGAAGACCTGAGTTTAAATCCTGACTCTACTGTTTCCTAGCTAGGTAAAATAAACTACCCGAACCTCTAACTTCTCTGTGCCTCAGTTTCTTCACCTGTAAATTAGAATAATAGTAGTATCAAACTCATGGGATTGCTGTGAGGACTAAATGAATTTACATAAAGTGTTTAGAGTAGTGCCTGGCACAAAGTATATGCTCAGTAAATATTACTCACTAATTTTATTATTAATTTGTAAAAGCTTAAGGCATTCTTGGGGGTTGAGGGAAGCAGGTTTATAGGAGCACAAAAAGAAGCAAGTTAGAAATAGCACAAAAGTAGTCAGTAAGATTTATGATATTATTCATTTGGACCTTCAAAGTGGTCTGATTTTTTTCATTCTAAAGGCTTTGTTATGTTTTCTTCCTTGTTTAAATATTTTCAAAACATAATATTCCTAGTTCAGTTTCTTTCTTCACCCCATAAAATTAGCTTCATCTTATGCTGTCTCTTCCAACAAATATTTTGGCTGTGTTTTCAAGGATCAAAAGTCCTTTAAGACAAGCAGATGTCATGGGTAGTGATCAAAGAGATTCAGGAAATATTCATTAAATCATTTTATCTTACTGCATCCCAAGGTGGTGTGGTAAGAACTTTAAATTTTGTTTCAATTTAAAGTGAAGATTATTAATCAGAGATAAGCCAGTGAACATATTAAGCTATTCTCTACAGTATATCCTTTAAAAATCTTTGTTTCCTTTTCTTTTTCTTTATTTCTTTTTGGTTTTCTCCTTTTGTTCTTTTAGCATGGTACCTACTGATCTGATTAATTACTGGCCAAAGAGTGATAGCTTTTCAAAATCCTTTAAACAGTTTTATTAGATTTCCTAGTAGAATTTTTTTGTGTGTGTTTTGTTTTGTTTTGTTTTGTTTTAAAGCTTCAAGTCCAAGTTTCTGAAGATCCCGAGACCTACCATCATTACGCATTCAAGATTTGAGTTTGAATAACTTCATCAAGACTTAGATCCTCTCCAAAAGCCTCAAGTCTCATCTGCGTTAAAGCTCTCCATTGAACTCTGTCACAAAAGTAAAAGCTTAAAAGGACTAAAATCCATTAATACATTCCATTTTATATACTTTTCTCTGGTCTCTAAATTTCCTTCACCTTTAGAGTCTTTCATATGGCTTAGGTTCATTTAGACTAGAGCCAAGGAAACAGTGCTTTCTAAAAGAATATATGTCCTTTTCTAAAGGACATATATTCCTAAAAGAATATATATCATTAAGTACAATGAAAAAGCCATAAGTTTTCATTGGTAGAGAAGCTTAAACTTGGCAGGATAAGTTAGAATCATATCTTTTGTTGTATCCTATAAAAACTTGAGTCAACAATAATAAAAGGAGGATGAAGTGGTAAAAATATTTGAGGTCAGATTATACTCTCAGAGGCTTTAGAGTGGTTTAGAGAAAACACCCTCCACCCAAAAGTTAATGGTTCTTATTCTCTGTACCTCTTTCTAGTTATTTGATAACCAGGAAAGTCACTTAACTGCTCTGAACCTTAACTTCATCTGCATAGTAAATCAGGTCATATTTTCCCTGCCCACCTCACAGGGATGTTGTGAGGATAAAATGAAATAATATACATAAAAAGGACTTATAGATAAAATGTATGTAGAGACATAGGGTCCTGTTACTTACTTGCAAGTCATTTCGGCAGTTTCAGGGTCTGGGAAGGTAGGTGATTTTCGCATATGAAAGCAGGCACCGCGTCCAGGCTGGCTGTATGGTAATGAGGCTGTGTTAACTTCCGTTTTCTCTGAGTACATAGAATACCCTTCTGGGGTAATTCTAAGGGAGGGAAACTCTAAATTTCCCTAAAATTGTAAGTTAGCATTGTTAATGCTCTAGAGCTGTTATGTGTTGTAACATTTGTGGTTTATAAAATTTGTTACTAAGTTGTGACTCACATGTTTTTAAAATAAAAGAATGTAGAGCAGAAAATTTCAAAATGCATCCCACCTGCGAAGACTAAATATTGTTTTAGCTATATGTGTGTGTGAATGTGTGTTTGTATTTGTGTACGCAGTCATTAAATAAAATGCATTATTTCCTAAGAGTTGCAGTTGCTGTTCCAGGAGTATCATTTTAGTATTAATGCCTTTCTATGCATTTGGGTTCCTAGCGACCATTTCTTTTCACTTCATACTACCTGTAACAAAAGAATTAATAGTTACTATCAGTTTGACTCTTGCCCTAAATAATGAGGTTGTTTGTTTGTTTGTTTGTTTTTAAATGTCAGGGTACAGAGACAGCCTATAGTTCTTCTGGGTATTTTATTTAACATTCTAATACCACCTGTTGTGATGCCAGACTGTTAATAACATTTAAGGTTGTTTCAACCACATACTAGTAGAAACATTATATGAAATGTTTTTTCTCTTAAAAAAAAATTTACTTTTTCTGGCCTCATGGAAAACGAGATTCCCACTTACCATTGTTCGAGGACTCGCTGGAAGACAGGCTGTAGAGGATGTAGGTCATATGACAAGGAATCTGATATGGCCACTAGAGGAGAAAATGTCATTCTTTTCTCTGAATAACTAAAGTTATCTTTAATGATTTAAAATAAATAAGTCACTGACATTTAATTATTCAACTGTTTCTCTAAAAAACAGGTATCCACCTATCTGGTAACAGCAGTGGTTAGGAATAGGTGTGTTTTATAGTATCTGGGAACAACAATGGGGGATGGCTTTTTCTTCCAAGGGTTGTACATTCCAATTCATTGGCAAAGCACTAATTCTTTAGTGTATCGAAAAATTATATTTGGTGCCCTGGGACTACTTAAGTTTGGATGGACTATTGTAAAAAAAAAAAGATTTTTTCCCTCCTTATAAATTATGTAAATGTATATAATCCTAGCGACATGAATATTTGTCAGAAGATTTAAAACATAGGCTGTAACTCTTCATTTTTCTGAACAGTCATAGCCAAACTTTATGCATTGGTAGAAACAGAGTAAACTGTGCAAAGTGAGGCTCTTCTGTGTATGAGGATTGGCAACAGCTGCGTAAAGGCTTATTATCTTATGCGATCAACTCTTTTGTTCCTCCCCCAAAAGAATCCCATTGATATGTATTTTTCTCCATGGGAAAGGTCAAGAATAGTAGTTAGGTAGCCTCGGCCATTTTTGACCTTCTTCATCATGAATCTAATCCATCATCAAATTCTATATTTTCTACCTCCTAAATATCTTTCAAATTATCCATCTATTGCTGTTCTCACGTGCACTGCACTTAGGCTACCACTGTCTTTGTCTATACTACAATAGCTCTTGACTGGTCTCCTGAATTCAGCCTTACCTCTCCTCATTGTTTTAGAGTCGTTTTTTAAAAATATAACTAATCTTTTTGGTCTCCTGCATTAAACTCTTAGTATCTTAATACCCTTAGAATTCAACCCCAAATCTTCATTCATCCTTCTTTGCCTACTTAGCTCCAACCACAATGGCCTTCCAATTCCCTGAAGACACCATTTGTTTTTTACTTCACGGGTTTTTTTCAGATACTTTCTGCTTGGAATGCCCTCGTCCCTCTTAAACCTCTTCACTTAACTCACACTCCTGCTTATGTTACTGATATTGCCTTTTTTTTTTTCCCAAAGGCCTTCCCCCACAGTCCAACCTAGACTGTCCTCCCTCATTTTTTCATAAATCACCCAGTTCATCTCACACCCCCCATAGTTGTAATTATTTGCACAATCATTTGTTAATATTCTTACCCACAAGACTAAAGCTTCACAAGGACAAGGACTGATGTATGTTTTACTTACGACTGTATACCCAGTGCTTAGGGAAATCCTTGTAAACAGTATGAATTCAATAAATATCTGTGGACTGATTCTTTCCCCAGCTACCATTCATCATTTAGACGTTTCACATACTGCAAATTATTCTAGGTTATTTAACTTCTGTTCAGAACCTTCTAATTGTTTCTCATCTCACTCCAGTTTTAAACCAAAGTCCTTATACGGCTCTCCCAGGCCTTACCTGATCTGCCTTTGGTGTCCTTTTATCTCTCTACCATCTCCTATCAGTCAGCCGCAAGCTTCCTTCTACCTCAGGAACTCTGTACTTGATACTCCCTGTCCCTGGAATGCTCTTGCCTTGGCTACGTAATCCCTCGCTTTCTTGAGATCCTTCAAGTCATGATTTGTCACCTCGGCAAGGCCCTCTCTGGCCATTTTATTTAAAATTGTAGCTTTACCACCATCCTGGGCCATCCCGCTCCTTCTTCCCTGCTCTCTTTTTCTCCACGCTAGTTTTCTCTGACACCGTTTACCAGTATTTCCCCCAACACCCAGAGTAGAGCCTGACACATGGTAGGCACTTAGACATTATTTACATTTGCAACAATGAGACCTATAACCTGAATTGTGGGGGCTTAATATTTTAAGTGATTTTAAAAGTTGAGTTAATTAAGTTTATTTATGTCTTGCTCTGTTCTAAAAAATATTTGAAGTGGCTTCTAAAACTACATATAGTACGGAAGGATGAAGACATATAAAGAGAACAAAACAAAGAATGTAATAGTAACATTAAACTGGGCCAAGTTAATATATGGAACACTTCCATAGTGGCTAAAGGCAGGTTGTAAATTTGACTCATTAAAGAATTAGCTTGCTCAGAAATGGCAGTTGGACGGGAATCATGATTTTTCTTCCCGTTGCACAGGCCACGAACATTTGAGTTTTACATAGGAACCCAGAAAAACTATTGGATTTAACTATAAAATTGTGAAATTGCTCTTCTAAAAAAAGTTCTCTTTCTGTATTAGGAAATGCCCTATTGGTATAAGATGGACCCAAAGATGACCATCGTGGCTCCCAGCCTCTGCTTCTGTTATGTCCAGGACACTCCCAAGGCTGATTCAAACTTAGTAACGGGATATTTTTGAAAGTCTGCTGTCAAAGACGCCAACCAGTACATTATTACCCTAGTGTCTCTGACTTTAATCATGAGGTGTTATGAGATTCCAGTGGTTGTGGCTTCCTTCCTTCTGAGGTAGATAATTGGTGGCTTTGAAATAGGCTTTTGGTTTTGCGATCTATACATAAATCATAATGGTATAGAACATTGTAAACTAATACAAAGTTATATGTTGATTATATCTCAGTAAAACTGATTTTAATACAATCAGCTACTGAATCGGGTTGGGGGACTGAGAGTAAAGCAGGTGAGTTAGATGCAAGGAATCTTTTACCAGCATAGTAGCCAAAATCAGAGCTGCACTGGGTGTGTGGGAAGTTAAATGGCACACCGTATGGTATATGAGTATATGTTGTATATGTTTTCTGTTCATGGGATATATACATTTCTAATTCTATTTTGGTTTTTTGTTTGGTTTGGTTTGTTGTTTTTTTTTTCATTTTTTGTTTTTGCCGTTTCCAACTGAGTAAGAATTGCGGAGCCACCGGCAGGCCCAGAGAGAGAGCGAGGCGGGGCTGCAGAACTCTCAGTAAGCGCTGCAGTGCTCTGCGAAACGGCCCGGGCTTCGGGGCAGAAGATGAGAGTGTTTAGCTAAGTGGTGTTCTGCTGGCAAAATGTGCCCTTATTTGCCTTTAAAAATTTTATTTTTTATTTTTTAACCTTTCTCCTTTCTATCTTTGACCTGAAGATAAACAGTACTTTTTGGAGTCAGATCTTCTGCCCTGCCGCATTTTTCAGGGTTGAGAGAGGGGAACTAAGCCAACGTTGGTCTTTTAGAGAAATAATGGAAATATGTATTTTTAAAGAATCATTTATGCTCTACATATTTCAAAGAAAAAATATGAAGAGACATAATAAGGACACCACAGAACCATTAAAATAAACAATTCTCATAAAGGGAAAGTAATTTTACCAAAAACAGGAATAACATGTTGCTGATGAGTGATTATATTCGGTTATATTTAATGTGTAAGTATACATTATTCTAAATAAAATGTGTTAATTGAATGTGCTTTACATGTTTACTGGGACTTTATGTTCGTTTTTAGAGAAATCAAGCATTTCTTCATTTTGGTATTTGAGGAGTAACAGTAGAAAACCTGACGACAGACAGACAGAACTATCAGTGTAAACACAATGCAAAGGCCATCACAGCTTATCTAGCATAAGTGGTATAGAAGCAGAGAGAGCTGGTTTTTAGTAAAAGTGTTGAAGTGGCAGAAAGAAAACATGTCCCACCTTCTTTGCTGACACAAATTTTACTATAGTGAGGACCAAAAAAAAAAGTCTAGGCTTTTAACTCACTGTTTCCCAACTGTTTTATTCAGAATGCTGACACAGCTAAAAAAAACCCACTCTAAACCAAAAGGGTTCTGTAATAAGTTTGGAAAATGTTGCATTAGGTTTTGGAAATTTATAATGCAAATTAGCATTTTTCAAACTTAGTGTGGCCAGAACACTTTTTGCTAATAAAATCTTAATAACCCTTGGAGTAGTCTATCAGGACATGCTATTGTAGATTTAAAAATATATTTAAAATACAGGGTCCAGCAGAAGTAACACTTGCTTGAGTGTGGTTGGTAGGGTGATAGTATGGATGTAATAATTTATAGTTTTAATTTGAACATTTCACCTAAAATGTCACATGGTGTGCTTGAGTGTGATAGTGTTATGTTACAGAATTACATGCTCAAGATTTTGTGATAATAAAAGGGTATTATTTGTGCCGGACCCTGTACATACATACAAATACATTATGTATAATAATATACAATAGTACTCGATAAACTCTAAAACTAAGTGAATAAATCCTGATATAATTTTTGTTCAATAAACTTAATGAATATAAATGTTAAAATTATTCTAAAATTGGTGCATATGTTCTAAATTGAATGTGTAGTCATTAAATAATTTGTACAGCATTGATGAGATAATCACTTACCTTTTCCTAGAAACACTTTCTTTACTTGGCCTCCACTTTTGGGCTTACCTCCTACTTCTCTGGCTATTTTTTCTACCTAGACTCATTTCTTTTGCTGATCTTATCTAGTCTCAAGGTTTTCATACCATCTTTACTTTACTCAAAGATTTTTACCTCCAGCTTGGACTCCCCTCTGAACTCCAAAACTGCCAATTGAACATTTCCATTTCTATGCCTATCTTGACACTTAACGTGTTCAAAATTGAATCTCTAGTCTTCCCTCTCATCAAACTTCTGTTTGTTTGTTTGTTTAGTTTTTCCATCTCAGTAGCAGACAGTTCCATCCATCCTGTTTCTCAACCCTGGAGTTATTCTTGACTCCTTTCTTTCTTTCATATCTACAATCTGACCCCTTAGAAAGAAAGTCCTGTTGTCTCTACCCTAAAAATATAACCAGAATCCAATCACCTCTACTGCTACCCCTTGCACTTGCCTCCTACTTTATCTTCTTGCTTTTACCCTTGTCCTTTTCAATCTATTAACACAGAAGCCAAAATGATCCAGTTAAAACAGAAGCCACATAAAGTCACTCTGCTCAAAAACTCTAAAGGCTTCATATCTCACAAAGGAAAACCCTTCACCTCTGTGGTCTGACCTACTTCTCTTCCCTAGATTCTCTTGCTTCAGCTTACTCTCTGTAGGGACTTTGCTGGTGCTGTTCCATGTGCTTGGTATGTTCTAAATACCATGTGGCACTTTCACCTACTTCAGGAATTGACTCAGAAGTCACTTCCTCAGTAAGGTCTAACTCCCAACCTTCCCTCTTCCACCACACACACACACATTTTAATCCTTTTTTTGCCTTTTTCTCCTTAGCACTTCTTACAATGTAACATTCTATATATTTCCTTTATGACTTCTTCCTGGCCAGGACTACAGTAAAATGTAAGCTGCATGAGAGCAGGGTGAGTTGTTCTGTCTTTTGTTTGATTGTTCTCTACCATAACTCTGGTGCCTGGAACAGGGCCTAGTTCGTAGAAGACACTAAATAAATATTTGTTGAATGAATTAATCATTTATGGATGGAATTGCTTAATTGTCTTAATTATCCGAATATAATAGTTTCATTTTCTTAATGTGGCTGAATATAAAACAATTAAAGGTTGTATCTATACAGAAATCAAAGTAGTTTGGAGATAATGGGGAAAATCCCATTTAAATTGAGAACTTCTCAGAATGTCAGTATACATTTATGCTCATTCATTCAATTACCATTTATGCAACGCTGTTTTCAGATATGTTGTCAATGTGTAATTAGAAATAATGCTTTTAACAAGTTAGAAATCAGCACGTTGTTTGTAAATGAGTAAGGTAAACATAGTCAGTGCAGCAGTAGTATCTTTTTCTGAACTTGCCGTAAGCATGTCAAAATAGATATGCAGAAAATGGTAGCTAATTTAACTAGAGAAAATAAAAGAGTACATATAAATAGAAAAGTCACTAAAGAAAGCACAAGAGAAGACTGACTTCCAGATTTTTATAAGCTATAATGCAACTGCTGTTATAACATTAGTATAGACAAATAGAAATATGAGTAGCAAGACTGAAAACCAGAATTAGATACATCAGTAGTAATAGGATTATTTTGAAAAACAAAAACAAGACCTAACCCATAGGTCAGAAATTGTCATGAATCCAATTCACAGAAAAACACTAGTATACTCTTATGTGTTGCAGATTCGTATATAGAGTAAAGACAAAAGTTGAAACAAATATCAAGGTAAAGAAAATCTGTGAAATCAGCTGGTTTAGAGATTTTAATGATAAGCATGGAATATAAAAATGTAACTTTTTAAGGTACATAATTTGTGCCAAAATTAAAAGTATTAATAAACCACAAATAAATTAAACAATGTGTTTTCTAGATGTGGTTTTAGATTAAAAAGCATTTGTAGTTATATATGAAAATTAAATAAACTCTCAAAGCTCAAATAGTTCTTATTAAGTTATGGGAAGAGAGTATTGCTTCTGTTTAGGATGTTGAAAGTTGCAAGAGAACACTTCTCCTATACCCACACTGAGAAAAAGCCTGGTAGTCCACAAAGTCAACTTTTCTTGAGTCCATTAGAGAGTTGAGGTCACAAAGCTATCAGGTGACCTCAAATTCCAGTGAGAGACAAGCCCTTCTAAGGATAGATAGACACTGAACTGAATTCTTAAAGTCCGACTATCGGTTAGAGTAACAGTTTAAAATAACCAGGAGCCCAAGCCATAAGGGGAATCAGCATTCATTTTAAGCTCTTTTCTATGGGCTCCTTGTATTGGTTTCTTAGGGCTGCCATAACAAAGGACCATGAATGAGAATGACTTAAAACCCAGAAATTTATTCTATCAGAGTTCTGGGTGCTAGAAGTCCAAAATCAAAGGGTTGGTAGGCCACACCCTCTCCCCAAGGAAACTAGTCAGCATAACTCTAATCTCTGCCTCCATCTTCACATTGCTGTCTTCTTTATATGCATCTCTCTCTCTCCCTCCCTCGCTCCTTCCCTCCCTCCCCCGCCCCCTCCCTTATCTTAACCATCTTTCCGTATACAGTATGGTAGCATGATTAGATGCACAGTGTGCAATGGATCTCAAGAACTTTTCCATCTTGAAAAACTGAACCTCTACACCCACTGAACTCCTCTTTTCCCTCCCCTCAGCCCCTGGCAACCACCATTCTACTTTGTTTCTAAGGGTTTGGCTACTATAAATACCTCATTTAAGTGGAATTATGCTATATTTGTCTTTTTGTGGCTGGTTTCTTTCACTAGTATAATGTCCTCCAGATTCATCTATGTGACAGGATTTCCTTTTTTTTAAGGCTGTCTTATAGTCCATTGTATGTATACACACCACGTTTTCTTATCCATTCATCCACTGATGGCCATTTAGGTTGCTTTCCCATCTTGGCTAATGTGAATAATGTTGCAATGAACATGAAAGTGCAAATATCTCTTATTCTTTAGGATGTTCGGAGGTCTGTCCAGAAAGTATCCAGCCATGTAATATGTAAAAGAGACATTTATTGAAGAAGATACACGATACAAGAAACACTGTACATAGAACAATAATGCATCCTTCAAAGTAGGCACCTTGGGACCTTACACAGGTCTCCCAAATGCCATCAGCTGCCCTGCTGTATTTTCCTGAGTCTATTTGAAACATACTATTTGTAATAGGTTTTGAAGTCAGGAAATGCGAGGCCTCCAGCTCAGTTTTTCTTTTACAAAAAACAAAACAAAACACATTATTTTGACTAATCAGGGTCCTTTGAGATTCCATATGAATTTTAGAATTTTTTTTCTATTTCTGCAAAAAGTGCCTTTGGGATTTTGATAGGGATTGCATTAATCTATAAATTGTTATAGGTAGTATGTACATCTTAACAATACAGGGTAGAGCAAAACTAGATTTACAGTTGATTGTATGGAAAATAATACAATAATGAATAAATAATAATACAAGAATAAACTCTCTGTTTTGTGTACTCACAACTGCAAACCTGCTTTGGCCCAATCCTGTGTTGTCTTCCACCTTGTGAATTCAGGATGTCTTTCCATTTATTTGTGTCTTTAATTTCTTTCAGTAATGTTTTGTGACCTTTAGTGTACAAGTATTTATCTTCTTGATTAATTTTATTCCTAAGTGTTTATTATTTTTGATACTACCACGAATGAGATTGTTTTCTTAATTTCCTTTTCAGATTATTCATTGTTAGTGTATACAAACACTACTGATTTTTGTGTGTTCATATTATATCCTGCAAGTTTGCTGTATTTATTAGTTCTATAAGGTTCTTTCGTGGACTCTTTAGGGTTTTTACATTACATATAAGATCATGTCACCTGTGACCAGAGATTATTTTACTTCTTCTTTTTCAATTTGGATATCTTTTAGTTTTTTTGTTTGTTTTTGGGGTTTTTTTGTTATTGTTGTTTGTTTGTTTCTAATTGCTCTGACTAGGGCTTCCAGCACTATGTTGAATACAAGTGACAGAGGAGAAATCCTTGCCTATTTTAGATCTTAAAGGGAAAGCTTTTGGTTTTCACCACTGAGTATGATGTTTGGTATGGGCTTTTCATATATGGCCTGTATTATGTTAAGATGGTTTTCTTCTGCCGTGGCCGGTGTCGCTCCATTGGTTGGAGCATCGTCCCATAAACAAAAGGTTACGAGTTCGATTCCCAGTCAGAGCACATACCTAGGTTATGGATTCGATCTCTAGTCCTGGCATTATGATCTCCTATCTTGGCGCACATGGGAGGCAGCCAGTCAGTGCTTCTCTCTTGTATCAATGTTTCTCTCCCTTCCTCTCTCCAAAAGCAGTGAAAAATGTCCTTTGATGAGGATAAAAAAAATTTTTTTAATAGTTTTCTTCTGTTATGAGTTTGTTGAGTGTTTTTTTAATTATAAAAGGACATTAATTTTTGTTAAATGCTTTTTCTTCATTGAGATTATCATATCATTTTTCCTGTTAATGTATTACATTGGTTGATTTTTGTATATCAAACTATCCTTGCATTCCAGGATAAATCCCTCTTGGTTATGGTATATAATCCTTTTAATGTGTTGTTGAATTTGGTTTCCCACTATTTTGTTGAGGATTTTTATAACAATATTCATCAGGGATATTGGTATGTAGTTTTCTTAATAGTATCTTTTTCTCATTTTAGTATCAGGGTAATGCTGGCCTCATAAAATAAGTTTGGAAGTGTTCCCTCCTTTTCATTATTTTGGAATAGTTTGAGAATGTATGGTATTAATTCTTCTGTAAATGCTTGGTTGAATTTTTTATTGAAGCTATCTGGTCCTGGACTTTTTTCTTCTGGGAAGTTCATGAGTACTAGTTCACTATTTTTACTAGCTATAGGTCTCTTAAGATTTTCTATTTCTTCAGGATTCAGTCTTGGTAATTTGTATGTTTCTAAAAATTTATTCATTTCTTCTAGATTATCCAGTTTGTTGGTGTATAATTGTTCAAAGTAGACTTTTCTGGTTTCTTTTTATTTTTGTGGTACCAGTTGTAATGTCTCCTCTTTCATTTCAGATTTTTGTTATTTGAGTCTTCTTTTTTATTCTTTTGTCTAGCTACAAATGGTCATTTTTGTTGATCTTTTCAAAAAAGGAGCTCTTAGTTTCATTGATCTTTTTCCTATTGTTTTTCTATTCTCTATTTGGTTTATTATTTCACTGATCTTTGTTATTGCCTTCCTTCTGCTAATTGGGCTTAGTTTTTCTAGCTTTGTTGATATTCTCATTTTGTTCATGCATCATCTCACTGATTTTCTTCAGTGTTATCTGTGTTCTTTTGTAGCACATTGACCATCTTTAAGAATTTTTTTGTGCCCTGGCCGGGTGGCTCAGTTAGTTGAAGCATTGTCCATACACCAAAAGGTCACAGGTTCAATCCTCTATCAGGTTGTCGGTTTGATCCCCAGTCGGGGGCATACAGGAGGCAACTGATCAATGTTTCTCTCTCATATTAATGTTTCTCTCTCTCTCTCCCTCCTTCCTCTCTCTCTGAAAAATAAAGATATCCTCGGGCGAGGATTTAAAAAAATTATTTTGCATTCTTTGTCAGGTAATTCATAGACCTCCATTTCTTTAGGGTCAATTTAGGTGATTCATTTTGTTTCTTTGATTGAGTCATGTTTCCCTATATCCTTACATGCCTTGTTATTTTTTGCTGGGAATTGTGCATTTGAAAAAAACAGCCACCTCTGTCAGTTCTATGGACTGGTTTCATACAGGGCAATACCTTCACCAATCAGCCCTACTATAGATTCTAGGAGCTTGCCAAACCTTATGTAGAGGTGCATCTTCTCTGGACTTGAATATGCCCCTTCCCAGTTAGAGAGGTTCACCACTTAGTTTTTCAGAAGTTTGTAATCTCTTGCACCCTCTGGTGTTGGTCTGCGGTATTGCAGGTTTCCCGGTGCTGCAGCTAGCCTCTGAGCTCTTCTGCCCTGCTCTAGGGATCCAAAGTATGCCAATTGCGTCAGCACTCCAAGTCAGGCAAGGCAGAAACCAGTCCCTCAGGCAGTTCCCCCAAAAGCTGGACCATTACACATACTTTCTACTCTTCTCTGTCCCTCCTGATGGGGAAGTTATGAGTTGGGTATTTACTCTGATCAAAATGAACTATGCCAGTTTAGGGGAAGGGCTATAACAGGTGAAACGAAATGGCTTTCTTACCCATGTCAGTGTGTCTGTTCTTGGCTTTGAGCTTTCCCGGGACATTACGACTTCTTAACAGGTTTATGGAGGCCCCATAAAGGCATTTTAGACCATATATTTTTGTTAAGTTAATGTCCCTGGGGGAGATTAGATCTTGGACTTCCTATTCTTCCATCTTGCTGACCCTCTATGAGGGGAGTGAGATTTGCGGTTTCCTGTGCCACCATGTTTTCTCTGCTTATAAGGATTCGAGTCATGTTGGATTAGGGCTACCCTGTTCCAGTTGACCTCATCTCAACTTGATTATATCTGTGAAGAACCTATTTTCAAATAAAGTCACATTCACAGATACTAGGGGTTAGGACTTCAGCTTACCTTTGGGGGAGGTGGGACACAATTGCACTTACAGCAGCTTCCACTGGTGCTCCTAAAAGATCGAGGGCAAGACAGAAGATTGGAGAGAGCAACGTTTTAGGATATACATTTACAAAACCCTGCCACTTTACCAACCATTCTCTCAAATGAAGCAAAAATCTTAACACACCAGGGAGGGACAGGAAACATTTCTGTTTTCGGGGCCCAGGATAAGGTTCACTGGAGGTAAAGTAAAAACAAGACTCCTGTCCTGGGGAGACTCAGGTGCCTCTCCACCAGCAGCTGCAGCTACCTTGTGTTTAGCATGGGGTATTAGGTGATGGAGAGTTTTTTGCTGTGTTCCCACATAGGAACAAGGTAGCATTTCACTGCCATAGGGTTGGGGTGGGGGTGCAGAAAGCCCCATTCCCAAGGCCTGGGTGTATAAGGCCTGCGTACAGCTGAGGTTGGACCAAGAGAACCAAGACAGCATCGAGTAACAAGCTTCAGCAGCCCACCACTTGGCGGGGTGACAAGGACACAGGAAAAACCTCCTCTGTGGCACAGGCTCGCAGCGGCCGTGGAAAGCTGAGGAGGGAGTGCGAACAATGAGCAAATCCCTTAAGTATCCTGTAGTCTACACAGCAGCACAAAGCAGCAGCTGCCCACTGCTGGAGGAAGGTACACAGAAGGAAACTATGGCAACAATAAAACAATAAACACAGCTCAACTAGTGACTAGATAATATCCCTGGAACTTCACTTTACCTGGCAGCAGAACAGAAGAATAAGTGTGCCCATTTTCAAGAGGAACTATTCTTTTTCACAGTTTTTATGGTCATACTGTATATTATGCTTGGCATTCAATCAAAAATTACAAATTATGTGAAATAAACAACTCCTTTTCAAAGATAAAGCAATCAGTCACCCATACACAGAGATGACCCCTGTTGGAATGATCAGATAGTAAATTTAATTATGGTTAATATATTAAAGAATCTAGTAGAAGAGGTGAGACATGTGTATGAACAGATGAGGAATTTTAGCAGAGAAATGTAGACTATAAAAAGAGTCAAATAGACATACTAAAGTAAAAAATATGATATCCAAGATGAAGAACTTCTTTGACAGGCTTACCAACAGATAGGACTCAACTGAGCAATGAATATGTGAACTTGAATATGGGTCAACAGAAATTGTCCAAACTGAAACACAAGGGGTAAAAAAGAGTGATGTGAGAAGAAAAAGAAATGAAAGTAATATGGCATCACTTTTCAAGTATCTAGTTATTCCTATTGATGGACAGAGGGAGTCAGCACCTGCCACTCTGCTGTCATTACCATTTCTCTACTTTTACTTATTTTTTTGTTTCCTGTTTTAGCTGCTTTCTGCTTCTGACATTCACGGTGGTGAGTGAAAGCTACACCCAACTTTTCAGAAGAAAGCCAGATTCTTTTGTTGGAACTTAAAGACAACTTTCTAGGAGTTGAGTCAGAAGCCACTTTGAATTAAACTGTGTCAACATTATTTACCTCTGGAGAGCTCCAGCCAGGGGTACCTTGATAAGACTGATACCTTAATTTTCTTCAATTTTAGAATGAGTATCCTAGGACTACCCTTACTCCAAATAGTAGTACCCTTGGCTTCCTCCCTTTTTTGAAATGTTAGTCTTGCAATCTCATGTGTTTGCTGTCAGTCCCAGAGACATCTTTACTTATTTTCTTGGTAGCCCAGGAAGGTCCTCGGGCCCACTGAGGTTCCTCAATGTTTCACAGAAGATTCCAAAAAAATACTGTTACAAAATAGTGTAGAGATGCTCCCTCTGCTGACCTTTCCCTGATAGTCTCCCCTTTTCCAGTCACTCATTTACCCCCATCTCAACTTCTGAAACACCGGAATGCTCTGTAGAAACTCAGATTGTGAAATGTTTAATTGTTTTTCTGTCCTGAAACAGCTTTTGAGAGCAAGATAGATGACTGGGCTAAAATTCCAGGGCAACGCTTACTGTACTTTCACCCTCTGAAAATGAGGGAGAGAAGTGCCAAGCGTGAAATTAGAGGCACAGCCTAGACTCGGGAAATATTTTGTTTCTATTCTAAATCATTCCCACTGTTGCTTATGACTGTATTGATTTTCAGTGGTTTATGGTTAGTTTCATAACTACCTCACCTTGGAAAGGGCAGGATTCCCATAAGGCTTTTCAAGGCAAATCTGAAATAACTTCCTATCAGTGGAAATAGATATTTTAGAAATTCCAAAAAAAGCAGAACCAAAAATGCTTTCCATCATGTGGATTTTAACGTAATCATATTAATGTAACAGGGACTAATTATGGGCTCAGATTCCCACTTAAACATGATATATTCAGTGTTTGACATACTTAAAAATTGTCCTGTCTTTGACAGCTTGAAGCTGTACCAAGGGTAAAGAATTCGTTAAATAAGTGAAGGTTTTCTGTGTATAATTGATCCTATAAATACATAATATCATACATATTTAAATTTGATCTTTTCTTAAATGGCCTAAGGGGGGAAAAACCCTTTCATTTTATAAAGTTTACTGATTCATCTGTGATATTGAAGTTCAAAGTGCAGAGACTGATACCGCTTGGCATACCATTCTAATGTATCATGTGAAAGTAGTTTCTATTTGAAATTTCCAAATAGATACTCAGAGCTGACGGGGAATTCCAGCAAGGTCACTCACCCATTAAAACTTTAAAGAAAAAAAAAAACAAAGGGAAAAAATTGTCTTTGTGTAAACATTAACTACCTGATTTTAATGGCTCTTTGTAATATTAAAGGGAGAGCTCAAATTGCATTTCTTTTATATTTCAAATCAAAAAGTTTAAATTAATTTAGAGGTTAAACTTATATCTTTGTGGTCTGTTATATCTCTTCTAGATTTGCAAAATACCGAGTGCTTAGAAAAATGGCTTGCCATGGTGTAGCAAAATATCGGAGACAGAGTATAGCCATGAATTCTTCAAAATCTCATTGTGTTTTCCTTGGTAGTTATATTGGTTGAAACAGATCCAGTTATTGCTCTTGAAGCTTTATAAACCTGCCCTTAAATGACATTGACAAACAGACAGGCATTTGACAAAGCAAACATTGCTGGATATACATGATGAATTAAAGTATTGTCATTCTGTAAATGTCTTTTGTGTGGTCTAAATACACAATGAAATGCTGACTCTTTAGAAAGTAGCAAGAGGAGTTATTTGTCCATAGGCTGGCCATTTATTCAGTCCTGATTCCTTAAAGCCATATTTTATTTAATGTTAAAATTGGCCTCATAAAATTGAATTTAGTTTTAATTTTAATTACTGTATAACTTTCAAATCTTTCATTGTTGCAGTTGTGTACAAGTCGGTAGAGCCTCTGTGAGAGGTTCAGTGTCTGACCTGCAGGGACTTGTATAACTGGGCGTTCTCTGTCCCTCCCATTTCGTGCACTTCACACTGTTGCCGAGATGGCAGACGTGTTCACCAGCTACCTTTGGACAACGTAGAGCTTTTATGAAAGATGTTTATTAAATATTGAGTAGATAGAAAATACTTATAAAATACCTATAAGGCTTATTGGAATAATATGTAGAGAACATACGTGTGCCTACAGCCCAGTTCAAATAAAGTAATATTACCTTTACCTCTAGTGTCTCCTGTGTATTTCTCTCCAGTCCCAAACTTTTCTTGCTCCCTCAGAGATAGCCAAAGATCTGAATTTTGTGTTAATAATTTTCTTACTTATTTCAATGGTTTTTATTGTGTCTGTATATTCCTAAACAGTTTGATTAGTTTTATGTGTTTTGGAACTTTATAAAAATGGAATCATATTGTGTATACTCTTCTGGGACTTCCTGGTTTTTTGTTCAGCATTACAGTCTTAGATGTATCTATGTCAATGCATATAGCCATTGCTCGTTAGTTTTCACAGCTGTGTAATAGTGCATTGTGTGAGTATTCCAGAACTTATTAGCGAATGAATTGATTGATGGACATTTGAGATATTCTAGGTTTTAATTATCACAACCATTGCTCTTATATATCCACATATCTCTGTATTTGTATCTGCCATGCGTACGCA
This sequence comes from Mormoops blainvillei, assembly GCA_004026545.1. Taxonomy (NCBI): domain Eukaryota; kingdom Metazoa; phylum Chordata; class Mammalia; order Chiroptera; family Mormoopidae; genus Mormoops; species Mormoops blainvillei. The sequence goes on along the minus strand of PVJD01000086.1, from coordinate 98,412 downwards.
AGAATTTCTCTATCAATGTTTCCTAACTTTTTTCATGTCCTAGTGCACACAGAAAATGATAGACAATACTTGTACAACATACTGCATTTAAGAAACTGTGTCGCTGGCCTGGGGGCTTCTGCTTGACTAGCAGACTGAGGAGATGCGTACCTGGCCATACCTATAACCCATTCATTGCATACTCAGGTACCATGGCTTAGCATTTGAGGGGCTCTGCTAGGGTGTGTGCCTGGGGGCTGAATTGCTGGTTTTATGAATATGCTTCTTCAGCTTTTCTAGGTAATACCAAATTGCAGGCTGGTGGCTTCATAATTCCATTTAACTCACGTCCATCGTGCTTGTACAATTCACATTCCCTGCATATGTAAGACAAAGAGGGATTCATTGAGAATTCTACCAATCTCATGATTATGAAGGTCAAATAGGAAAAAACATAGTTTATTATCCCCTAGGATATCAACTGAGATTTGCTTTCTCAAAACACAATAATGTCAAAATTCCTTTAAAATGTGACAGCAGGGATTTACAAGGCAAGAGACCATGTTAGGAAGTGACTACATGCCCCAATAATTGTTACTGTTGAGAGAGCCAGCACCCTGGGCTGAGGGAAATGCTGAGAGAGCTGTAACTCTGTCTTCCAGGTCGAGTGCTGGCGTTGTTTTTTGTTTCTCAGCCCCAAGCGGCGCTTTCAGACAGCGTATACAGGATGGAGTAATGAGAGCTAGTTGCTGTAAAACTTTTAGTTCAGAAACCCAAACATTGAGGAAAGAAGCTGGTTGGTTTTGACTATTTGTAAAATTGGTTTTCTTTAAATAGTAAAAATCTCTATCAGAATTAACATTAGGGTAATAAATGATGATGATATTAATATCTCCACTCAGGTGACATCAGGCTAGACAATTGATGTTAGAAAATTCACTAACCCTTTATATTTTTCCCATGACATTTTCAAGAAGCTCCTGTATATTACTTACTGTTATTGCTCTAATGGCCTTTCTCACACAAAAGATATAAAAGAAATCTTTACTTGGTGGAAGTATTGCCTTGTGGCTTGTAGACCAAGGCTGTTTAAACTTAGATGGAAAAAATCACAGGAAAGCCTTCAAATTTATGCTTAGCCTGGTTTATTAAGACCTACTGCCAAAGCAGTGTTTTACTTTACTTGGTAAAAAATTACATACAAAAACTGCACTCCCGTTTTACTGGTATACTTACTGGTATACACTTAAATCAGGGTTTCATTTGCTTTTATATAAATTAGAACTTAAAGCACAGTCACCAATCTTGTATTAACACTTAGGTTTATGGTGTGTGTATTCATATGCATACATATATAATAGTCTGCCCTGACCTTGTCCTTGAGGGTACTTTCTAAGACCCCCCCACTGGACACGTGAAATCACAGATAGTACTGAACCCTATATATAGCAAGTCCTCGCTTAATGTTGTCGATAGGTTCTGCAACTTTAAGCAAAGTGATGTATAATGAAATTAATTTTATCATAGGCTAATTGATATAAACAAGAGTTGAGTTCCTATGGCATCTCATCAACATTATAATGAAAACAACGTTGAACGAAACGATGATACTCAGTGTTATTCAAGGACCTGCTATATACTGTTTTTTCTTATGCATACCTATGAAAACGTTTAAATTATAAATTAGGCACAGTAAGAGGTTAACAACAATAGCTAATAATGAAATAGAACAATTATAATAATGTACTATAATAAAAGTTATGTGAATGCGGTCTCTCAAAATATGTTATTGTAGTGCACTCACCTTTTCACTTAAAGGGAGCACTTTTGGGCTTCTCTTTGGCATGTCCGAGTTGCCAGCGTTGCTACTCGGGCTTTGGAGCCATTATGAAGTAAAATAAGGGTGACTTGAACACAAGCACTGCCATACTGAGAGAGCTGATTTGATAACCCAAACAGCTTCTAGTTGACTGACAGGCAGGTGGCTGTACAGTGTGGGTGTGCTGGACAAAGGGATGATTCTCACCCTGGGCAGGGCAGAGTGGATGGTGCGAGATCTCATCACGCTACTCAAGCCAGTGCACAACTTAAAACTTATGAATGATTTATTTACAGAATTTCTCATGTAGTATTTTTGGACTACAGTTGACTGTGGGTAACTGAAACTATGGAAAGCAAAATTACAGAGAAGGGGGGACTACTATATACACACATACGTGTATATGCACACATCACATGCATAAACATTACATGTGTGTATGTACATATCTGCATGCATATATATAGTATTGGTTGGTACTTAGTATATGTTCATCACTCTCAAATAGCATTGATCAGGCATCTGAGTATAGTTGACCCTGACTTCCCTCTGAGTATGCAGCTAGGCTCTAGCTACAGACATAAAGGATAAATAATATTGTTACATAAATAACAATAACAAATAGCAGGAAATATGATAAGCTCAAGATTTTGTCCATTATTTTACTTCTTTGAATATGAAATATTTATTGTAACTTTCCATGTGAGACCATGGTTCATAAAGTAATTTTTTCAATTATAGATATCCTGAGTTTTACTAGCAAGCATGCATTTCAGCATAGCTAGCCATTATGATTTTTACCCAAGCACCTCTTTACAGAAGTGGTGAGTGAATTTGTAGCCCCAGAAGTAGGAAGGTGACCTCCTATAAAAGCATTCTTTCTATACTTGTGTTTCAGGATTTATCTTAAAAGCTCGTGCAATTTTGCATTCTTCTCTCTGTTTCAATATCTTTTTTTTCCCAAATAAAGCTGATGCTGCATAAAGATTTATCCTGTGGTTTCAAATACCCCAGTTTGAGAAGCATGATAATAAATGGAATCCTATTTCCTAAAGGCCTTAAATGAGAAATGTTTCTTATAAGAAAATTTTGACTGCAGAAGAATTCCTCTGCCAGGAGCTAACTCAAGTGATCTCACTCTCGCTCTCTCTCTTTAAGCAACTGTTTTGTGGGCTTTTGTGTATCATTTCTTGGACGGTGCATTTGATGGAACCCTTCTTCTTTGATCTTTATTTTACCTTGGTTTCCCTACCCTGTTTCTTTTCAAAACTCTTTGACCATTCCTTCCCTGTCTTCTTTGCTACTACTCTTTTCCCCTAATTTTGTTTCTGTTTCCATTTAAGTTTTAGCTTCTCCTTCCTCACTAAATATGACCTTTCTCAGCTTTCCCAGTTCTGTCCTCTCACTTGTAATACCCAGGTGCCTTTTGGATAATTCAGCTAGGACATTATAGGGTCACTTCATGCTTGGCATTTATAAACTTACTCTCACATCCCCAGTGCCTCACATCAAGCCTGGAATAGTAGGTTCCAAAAAGTATTGAATGAATGAATGAATTAAATGAATCTCATTTTCCTTTAAACCTCCTTCCTCCTATAATTGCCATCTTTTGTCACTGGTATCACTATTCTTAAGTCTCCTCTCTGCTATTGCAAATATTTTGTTGATTTTTTTTGAAATGTATCTTATATGTATTAGTTCTTTTCATCGTTATTTTCGTGACTTTAACACTATTGAGGTCCTTGTCACCTCATGCCAAGATTAGTTCTAGTTTCCCATCTGGCCTATTTGGTTCTAAAATCTCTTTCCAAGCTATTTCCACTATAGCTACTCTAATAACTTTTCAAATGTGTATTTATTTCTTAATAAGGTTTTTATTTTTGGACTAATTTTAGATTTACAAAGAAGTTGCAAAAATAGTACCTTTACCCAGTTTCTTCTGATGTTAAATGAACATCTTACATAAGCATGGCTCATCTGTCAAAATTAAGAAATTGACATTGGTACATAACTAATACCTGAAATCCAAACTTTATTCAGTTTTCACTAGATTTTCCACTACTGTACTTTTTCCGGGCTGCCATTTAGCACATAGTATTTCTTTTTAAGCGGGTAATCCAGCTTTGGTAAAAATTCAAAAAGGACAAAAAGGCATATAAGTCTCTTCCCACCTCTGAACCACAGATATCCAGTCCCTTTCCTAAAGACAACCCGCTGTTTCTTCTTTCTTGGATATTCTTCCAGAGAGATTCCCTCTCTCTCCCTCCCCACACACACTCAGACATACACACACAAATAATTGCATTCTAAATATACTGCTCTGTACTTTATTTTTTTAAACTTAATATAGCGTGATCATTCTTTAGCAGTAACCAAAAGTTGCTTTGTGTTTTATTCCAGCATCCCACTGGATAGCTCTACTGTAATTTGATCGGCCACTTCCCTACTGATTGACGTCTTTTACTTTTGCAAACTGTGCTGCAGTGAATATCCATGTTCATAGTTATTGCTGGGTGAAAGGTGATGTGCGTTTATCATTTGGTTGCCAGTTTCATTTCAGAGAGGTTCTACCAATTTATCCTCCGTGATTTTCCCATAACCTTACCAGCATGGCATCTTATGAGACTTTTTGAATTTTACCAACTTGACAAGTTAAAATTATATCAGTTGTATTTTTAATTTCAAATTCTCTTACAATGAGTGCAGTGGAATGTCTTTTCATATATTTAAGAGCAAATTATATTTTTTCCTTTGTGAACTGTCCATATACTTTGCCCATTTATCAATTAGGTTTTTCAAGTACTCTTCTTATTATGTTTTCTTGCTTTAAAATTTTTTAGTTCTTCCCATTTTCTGATATATTAAGTTAGAATCATAGTCCCCTTTTCAATACTTTATATTATATGTTTCAAACCAGTTTCATACTACTTTCTAACAACCACTACTGCTCTGGTCAGCCTGGGTTTATATTCTCCTAAGGGCACCCGAGCTCATTCCTTCTACCGTGCCTCCTTTCATAGTGTTCTCCTTATTCTCCCCCCACTTATATCTCCTCTTTTGAGACCAAGATCATTGTCACTTTCTACAATTGGATAAATTTCCTTTTAATTTCAACTAGACTTCTGGAGAGAATAATTCATTGATAGTGTACAAACATTTACAAAAAAAATAATAATCACTAAGAGACAGCACCAAATTACAAAAAAAACTTCATATCAAATGAACACATTTCCATTAACAGTAGAATTATAGAGGATTGGTAAGTTATAGACATCTCTTTATTTATTAAGACATTTTATTTTTCTGATATGTTTGATAAAGTTTTAAAATGTAAGCTATATGAGAGGTGATTTTGCAGCTGATCAAACTTGCATTCCCAAAGAGTATTGATACATGCATCAGTGTCAAACTGAAGGCCCCTAATAGCAGAACTCTGTCCTCTGTTTCTTGATATTGACTGCTCAGTGTTTGTTTCCTAATATTAACTTGGTGAATACGTGAGAATTAAGTAGATACGGTTAGGCTTAAAAAGGATGCTTCCTATGACAAAGTACACAGGCGTGATTCAAAATTATCTTAATAGTTTGGATGGATGGGCTAAAACCAATAAGGTGGAATTTAAAAAGATTGAATGTGAAGCTCTGTATTTCATCTCCAAATTTAGTTGGAAAAAAAAATAAGAGTAGAGTCAGTCATCTTTGGTCACACAAACTAGCAAGGTGCCTGACTCTACCATCATTTTTTTTTCCAACTAACTTTGGAGATGAAATGCAGAGCTTTTGGGTAGCTCAGTTATTTAGAGCATTGTCCTGATATACCAGGTTTGCAGGGTTAATCCCCAGTCAGGGCACATACAGGAATCAACTAACGAATGCATCAATAAGTGGAACAACACATCAATGTTTGTCTCTTTCCTCTCCTCTTTCTGTGTAAAATCAATAAATAAACATTTTAAAAATAAACAAAACAATCTCAAGTTGCATTTATAAAATTATAGTATCCAGGTTAAGGAATTTGATAGTTCCGCAATTATTTTTTTCTTCATTACACCTCATTTGGAGTAAGAATACTTAGTTCTAGGTGCTCTATTAATATTTCAAAGGGAAATTTTTGAAATTAAAACACCTGTATTAATTTTCTACTGCTTCCATAACAAATTATCACAAATTAGTGGGTTAAAACAATGCAAATTTATTATCTTACAATCTGTTGATCAAAGATCCAGCATGGATCTGACTGGACTAAAACCAGAATGTCTCAGGGCTGCGTCCCCTTCTGGAGGCTCTAGAGGAGAATCCGTTTCCTTGCCTTTCCAACTTCAAGTAGCCTTCTTTCTCCATCTTCAGGAGCCAGCAGGAGCAAGCCAGGCTCTCACTGTGCCTCTCTGACCACAGCTGGGAAAGGCTTGCTACTCTTAGAGGATCCATGGGGCTACTTTGGACCCATCTGGATCATCTCTCCATCTCAAAATCCTTAACCTTAATCACATCTGCAAAGTCTCCTTTGCCATGCAAGGTAACATATTCACAGATTCTGGCAGTAAGGGCATGTGCATCTTTGGGAGGAATGGACCATTATTCTGCCTACTCAGTGCTTATTGCAGAGAATCCCCAGGAGCAGCGAAGGAGCTAAGTTGGATACAAACTTAGACAAAGAAGAGTTGAAGATGATCCTAAAATTTCATGCCTAGGACTGAATAAGATAATGTTTATAAAGTGATTAGTGCACTAAGTACATAATAAATGGTTTTTGCTTTGAAGGCTAATGCTACAAATTATAGACATATAGTAGCTCAGAAGGGAAAAATGCTTAGGGATGTGAAAGGGGATGAAGCAGCATAACTCTGGCAAAGAACAGAATTTGGGATCCAAATTCTCACTTTACATTAGATTGGCAGGTGGTTTCAATGTCAGAAAGCACTAAATTTAATACGAAATCTGTATTATTTTCCTATCTAGTGATAGTTGGGAACAATGGGGGTGATGGGAGACCAGTAGAGAAGAAAATTTCTCGGCTTTTTTTTTTTTTGCCATTATTGCACAATGTACAGACTCTGAGGAATTAGGAAAACTTTTATCAAAGGAAGAAAACAAGACTTTTGAAGTTCAGAGGACTCACCGGTTTTTTGTCGTTTTCCGGGAACATATAGGAACAAAATCCCCTCTGACACCAAAGCCCAGCTATTGGAGATTATTGAGATTTTTTTCAGGCTGTCCCAATAATCTTCCTTAAATGTGTCTCTTTAAACACTTTGAAATGGACCTTTAAGAAGCTGCTTATCAGTGGTTATCAAGCAGGAGTTAAATTAACAAACCCTCCCACCTCCCTCATGGTGTGGTAGCTCCCAAGGCCACAGTAAATGCGTATCTGTGTGAATGTGATCCAGAAACAGCCAGCGAGGGAACAAAGTTTAGTCTGTGAAGAAATAGGTGGCTTGCAGGTAGTTTCATGCTGTCTGTTCAGACTTCAGCTTGCTGTGGTGTAAGTAGTTTTGATTTTTAAAATTTACAATATTTGAATATAAAAAGGATTGTAGGAATAATTTCCATCTAAGATTAAATTAAGGCCCTGCCTGGCCCTAAATCGTGTGTACTAGACCTACTTAAAAGAAAGTTCGGCATTTCTCAAGTAGTTTATGTTAAATAATGAAAAGGAAAAAGCTATGACTTTTTTTAGCAAGTGTTGTTCTAAAATTGGTCCTGTATGCATAAGATGCTTTTTAATATCTTATCTTCGGTTGAGTGAAGTTGTTTACAGTAGGAAAGTAAAAGTGAGTGAATATATATCTGGCACCCAGAGATTGATTAGTTTTAAGGAGCCCTTAGAGTTCTCCCTGATGTTTTTTCTATTTGCTTTTCCTTTAGTTTAGGTTCATGTTACATGTTTATGTTAGCAAATATTTAGTAGTGTCTCCGGTAATTAAGCTGAAGGTATTGATGTTCAAATAAATGAAATAAATGAGAATAAAGTAGAACTTGAATACTATGTAATAAGATGTTGGGATCCTAGATTTAAGTGCAGCCGATTATATTATCAAAGAAGCGGAAGTTTGTGAAATGGATGGAAATGGCAAGCAACTTTAGAAATTTCATGTAACTTTGGAGAAACCAGTTTTTAAGATTTTGACCTATGTACTAATTTTCTAGTACTGTAATGTGTAAAATATATTTCACATTTGAAAGTAGAATTGCTGTATTTCAGCTGTTGTATTTCTATGTTGAGAGTGGGACTCGGGAACTGCGCATTGTTACACAAGCACTGCCCTTACTGAGCGCAGCTTTGAGAGTGTTACGGTTACATTTTGTGTTGAGAGGGTGGTGTTTTCTATTTCCCTTTTGCCACAGTGTATTAAAACAAACAAACAAACAAACAAACTCCTGGTACTCCACAATTTTATGACTTTGAATAGGAAACAAAGTTTGATGTTAATATATAAAAATGATAAAGGCTGTCTGTTGGCCAGTAGCCTTTCAAATCAACTCAGGAAGTTCTGAGAAGAGAAATGGTTTATGCAGAAATACACTGGATTTCCCCTTTCTTTTGCCTTCACTTAGACCTCAGGGACATTCACTCTGTTTCTAGCCTGCCTCTTACTCCTGCTGGACTGAGCAGGAGCCCCGATGATGTTACTGTGCCCCCACCCACCCTTGATGGAATGGAAGCTCAAGACACACTGTCCTAAGCAGGCTCTTAGGGATGTAGTGGTTTTTTGTTTGTTTGTTTTTTAATTTATTGATTTTAGAAAAGGAGAGAGAGAGACAAATATCAATTTGTTGTTCTACTTATTTATGCATTTACTGGTTGATTCTCACATATGCCCTGACCAGGGATTGAACCCACAACCTCCGCATATGCGGATGATGCTCTAACCAACTGAGCAACCCAGCCAGAGCATCAAGGGCTATTGACCTGAAGCCTTTACTCATCCATTAGACTGATGAATTTTAATGATTTTAGGTTCCTGAGCTAATTAACTTCCCCAACTCAATAGCCTCTGCTGGGCTACATTACTTACTTAGTCGTCTGTTCATGGTGTGGATATTGGGGGCTGGGGTTCCTGGGAAAGAGGCCACCATGGCAGGTGAGACTGCTACCATGGAAGCAGCTGTTTCCTAACCGGATTTGAAATAGTTCGGTGTTTTAACAACCTGGAAGGCCATACACGTGTGTACTGGCTGAATCTTAACCAAGACCCTTTCAGATTTTTAAAAAAAAACTTCCAGTAGCTGTGCTAACATCCAAACCCTTGCCCATGCCCTTCTGACTGTTTGCTTAACATCATTGCCTGGCATTATTCTCCTCACTTAGTTTGCTCCAGGTACATGGGTGCTTTTGTTGTTCCTGGAAGACATTAAGCCCGTTCCTGCATCAAGGCCTTCGCTGCCTGGGAAGCTCTTACCCTACATTGTGTTTCTTCCTTCCCTTCATTCAGATAGCTACCCAAATGACTCTTCCTTGGAGATACCACTACCCCACCTCTACCGTATTTCTCCTTTTTGTTTACCCTGATATACTTTTTTTAAAAAAGAAACATAGCCACCTGACATTATTTAATTTTTTAAATTCAATATACATACAGCCTTTCCCACTAAAACACAAATACTATGAGAATAAGAATTCCTTTGACCAAAATAAAAATACAATGTATGCACCACAATCATGGATTATTAAACTCAAAATTGTTAAAATGCCAATTCTCCCTAAATTAGTCTATATATCCAATGCAATCCCTATCAAAGTTCCAAAAAGCACTTTTGAAGAAACTGTCAAGTGATTCTAGAATTTATCTGGAAGTGCAACTCATATAAAATAGCTAAAAGAATCTTGAAAAGAAACAGGCGGATGATTTATAATATATGATTTCAAGACTGAACTGTAAAGCTACTGTAATCAAGTGTTGCCCCCAGGATAGACAAATATGTGACTGGAACAGAATGGTACATCCAGAAATAGACACACACATATAAGGTTAATTGATTTTTTATCAAAGTGCTGAATTGATTCAATGGGAAAAGAAATCTTTTTAAACATGTTGCTGGGGGGGAAAAAAAGGATTTTCTTATGAAAAAAAAAAAGAACCTTCACACCTTTTCACTTCATACAAGAAATTAAATAGATGTTGTAGATCTAAACATAAAACTCAGGACTAGAAAGTTAGGAAAAAAGAAAGAAGAAAATATCTTTGTAATCTTGAAGTATGTAAAGATTTCTTGAGCAGGACACTAAAGCACTTAACCATAAAAGTAAATTATAAATAAAATCAAATGAGCTTATGTATTTAACCGTAAGACTTCTTGAGACTTTTAATATGTTAATATTTCTAGTGAGGGGGTCATGCAGCAGTCCCCAGAGTGCTTGGCTATTGAATCCTATTTTCGCCTGGGGCATTCAATTCCAGGCAGCAGTGAGTATGCCATACTTGGAGAAGTGTTGCTTGGTTCTCTCCTCAAAACATGCTATTTTTGAGAGATGTGATAAGTTACTGACCAGTTTCTCCCTCTTAGTGTGAATTAATGTTATTGCATCCATGTCAACAGAGTAAAGAAAACCAGCCCTTCCAAAAGAATCGTGATCACTCCCCACTCCACACTGATTGGTCAGCCAGCCAACTGGTGCAGTTGTAGGATCTGAGGCCAGTGTCACATTAGATTGGAATTCACGGTACTAAGAGGAATCAAGAATAATTAAAGGTGCAAAGCATTTTGCATTTTCCCTGCTGCTGGTTCCAGATACTTGTTAGGCCTGCTCTGCCCTACTCCCTCCCTGCCTGTCAGATTCTAAGTTGTTAGCCCCTTGCTTCTCTCAGATTGCTCATCTTTTACAGTTCTCCCAGTTCCTAATTACTTGAATATCTCTTTTTTTTTTAATCCTCCCCCAAGGACATGCGTACTAACTTTAGAGAGAGGGAAAAGGAAGGAGAGGGAGAGGGAGAGAAACATGAGAAACATTTATCAGTTGCCTCTTGCCCATGCCCCAGGTATGTGACCTGTCCAGGAACTGAACCCATGACCTTTAGGTTTACAGGTTGGCACTCCAACCAACTGAGCCACACGATTGAAAGGCCTCTTTTCTGTGGCATTCCTAGCATTCCTAGTTTCTGACTCATAGTTCATTGTCCAAATCAGATTCCTCTACCTGCTGTTGCTGCCCATGAACTGATTGTTATGTAATATTAATTGTCACATGACACGAAATAGTAGGAAAAAACCCAGAAAAAGTAGAAGGAAACCCAAGACAAACTTCACCTAAACCAGGATTTGGTCCATGGCTTTTCCTGCTCAGGGAAAGAGATGGTAGGAAAAAGTCAAAATGGTATGCAATAGCAGTAGAAATAGATAAAGAAAGCTTAAGGAAGTGTCCCTATATTATCTCTGGATTGTATTTTAAGAATTGAACTACTGTAATAGATATTAGTTTGTTATGAATGTGAAAAGCTAATAACCAGATATGGAAATGTCATCTAAATAGAGCTTACTAGAAAGACTATACATGACTAGATGTTACAAGAAGCTTTAATTTTAGATCTTCCACTAATTTGCTTTGTAATAGTAAGTAATTATTTCTTTTAAAGAGAAAAAATTGTTGTCCTCCCCTCTTTGCAAAGAAAAGTTATGTGTGCGTGTGTCTATGTACACACAGCTATGTGCACACCAGGCTTCATCCCAGACACTTTCCCATGTGCTATCTCATCTAATCACCTCTGTCCATGTCTCACCTTCCTCATCTGGAAAGTGAGACAACATCTCACTCTGCCTTCCTCACAGGGCCACACATGTAATCATGACCAGATAATAAAATATACTACTTTCAGCTTTACTCTAGAATTTAAGGACTAAATCACGAACTCCATGTTGAGAGATGCGTAACAGTGTTTCCATAGCAAAATGGTGTGATGGATCCTGGTAAAATTTATTTCAAAATACATTTGCAATACAAACAGCAGAAACAATTTACACAGGGTGTTTCACAGACATCAAAGACACCTGGGAAGTACAGAACAACCTTTTTTCTACTTCTCAATAAATGTAACAAAGTAAACACATACTTCACAGTACTTTATGACACACCTCACCAAAGAAAAATAGGCAAGAGGGATACTTAGACAAAAAAATAGGGGCAGTGTAACAACAGAGATGAAAATTAAAAGAGTTTTACATTAGAAATTGAAAACCAATTTTTAGCCTGTATTAAGATAGGATAAACAGAAGGATGAAAAGTACCACGGAAGGCACCTGGGGTAGTGGGGGCCAGATGGACTGACACTTGTATAACTCTATTGCTTATTAACCTGGATCTGGGAGCTGAAAGACACTTGATCTCTTTTCAAACAGCCTGATCCTTTATTATAATCAGAATGGAAGGTTCAAGAGCTACTGAACCCTATCTCTAGATTGCCTTTCCGTTGTTCTCACAGCTTTCAGAACTTCGTAAGATGATGGGGGTGGAAGACACTGGCCACCAAGTGTCTAGGAAACTATGAGCTTTCCTCCCTGAAGTTTCCTGAAATAACTAGGGGATCATAAACTAGCAAAGCAACTCATCAGAGAAAGACCATAAAAAGTTGTAATTGAAAAAGGTTGCCTATATAATCTATTATCTAGAAAATGATAAGATAATAAAGTCCTTAGAAACAGACATGAAAAAGTGGCTAATAGGTCTTCTTTGAGAAACTGTAAAAGAGAAAATAATTTTGCCAGAATTTTTTCCAATTGAAAGGTTTAATAGTAAAGTGTTTGAACAATACGCTTAAGAAATCATCCATGACACGCATTCAAGGAAATAAATAGCAAATTGGAAATCACCACCTTGTAAGTGGGTATTACTAGTGCTGGTTCACTGAAGAAAAAGAAGAGAAAACATGAAAACCTTACAACCCAGCACAGAAGTTACCGTCACGCAATAACATGACCCTTATGCCCAACAAATGAATTCTTCGACTTTGATATTTATTATTTATTTTTATCTCTAGCATTTTCTTTTGATTCTTCTTTTATCCTTTACATCTCTGTGGTCAAAGTCCCCATTAGGTCAAGCTCCTCTTTTCTGCTAGATTTAACAGAGGGCATCATTGTGGTGGCAGTTACAAGAATCCATATAGTTGAACTGTTTAAAGCAAAATTAATGACAATACGCAATAGAGTTAAAAGCATATAGATAAGTAAAACATATAACAAGAACAAAAAGGGTGAGAATGAAGTTGTATAATATAGTGAGGAAGACTGTAATAAGTTAAAGTTATAGAATGTAGTCTCTAAAACAGTGGTCCTCAAACTGTGGCCTGACGAGTAGCGGCGGCGGCGGCGGCAGCGGCATCTGGGATTTTGGGAGAGATGAGATTCCCAGGCTCCACGGCAGACCTGCCTGAGTCAGAAACCCTGCAGGCTTGGCACAGCAATCTTTCTGTGATTCTGAGGCATGCTGAAATTTAAGAACCAGCACTTCAGAGCAAGGGTTGGGGAACTTTTTCTGTAAGGGGCCAGATAAATATTTTAGGCTTTGTGGTCCATGTGGTCTCTGTAGCAGTTACTTAACTCTGCCATTGTAGCCTGAAAGTAGCCATAGACAATACACAGAACACAGTGGGGCTCTGTCCTAATAAAGTGTTATTTATCAAACAGGCAACAATCTGGAGTTAGTTTGTGCTGTCGTTTGCCGACTTCTGCTTTAGAGCAACCATTAATACACACACGCCATGCAGACATACATATAGACAGATAACAGCTAAAATGCCAAATGGAAATAAAATGAAATATTAAAAATATAGACAGTCCTCACTTTGCAGAGTAATGCGGGACCATAATAAAAAGATCATGCAAGTGGAAATCATGCAAAGCCTTTTTAATATCAAGGGGCAAATTATGATTTTCTGTGGCCTTCAAAATATTTTTGTTGACATTTTTGGGGGGAAGGAGGGTATTTTATTGACTGGTAAGGAGTAACAGGGAGCTTTCTAGAGTTATAGAAGTGTTCTAGATCTGGTTTTGGGTGGTCACTGCGTGGACTTATAGAATTGTTGATTCATTAAACTAAACACTTGAGACCCATGCATTTTTGTGTGTAAGTTATATGTCAATTGAAGTACAAAATAATGGTCTGGAATTAAATCTGCTGTTCACATTAGGTGATGTCCTTACTGCAGTTAAAATAAGGTGCGTTATGGGGAATAAATATAAATTCTTCAGGAAGAGAGGCAGAGAAGAAGGCTTAGGCAGTGGGAACACCTGGAACACTTGGGAGGAGGCCCTGGGAAGAATGAAGTTCAGAACACTGCTCTGCGTGATGGGGAACTCTCAAAAGATTTTCATCAGGGAGTGGAAAATCACACTGTATTGTAGAAAGGTCACTCCTACATGAATTGAAGGAGAAGGAGGTTTGAAATAGGGAGATATGTTTAGAGACCATTGTTACAGTACAGATGAGAGTTGAAAAGAACCTAAGGCAAAGACTCTGGGAATCAAGAGTGGGGAGTAGACTGGAATGACATTTAGATGGGATCATTGGGATTTAATGACTGAACTTATTAAAATATTAGAAAACATTTGTGAGCCAGGGGCTATGCTTTGGGCTGCCATGCTTTATCTCACTCGACCTTTATAGTAACCATATGGGCAGGTATTAGTTGATCATCTCCATTTTACAGATAATGCTGGGTCACTTGCCCAAGGCTATACAGCTTGCAAGTGAGAGTCACAGTTTATAATAAACAGTTTCTCAGTAATAAATCACAGGCATTTTAAGATAATTTATGTAGAAATTGTTAATATAAAAAGAGGAAAACAATAATGGAAGACTAATTGCATGACCAAATGGAGAAAAGTCAAGAAAATTATAAAATCAAAAGAAATATCTGACTTAAATCTAATCCTTGAACCACAACCTATGCCATATTTTCAAAGAAACCATTAGAATTTCACATAACTATAGTTCTTTCTCTATATATTAATTTTCCTCAAAAATCTTTGCAGCAAATATTAAGTTTATTAGTACACATAGGAAAAAAATGAAATTGAAATCATATTTCAAGATTGTTAAAATCAATCAATATTTTTTCACATAAAATATAAAAATACTTGACATAAATGACATGATGTTTAGACTTATAAACCAGAGATTAAATTTAAAACTATGTGAAAAGGCTTCTTAGCTTTGCTAAAGGAAAACTATATACATTAAGTTCCTCAAAAAGAAAATCTGTATCAATGACACTGATACATTTTAATATTTTAACAAAAGAATTCAGAAAATATTACCCCCCAAAATTATTACTCAATAAGGTTTTCAAATTATTTTTAACAGTAGACCTCAAATTAGATTAAAAAACATGTTATTAAGTAAATTATCATTCAATATCTCTAATGAATATATACTCACTGATGAAAACTGGAGTTATACCTAACATTAGCATGTGGTTCAATATCAGTAAAAAATGGGGCTGGTACAATCATTATGGAAAACAGTATGCAGATCCTCAAACTATGAAAAATAGAAGTATAGCATAATCCAGCAGTCCCACTACTGGCTGTATATCCAAAGAAAATGAGATCAGGATCTGAAGAGAGGTCTGCTCTCCCATGTGCATTGCAACATTGTTCACGACAGCCAAGATATGGAAACAACCTGTATGTCCAGTAGTGGGTGAATGGATAAAGAAATATGTATATACATAACAGAATATTACCCAACCATAAAAAGGAAATCCTGCCATTTCTGACGACATAGATGAACCTGGAGGATATTATGTTAAGCAAAATAAATATGAGAAAGACAAATACTGTATTATCTCACTTACATGTGGAATCTAAAAATACTGAATTCATAGAAGTAGAGTAGAACAGTGGTTACCAGGGAATGGGAAGTGGGGAACTGCCCTGGATGGGTGGCTTATTTGGTCGGATCCTCCTATACACCAAAATGTTGTGGGTTCGACTGTCAGCCAGGGCACTAGGTTGCAGTTTGATTCCAGTAGGGGCACGTAAGGGAGGCGACAGATTGCTGTTTATCTCTCACATCAAGGCTTCTCTCTCTCCCTAAAAATATCAATAAAACTATATCCTTGGGTGAGGATTAAATAATAATAATAAAAATAATGGGTTCAAACTTTCAGTCACAAGATGAATAAATTCTGAAGATATTATATACACCGTGGGGACTATGGTTAGTAATACTATATTTTATAGCTGAAATTTGCTAAGAGAGTAGATCTTAAATGTTCTCATCATATACACAAAAACGGTAACTATGTGAGGGTTGGAAGTGTTAATTAACTTGATTATGGCAATCATTTCACAATGTATATGTATATCAAACCATCACACTGTATACATTAAATATATATGCTTTATTTGTCAACGCTAAGTCAGTAGAGCTGGGGAAGAATTTTTAAAAGAAAAGTAATGATGTTAATTTTATAATAAGGTGATTTATTTAAAATTATAAATGATGTTTAAGAATGTTTGACAGACTACAAAATAGATTTTCAGATTTTGTAAATAAGAACAAAAGTTTATCAATTTATTAAAATCACACATGTATATACCTTTACATTAAATTTTTTGAACCATGGGAAATATTTATGTTTTAATGTTAAAGTTTCAAAACAAGATATAAAACTGCATAAAAACTATGACCCTAAATAATTAATAAGTGTGCAATAAATGTGCAAAGATATTAACAATGGTTATTGTGGGAAACTTTTTAATATTTTAATGTTTAAAAACAGAAAAAAACATCATTTTAAAAAAAGAGAACCATCCTTTTTGGAAACTGCTGATAGTTATCTGGGTCAAAGCTGACCCAGAAGCTACTAACATTTACCGAACATTTCCTGGCATCAGGCCTCATCCTGAACACTTTGTATATAGGCGTATGTTGAACTAAAGGGGTGAGGGTGGATATCCTTGCCTTGTTCCCAACCTTGGGGGAGAAGAATTTCATGTTTCATCTTAAGCATGGTATTGTTCTAAGTTTTTTATAGATACATTTTATCGGTTTAAGGAGGTTCTCTTATATTCTTAGTTTTGTAAGTATTTTTATCATGAAGTGGTATTGAATTTTATCAAATGCTTTTGCTGTATCTACTGAGATGATCATAAGTTTTTTCTCTTTTATTCTCTTATATATTACATTGTTTGATTTTTCTCACATTAAACCAACTTTGCATTCTTGGGATAAATGACACTTTGTTTATGTTGTACTATGTGTTCAAAAATTCACTGGCTTTGCCCTG
The DNA here is from genome assembly GCA_004026545.1 of Mormoops blainvillei. Classification (NCBI taxonomy): domain Eukaryota; kingdom Metazoa; phylum Chordata; class Mammalia; order Chiroptera; family Mormoopidae; genus Mormoops; species Mormoops blainvillei. The sequence continues at coordinate 81,388 of PVJD01000086.1, read as the reverse complement.
GCTGGTATAGCTCAGTGGATTGAGCGTTGACCTGTGAACTAAAGGGCTGCCAGTTCTATTCCCCAGTCAGGGCACATGCCTGGGTTGCAGACCAGGCCCCAAGAAGGGGGTGTACAAGAGGCAACCACAGATTGATGCTTCTCTCCCCCTCTTTCTCCCTCTGTCTAAAAATAAAAAATAAATAAAATATTTTTTTTTAATTCACTGGTTTCAATTTATTAGTGCTGATTGAAGCATTTTTGCATCTATGTGGGATGTGATGAGGAATATCGGTATCTATGGGAGATATCGGTCGGTAACATTCTTTTCTTATAATGTCTTTGTCATGTTTTGGTACCGGGGTTATGCTGCCATTCTGGAGTGAATCAGAAACTGTTTCTTCCTCTTCTGTCTTCTGAGTTTGCACAGAATCAGTGTTATTTCGCAGTAACTGTTGGTGGCGGTGATGGTAATAAATATCTGACCTTGCCCCTGGCGAAGCCATGTGAGCCCAGAGTTTTCTTTTTTCTTTTTTTAACTGAAGTATTTTTTAATTGATATATAATATTATCTTAGTTTCAGGTGTGTAACATAATGGTTTGATATTTGTATATATTTACAAAATGGTCACCACAGTAAGCCTAGTTAATATCTATCACCATCCAGTATTACAAAATCTTTTTTCTCATGATAAGGTCTTTTAAGACCTACTCTTAGTAACTTTCAAATATGCAATACAATATTATTGACTATGACCACCATGCTGTACATTACATCCCCATGACTTAATTATTTTTATTACTGGTAGTTTTTACCTTTTGATTCCATTCACTCATTTCTCCCACCCACCCCCACAACATCTGGCTACCACCAATCTGTTCTCTATATCCATGAGCTTGGTTTGCTGTTGCTATTGTTTTTTTCTTAATTCTACATATAAATGAGATCATACAGTGTTTGTCTTCCTCTAACTTATTTCACTTAGCATAACACTGCCAAGGTCCATTCATGTTGTCACACATGGCACAATTTTATTATTTTTTGAGGGTGAATAGTATTCCATTGTGTGCATGTCTGTCTGTGTGTCGCATCTTTCTCCCTTCATCCATAGTTGAACACTTAGGCTGTTTCTATTTCTTGGCTATTGAAAATAATGTTGCAGTGAGCATGGAGGTACATAAATCTTTCTGAGTTAGTGTTTTAGTTCCCTTTACACGAATACCTGGAGGTGAAATTGCTGGAACATATGGTTGTTTAATTTTTAATTGAGGAAATTTCACACTGTTTTCCGTAGTAGCTGCACCAATTTAAATTCCCTCCAACAGGGCACAAGGGTCTCTTTTCCCCACGTTTTCTCCAACACTTGTTATTTCTTCTCTTTTTGATAATAACAGTTCTAACAGGCATGAGGGGATAACTCATTGTGATTTTGGTTTGCATTTTCCTGATGATGAATGATATTGATTCATGTACCTGTTGGCCTTTTGTATGTCTTTGGGAAAATGTCCATTCAGATCATCTGCCCATTTTTTCATTAAATTGTTTGTTTTATTGCTATTGAGTTGTATGAGTTTCTTACATATTTGGATATTGACCCCGTATCAGATACATGATTTGCAGGTATTTTCTCCCATTCAGTAAGTTGTCTTTTCATTTAGTTGATGATTTCCTTTTCTCTAGCTAGAGTTTTCTGAGACATCTTTATTATGAATTTGATTCATTATGAATTCTTTAATCGACACGGGGTCTTTTTAAATCAGTTTAAGTCATTTGTATTTTGTACGAGCTGTCCATATTATCTAAATTGTTGCACATATTGGCATAACATTCATAATATCTGTATTATTCTTAGTGTCTTCTGCATCTGATGTGGTGTCTCCTTTTCCATTCCTAATATTTACAATGTTTAAATTTTGTTTTTTTAAATAATGGACCTTATTAATTTTAGGCAGTTTTAGGTTTATGCAAAAATGAGCAGAAAATACGAAGAGTTCCCATATACCTGCTTACCCCAACCCAGTTTTCCCTATTTTAATATCATGTAGTAGTGTAGTACATTTCTCAGAACCGATGAGCCAATATTGATAACATTATTATTAACTAAAGTCCATAGTACATTAGGGTTCATTCTTTGTGTTGTAGATTCTACAGGTTTTGAAAAATGTATAATGACATGTATTCATCGTTACAGTATCATACAGAATAGTTTCACTGCCGTAAAAACCCCCTTTGCTCCACTTCTTCATCCTTCCCTTCTGAAGTCCCTGGCAACCACTAATCTTTTTATTGTCTTCATAGCTTTGCCTTTTCCAGAATGTCATATAGTTAGAGTCATAAGTATGTAAACCTTTCATATTGGCTTTTTCGCTTAACACGGATTGTTTTTCCCCTCTACCAACCCGCTGCCCCGATCAGTCTCACTAAGGCATTAACAGTTTTATTAATATTTTTAAATTATCTGTAGGTTTTACTGATTTTTTTCTATTTTGGTTTTTTATTTCATTGGCTTCTGTTCTTTATTATTTCCTCTTCTTTCTTTGGGATAAGGTTGTTCTACTTTTTCTATTTCTTATTTTGGGTTTAGTATGCTCCACTTTTTCTAGGTTTTTTTGGTGGAAACAAGATGATTGCGTTTCATGCCCTGGCTGGTGTGGCTCACTGGATTGAGCACCCGCCTGAGAACCCAGAGGGGACCGGTTCAGTTCCCAGTCAGGGCACATGCCTGAGCTGCGGGCCAGGCCCCCAGTTGGGGGCGTCCAAGAGGCAGCTGATGGACGTATCTCTCGCACGCTGATGTTTCTCTGCCTCTTCTCCCTCCGTTCCTCTCTCTAAATGTAAATAAATAAATCTTTTTAAAAAACCATTGCTTTTCAATCCTTCTTGTCTAAAATGCACATTTAAAGCTATAAAATTTCCTTTAAGCCCTGTTTTAGTTCTATCTTGCAATTTTGACATGTTGTTTTTAAATTTTTTATTTAGCTGGAAATCTTTTCTAATTTCTGTTTGGATTTGTTATTTCACCCATGATTATTAGATGTGTTTTTAAGTATACAAATATAGGGATTTTTTAAACCTTACTTACATATTTAAAAAATACATATCTTATTGCTGTCTAATGTATATGTCATCAGTGAACATACTCAATAAGATTTCAGTCTTTTGAAATTTATTGAGACTTTTAAAAATATATTTTATTGATTATACTATTACAGTTGTCCCATATTTCCCTCCCCCTTATTCCCCTCTGCCTCGCACCCCCCTCCCACCAGCATCCCCCACTCAGTTCATGTCCATGGTTCGTACCTATAAGTTCTTGGGCTTCTCCCTTTCCCATGCTATTCTTAACCTCCCCCTGTCTATTTTGTATCTACCATTTATGCGTCTGATTCCCTGTACCTTTCCCCCCATTCTCCACCCTCCCCCTCCCCACTGATAACCCTCCATGTGATCTCCATTTCTGTGATTCTGTTCCTGTTCTAGCAGTTTGCTTAGTTTGTGTTTGTTTTTGTTTTTGTGGGGTTGAGTTGTTAATAGTTGTGAGTTTGTTGTCATTTTACTGTTCATAATTTTAATCATCTTCTTTTTCTTAGATTAGTCCCTTTAATATTTATTTAATAAGGGCTTGGTAATGATGAACTCCTTTAACTTTACCTTATCTGGGAAGCACTTTATCTGCCCTTCCATTTTAAATGATAGCTTTGCCAGATAGAGTATCTTGGATGTAGGCCCTTGCCTTTCATAGTTTTGAATACTTCTTTCCAGCCCCTTCTTGCCTGTAAGCTTTCCTTTGAGAAATTAGCTGAGAGTCTTATGGGAACTCCTTTGTAGGTAACTGTCTCCTTTTTCTTGCTGCTTTTAAGATTCTCTCCTTCTCTTTCATCTCAGGTAATGTAACTGTGATGTGCCTACAAGGCATATTTACAAGGCATATCATTCCTTGCCCACCCCCTTTTTCTTTTAAATTGTCGATGTTTTTATATCCGAAGTGCATTTCTTATAAATACATGGAGCTGAGTATCCCTTTTCATTCAGTCTCACAGTCTCTATCTTTCAGTCCATCTACATTTAATGTATTTATTGACACGGTTGCACTTAGGTGCACTTCTTTCATTTGCTTCTCTTTATCCCATCTGGATTTTGTTTCCCACATCCTCACTTTGATTGAATGATTGATTAATTTTAGTTTATAAAATATTTTGTAGTACCCCATTTTAATTGCTCTAATGACTCTATAGCTATATCTTTATTATATGTTTTAATACTTGCTCTAGAGGGTGCATATGTTTCTTAAATTATCATTCTACTATTAACATGTAAATGTAAAAACTCAATATAAACAATATGACAATAAGAATGCAAAAGAAGGGATGTAATAGAATTATACTGTGTTAGGGTAACATAAGGGATACTTGCAATATTAAAACTCTTCAGTATCTTGGCTATAGTGATGGATAAATGAACCTACACAGATGACAAAACTGTACAGAATGTAATACACCCGCAAATGAGTACAAATACAACTGAGGAGATTTGAATAAGACCAGTGGATCATATTAATGTTACTATCCTGATTGTGATAGTATATTATAGACTTATAAAATGTTAACCATTGGGGAAAACTGGACAAAGTTTACAAGGGATCTCTCTATTATTTTTTGTAACTATACCTGAATCTACAATTATCCAATAGAAATTTCAACTTAAAAAAGTGTTCTTGCCATAAGGTAACCGAACTTGATTGCTTAAAGTAAGGGGCCTTTCAAGTATCAGGATGTCTACTCTTACTCATGTTGTAAAAGTAGGCTATGCAACACTGCTTTACGGCCCCTATTGCCTGGCTGGCAGAGAACGGCAGCAGGGATTCAGAATCATGTTTATCAACTTGCCTGCATTTCTGTGTGCCAGATATGGGCTAGCTATGTAACCACAGCCCTTCCTTGCCATGGCCCAAGCTGGGGGGATTCTCAGGAAAGTAATTAATGACATACTAAATCCAACCTCCTGTGTTCATGCAGGACTGGGTTAAAATTATCCTAGCCCAAAGCGATTTATCTGTATTTAAGAATTTACAAGAAGAAAATTCTGTAACTTTGTTTATTCAACAAATGTTTCTTGAACACCTGTTTATCCAAGTACTCTGCTAGATGCTGAGGACACAGGAATGAAAGATAACACAGTTACTGACTTCAAGCAACTTAGGGTTTTAATGTAGAATACAAACTTATACCCTTGTTATTACTACACAGATGTGTTAGAAATATGCACAGGGTCCTTTGGAAACATACAGAAAGGACCTTCTACAGATTCAAGGGAGTCATCAAGGGATATTTGAACACAGTCTTAAAGGGTAAGTGGAAGCAAGGAAGAGGTGACAGGCACTCTAGGGAGGGGCGACAGCAATGTCAGGTAGCCTAGTCGGATGGGAGAACAAGCAGTTTACTGTGACAAGAGCCTAGAGTGAGGACTGGCAGGGAATGAGGACAGAGAAGCTGGTGGGATCACATCAGAAATGGCTTTATGTGCCAAGTTAAGGAGTTTGTATTTTGTCCTGATGATTACAAGGCACTTCCCTTATACATTTTACAGCTTACATGGGTGTCCTTTCCTCTTATAAGGACACCAGTCATCAGATTTAGGACCCACCATATCCAGTATGACCTCATATTAACTTAATCACATCTACAAAGACCCTATTTCCAAATAAGATCACCTTCTGAGGTTACCACTGAATATGAATTTCAAGAGGAACATGATAGTGTGTTGTGGTGGGTGTTCCCCACAGCATTCATGTTCACCTGGAACCTCAGAAGGTGCCCTTATTTGGAGATAGAGTGTTTGTAGATGTAATTATTTAAGTTAATATGAGGTCATGCTAGATAGGGTACACTCTAAATCCCATGCCTGGTGTCCTTACAAGAGGAAGAGAGGACACACAGAGATATACGTAGAGAATAAGACCATGTGAAGCCAGAGGTAAGACTGGAGTGAAGCAGCTACAAGCCAAGAAATGACAAGGATTGTCAGAAAACACTGGAAATAAGGAAGAGGCAAAGAAGGATTCTTCCCTAGAGCCTTCAGAGGGAGAATGACCCTATTTACACCTTGATTTTGGACTTCTAGTCTCAAGAACTGTGAGGGAGTAAATTTCTGTTACTTTTAGCCACCCAGTTTATATAATTTGTTACAGCAGCCCTAGGAAACTAATGCAATATTTAAACCACATTCTGCTTTCTATGTGTTAAACCCATCATAGTGGTTTTAAGATATGTCTACGAATTTTTTTATTCCTCCCTGCAAGAGGCAGAGCCTCATCCTCTTCCCTTGAGTGTAGGCTAGATGTAATGACTTACTTCTGATGAAGAGAGTAGAGAGGAAACAAGGGCGTGCAGCTTCGGAGACCAGGCGGGGGTTGGCAAACTATAGTCTGTGGGCTGACCGCCTATTTTTATAAATAAAATTGTATTGGAACATACCATGCTCATTTGTTTACATATTGTATGTGGCTGTGTTTGCACTAAAACACTGAGGTGAGTAGCGCGCAAGCCCTTATTGACATGCAAAGCTAACATTTGCTACCTAGCCCTTTAAGTAAGTTTGCCAATCCCTGAACTAGGTCATAAAACGTACTGCAGGTTTTTGCTTGCTCTTGCTCTGGGGAAACCCAGCTGCCTTGTCACGAGGAAGCTCAGATGGTCCTGATGAAAGGCCCGCAGGGCAAGGAACTGTGACCTCCTGCAAACAGATACGTAAGTGAACACTCTTAGAAGTTAAGCTTTTGGATGACTGAATCCCTGGTCAACAGCTCGACCACAACTTCACGAGAGGCCCTGAGCCTGCAAGCTGCTCTGTGTGCCTTATCTATGTCACAAGTTTTTGCTATCTTAGAAACATACTGGGAAATGAGACCTTTATACTCAGTATAGTGAAACTACTAGATGACATAGACAACACTTTCAGGAAACAAAGGATACTGGGAGGCAAGGGCTCTATCTTCTGTAGTTTTCATATTTTCCTTACTAACGTAGCACTAGGCGTGATCATTGCCAGTGCTTTTGACTATCACCAACAAAATAATTAGGTTTTTAAGCCATGCTTATTTGAGTCATCAGGCAGAATGTTTGTTCTATTATGTTGCTCGCTATTATTTATATAAAAAAGGCCATTATAATCTTTACTCAGGTATGCCTCGGGGGTTTAGTTGCTTTCTGTAAAAATAAACCAAATAAACAAATTTGTCTAGTCGGGGTGGTGTTAGGTTCTGTGGCTGTTCTATTGCCTCATAACAATAGTATCACAAACTTAGTGGCTTAAAGCAACACACATTTCTTACCTCAATTTCTGAGGGTCAGGAATCTGAACACAGCCTGGCTGAGCCTTCTGCTTAGGGTCTTACAAGTTATTCAGCAAGGTACTGGCCAAGGCTACATTCTCATCTGGAAGCTCCACTGAGGAGCTCATGTGGTTGTTGACAGCATTTAGTTCCTTGTGGTCGTAGCACTGAGAACATCCACTTTTTTGTTTCCTGGTTGTTATTGCCTCTTGGCCAGAGGCTGCCCTCAGCTCACAGAGGCCACCCAAACTTCCCTGCCATGGGGGATTCCTCGACATGGCCACTTGCTTCCTCAGGGCTAGCAAGGGAGAGACTCCAGCAAGACAGGCACGAGGAGTTTATGTAGCATCATCACATAATTATGTGCATGTAATCACATACGTCCCTGCCCTTTTAAGGTGTTCTGTTTAGAAGCAAGCCTCACTCACGCTCAAGAGGCAGGACCACACTCAAGGTGTGCACATTAGGAAGTGGGGCTCACGAGAGCCACCTTGAGCATATGTCTGCCACAAGGTACTTGGAGATCGTGCAAATCCTCTGTGCAAGGTAGAATAAATGCTTTACCAAAGGGAGTGTATGTGTTGTTCTGGTTTGTTTGTTTTTTTTCTTCTCTATGTTGCAAATGGACAACACCCAAGAGGGTGTTGAATAGAAGGTAAAGGAATGGAAATGGGATAATAAAAAGCAGGGAAAGTAAACAGTATACCTAAATCCCCAGACATACCTTCAGGCTGGAAAAGCTGTAGTTGGAAACAGTTGGCATGCAAGCAGCTATACTGACCCTAAGCAAAGGCTTCTTGCATATGAGAAACCTAAGATGCTCTTGCCAGTAGCATAAAGAGAGCTCATTTCTACAAAGTTACAGATATAGCATAAAAAGTTCTATCATTTTTTTCAATCAGCCCACATAGATTGTATTCAGGTTTTTTAGTAAGACCTTAGAATAAGAAGGGCAACAGTAGATGTGATAAATCCCAAATCTACCTTGATAGGTGACATGTATGCATTCATAGTGAATTGCTATTGAATGCTTACCATATACAAGGCCATTTGCTAGTCATTGCTAAATTTTATACATCTGTTTATGGTGTGTGTCAATGGGAAAGAGTGCCAGGGTATACTGGCTATACCTGTCATGGATATGGCATTTTATGCCAGCCCTAGTATATAATATCGTTCTTTCAAGTAGTTTGGAGGTAATGAATGGGAAACTGAGTAGATAAGTCAAAGGAAAATTTTGAAAAGGAGAGACATGGACATGCTGACAGGCAACAGAAAGTGGAGCCAATAAGAAAAGACTGAAGACGATATATTTATCTGTGCCAAATACATGTGTTACATAAGTTATATTAGTTGTCTTACCCCTCTCCTTATACAGTCTCTCCTCACTTTTTTCCCTTAAAAATATATTACACTGCTCTACTGTGTGTTGTGCACAGCAGTAATTGCCATAGTAACCACACTGAATATATCCCTGACGCCTTTCCCTTTTGTTCCATCCAGCTTGGAAATATCATCAGTCATTTCAACAGTCACTTTCTCCAAGTCTTACTTTCTCCACCCCTAGACAACCTCTGGCCCTTCCTCCTTTGAACCTGCCCGACCCACAGTATCTCCCTAAGCACATTTTCTGCCAGCCTATGGATTGTTTTGCCTCCTCCGTTGGGCCCTCACTGCTGATTGGCGGCCTTTCATTCATACTATCTGCATTTCCCGCAGCAGCTCTGCAAGCCCCTTTCATTCCTTAGGATCCCAGCTCTGTTGCCTTTTCACCGGTTGACTGTGCCGCCTGTAATCAGGTTTCTCAGCTTCCTTTCTACTCATCTCATAACCTTTTATTGCCATCCTCACTTTTATATTTTCTTGCAAAGCAAAATAAGTAAACACACACACACCCACACACCCAAACCCCTATCTACCTTCTGGTCAAGACGTTTAGTCCTAAACGCTTCCACCTCCTCAAAGCTTATTCCGGCATGACCATCCCTCACTCTAATGAAAAGACACATTATCTGCCACAGCACAGTGTATCATAGAGTCATCTCCAGGCCACCTGTGTCCTGAAATTTGATATATCCCTTAAAATGAGAGGGAGAAAAAAAACCGTAACAAGTTTTTTAAGTTAAGATAGTTTAAATAAGCTACAAATAACAGTATTTATTAAGTAAACTAGCAAGTTTTAAAACTTTATTTTTTCCAAAACTACTATATTTGTACTTCATGAATAATTAGAAATTTAGATGAAAATTAAAGGAGAAGAAAATAAAATCATCACTAACCCTACATCTGGAGGTAACCATAGTTAATATTACATATATTTTTCTAGCTACATATATGTATGTGTGTGTTAGATCATGTTACCTAGTATTGTTACTTGCCTTTTTTCATACTTTGTCATGAATATTTTTACCTGTTCTTATATATTTTAGTATACACTTTATAAATGTTTTAAATAGTCTATTGTATTGTATCATAATTTATTTAATGAATACTCCCTTTAGGAGTATTATAATGTTCCCATTTAGCTTTGTTTTAAATAATTATGTTATGAAATCTTTATAGCTAGATCCTTTTTTGCAAATTTGTGATTATTTGTTTAGAGTAAATTCCTCGGAGTTGAATTTTGGATTAAAAGATGCTCACATTTTAAGACTACTGATACCTTTTGCCAAATGTACTTCAAAAAAGTTGCAATCATCACTGAACCATCAGTAGTGTACAAGAGTATCTGTTTTCCCAAATCCTTTCCAAAGTAGTATATTACTACTTTGACATTACTACTTTTTGTGAAAAACCAATCTTAGCTACTTTTGCAAGGAGAAACTGTTATCTCATTGTTTTAATTTACATTTCTTTGATACTGAACTGGCGCATTTTTCTTATTGACCATTACGTTTTGTTGTGGTGTGTGTGAATTTCTTGTTCACAAGCCTTTTCTCCCCGCACCCCCGTTATTTGTATGTTTGTCTCCCTTAATAATTTTTGAACTCACAATTGTTCAAATTAGTAAAAGTGTATTTTGTACTTCATTTTCTGGCAGCTCTAAATTGGATTTTTCTTGACACAAAGGGTGGATTGATTTTTGCACATGAGGTGGACTAGAGAAAAAATGACATATATGGTATACATGATATTATGGTATGATATATAAAATGATGATATTTGATGATAATGAAGTCAAACTGTAACTTGACAAAGCCACTTAGTACTGTTCTGTGTAGCTTATTTGCTTTCTTTATGCAACATTACCTTAATGACCATCATTCAGGTTTCTGAAACAATTGGTAGCTTAATTAAAAGTAAAGAATAATGGCATTGATCTGTCTACTTCTCTGACTTATAAATTATTCTTCAGTAATAGTATTATATTACACTTTCTCTTTTAAGCTTTTCGAGCATATTTTTCAAGTGTTCAGTAGGTGGCAGCAGCAGGAAGCATTCTTTCCCTTGGCTCAGATGTATTCAGGCATTTACAGGGAAATAGCATAAGGCAACGGCCTTTAACTATAAAGAGCTTTGTGATGGAGGCTGCTCCAGAAACCCAAATTCAGCATTAACGTTGTGAGCATTTTATAACCCAGCTAAGAAGTAAGCTCCAACAAATACTCTTCTTGGGAACATGCATTTTATTTTTCAAATGTTGACATGTTCACTAATTATAATGTGTTTTAGTATTTTTCTGGAATGTTACTTTCCCCCCTACTTCATTTTATATTTATAGGGAAAGCTACTTCAAGACATCAGCCCCTTTTCCAGAGCAGTGGCCTTTTGAACGAGGACCATATCATACAGAGCCTTTAGTAACTTAACAGACTAAAAATACATGCTAAGAAAATGTGGCCTTTTGAGACCACAGTTTCCATTATGGGTGGTCTTCAATGGGGCTTCATTTTGCTAATTTTAAAATTCAGGGCTAATACATATCTCAAGAGTTTCTGTAATAATTATCTTTAGATCATAGCATTCCCTCTAAAGTTGTCTGTAGTCCATTCACACAACAGGGTGAAGCAAACCTGCTTTTGTTTTCAAACTATAATGACCGGTGGATTGTATGTACCACAGGCCAAGAGGAGACTGTAAGAGGGGCCTAGGGGTTGTGGGTTTTGAGGGGAAAGAGGAGCATTTGCTACTCAGGCCAATTGAAAGCTAATGATGATTTTGATGGCAGAAAAAACAGCTTGTTCTCAACTAAGAGCAGCCAGAGGCTGCAGAAAAAACATGAAACTCTAAGCACTGGCTTTCTTTTCTACACTTTCTTAGGATTACCTCAGAATGAAAAAGAACATATTAGGATATAGGCACAAAGTGCAGGTAGTCTAGAGTGGTTCTTCCTACTCCAGAGATTAAGAGTTTGGAGTAGGGGTGACTAAAGCATACTTTTACCCTTAACTCCATCCCAGCTGAAAGTCTATATGTGAACACGCATTAAGAAAGGAAAGTTTCCAGTTTTAGACTGTATGGTTCTTCGGGGCAGGGACTATGTATTTGTCACCAGATCACAGCTCAACTCCAGCACACATTGAGTATTCAGCGAGTTTTTATGGGTGAATAAAAGGAGTTAACTACCTCGCAGCGATGCTCTCCTCTCATTCTTTCCTTTCATACCCTCCTAAAGCTGTCCTTTCTTCATCTACTCTGTAGCAGGCTGTGTGCTTACAACAAGGTATGCGTTAACTCCTCTCAGCAAGTGTACAGCTCCGAAGAGAAGTTTGTGGTAGGGAATGGCTATTGTGGACTAGCCAATGCGGAAGAGATATCTAGGCTGAAGGCTTTCGGGGTGGTTTTTAAAAGATTAAAGCATTAGTGCTTTCTCTGACATTGTGGTATGTGAGGTTCGTTCTTCTTCGCCATGTCTTCTCACAAGACTTTCAGGATCAAGAGGTTCCTGGCCAGGAAACAGAAGCAGAATTGGCCCATTCCCCAGTGAATTCCGATGAAAACTGGTAATAAAATCAGGTACAGCTCCAAGAGGAGACATTGGAGAAGAACCAAACTGGGTCTATAAGAAAGGGCATATCAGACATGACTCACATATTTATGCTCTATTCATGTTTTCTGCCTCTTGAAATCATGGAAAAAAACACTACTGTCTTGACAGTTTGAGGTTTTAATTGGGAAATTATTGGAAAAGTGATTTTTTTTCTTGCAGTATTAGGTTCATTAATAAATGTGAGGCCATTAAAAAAAAAAGCATTAAAATTCTCCAAGCTAAAGTAAAAAGAAGGAATTTGATGAGCATTGAAAATATGTTCCCAGGCCCCGGTAGGTTGAATTAGGTTTCAAAAGAGCACTTAAAAATTGACTCAAACATTCTTGAATCATATTTTCTGCATTTCCGAAGCACCTGTAATCAGGAAGTGATCTTCTATAATACCTTTATGACCATTTCCACTTCAAGGTTATTGGATATCTAATTGCCTGGGTCTGTTCTTATTTGGTTGTCCTCAGTTTAATAGTACCACATAGCTGTGCTAGTACTTTCTCCTGTGTTAGATCAGGTACCTTTGAGACTAAACCTGTGATTTTAAAAATCCCCGTTGGCTTTCCTTTAGAGCTAAGGGCAATGTTCTGTGCCCTGGGACTACTGAGTAAATCTTGACTGTGTCAGGAAAAGAAAGAGGCAGTGTCCGTGGTCACTGTTATCGCACAGGTTCACAGGAGGAGGTCATACAAAAACACTCAGGAGATCTGGGATCAATTCCTGGCTCTGCCACTAACTCCAAGACTATGAACAAATCTCTCAACCTCAGTTTCCTCATGTGTAAAAAAAAAAAAAGAGAGAGAGACAGAGACAGATTTGAATTTTAAGATTTCTCCCAGATCCTTGATTCTCTAAGTCAGTACTTCTCTGGATGCCTGGAACAATATTGCTTATTTATCTGATTTAGAAAACAACCATATACCACCTACCAACAGGATGTACTAGTGGGGATACAGACAAAGCAGCAGTAACAGAGAGTCTCAAAACATTTGGTAGCTCAAAAAGGGAAGAATGTTATTACAGAACTTCACAGACATGCCTAAAGTAGGCAGGTATTCCAGGACAGACAGATAACTGATTTTCTAAAACAGCCGAAGCCCAAGGCTACTTCTGTTTTGTTTCTCTGCCTGGGGTACGGTCATCATCTGCGTGCTAGAAGCTGACTCAGCATGGGAAGGAAGAATGAGAGGTCGGAGCAAGCAGCTTCATTTCCAAGGAGACCTGGGAGTTTCTGACATCACTTCTGTTCACGTCCCATTGTCTGCAACTTAGTCACGTGTCACATCTACAGCCAGGAGAACAGAAAAGCCTTTAGCAGCATGGCATGTACCCACCTTAAACGCTAAGAGTGGGCGTGGGAGTAAGGATTCCATAACAAAAAGGAAAGAGAGGAGACTGGATACTGAACATATTCAGTACCCCAAAAGTTTCTTTGGGCCCCTTTGTGTTCTCTCTCTGCCACCATCCCCTTTACCTGGTAACCACTGTATGCTTTCTGTCACAGTGCATTAGTTTTTATGTCCTAGTATTTTCTATATATGGACTCATGGAATGTACACTCTTATTTGGCTTCTTTCACTCAACATAATTACTTTGAGATTCATCCATGTTGCAACATGTATCGATAGCACATTCTTTTTTATTGTTGAGGAGTATTTCCATTGTATGGATTTACCACTGTTTACTCATTCACTTGTGTTTTTCATTTTGGGGCTATTGCAAATCAAGCTGCTATGAACATTTGTGTACAAGTCTTCATTTGGCTATATGCTTTCATTCCCTTTGGGTAAATTATCTAGAAGTGAAATGACTATATCATATGGTAGCTGAATATTTAACATTTTAAGAAACACTGGCTATGTTGAATAGCTTCTATTGAAGGAGAAGTTAGGACAATAGTTCTTTTGAAAAGACTCACCAAAGTGGCCGCCCTCCTAGTGCCATGCTTCTAGTTCACCTTGCTCCTTCAAATGGTGCATCTGGAGTACCTCCTACTGAGGAGACAATGACCTTTGTTCTGTAAATTTTTGAGATTATTATGTATTAAAACCCAAGACTAAATTAAGACCTTTATGGCCCCAAATGCTGAAGAAAATCTTTTGCCCAAATATTCAGTCAAAATCATTAAAACAATGCTGATTGTATAATACATATAACGAGGTTTGTTAAATTCTTATTTCCCCCACAATAACACCTTTGATTCTTTAAAACAAATACATTTAATCTCTGATTTCTATCAAAAATGAATATTCCAGGTGTCTCTTTTTTTTCCTGGAGCTCTGTGCACATGCATAGCCTGCCTCGGTAGTCCTGAACAATTCAGTTTGTAAATATCTTCTAACACACTGCTTTTTCACTTGACTATTACTGTCTTTACCACTATCATATATTATGCTGCCAGGCCTGTGGATTATTCAGAGGCTGTGGATTATACCCTTAAAATGGTCTTCTTTAATAATTACTGTAGCATAACTTTTTAAACAATGATTATACATATATCTCTGAAAATATATCCATTTGTTTTAATACTTCTTCTGTGAGACTCCCAGTTAAATTATCTTTTATCCAACAAACAGACTAGCATAGTAAAAGCATAGGATCTAGAGACTGCTGTCTTTTTATAAAGTGGTTTTGTAACTTCTAATTATTTAGCCTTTTTGTGCCTCACATTCCTCATTTTAAAATGGGAATTAAAATACCTACCTCAAATCACTGTGTGCATTAAATGAGATAAGTATGGAGGGCTCTTAGCACAATGCTCGACATATAGTACAAATAGGTAAAAGTCACTGAGTTTAAAATATCAGAGTTAGAGCTTGCTATTGAAAGTTATTGGGCCTTAAGAATGTTGAACATTTGAGGATGACAAAGACAATAATGATCTACAAACACTATCTGATAGTTAGAAAACAGAATTTGAAAGTTAATCTACCAATGTATTGAAATTACTAGCATCAGAGAATGAACTCTCAGAGTACAAGCAATGTGGCAGTAATTGGGGTGTCCTGAGCATGGCAGAAGAGAATCAGTCAATGGCATTGAGTTAACAGGTCTCTTTTGGCTGAGCGTTAATGTAACCCTATATCTAACTTGTTTAAGTCCCCCAAAAAGAGAGTTGGAGGGAAGGGATTGATTGGCTTATGTAGTTGGGAGCGCCAACAGAGTAATTAGCTTCAGACACTACTGAAATTAGGTGCTCAGTTACTATTGTCAGAAATCTGTCTTCTTTCCTTTATCTCCGAGGTCTGACTTCCTCTGTCCTATGGACAAAGTTGACAGCTCTCTGCTTACATTATACTGAGTATCCTGATTAGACAAATGTGCTCCCCCCACCTCCAATAGCTGTAGCAAACATGCTGGGGATGACTTGGATAAATCTCATTTGCTGACTTGGGTCATGCGTCTATCATTTCACTAATCATATGACCAAGCAGGTGAGTTGGCCTGCCTTGTGCCACATGGTCACTCTTAGAGTCAGCTTCAGGTGGGGTTGGCACCATCTGAACCACTTGAAATGAAAGATGGGGAGAGAAAACTTCCAAAATGGGAAAGGTACAGGGGAAGACTGAAAAAAAAAGACAGATATCCACTATTTCCATGTTTTGACCTTCCACTTATGTTACCTGCAGTATGAGGCCAAAGTGGAAATATCAAGTTGTCTCTAGCTAAAGGAGAAAATTAAAACAGGATCAGAAGAATAGAAATTAGATGGCTGAGTTTTTTTTTAACATGACCTCTCAAAAAGTAGTATAAATTCTATGAAAATGAGTAAAACAATGTATAAAGTTTCCTTTAATTCTTTCATTATGTGAAGTGCCTTCATAAACTCAAGATATTATTTTTAGTTTCCCAAAGGTTTGGTTTATGGTGCCTTGCCAGAATTTGTATATTATGGAGTGGCATATGTCTAGAATGTTAAATATTTTTTTAATTGATAAATCCATTTGCTTTTGATTTGTTTTAGGGCATTTTAATTATCGATCAGAGAAGAATTCTTACATCCCTCATTTTTAGTCATCCTTTTGACAGGGATACTACATTAAAACTTCATTAAGCTTAATATCAAGATTTATTCTAAAGAGCATAAAAAATATCTAAGCAATTTTCTCCAGCTGACTGTATCTTTTAATTAAAAAAAATTGAATACTCCACTTAACTCATGATATTCTTCAAAATTTGCTATAAGTGTGTGTACCTTTAGGGTTTTATTTGATCATGAAGGATGATTATAGAATTTACCAACATGAGACTTGCATCTTTTAAAAAGTTAATAGATATGAGACTTCTGACCAAGATGGAGGCCTAGGTAGATATACTCTACCTCCTTTCACAACCAAAAGAAGGACAACAACCAATTTAAAAACAAAAAACAAGTAGAATCACCAGAAAAATCGAACTGTATGGGAGTCTGACAACCAAGGAGCAGAGATGGGCAGCCAGGGTGGAGAGGACACATGGCAAGGCAGCAGCTCAAGGACCAGGTGAGGTGGTGGCTGGCAGACCGGGTGGTCCCACATTTGCATGTGGATAAACTGGGAGGAACAACTGGGGAGTGAGACAGACTGTGCAACTCAAGGTTCCAGCTGCAGAAAAGAAAGCCTCAAAACCTCTGCCTGTAAAAACCTGTGAGGGTTGCAGTGGCGGAAGAAACTCCCAGCCTCACAGGAGAGTTTGTTGGAGAGACTCACAGGGTCCTGGAGTGTACACAAACCCACCCATCCGGAAACCAGCACCAGAAGGTCCCAATTTGCTTATGGGTAATGGGGGAAGTGACTGAAAGCCAGTGACAAGAGCCAAGCAAGTGGCATTATTCCCTCTCTGACCCCTCCCCCACATAAAGTGCCACAACACAGTGACATTGCTGCCCCGCCACGGTGAATACCTAAGGCTCCACCCCTTCCAACATAACAGGAGCACTGAGACAAAGAAATATAGCCCAAATGAAAGAACAGATCAAAACTCCAGAAAAAATACAACTAAGCAATAAAGAGATAGCCAATCTATCGGATGCAGAGCTCAAAACACTGGTAATCAGGATGCTCACAGAAATGATTGAGCATGGTTGAAAAATGGAGGAAAAAGTGAAGGCTATGGGAAGTGAAATATAGAAAAATATACAGGGAGCCAACAGTGAAAGGAAGGAAACTGGGACCCAAATCAATGATTTGGAGCAGAAGGAAGAAATAAAAACTCAAAAAAATGAGGAAAGGCTGAGGACCCTCTGGGACAACTATAAAAGTTCCAACATCCAAATCATAGAGTTGCCAAAAGGAGAAGAGGAAAAAGAGCAAGAAATTGAAAACTTATTTGAAAATATAATGAAGGAGAACTTCCCCAATCTAGCAAAGGAAATAGACTTCCAGCAAGTCCAGGAAGCTCAGAGAGTCCCAAAGAAGTTGGACCCAAGGAAGCACACACCAAGACACATCATAATTACATTACCCAAGATTAAAGATAATGAGAGAATCCTAAAAGCAGCAAGAGAAAAGGAGACAGTTACCTACAAATGAGTTCCCATAAGACTATCAGCTGATTTCTCCAAAGAAACCTTCCAGGCAAGAAGGGACTGGCAAGAAGTATTCCAAGTCATGAAAGGCAAGGACCTACATCCAAGACTACTCTACCCAGCAGAGCTATCATTTAGAATGGAAGAGCAGATAAAGTGCTTCCCAGGTGAGGTAAAGTTAAAGGAGTTCATCATCACCAAGTCCTTATTATATGAAATGTTAAAGGCACTTATCTAAGAAAAAGAAGAAGATAAAAAATATGAACAGTAAAATGACAACAAACTTACAACTATTAACGATGGAAGCTAAAACAGAAACAAACTAAGGGAACAACTAGAACAGGAACAGAATCACCGAAATGAAGATTGCATGGAGGGTTATGAGCAGGTGGGGGAGCGGGGAGAATGGGAGAAAGGTGCAGGGAATAAGAAGCATAAATGGTACGTACAAAATAGGCAGGGGGGGTTAAGAATAGTATAGAAAATGGAGAAACCAAAGAACTTATATGTACAACCCATGGACATGAACTAAAGGGGGGTAATGCTGGTGGAGTGGGAGTACAGAGTGGAGGGGAATAAAGGGTAGAAAAAAATGGGACAATTGTAATAGCATAATCAATAAAATATACTTTTTAAAAAAGTTAATAGATATGTATTTAGTATAGAGTTTTATTTATAGTCCATCTTTTCAAAAGGGATTTGAGTGCTTCTCATGAAGTATGTATATAGTAAGGCTAACAAAAAGGAAATCAAACCCAAAACAAGAATAAAATAGCAAATATTCTAACTATACCACAAAAGCTAAAATAAAGTATATATAGATAGAAGTAGATAGATTGACTTGAACATAAAGTTGGCTCTGAGCATCCCAGAAGCAGGGACAAAAAATGGAAATTCAGTGGATTACATTGTTGTCACCTAAAACATTGATGCCTAAGAAGTCTTCAAGAACGAAAATCTTTTCCCTGGTAGTAAGTTCTAAAATGAATTCTTCCTGTGAACTTATTACATGTGAGACATCATGCAAGATAATGAACAACACAGAAGCAGTATGACTGTTCCTTATAATAATTCTTGAAAAAAACTAACCATAACATTAAGTTGTAACTAATTCAATGATAGTGATTCTGCGAAGGAGTACCAGGCTAACGATATGCCGGTAGTATGTAGCTTTCTGATGCTCTCCCTTTCTTGACACAAGGATAGATTGTTAGTGACATTTATAAGAATGTTTTTCCTTAGATGTTTCTGAAAAATCACTTTCTCAGGCATTTAATAGGAGCTGGACAGCAACGACAACAGAAAATTGAATCAATAGTCTACTGAGGTCTTTGCATATTGAAATTTGAATGTTGAACGTTGAAATCATTGACTAAGGATCCATATGCTTTGAAAATGGGGAAAGTTAGGGTTAATATTCTGATATGGAAGTGGAATTCTGACCAGTGTTCCTACCTTGTAGATGGTTTTCTATGTTAGTTCACATCATTATATACACACTACATCTTTACATAGAAAAATGTAGCATTCTTTCTTTCTTTTTTCCTTTATTATTTATTTATTTTTTATAAAGGGAGATTTTGATCAAGTAGTTTTTTCTGAAGGTTTCTCCCACTCGGCTTCAGAACCTCCTAGAGTATTCCCCAACCTCCCAAAGGAAATGATTTGGATAAGCTTTTTCCGGAAGGATGTCACTAATACATATTTTTAAAAAATTTCTTGCAAGGATCTGTTCAACCTTTATTAGAAGCCAAGTAAAGATGTTGTATTCTTTCCTGTAGTTTTTATTCTTGGATCTGTACAGTTGAAATTTTTCTTGTTGAGAGAGTAGAAGGAAGCATGATATTTGAATAATAGCAACAAAACAAAAACTGCTGTCAGTATCCTGAGTATCTTCTATGTGCAGGTATTGTGCTAGACTCTTCATATGTATCACTTTATTTAACTTTCACAGATAGGCAGAGTCAATTATTATCCTCATTTTAATAATGAGAAAATGAAACTAAGGTTTCCCTGAACTTATGTAACTTACTAAGTGGTAGCATCAGTACTTGAACCCAAATCTTTACTGGCTTTTAACTACACAGCGATGACTGTGAAGGAAATCTGAATCTTCATGCACTCGCATTTGAGGTCATTACGTTATTTCTTTATGCTGGTATTTCTGACAAAAATTGCTACAGGGTCATAATACTTTGGACTTCTCTTAGATTCTGTCTTAAATAAGCCATTTTTCTTAAAAACCACGATTTTTCTAAAAAATGAACACCAAACCTAGAATAGTCCATATTTGGCTATTCATATCAGAATAATTATTCATATCAGAATAATTGTACTTTACCTTCTTTTTGAAATTAATTTTATTGATTATTCTATTAAAGTTGTCCAATTTTTCTCCCTTTGCCCTCCTCCACACAGTACCCCACTCCTTCAGGCAATCCCCCACCATTGTTCATGTCTGTGTGTCATGTGTATAAGCTCTTTGGCTCCATTTCCTATTCTGTACTTTACATCCCCATGGCTACTCAGTAACTACTATTTGTACTTCTTAATGCCCTCACCTCTTCACCCATTCCCCCTTACACTCCTTCTGTCTGGCAACCATCAAAATGCTGTCCTTATTCAGGATTCTGTCTCTGTTCTTGTTTGCTTAATTTGTTTTTTAGATTCAATTGTTGATAGATATGTATTTATTGCTATTTTTTTCATTTCTTTTTTTGATTTTTTTATTCTTTTTTTTTCATTTATTTTCATTGCTATTTTTTCCGTTTCTTAAATAAGTCCCTTTAACATGTCATATTATAATGGTTTGGTGATGATGAACTCCTTTAGTTTTGCCATATCTGGGAAACTTTTTATCTGCTCTTCAATTCTAAATGATAGCTTTGCTGGGTCGAGCAATCTTGGCTCTAGGTCCCTGTGTTTCATGAGACTTGGCTTAATATATCTAGAGTTGCTGTGTCCCATACGGTAGCCACCAGCACCTGTGACTATTTTTAAATTTAAGTTAATTAAAATTAAATAAAATTTTAAATTCAGTTGCTAGACACATTCAAATGCTAAGTAGCCACATTTGGCTACCCTCTTAGACAGTGCAAGTGATAGAGTGTTTCGGCCGTCGTAGGAAGTTTTCCAGCAGTGCTGCTCTGGAATGTATGTTTTCATGGCCCCTTCTCCCCGCCTTCCTCTGTCCCTAAAACAACAACGGTTTCCTCCAGGAATGACCTCTACAGTTTTTGTACTTTGAAGAGACAACTTATCTTCCCAATAACATTTGACAGGGAGAAAGTTTTGTTGGCCCAGTTAATATTTCTGTGGTACAGGGAAGCAAATTAACCCAGATTGAATTTGGCTCACTAAAATGGCAAGTCTGTAGAGCCAACTAGATTTTATTTGCCAGGCTACACAGTGAGTCAATGTTAGGTGGCAGTTATCTGAAGCATTTATAGGCTGCTTTGTCGAATGGCTTCAGAGACTACCCTGATCCCTGGTGAACTTATTCCTCCTGATGATGTTGCCGCCAAACCTTACAGCAAATGTCTGCTTCTGTAACAGACTGGCCATATTATCGACATGTTCCACAAAGAGCTTACTGCCTTCTATGAGTTAGTCTGTATAATTTTGGAAGAAAACATGTTTTGTGTAAATCTGATTCTTTTAGCGTATCCTGGTTGGTTTTGATTGCTGTTAAAGAAACAGAGATGTATTTTTTTCATCGTCTTTTCATTGTGGGTTCTAAAATAATCTGGGCACATGGACATTGATATGGGCCACTGTGGTGCACTCAGGCCTATGAAGAATATTTCAGTATTGCATTGGTCTTGTGCACTGCCATCTTACATGGGTAAATTTTTTGGATGTATTTTTTTTTCCATTGTAATATTCCGTAATAGGGTCCTGAACACATTTGTAGAATATGGCATTTGCCAATGATATTCTGTGGCTCTAGTATGTAGAACAACACACTGAACACCTTTGCTGTGTGTGCAGTAATCCTGGAAAGTTTTCTTTTTCCAAATGAGCTAAGCAGTGTGCGATACTTGCTAGTGTAAGGTTTGAACTTTCCATAAGAAGAGGCAAGTGCTTTTCTTCTCTCAGCTGTACAAATAATCTGACTGAGGGAACAGATCACTGTTCAGAATGGCCCTGGTCACCAAACACTTCATACCTGAGGCCTTATATTAACCACTGTTGCTCCATTTTGAGTGACTTATTTCAATGACTTAATGCCATTTCCCCTGTTCAAAAATGTTATGATCAGTATTAGTATTTTTAACTGTAAAGCAAAGTGATGGGCTACAAGGGCAGTAAATTATATTAATCTCCATTTTTGTGTAACTTTGAACTTCTTTAAATAGTAAATAAATGTCCTGAGTTATTTGTGTTTGTGCTATTGAGTTGTATGTGTTCCTTACATATTTTGGAAAGTCACCTCTTATTAGGTACATGGCTCGCTAATATTTCCTCCCTTTGTAGTGCCCTTTTCATTCCGATTGTGCTGTGCAGAAGCCTTTTACTTTCATGTAGCCCCACTTGTATATTTTTGTTTTTGTCGCCTGTGTTTTTGGTGTTATATTCAAGAAATCATTGCCAAGACCAATGTGAAAGATAGGCAAAGAACTTGAACAGACATTTCTTCAAAGAAGACATATAAATGGCCAACATGTGAAAAGGTACCCAACATCATTAGTTATCAAGAAAATGCAAATCAGCCCTGACCAGTGTAACTCATCCCACAAAGTGAAAGGCCTCTGGTTTGATTCCCAGTCAGGGCACATGCCCGCATCGTGTGTTCAGTCCCCGGTCAGGAGGCATACAAGAGGCAAAGAGCAATGTTTCTCTTTCACATCAACGTTTCTCTCCCTCTCTTTCTCCCTCCCCCTCTCTCTAAAAATAAATAAATAAATAAAAATATTTTTAAAAATACAAATCAAAACTACAATGAAATATCACCTCATACTTTTTGGATTAACTATTATTTAAAAATGGAAGATAAGCATTGGCAAGGCTGGGAAGGAACTGGAACTCTTGCACACCGTGTTGGCAATGTTGTTGGGAACATAAGTGGTGTAGCCACTCTGGAAAACAGTGTGGAGGTTCCTCATAAAATTAAAAATAGAACAGCCATGTGATCCAACTATCTCACTCAGGGGTATATATTCAAAATAGTTGAATTCAGGATCTTAAAGAGATGTCTGTACTCCCATGTTCAATGCAGCATTATTCACCATAACTAAGACATGAAAATAACCCAAATGCCAATGACAGATGAATGGAAAGAAAATGTGGGATATACATGCAAAGCAATATTACTCAGCCTTAAAAAAGAAGGCAACACTGCCATTTGGGACAACAGGGATGAACATGGAAGATATTATGTTAAGTGAAATAAGCCAGTCACAAAAAGACAAATACTGCGTGATTCTACTTATGTAAGGAATCGTACAGGCAAACTCATAGAAACAGAGAATACAAGAGTGGTTGCCAGGGGCTGGGGGAAGAGGAAATGGGGAGTTGTTATTCAATGGGTATAAAGTTTCAGTTATGCTAGATGAGTAAGTTCTAAAGATATACTGTAAACATAGTGCCTATATTTAACAACACAATATTGTACTGTGTACAGTAAGTACTGCAAAATTTGCTAAGAGAGTAGATCTCACGTTAACTGTTCTTACTACCAAAACCAAAACCAAAACCAAAAAAACCACAAAGGAACAGAAGGAACCTCTTAGAGATATTGGATATGTCTACTTTCTTGACTACGGTGATAGTATCACAGATGTTTGCATATCTCCAAACTCATCAAATGGTGCATATTAAATATGTACAGTTCTTTGTATAGCAATTATACTTTAATAAAGCTGTTAAAGTTTATTTTAAATTTTAAAAAATGTCATGAGCTCTTTGAGTGAATTTAATACAGTTGTTTTTACTGTTAATAATAATGCATCTTACTGAAGTCAAAATTTGCTCTAAGATTCATTAAGAGCTTTTTGGGAGCGGTGTCCTCATTAAGTGTCAGAAGTTTAATAAACAAATAAGAAAATGTCCTACCTTATTTAAAGGTAGTAAAAATTACTCTTCCACATCCACTTTTGAAGCATCACAAGGTCAACAAGATGATAGTGTTCTACAAAACAATTACATTTAAGTAATATTGTCTTATATATATTTTTTATTTTCTTAATCACTAGATTATTTCCTTACTATTTTGCTCTTACAAGTCTTGGTGTGCAGGGCAAATGTGTCCCCGGTCATCAGTTTTGGAAACTATTTCCCTGATTTTGATTTTTTAAAAATCACATCAGATCACGCACATTGCCGAACACAAGAAAAGTGTTCAAGAAAATACTTCTAATGGATAAAAGCTCATCATTTCCCAGTACGCATTTTTGGTAGCATTGATTCCACCGAAACTCTATTTTGATCCCCTCATTCAATAGCAATAATAGTGTTTTCATGACTATCACAGCTTGAGACATATACCCGGGTGCCGCAGCGCGCGCGCGCGCGTGCACGCACGCGCACACACACACACACACCCCCTCTCAAGCTGCCAGCCAGTCTGTCTTGAGGCCGTGGCAGACACCTGATTGGCGGGCTCTGTTTATTCTATGACCAGATTCCTTCTAAAAGGAGGCAGGCCATGCCTGCCTGAAGCCTATTGGCCGGGATTGTTCTGGACCCGCCCTTTCTTTTTCATGGCACACACCACAGCGAAGTCTGTGCGGAATCCTAAACCAGCCCAATTTACATCCATTCATGAATCTGTGACGTCAGCAAGCCTTCGGGCTCCTTTGCGGTGGGCTGTTGGATTGTGTGGGTAGAATCCCCCTCCCCCTTATTTTCCTAATTCTTCAAGGCTTTTAAAATTAACCTTTCATCTTTTTAAAGCAAGAAAATGGAACGGCATGTGTAGGAATTCTTCATTGTTGTGAGTATCGCACTCTATTTTTCTGTTCCCTCAGCATATATTTCACAAGGACAGGTGGAGAATGTATTTGCGATTTGAGGTGACTAGAAAGCTGATATTGAGGGAGACAAGGTGAGAGAGAGAGAGACAGACAGAAACAGAGAGAAACCTGAAACCCCGTTACAGCTAGGAAGGAGCCTCTGGAACTGACAGCTGGGTTTCCTTTGCTTGTCTGCCTGCTAGACGTGGACATTTTTTCTTTTACGGTTCTGCACGTTACCCCTGGATGCTGGCTTGGCTTTCCTGGAAGGGAGTTTCATTTCTCTGAGAGATGATGTGGATTGTATTGGAGGAAAAGCCCGGAACTGATACCAGAAAGGTGCTGGGAAAAGCCCAGCCAGCTAGAAGGAGCAGGATCTATCCCGCTGAGCACTTGTGTTCCTTCCTGCTGTCCTTTCTGTTGTTTCTCACCCTTCACCTTGCTTTTGTTTCATAATCGTGTGACAGCCAGTATCTTGGGGTTGCAATTTGGGGTAGATTAATACTTGTCCAACCATTTTCCCCACGAGCTTTTATTATGGGAGCTGTAGTGGTGTAGTTCATATATATATGCAGCTCTTTATGTCACTCTGTACATTTTATTTATATTTTCAAAGACCTGAAAGCCTACCCCCGAGGCAAAAGGGGAATTATCCTTAAATTCTGACTTTTTAATATCCCCTAATGAAAACTGAGATGTGGTTTCTTAATACATTCCATAATTATGTAGAAAAGCACATGACTTTTTATAAGATAATGAAAATAGTTTATTCCACAGTGTTTGGGAAACATGGAAAAGTTCTGACATGTTCAGTGTATTAAGTTGGTTTGATAGTTGGCTTGGAGTTTTAACAAAAAGTTAGTGTTTGTGATTGAATTTATTTTCCAAGACTCTGGTTTATTCTGGTGAAAATTGTGATAGTAAAGGAGAGAGATGTGGCATTGTGACATGTTCTGCCTCTGGGCTGCTCCTCAACCCTAATAGTCTAATAGCATTTTCCGACTGCCACGCTTTGAGCAATTTGTATTCTAGTCTGTAGCATGTATCTGGCGGTCCTTTTGAGTGAGGGGGGAAGCAAAATGTCATTTCTTATCATGTAGCCTTGTCATGTTTACCTTATATAATCAATACTTAGTTCTGAGAATTTCATATTTCTTATCTTTTCTCATGAAACAAGGCTTCTAAATTATGGCTCTACTGATATCTTTTGAGTTTTCTTATTCACGAATTTTCCAACTGTAAACTCATTTCACTGAAAAATTACCTAAGGGTTTAGAATTCTCTTTTGTTTCTCACCTTGGCATTTCCCTCACTCATTTTTTTTTTCCCTGAGTGCATTTAAACTCACTAGTGTTATAGAAAAGAAAACTTCTGCCTAATTCTGAACCAGATCTTTGTCCTGTTTCAGACAACTATTGTTTCATATTTTGCTATTTTTTATGTGCTAGGTTAAACAAATGACAGAGTCCCCTATATTTGTAAACATCTATACTTATGTAAACATCAGACTTATTCAGAGACTTCGTTGAAAGTAACAACTTCAAAGTTAAATTATTGAACTCTACTAGATCACTGTTGATCAGAATCTGTTTCTTTATGTACATTTTGCCAAGAGAGAACTATATTTCCATGCAAGAAATACAGTCTGCACTATGGATTTAGTAAAGTAAAACTAGCCCTTTAAGACCAAGATTGGCTGTAGAATCTCCTTCTCGCTCCACTCCTAGTGGCTGTATTCTAGATTATACTTATTTTCATGTATAGTGTACTTGTAGGGAAAAAAACAATAACTCTTAATTGTTTAATATCAAACAATAAAATCCTGTGTATCAGTGACTGTCAATAGATGGCTTTCTGTTTAAAAATTGAAGCTGCTCCAGAAGTAGGAATTAATTTATTTAGTAAACAAAGTCAGTCAAACCAGAGCCATGTCCTGGGGAACTGTCAAAAGAATGGTTCCTAAGGGCCGGAGGCCACATCCACTGGTATATGACAAAACAACCATACCTTGGATGGCAGAACCGGTCAGTTTAGTTTGCACTGTCTACACCCTGTCTCTATGTGCTATAGCTGAAATAATTACTTGGAGAGTTGAGATGAATTGAGAGAGACAAGATGATCAATTCTGCCAGGTGGCAGCCTGACTCTTGAAATTTTAATTAAAATAAACAATGTTCCCCCAAGAACACTCCTTTACTTAAAAAAAAAATTGAAGATAACACATCTCTGCTCTGTGTCAGGTATTATTCCTTAAGGATATGGGGTGGGAGAGAAAGATTTAGATAAGATGCCATCTTTACCCCTGAGGACTCTGGAAGGTGAGTTACCACACAAGATAATAAATAGTGTTGTGGTTTAGAAGCCAGTCTCTGTAAATAGGCTTTAAGATTAGAATTACCTGGGGGACAGATGCTCGTTTTCTCTCTCCCTTCCTTCCTCCCTCCCTCATTCCCTCACTCTTTCTTTCCTCTTCAGTGGTTTTTAGTATGTTCAGAGAGTTGTTCAACCCTCACCACAATCAATTTTAGAACATTTTCATCATTGCAGAAGGAACCCCAGGCCCATTAGGCAACCAGTAATCTGCTTTCTCTATACATACATTTGCCTATTCGGATCATTTCATATCAATGAAATCATGCAAGATACGGTTTTTTTTGTGATTAGCTTTCTTCACTTAGTATGAGGTTTTCAAAGTTCATCCGTGTTGTGCAATATATCTGTGCTTCATTCCTCTCTATCACCAACGGAATCATATTCAATTGTACAAATATACCACATTTTATTTCTCCATTCAGTTGATGGACATTTGAATTGTTTTCACTTTTTGGCTATTATGAATGATGCTGCTATGTAAATTTGTGAACACGTTTTTGTGAAGATATGTTTTTCTTTCTCTTGGTTATATACCTAGAAGTGGAATTGCTGGGTCATATGATAACTTTATGTTTAACATTTTCAGGAAATGCAAACTGTTTTCCAAAACCAGCTGCACCATTTTACACTCCCACCAGCAATGAGGGTTTTCATTTCCACGTCCTCATCAACACATTGTTATTATTTTGATTAGAGCCGTCTTAGTGAGCCTGAAGTGGTAACTCCTGTGGCTTTGGTTTACATTTCCCTAATGGCTAATGACATTGAGCATCTTTTCATGTGCTTATTGGCCATCTGTATTTCTCCTTTGGAGAAATATCTATTCACATCTTTTGCCCATGTAAAAAATTGGGGTACTTATCTTTTTACTACTGAGATTAAGTGTACTTTATATATTCTAGATACAAGTTCTTTACCAAATATATGGCTTGCAAATATTTTATTTTAGTCTCTGGGTTATCTTTTCACTTCCTTGATATTGTTTGCTGCACATAATTTTTAATTTTGATAAAGTTCAATTTACCTTGTGCTTTTGTTACTTGTGCTTTTTCTGTCATATCTAGAAGATTTCGCTTAAGCCAAGGTTATGAAGACTCACTCCTGGTTTATTTTTTTTTTTCCTAAAAGTTTTATAGTTTTAGCTCTTACATTTAAGTCTATGATCCATTTTGAGTTTGTTTTTGTTCATGGGTTCAATTTCATTGAAGGAGTATATCCATCCAGTTCCAGCAATATTTGTTGAAAAGACTGTTCTTTCCCCTCCCCATCAATTGAATTGTCTTGTCATCCTACCAGAGAACTTAAAAAAATACTGATGCTGTGTTCCCACCTCCAGAGATTCGTATTTAATTGGTCTTTGATGGGCCCAGACATCTGCATTTTTTAACGTTCCCCAGATGATTCTAATGTGCAGTCTGGGTTAAAAACTATTGGCATGCACAAAGAGTTAGTCTTAGCAAAGAATAGGGAGGATGAGTGAAGACATAGAATCCTGATACGAAAATGAGAGAAGAGGAGAATTAAGATTCACACCAGAAAGCATGGATTTTCTTGCTAAAGGTGTTAGTCATTTTTAAAGAGTGAGGGCATCACTGGAGGCTAGTGAAATATGTTAAATTAAAGGAAGAGAAGGCGCTAATGTTTATAAGCACATTCTATATGCCTATAAATCTGCTAAGAGCTTTCACATACATTATTTCATTTAAAATGTAATCCTCGTGATTACGAAGTAGGCACTATTATCCCCATTTCACAGGTGAGAAAACAGATTCATAAAGGGTCTGACTCAGCCAAAAACACCAGGTAGTGTACATCATGCCCAACTTTCAAATTCAGCTCTAATTCTCAATCCCATTCTTTTTCTTCTGTTTACCATGGATTTTGAGCATTGAGTTCTACCAGGAATTGTTATTGGTCCAACCCAGCATAAATCTTAGATCGTCTCTAGCAATGTGCTGGACTGGACAAACAGTAAGCTAAGTTTGGTGGTGGGGGTAATATAGGGATAAGTGTTGGCACAGTAGGTACAGTGGAAGAAAGTGGGGGTAAAAGATTATTATGTGACACCTAATCATGGATCCAGGTCTGGCTATACTCTGCCTAGCAGCTGGCAGGAAAAATTCTAAGAGGATGGAGGGCCAATACTGTAGGCATGCAAGAATGATTGAAGGGAATAGTTTGGAAACCATGATGGAAAAGAGAATGTGTCAAATGAAATTTTCAGGTGTAAAAGTGTTGGCATTTATATAATCAACAAATATTTATTGAGCATTTACTGTGTGTTCTAGGTACTGGGTACATAGCATTGGAAAAAACAGACAAAAATTCTTGCCCTCTTGGGCTTATTTTATTGGGGAAGACAAACAATGAATAAGTAAATTGTGTTTAGACAGTGATAAAAGTTAAGAGAAAAATAAAAGTGTGGGGGAGAATAGAGAGTATTGGGGATGGGGTAAAGTCAAAAAGGGACTTTTTCATTATATAGTCTTTGTGCAGATACAGATCCCTCAAACAGATAAGGAACCATCTGTGTGAGGGCCTGGTTGGTTGACCAAGTCGGGCATTTGGGATATATAGAGTATCTTCTAATTACTAAAACTCAAAATTAATATTTAGTATTAACTTTTTATTTACTACTTTATACCCCACACCTGGCAGAGTGGGCACTCATAAACATTTGTTTATTGTATGGTGCCATTTTTTTGGATTAGTGAGTTTTCCACTGGGTGAAGGCCAGGGCAGGGGCAGTGCTTGGGAGACTTCTTCAAACTCTGCTTGCTGCCCTATTAGGATAAGTTTTTCTAAGTATGTGGGTGTGCCTGTGGGGGTGTCCTTCATACTGTCACCACTGAGAGAATCACTGCACAGTGAGTGATAGTCAAATGAGGAGCATTTTTCTAGGTCCCAGATGAATCAGGCAGAGAACCACCAGTATCAGCAATATAGAAGACACATTTCTTTTGCTTTTTACCTTTTAGCAGGAGATTCACATATACCACCTTTAATAAAGAGTAAAACTATAACAAAGTTTTTAATAATGAAGTTGTATCAGGCAAACATTTACCAGCCTTTTTTCTTTATCTACGTGCCATCTGTTTACCTGATGTAAGGCATAATGATGCAATGAGAAAAGAATTGGCCTAAGACTATAAGGGTCTATGTAGAAGTCTCAAGTCACAACGCAATTTTCTCAACTTTTTACAAATTTTCCCTCAGCTTTGGTTTTAACATGAGATGAAAAAATTGGTTTTTAAGATATTATTTATTTATTTTTTTAGAGAGATGGGAAGGGAGGGAGAAAGCGAAGGAGAAAAACATCAATTGGCTGCCTCTTGCATGCCCCCAGCTGGGGACCCGGCCCGCAACCCAGGCATGGGTCTTGACAGGTAATCAAACCAGTGACCCTTCGGTTCACAGGCCAGCACTCAATCCACTGAGCCGCACCAGCCAGGGCTGAAAAAGATTGTTTTTAGTCATCTCAAATGTCCTTTCTAACTCCAACACAGTAGGATTCTCAGAATCTGGTCATTACCAAGATCAATAAGCAAGTAACAATCTCTTGCTTTCGGTTAAAATCTACCTTTCCTCTGGATTCTTTCATAGTACCTTAGTAGAATGTCAGCCCCCATGGGATGCTGCTATAGTTGAGGAGGCGGAGAAAGTGCCAGAAGTGTCAGGAGATATCTGGGTGAGACATAAAAAGGTTAAATCACTTTCAGATTTGCCCAGGGACTTCCTCCTAAGCATGAAATAGAGTCCTGATGTGGTCTGACCTTGCCATCTTTAGGCATGCCCATTATAAATGTCATCTGTCTTGGCCATTGTTCTTTGCAGTCAAGAGAGAGCTTTCCTTAGATGAGTAATTTGGGTATCCGGGCTAATCTGTGATACAGGAACAGATAATCTATCTGATAACTTCAATTTGGTCGTCTGTTGTAGCCTTTTCCTAATAGCACCAATAAAAATGACTTTTATTGGTGCTATAAAAACAAAATTCATCACATTGGCTCTTTCTGTCCATCTCTCACTACTCCTATCATTCTCTAGCTCAGGCTGAAGCATGATGAAGGATGAAAGACTGCAGTAAATACAAAAATGAAGACCCATTAAATTCATAAATGTGTATTTAAAAACTTATTTTTTCAGTCTTTGAAAAAATAAGATTTTGTTATTTTGCATGAGAGTTGCTAGGTTTTGAAAATTATTTTTTTCAGAATTCTCCAAATAACAAGTTGGTTGATGAATTGTTGTTTTCAGTTTGCAGATTTTATAAAAGAAAAAATATAAATTAAAAATATTACAAAACAGAAAACTTTTCATTTTGGTGTCCATCAGTCTAGAATTTTCCTTATATCCTTTTTTATTTGTGTATATAGGCAAGCAGAGAGGGCTAATGCTAGTCCTAACATCTATAATAATTTCATGTAGTGGTTCCATTTAATATTAATACTTACGTATGTAGCAGTGCGATGAAAACATCTTGCAAAAAGCAATCATATATTGCAAGGTAATCCTAAGAGAATGTGTAGTGACTGTGCACTTTTAACTGTTTAAAATTTTTAAGGAAAAGCAATGCGTGACTTCCCACTGAGAGATGGTAATTTTCAATGTGTGTATTTGTATTGTGAATTCCTGGGCTGATGGTAATAGTAGAACCGAACAGTACTGGGAGGACATGTGAGCGAAATTCTAGATTCCGAGGGTGAAGAGCTTAGGAAATAGTCAGAGACAAAGCTTTTGGAGAAAGGTGATGGAAGAAAAGCCCAGGAGGCAGAGCCCAGGGAGACTGGCTGAGCTGACGGCTCCCAGGTTCAGGCAGGTGGCGGCCAGGACAGCAGTTTGCACCTTCAGCCCAAGAAAGTGGATCTGGGACCCAGACTGAAAAAGACTCCTTTAGAGTCCTGAGGAGGGCTGTCACAGTTGCTATTACAAAAGAGGTCTCAATTTGCAAAATAAGCCCACTGAGGTTTCTTATTACCCCCAGGCACTGTGCCTGCATTTCTAGTTGCTGGCCAGCCTGCCTTTGATGGGACACGTTAGGCTATCTGCAGGCGTGGATAATTGAGATCAAGCCCACCAAAATACAAAGCCGTGATGGCTTTTTCCAGGAAAAATAATCTTTTGATGAAAGTAAGATTAGGCATTTCACTAATTAATATCCAATTATTTTCTCTCATATAATAAATTCAAATGCATATGTACACTAAAAAGAAACAGATACAACAGACCTTTGGATGTATCTAGTGACTACTTTTAGATCTAAATTACAGACTCATTAAAAACCTTTGCTAAGCAGAGAAACTCCTGGGAAATACCCACCTGATATTGCAGCTGCTAGGGTCAAGAGCCAATTTGAAAAGCAATTGTACCGTTTTGCCAGGTTCTCCCTCCTTTCCTCTCAGCCTCCCCATCCTATTTCTGGCCATTTTTGAACAGAATTCCTTCCATCTGTTTGTCTACTCAAAAATAACTGAACATTTGCTTTGTACTGCTTGTGTTAATTATCAAAGCTAGGCCCTAATCTCATCCTTAAATATTCTCAGAGACTTGGAGACCAGAGATGATTTTTTTTTTTTTTAGGAAGAAAAACAATCACAGAATCCTTTATGTTTTCCAGTCAGGGCTTCTGCTATAACACATTGAAATAGCACTCACTCACCATTACCTGCTTTCCTTTGATCAAAAGGTTATCTTCATTGATAAGGATTTCTTTAACTGAATTTTATACCCTTGATACTGGCTTTTGTTAGCATCAAACTGCCTTTGCCTCGACTTGTTCTGTTAATAGGCTTTCTCTTTTTCCTGCTAACTATTTGAAAGGCCATGGAACAGTTATAAAAACAAAAACCAGCTAGCCAACCAGATTCTAAAAGCTTTGGACCAAGTCTGGAAAATAAAGAGAAATGACCAAGAGAGCTTCATTATTAATGCAGAGCAAAAGGGCCCCTAAGGTAAGGAAAAGAGGGTCACTACAAAAGAAAATGTCTTATTATTATGAAAATCATTTGCCAAGTTCATGATCGATATGAACCATAATGTGCTTTACCTGAAATGCGTATGGTTTGTACTCAGAAATGTCTTTACTTGGGAAAGTAGTTATGCATTGGAATTGACTGTGTGCTGGACTTGAAGTCAAGTTGAGGGTGAGGAATCTTAGGCCTGAGGCTTCCATCTTCTAGGAGAAATCTCTTCCAGTTTATTCCTGGGTGGTCACAGCCAGGGATTTGCCAAAGGCTGGAAAACTAAGTTTTGGGGCCTTGTTTTGAGACCTGTTCTTTCATTGCTGTATATTATCACAGGAAACTGAAAAAAAATTTCTTTGACGTTTTCTATCAAGCCAGTTCCTCAGATTCTCTTATTTTTGTAGATAGTTCATAAAACATAACATGTTTATTAAAAACTACTCCATAAGAATTTTTTCGGATACCTTAATGATAATTTTATAGAATGTTCCTAAATAGCAAAAGAAAAAAACATTTTTGTTTCTCAGCTGACCCATCCATGTTGGCCTCTCTCCACCAGCCATGACTAGGTCCAACAATTGTGGCTAGCTAACCCACCTCCATAAAACCTCACCCTACTCAGTGAGGACTTCTTTGGATGAGCTATAACTGGATTCCTTTTAGCCTTCCATCTACCAAAACAAAAAAAAAGAAGATACATTAGCAGTTTAAAAACATTAATTCTGCAAGAGACTTACCCATGGACCAGCTTAAGCAGTGGCCCTTGAAGTGTGGTCCCAGGACCAGGAGCATCAGTCTCACCTGGAGACTAGCTAGAAATGCAAAATCTCAGGTTCCACCCCAGAAATTCTCGGGGTAGGACCCCGACATCTGTTTTAACAAGTTCTGACCTCACACACCCCCTGGCTAGGTGATACTGTTGTGTAAGAAAGTTTGAGTGTGCTTGAATTATAGCAGAGCTTCTCAGACTTTTAATGTGCATAGGAAACACTTGAGGATTTTGTTAAAAGCCAGATTTTCCTGGCTGGTGTAGCTCAGTGGATTGAGCATCAGCCTGTGAACCTAAGGGTCTCCGGTTTGATTCCCCAGTTAGGGCACATGCCTGGGTTGCAGGCCAGGTCCCCAGTCAGGGGTGCCCAAGAGGCAACCACACATTGCTGTTTCTCTCCCTCTCCTCCCTCCCTTCCCCTCTGTCTAAAAATAAAATAAATAAAAAGAAAACCAGATTTTGATTCACTTAAGCTGGGATAATTTTGTCAGCACCTAATTCACTCCCAGGTGGTGAAGATGCAACTGGTCCTCGGACCTCACTCTGCAAGTAGCAAGAACCTGAAGGATTGGCACAAACCACTCCAAGAGCTACTGCAATAAGCCGGCTCTGTCAAAGTTATAACTATCCCAGCCCTGGCTGGTGTGGCTCAGGAGCGCCGTCCCTTAACTGAAAGGTTGTGGGTTTGATTCCTAATCAGGACATATACCTAGGCTGAATATTTTGGTCCCTGGTTCAAGTGTGGATGGGAGGTAATCAATCAATGCTTCTCTCTCTCATCCATGTGTTTCCCTCTCTCCCTTCCTCTCTCTAAAAAGCAATGAAAAAAATGTCCTCTCTAAAAGTAAATAAATAAAATCTTTTTTAAAAAGAAAAGAAAAATAGTATTACTGTCCACAAACATTCCCAGTCAATTTGGAGAAATTGATGCATACATATACTATAATAGAACTGTGGTTCTCAAACTTTTTGGTCTTAGGACCAAAAAAGTTATTGAAGACTCCAAGGGCTTTTGTTTATAAGAGTTGTCTCTTTCATATTTACCATAGTCAAAATTAAAACTGAGGAAAAAATTAAATACTATGT
The DNA here is from genome assembly GCA_004026545.1 of Mormoops blainvillei. NCBI lineage: Eukaryota > Metazoa > Chordata > Mammalia > Chiroptera > Mormoopidae > Mormoops > Mormoops blainvillei. Next base: position 46,448 of record PVJD01000086.1, on the reverse strand, counting down.
GTTTTTTAATAAAACCATTGCACATTAACATAAAGGACTTTTTTAATGAAAAATAACTGTAGTTCCCAAACCTCAAACTTTTTGTGAGGAAACAAGCATTAGGAAAAAATATTTTTGCAAATTTCTTTAGTGTCTGACATGATAAATTAGGTGATAGATTTTCATCTCTGCTTCTGCCTTCAATCTGTTGTGGTATCTACTGGCATATAGTAACCACTGGGAAATTCCATTGTATGCTTGTGAGATAGTGTATATAAAAAAGAAAATAATTTCTTTGTATTTAAAACATTTTTTTGTCTTTTTTCTTTTTAAAATGAGTTGGTTTAATTCCAGGAGATAAAGAATTCAGGATAGAACAAAGACAGGCTTCTGGACTGGGTTTACTCTGACCTCACAGCTAAGGTCGAAACAGCAGAGTGACAATTAAAGAGATGAGCGACTGCATGATTATTATTAATATTTTTACAAAAGTTTATTCTTAAATGTAAAACAGGCTTCAAGACAACACTTCATTCTAGCTATAGGTGGCAAGAGATGTTATATCAGGGAATCCAGATATTAAAACGGGAATGGAATTAAGGATCACCACTGTCCCAGGCACAAGAAAAGCTCACTTTTTGCCAGATTTCTTAATTCCACCATGGCCAGGGTGACTTTCCCTGCAGCCTTCCTTGTTAGATCCTCAAGTTTCTTCTGCTTCTCTTTTTGCTTCTGCTCAAATGCCTCATCTTCTGTGTCCATCCCCTTTGGCTTCTTCAGGGACTTCTCTCTTTTTTTTTTTTTTTAAGATTTTATTTATTTATTTATGGAGAGGGGAAGGAAGGGAGAAAGAGAGGGAGAAAAACATCAATGTGTGGTTGCTTCTCGTGCACCCCCTACTGGGGGCCTGGCCCGCAACCCAGGCATGTGCCCTGACCAGGTATCAAACCAGCGACACTTTGGTTCACAGGCCAGCACTCAATCCACTGAGCCACACCAGCCAGGGCTGCTTCAGGAGCTTCTTCCTGGCACATTTGTGGCTGGACACGATGACTCCATCTTTATTTTGTTTTCAAGAGGATTTTTTAATTAAATTTATTGGGGTGACATTGGTTAATATGGTCATATAGGTTTCAAGTGTACATTTCTATGATACATGATTTGTATATTGCATTGTGTGCTCACTATTCAAAGTCAAATAATCTGTCACCATATATTTGTTCCCCCTTAACCCTTTACTACTCCAACCACCCCTGTTCCCTCTAGTAACCACCATACTGTTTTCTCTTCTGGAGTTGCTGAGTCATATGGTAACTCTAATCTTATTTTTTTGAGGACCCTTCATACTGTTTTCCATAGTGGTTGTACCAGTTTACATTCCCAACAGCAGTGAATGAGCATTCCTTTTCTCTACCACATCTTATTACGAAAATAGTTCTGACCTCACAGACCCCCTAAAAGGTTCTAGGGATCCCCAGCAGTGCCCAGGGCACTTTGAGCACCACTGCATTGGATGTGAGTGTGAAAAGAAACAAGAATAATAGCTAACATCTATATTGTGCTTATGGATAACATCTATTACTGTGCCAGACACTGTTCATCGTGATTCTTATAGTTAAACCTCCCAACAACTCTGTAAGGAAGGCGCTGTTCTTTTCCCTAATTTCCAGATGACACCAAAGCACAGAGAGGGTAAATTCCTCAAAGTGGAGCCAGCACGTCGTTTCAGGTAGTCTGGCTATGGGGTCTGAATTCTGTTCTGTTCCACTGTGCTGCTCCTCTCCTTGGGAACTGAGTTAAAGTTCATAGAGAAGACAACATTTTTCTCAAGGGATATGCAAGAATAGGGAATCTTTTAGACACTCTTGAGAGAACACTTCCTTGTTGCTAAATACAGAGCAGGGTTTTATTCTCGAGAAAGTTTACAGCCTTCAGCTTTAACTAACAAGTTTCTTCGAAATCACATTATATTCAGATTTTTTTCCTTTTTCCCAATTGCCCCAACAACACTGCCCTTGTGCCTCAGTCTATCCGGGGTTCCAACAGTAACTGCCAGTTCATGCAGTTTCAAGGCTAACAAACAGGATTTTCTCCATTTTTTATTGTGATAAAACATAAATAACATAAAATTTACAATTTAACCATTTTTAAGTGTATACTTTGGTGGCATTGTGCACACTTGTATCACTGTGCAGTCATCACCATCATCCATCTCCAGAATGTTTACATTTTCCCAAACCAAACTGCTGTACCCACTGAAGAATGAATCCCCATTCCCCATCCCCTCCCCCTAGTCACTGTCAATTATCATTCTACTTTCTGTCTCTGTGACTTTAGGTACCTCATATTAGTGAAACAATATTTGTCTGTTTGTAACTGGCTTATTTCACTTAGCGTAGTGTCCTTGAAGTTCATCCATGGTATGTGTCAGAATCTCCTTCCTTTTTAAGGCTGAATAATGAAGTCAAGGTTTTGTTTGTTAAGAATAAATCATAAACACATGGCCTGAAGAAATGGTTAATAAAAAAAGAAAAAGAATGTAAAATACTATAGGATTTAAAGAAAGTAACATAAATCTATAATGTACTGCTTCTATGCCTTATTACAAAGGTATTTTCAGCAATCATCCTAAAAGTCGTAATGTCCTTTGGACAGGATGAATTCAGTAGGTGGTAAAAAAAAGAAATATGATTTTTTTTTAGATCATCTACTAACTGTATAAACTTGGACAAGTTGTTTAACCTCTCTGACCCTCAGCTTTCTTATCTATAAAACGATGATAATCTTGACCTCCATGAAGGTATAAAGATTAATTGAGATAAAGTATATTAAAAGTATAAGCATAGTTGATGCTTTAACAGATACTGTCATTTTTTTTCTTCTAAGGCTTAAAGCTTTCACATACTTACTTTATACCAAATCTGCCTTTATTTGAACATGACTGTATTTAGCACTTAGCTCCTTTGCTTAATTCGTAATCAATCTAAATTTAGTTTTTTTAATATAATTTCTGTAGAAAGATCTTTATTTCTTGATATGTTTATCACCTATTTCAAGTACTTTGCTGTTCTCTCTTTCTTCCCAGTATACTGATTTATTCTATCTTTTCAGTACACTAAGCTTTACCATTACCTATTTCCAGAATCACATTGCTGAATTACAATTCAGATTGGGTTTGGTTTGTTATAGGTTTTTAGGTCCTGTTTATTATTTCTCAGATGCAACAGGCATTTCTAATTCAACATCTATTTCTAATTCAGCTTTCAGAATACCATAATTCAAGATCATTGTTGTTGTTTTCCTTTTTTAAAGGTATTTCCTGAAAGTCCATATACTATTACACTCCTCTGACATTTCTGGAATATATGCAAATGTACTGAAATCTTACATGGATAGATACATCCTGTGAGACCTCTTGTGATAAAAGTATTTAAGGGAGTTTCAAGTGATATAAATAAGGATTTAATCACGTTCCCATTGTTGAGGAAAGGGAACCTTACTAAATCATGTAAAACCTCAATGTTCCTCGGAGAACGGTCAATAATACCTGCTCAACGAAACTCACATGGCTATTAGGAGACCGAAGTAAGATTAAAATACCTGGAATTACTTTGAAAACTCAGTATATAAAAGTAAGATAAAACAATGATGATTGTTATTTATACCCTTCTTATACGCCCCAAAGAACATGGGCTGATAGAGCACGCCACTTGGGAAATGTCCGCATGCGCCCAAGCAGAAGACAGCCGATTGTGATTTCTCGCCTCCTCTTAGGTTTTCTGACCGGCGATCAGAAGGCTTTCTGTGATGAAACCCTATATGTTCACTTTAGAGTGACTAAAGGCATTTAGATCTTTTCATTGCTGGGTGTTGTGTTTGCAGAGTTATTTACACCACCTAGCAACCTGGCCCAAGACAAACAGTCCCTATTAGCTACGCAGTGACTTGCTATACCTGTCACTGCCCTGCTAATGTAACAGCAAACATTTACTGAATCTGGAAGATGGTGTTGTCCTCCCCCTCTTTAACTGTTAAATTAATTTCTTTCTGTACTCGTTTTATGGTCTCCAGAACTAATCTGTAAAATGAGAAAATCTTACATAGGAGAGGGCATTTGGTTCAATCATCTTTGCCACAGCAGGAGTCTTATAATCTCTCTGATGGAGTGAGCATTTTCACTAATGGCAGAGCTAGTCAGTTTTGAGAGATCCTTTTCCATTGTTAGATTGTTCTGATACCTTATAGTCACAGAATGTTTTTTAATCATTTAAAAGGACCTTACAAACCGGTAGTCCAATTCCTCAAGTTTGCAGATGAGGAAATTGAGGCCTAGAGAGGTTAGGCGACTTGTCCAAGGCCAAATGACTAATTTATGACACAGCTGGGACTCCTGACTCCTGATAGCTTATTTCCAAATAATATTTTTTTAATTTTTAAAAATTATGTACAATTAGCTCCTTAAAACTTCATGAAAAACACCCTGCTTTAAAAAGACTTTTTTTCCCTTGGCTTTTATTTTTGGGGTACATCATTTTGATTCTTATCATATATCTAAGTCATATGGCCAAATAAGACACAAAACACATTTTCTGCCTGACATGAGGGTTGTGGAGAGGACTGGAGCCAGAGACTCTTTAATATTCCTGTCAGGCTTTGGTCCCACGCCTGTCAGTGGTAATGTAGATGAGACAGGGGTAGAGCCTGCCCATATGCTGGGAAACTTGGAAAGTTCGTCTGGCCTCTGCCTTCCTTCTGGAAGGGCTGCCCTTACAGGGAATCTGCAGCCTTTTGTCCTGTGAAATTACTTGCTGGAAGCTATAGTGTCACCCCTTGCCGTGTGTGTGCGCATGTATGTGTGTTGTGTATGTTTGGGGGGGTAGTGAAGAGGGGGAGACAACACTGATTGGCTGTGATGGGAGAAGCTAAGAGACTCAGAGAGGTTTAAGATATGTGGCCAGACTGGGGAGGGGGCGGGAATTGGCAATAGTGAGACCGAGAGAGCTGATGAGCAACGCTATCTCTTCTGAGAAATAACCAAGACCTTTAGAAAGAGAGCTGGGCAGCAGCTTTGAGCTTGTGATCCAATGGGCTAGCCTTAATGTCTTTCACTTTTAGTTAAATATTTATTTCAGGCTTATCAGATGCACCAGCAAGAAAGACATTTTCTCTCTAAATTTCGGACTTTTGGCCTCTTACCCTTGTAAAGACAGATGATCAGACTCGTTTCCCAAAAGCACAAAGCCTCATCAATTGTTACAATCTATTCATTAGTCTATGTCCCTGCATTATAAGCACGTATCATTGCGTGTCTTCATTTGTGTTTGTGGTTATCTCCCTGTTAGACTTGTGTTCTAAGGAGGAGGAACTTTTTTTTTTAATCTTTAAGGATGCTTTATTCAGATGGCCGATGATCTAAGAAGACAATGGGTCATGTACAGAAACAGGAACTTTAAAAAAAAAAATTCTGAAATATGTGAGGCATACCAAAAGATAAAGAGGATGCCATCTTTACACCTTTATATTCCGATGTGGCTTCTAAGAGGCACTGTACGGCACCTAGCATACAGCAGGCCCTCAGGAAAGGCTGTTAAATTGCAGCACTAACTTCTTCCTTATACTTGTGCAATCGCCCTTTCTTTCTATCCCTTGCGGAATATGTGGAATCAGAGTCATTTTCTCTGGGGACCTAAACTCTCAGGGTCACTGCACATATACTCTGATATTCATGGAAATGGTAGCCATTCTGAAAGGCCTTTGGGACAGTGGTGCCCACATTAACCAGTTCTAATTGTTAATGGTGTTAGAACTCGGAAATAGGGAAATGTTCTATTCAAAAGACTTAAATTTTAAATAAAGGGATGAAACAAAATAAAGGTATAAAAAAGCTAATGGGAACGTGGATGTGGCTTTAAATGGTAGAATTAGTTTGTTATCTGTATCCGTGTTCACTGTTACATCCTTTAGTCATTACTGATTTTTTTAGGAAAAGCAAAAATTAGCTCATGGAAGATGAGGGATTTGAAGAAAGAAACACTATTGGGATGAGGAAAGGATGGGAGGAGATTGTTTATGTGTGTGTGGTGTGGGAGGGTAAGGAGCCTGGTGATAGATTCAGGAGGGTTGTGAACAAAACAAAGGAAAATGACAAAAATGACCCTTAAGAAAAGAATAGTACTGATCACCCACCTAAGAATAAAATGAGTCCATAAGACTTATAACTTTCCTGATGTGAGTATAATAATTAAGTGAAACTTCTCCCTCTTGTTTGTCTCCCCAACAACATGTAGCCCTTTGTCCCAGTTTTAGTTGAACTACTTCCTTATTCTGTTTCAAACTGCCTTGCCGGATAAAGTGCATGTGAAACTGGAAACCGGTAGCCGGCACCCTCCTCGCTGCAGCTCCCTAGCTGGCACCTCTTCTGCTGTGATTAGTGGTAGCACCTAGTCGTCCCCCCTGGAAAACTCTCCCTCACTGTCCCATCCCACCAGCCACAATATCTGATCAATTCTGTCTTCTAAATATCTCTCAGATTCTTTCCATTCTCTCTGGAGTAGCGTTTTTCCGTCCTCCATCCATCTGTCGTCTACCCTTAAAAAGAATCATCTTTCAAATCTAACATGTCGCTTCGCTTCACCTCTCCATACTTCTCGCCCATAGGGGAAAAGAAAGTCCTCTAATCTACTGTAAGTATTTTTTTTACATCTCTTATCACCTCCTACCAGCTCTGCAGACATTTCTCCCTCTTCCCAAACAACCACATGATTTCTTTCACACCCCTGTGCACTTGTGCAGGGTCTTCCTCTTCCTTATACCCCTTTCCTATTCATCCTGGACAGCAGTTTCCCCTTCCACGAACTTCAGAAATGTGTACCCATCTCTCCTAGAGAGCTTCTGATACACAGTAATCACTTATTTGTATGTTTCTCCTCTAATAGATTGTGAGCTCCTCCAGAGCAGGGCTCCACTGTTTTGTTCATCTTTGCATCATCCTTAGTGCTTAATACAGAGCCAGCACCCTAGGAGGTTAATGAAGCATTTATTGAATCAGTGAATGAGCTGAATTGAAAATATCTGATAAGCGACCAGCTTCCTGACAGAAGTGGGAGTTTTTAGTCTTGTGATTTTGGTAGCACATCTGATGACTGCGTTTCTCAGATGGTTGTGGTGGTAACTGATGTGAGAGTATCTATGAAAGTCTTTGAGTATCTAAGAAGATATGTCAGGCCTAAGCTTTAGGTATTTAAGCAGCATACCAAAACAAACAAATAAAAAAAAAACCAGTTGTTTTTAGCTTTTCTAACTTCTATTCTCTTTCTAAGAATAACCCCAGACACCCATTAAGGCTTAATGTAAGACAAAAAATATCCTAACTAAATTTTCCTTTCAGTTTGTAATTTTCTGATTACTTTTATAAACTGGATTTTCGGCACTGTTTTCCTTCTTAATAGGGTCATTCCCGCCTTCTGTCTCTTTGCCTGGTTATGCCATCTTTACAATGATCACATTCGGAGGAAAGAGACAAAGCAGCTAAGCGGTCGGTGAGAGGCCGAGGAGAGTAAGCAACGACTAGGGCAGCGTCTGGGCTGTGCAATTTCATACAGGCACTTGAGTGCCAAATCACAGAGCTCCTTGCTCGGTTAACGTCTCAGTTTTCATTCTGTGGTAAATAGTGTCACCTTTTACTTCTCAAAACATTAAAAATAGATGAAGCAGCTCTAAACCTATTGTTTGTTCTCTTTTTCTTTTTGCCCAGAGCTTCTCGAATCATAACATCCCTTCTAGCTGCCAATGTTTAAAGTGTGATAATTTTCCCTAAAAGGTCCTGAATTCAGAAATTGGGATGGGGCTTCGGATGGGGGTGGGGGGTGGGAGGTGTCTGAGAGTTCCTTTTGAAAATCTGAGAGCAGAGTCCCTTGTCTGGACTCGGAGCTGCCCTGTTCTGCTGCCCCTTCTATGGACGGCTGCACTGATAGATGGATTCTCCTAGGGGAGCTTCATGGATCAGCCCTCCATCCATTACCATGGAGCAGGATTATAATGTACGGCCCAGATGGTGGCTAACTACCCCACCACTCCCTATTTACTTTAGTAAAGTGGCAGAGGTATTAACTATGAAATTGCTTCTCTCTTTTTAAAATAATCGATGCTATTTTCCAAGGGCTCTATATAAAAATACTTATAAAAACATTGAAAAAAATTAAGTTTCATCAGAATGTGAAGAATATTATGCATTATTTAAAAAAAAAAACAACAACAACAACAACCACATGGTCTGGCTTATTTTTCTTGGCCTGTCTGTGTGGAAATGAGATTTTAAGGCACAAATTCTGGTCAGATTCCTGAATTTTCATAGGAGAATCTTCACAGAAGGGTGTCAGCTTGCTCTTCTTCTTGGTTGACTGTTAGAGCTTATGGATCTAAGTCTTAACATGCAGGCCAGGCTCCTGCCAATACAATTTGTAATTCTTAGCTACTCAATTTTTTTTTTTTGAAAGCTTGAATGTGATAAATAATGGTCAAGGAAGATTTCCTGAAGGAGTGGTAGTCCATGCCCTTCTGGATTAAATCAGACTTTCAAAGTGCTATTATTTTACTTAGAATCCCTTATGGAAGTATTTCTTTTCTGGACTATTTGGGACTCTTACCCTGTGCGGAGAGGTACTTTAATAAAACACTCACCTGGGAAAGATGCTACTGGATTTGCCGGGAGGGTATCATTGAGGCTGTTTTACCATTTTGTATGGTTTGGCGGAAGACTCAGGCCTCTCAGGTTTTAGTCTGAGTGAAAACAGCTTCTCCTGGACAATTGGTATGTTTTTATATCACTTGAATAATTAATTGTGTCTTTTGATCCACATAGATTCTGGTCCAAATTTGTAGACCATCTTTAACAGTTGTTAGCATGCAAATTATTTTTGTCCACTGGTTTTTACTTTGGGTTTTTCTGTTTTGTTTTGTTTTGTTTTGTTTTTGGCATTTTGTTCCTATTTTCCCTTTACCTATTTACTTATTGTACTGTGCGCATTTTTGTCAACAGCCTCAAGTGCTTTTTAGGACAAAGTCCATGTGCCTGTCTCCTAATACGTATTTGTTTAATGAAATCAATGTAAGAAATTGAGCTTATTATCATCAGTCTCAAATAAAACCATTATATATTATGACTTTTGAATTTTAGTATGTGGCTGTGTTTTTGAGCCCTTAAGATCTTCAACAGCTCCACAATGTGAACCCTGGACAGCATTGATTAAACAGGGCGTAGAGGCCAGATGACGCCTAGAAGTCTTACTGTGTAATTTAGTCCTGGGTGCTGTGTTGTTTGGCTTCGCTGGACACCAAGTGTGCATATGTAATTATGTGCACATGTGTAAAAAGCCCAGCCCTGATAGGAAAGAGAGGGAAGCACATCATTAGCAGAGATTAGATTTGTCTCTCCAGCTGGGCACTGTGTCTCTGAATTCCAAGGGCTTCCCCAGTGTCAATTATGAGGCTGACTCAGCTGCCGTTTAATTCCCCTCTGGCTGAACTGCTTGTGCTAATGCTGTTAAGCTGTGGCTCAAGAGGCAAAAGGTCTTGATATATCTTATAGATATATCTTATTCATGTAAAAAGAAAAACCTTTCTCCTTCTCATATTCATAGTATAGTGGTACATAGTTTTCTCAAATCAAAAATAAAAGGCAAAATGGAAAAAAAAAAAACCCCACAAACTGTGTGCCAGACTTTAGCTGCACATACAATGCTTTGAAAATTGTTAGTAGGCTAAATTAATTTCTGTTCAGCTAAGGCAAATAGGAGTGATTTAATCCTAAGGGTTTAATTCTGATCAGCTGAGAGTGATTGACTTTAGGTCTGTTGCTGTTCTGAAATCGGTAAAGTTTAAGCACATTAACCCCACCTGGCACTCTGAACCAAATACAGGTTCAAGGCCACAAGAGGATCTTGTCTGAAGTTCTTCAGCAACAACAGTACACTAATATGAAAACATGCATCTTTTTAATATCGCATAAAGCACAAGGCTTAGCATACTACACATATCAATTGGTTGAGTAGAATTCACAGCTATAGTAAATGATCTATTTTAGTTTTTTCTATTGACAATTAAGGGTATGTGTGTGTGTTGTACTAAAATCCAATTTAAAAAGGCGTGGTGTCTTTTTTCTATCATTTTTATTGCCTAAGGTAGCCAACTTATTGACATAGATAAGTCAAATGGTCAATTTATCCATTGAAGGTCAGTGAGAATAAATTAAATGCACAGATAGTATAGGAACTGTAATTAAGTGATTGTTTTAAATATTTTTAAAGTCATTAATAGTTTTTTCTTACCAAGCCTATTAACAAGTAACAAAATTATCCGAACTAAGTGGGGTTTTCCCCCCTTCTTCCATTGCTTTTCCTTTGGGGAACAAGTTAATAGGCTGAGAAAGAGCGCTAAAATATGTAGGACAGGAAATCAGACACCAATGGGTCATCCTCTGATCAATCTCCAGGACTGTAAACCAGCACGGTACCTAGTCACTCAGTCACCATCAATATTAGCAGCAGCCACAGCAGCTATACTTATACTCTGCATAAGTAGCAGCCCAAATAATGCACCAGTTTAAGGTTAAATAATGGATGTGGTTGAGAATTTATTACTTATCTCCTATTCATGAAGACTTTAGGAAGAGGGGAGATTTTAAATACAAAAGATTAAGGAGAGACACTTGCAGTAAAGATGGAGGCACCGGTAGACACACGTCGCCTCTTCACGCAACCATAGAGAGAATTACAACTAACAAATCCCAAAACAAATAACACCGAGAACTGTCAGAAAAGCGAGCTGTATGGAAGTCTGACAACCACGGATTTAAAGAAGCTACATTCATCCAGACGGGTAGGAGGGGCAGAGTTGCAAAGACAGGTGGAGAGGCGGTGGCTGTGGCAGAAGGCTCAGTCCCACATTCACATGTGGTGGATAAAAATCAGGAGGGATACCTTGGGAGTGAGCAATCCCAGCCCCAGGCCAGGCCATACAGCCCAGGGTTCCAGCACTGGGAAGATAAACCCCCATAACTTCCGGCTCTAAAAACCAGTGGGGGTTGGGGCAGTGGAAGAAACTGCTGGAATTTCAGGAGACTCTGTTTAAAGGACCTGCACTGACTTAGAACATAGGCAAACCCACAACTCTGGGATTCACCACCAAGGCAAAAGCTGGAAGGGAGACAGTCTCACAAGGAAGTAGGCGAAGTGATTAGAAACAGGACGAGTGCCTGGCAGACCTCCAGAAGCCAAGCAGCGGCACTATCCCCTCTCTGTGCTCTCCCCACACAGAGAGCCACAAAGCAATGAAGTGGGTTGCTGCACCCTCATGATTACCTAAGGCTCCACCCCACAAAATGTATGGGTGCCTTTTCTGCAATAGGCAATGCTACTAAGATGGAGTCAAAGCATATCTACCTATTACACAGAAACAAACATAGGGAGGCTGGCAAATCGAAGAGACAAAGATGGCCCAAATGAAAGGACAGAACAAACCCTAGAAAAAGAGCTAAATGAAATGGAGATAACCAATCTATCAGATGCAGAGTTCAAAACACTAGTGATCAGGATGCTCAAAGAACTCATTGAGTATAGCAACAACATAAAGGAAGAAATGAAGGTTACACTAAGTGTAATAAAGAAAAATCTATAGGTAACTAACAGTGAAGGGAAGGAAGCTGGGATTCATATCAATGATTTGGAACATAAGGAAGAAAAGCATTCAACCAGAACAGCAAGAAGAAAAAATAATTTTTAAAAAATGAGGATAAGGACCCTCTGGGACATCCCCAAATGTACCAACACCTGAATCATAGGGATGCCAGAAGGAGAAGAGGAAGAGCAAGAAATTGAAAACTTACTTGAAAAAATAATGAAAGAAAACTTTCCTAATTTGGCAGAGGAAATAGACATACAAGTCCAGGAAGCATAAACTCATCATAATTAAAATGCTCAAAGGTTAAAGATAAAGAGAGAATCTGAAAAGCAGCAAGAGAGAAGCAGAGTTACCTACAAGGGAGTTCCCATAAGACTGTCAGCTGATTTCTCAAAAGAAGCTTTGCAGTCAAGCAGGGACTGGCAAGAAGTATTCAAAATGATGAAAAGCAAGGGCCTGCAACCTAGATTACTCTATCCAGCAAAACTATCATTTAAAATGGAAGGGCAGATAAAGTGCTTCTCAGACAAGGTAAAGCTAAAGGAGTTCATCATCACTAAGCCGTTATTACATGAAATTTTAAAGGTGCTTATTTAAGAAAAAGAAGGTCAAAACTATGAATATTAAAATGGCAATAAATTCACAACTATCAATGACTGAATCTAAAAAAACTAACTAAGCCAGCAACCAGAACAGGAACAGAATCACAGATATGGAGATCATTTGGAGGGTTATCGGGTGGGAGGAGGAAGGAGTAAATGGGGGAAAAGGTACAGGGATTAAGAGGCATAATTTGTAGGTACAAAATAGACAGGGGGATGTTAAGAACAGTATAGGAAATTGAGAAGCCGAAGAACTTACATGCACATCCCAGGGACATGAACTAAGGGGAGGGATGCTGGAGGAAAGGGGAACACCAGAAGGAAGGGGGCAAAAGGAAGAAAACTGGGACAACTGTAATAGCATGATCAATAAAGCATATTTTTAAAAAAAGATTAAAGCAGAAGAATGGCATTGTAAGAACAGGTGAAAGAAGTAGCAGTTCTCTAAAAAGGGCTCTCCCCTAGTTACCATTGTGAGTGAAGGCAGAAAGGAAACACGCTGGTGGGGATTAGATAAATTCTAGGGGTAAATAGGTAGCAAAAATCCACACCAGAATGTGAGAGCTGCTTTACACATATCAGGCTGTAGAAACTAGGCGTATTGTCATTAAAACTTAAGAGTTGGCGCCCTAGCTGGTGGTTCAGTTGGTTGGAGCGTTATCCTGTAACCAAAAGGTTGTAGGTTTGATTCCCAGTCAGGGCACATACCTAGATTGCTGGCTGATCCCAGTCAAGGCACAGGTGCCTACAGCCTTGGTCCAGATGCACACAATCTCCAATCCAGGCGCCAAGCCCTGGTCTGGGTAGTGTGGGAGGCAACCAACACATGGTTTTCTCTCATCCATGTTCCTCTCTCTTCGTTCCCCTCTCCCTCTCTCTCTAAAAAGCAATGGAAAAAAAGAAGTCCTGAGGTGAGGATTTAAAAAAAAGAGAGAGCCGACAGCAAAGTCAGTTTAAGTGGCTGTATAACCCGTGCTGCTGCACGCAATCCTGTGCTTGGGTAATGCTCTGCTGCCTTGATCTTGAAATTCTTAATAGTTCTTAAACAAGGGGTCTCCTTTTTTATTTTCTACTAGGCTTGCAAGTTTTGTAGCCAGTCCTGTTGGCAATATATAAAATTGTCATAAGCCCTTAGATGGTGTTCCCACTAGCGATGTATCTCAGCACGTTGAATGTTTCCTGTGGCATGACCCCTTCCTTTCTTTTTACTCCTTACCCAAGGATATGTTTATTGATTTGATTTTTTAAAAAGATTTCTGCAGACTACTTCTTTTGGCTTTTTAAAAAATATTTTTATATGTTTATTAATTTGAGAGAGAGAGAGAAAAAACATCGATTGGCTGCCTCCCATAGCACCCCAACCAGAGAGCAAACCTGCAGCTGAGGTATGTGTCCCGACCTGGATATCAAACCCCTAACCTTTTGATGGATGGGACAATACTCCAACCAACTGAGCCACAGTGGCCAGGGCTATTGATTTGATTTTTTAAAAGAGAGCATGAGAGAGGGAGAGGGAAACATCCGTCGGTTGCCTCCCATGTGCATCCAACTGGGGACTGAACCCACAACCTTTTTTTTTGTGGTGTACAGGACAACTCTCCAACTGACTGAGCCACCCAGCCAGGGCAGCATACCCCTCTTTGTGCTCAAAGACCAGCATGTTTATTCCATCCTGGATACCATTAGATTTCTAGAGTTAACTCTGAAGAATATGTTTGTGCTAATCAGTAACTTAAGGGGAACTCAGCCTTAATTTTATGTTCCCAAACAATGCTATTTTGCTAATAAATGCATTATTTAATGTAATAGCATGATTTCAGAAACTGCATATTCTGCTCATTCCAATTACTGTGGTCTTGAACAAAAGTTTTCTGATCATTGCATAAGTAATGAGTAATAGTTTTTATGAAGCCAGATTCTTCTGATCAGAGGCAAAAAGAGACTCGTTAGCCCAGCATTCAAAATCTTTCATGATGTGACACCACGTGATAGTTATAGCTGTCCTTGTCACTGCCCTCCATGTACTTTATGTTCCAACTGCTCCAGACTGCTTGCTATTTCTGGAAAATACCATTTTTTCTTGTGCTCCATTCTTTTCTTTTGAAATTATTTTTTATAAATATGGATGCCTTATTCCAAGTACCACTCTTCCCTCCTCTGTCCTCCACTCTTTCTCCACTGGTGACTCTTATTCATCCTTCAAGGTCCCACTTTGTCACTTGAATGTCTCTCCCTCTATGAAGTTTCTGCCTGATATTCTCATTATAATTACTGTATTTTGCTGTGTATAATGAGCACTTGTGGCCCAAATTTTTGAGGGGTGCGTGTTATACATGGGTATGATGATTACATACCATGGGCATAATAACCCCATGTATAACACATGCCAAAATGTGGGTGCGCATTATACATGGCAAAATACGGTAGTTACTGCCCTCTGCTGTGCCTCAGCTCATGCAGCTCTTAAAGGATTACTTAATTCTGCTTTGCATTGTAGTTACTGTTTACGTGACTATCTGTTTTATACTCCTTGAGTGCAAGACTGTCATCCACAGCATCGTTACACAATATCTGGCACATGCTCAGTGCATGTTTACTGAGTATCTTTGTCCATTCCAGCTGCTGTAACCAAATACCACAGACTGAGTAGCTCATAAACAACAGTGGTTTATTGCTCACAGTTCTTGAGGCTGGAAGTCTGAGGTCAGGGTGCCACCATGGTTGGCTGAGGCCCTCTTCTGGGTCCTAGGCTTCTCATTGTATTCTCGCATAGTGGAAGGGCAAGGGATCTCTCTGGAGCTTCTTTTTATAAGAGCACTAATCCCATTTATGGGGCTCCATTCTTGTAACCTAAGTACCTCTCAAAGGCCCTGCCTACTAATGCCATCGCCTATGGTGGTTAGGATTTCAACATATGAATTTGGGGAGACATAAACATTTAGACCATAGCAGTAAGTGAGTTGGAAGGACTACTCTAGGTATCTTGTACGTTTAAAGAACTTGGTTGTAATTCCCTAAAACAAAACAACCAGTTAAAATCAGTTGATCTTGTTGGAAATAGTTTTAACTTTGAGAATTGTATGTGAAAGAGAGAAATAATAAAAGCAAAGCTGTTCCTGGGAATGTGGCCCCCTAGAATTGTATGACGTTGTGATCCTAGGTGATGGAGAAGGTGCTGTGACTGATCGAATGTGTCAAAAGTGGTTTGTGGAGTTTCTTGGTACTATAGATATTTTGGCCAAATAATTCTTTGCTGTGGGAGTGTTTTATGCATTGGAAGCTGTTTAGCAGCACCCTGGCCTCTGCCCAGTAGAAGCCAATAGTGGGAGATAGCCAACATACTCGAAATATCCAAATCAAAAGTTATTGGTGAAAATTAAAAATGTGTCTTTTATTTTATGGAAAAAACTAACTGGACATTTTGGCCAACCCGATATTCTCTAGATTCATGTTTATTAACTTTCATTTAGACACACCCAGAGGTACCTCTGACTCAAAAGGTGTTAAGGTTCTAAATATGAATTAATATTAATTCCAGTTTATACATAAATGAAAAATTTTAAAGTGATGTGATTTACATTTTAACAAAGCTTACCACAACTTATACAACTAAATGGGCTTTGACTTTATCAAGGGCATCTTAGTAAAAGTGTCAGGAAAAATACCCGTATCCTTGGAACACTGATAGTATTGAAAGAGCCTGTCTGGCCATTCTACCATTGCTCAGGACAACTTGGGGACTTTGCCTTCAGAATGTCATTTGCAGATCTCCCTATTGGAGATGGGGGAGAGAGGCTCAAGTTGGTTCCCTGTCTCCCCACCCTGTCCCTGTTAACCATTGTACTGTTTCCCATCCTTGTGGTTTTGTCTTTTCTATAACAGATTTCATGTAAATGGAATCATGCAGTATGTAGCCTTCTGTGTTTAGCTCTTTTCTCTTAGCATTGTGCTCTCAAGAGTCATTCATATTGTTGAATGCTATAACCTTTTATTCTCTTTTGCCTTGCTTTCTTCTTAGTGGAATTTGGTGGGGGAAGAGGTGAACCTGAGATAAAATATTTATGTTCAATGTACCATGTTTAACTAGAAATCTTATTTAACAATTTTAGAAAATAAGTCAGAAAATGTGAGTATAGAGTGAAATCTTCCAATTTTGCCATTGAAATTAAACTTATTTGAGGTGCCAAGAAGACTGAGAGAAACCATTAGAAGATTTTTTATTCTTATTTATAGTAAACACTCAATAAAATGTCTGTTAGTTTGATTTGAATCAACAACAACCCCAAAAGGGAGTGTTACATTATCTCCCATATACAAATGAGGCATTTACGTAACTTGTTGAAGACTTCACAGCTGGGAAGTGGCAGAGTTAGGATTCAAATCAAAGAGGCTTTTCTGACTCAAAATCCCAGATTCTTCCTGCAACAACACATCATAAACATAATGTAATCAATGCAGGGAAACAGCTATTTATACGATACTGAGCGTCGTTACGGTCTGGTTCATTGCAGTTCTGAGAGGGAATTTGACCTAATGGTTGGTTATTCACTGACGAAATTTGCTCAGTGTGCTGTGTATGGCCAACTCACTAGTGTGTTGGGCGTCGTCAGAACAGGCTTCCTCTCTTTAATCCACAACCAGGGAGCAGTGACATTCAGAGCAAAATTCTGGGAAAGATTAAGTGAAGTTGGAGATGGGTCAGCAAGAACAACTGAAATGATTCAAGGGATGTGTGTCCCACCTTAGGAATGCAGCCTGGAACTTTTAAGACCCATTGGTGTTAAAGGAAAAAGTTGATATATATAAAATCATTGTGTACAAACTCTGGAGTTCTAGACTTTAAGAACCTCAGATGAAACTTGAAAGTGTTCTGGAATAAACTTTTTTAAATGTTATTTTTAAATTTTGAAAAAGCATTTTTTTTACCTCAGTTCATTAATTGATAGGACCTCTATTAATGTCAGGCTCCATGCTAGATGTTGGGAAAAAGCAGTACTAAGATAATTCCTACCTTCAGCAAGCTTCTCTTCTAGTGAAACACCTGTGTTGTAGAGATCATTTATAATATTAAATGTTGATGATAAAATAAAGGCATTAAAGCTTAATATAAAAATAAGTTCAATACAGGAATAAGATTCTTTAATGGGTTGTGAAGACAAGCAAGTGATGTTTATGTTGTATCCATTCCTTTTGGAAGTAGAAGTTACAAAAAAGCAATTGCACCCCCTCCAAAGGTATTGTCAGAGGTGGCGTACCACTAAAAGGGCCACTGACATTTCATAGGTTCTTCAGGTATCTCTTCTTGTCCTCACTTTCAGGGTGTCGTGACTGTAATTCATGCTATGCTTTTAAAAACAGTTAGATGTAATATACTTAAATTTTCAAACAGTTATTTGCAACCAGAAAATTAGGGGAAAAAACATTCTCACACCCCAGAATAGACATGATTAAGTCCGTGTACCAACCCTCATAGTTCACTCATAGGAAGATCCTTCAAGCCCTTGTACAAGACCTCTGAAAAAGATTGGTTATCTGGTTTCCGAGTCCAGGACAAATTATAAGGACATATTCATTTCTCAGGCCAATTTACTAACAGATATAAGAAGTGATGGCTAATGAGTTGACTAGTGGCTTTATACCAGACATTGAGAAAGAAGAAAATTCAAATTAACTGAACAAGTACAATAATAGGAAATCATTAGCATTTCAGAAGGATTTTGCAAACAGATTTATCAGTGTTACTCCAAGTAGTCACTTTTACTGGGAATTTTTAAGTGTTAGCTTTTTTAAAAATATAATTTATATACAGCTTTTTAGAAACACATGTACTGAAACATATGTGGTTGTAATGAGTTAAAATTATAATTTCTGAAGGGAAGCAGCTAAATATGTCTTTAAATTCCATCCTCTGTAATATTAATCTTTTCGTATTGAGGCACACATACTGCTTCCTATCACAAATATTTGTTATTCTGGGAGAATAACTCTGGGAGAATATTCTGAAAAATATTAATTTTTCTTTTTTGGGGAACTGTCTTGTACATTTATAATTTTTTAAGACTTAGAATAAATATTTAATATTAATTGATGTTCTTCTTGTCATCCTCATCTTGGACAGATAGGACTTATCAAGGATCCTTTAGTAGTCTATAAATTTCAGCTATATATTGAGAGTAGAAATGGAAACTATACCAATGAATAATTAAGTGATGGGTTTGGATTACTCTCTAGCACAAAGTCAAATACACATTCCAAAACAGTGACAAGAGGTGAAAAAATGATTGATCTTTGTCAGTTTCAAATTTCTATTCTTGGTAAAACTCAAAATGTTCATCATACACTTTCTAGAGTATCATCTTGATTGAATCGTTACCTTAAAAAAGTAAAACTTAGGCCCTGGCTGGTTGGTGAGAATATGGTCCCGATAGGCCAAGTTTGCAGGTTTGAGCTCCTGGTCAGGGCACATACAAGAAACCACCAAGGAATGCATAAATAAGTGGAACAACATATCGACATCTCTCTTTCTCAAATCAATTTAAAAATTAGTTTTAAAAAACTTAGGACTTTTGTGAGCAAAAACAGTGTTAAGGAAAAATGTAAAAGCCTAAAGCAATAGGGTCTTTCACTAATACGGTTTTAATTACTTCACTATAAAAATTGGGCATTGGATCCAGAGTCTACAGTTCCCTGCTCCTCCTGGAGTTTTTATCCCAGTTATCTGTAATGCAGTCTTCTCTGGGAAGTAACAAGAGCGAGCTATTGGCAATTTGGCAGAAACTTCTCATCCCATTTCTTTTGCACCCCATTAGTCTTCCCCTAGTTTTTTGCATTTCATCTACACTAGTACTGTGGTTAGGAGCTTCAAGGAAGTGTAATTATGAGAATAGCAATTATCCAATTGCGATTTAAAAATTCTCCATAAATGACTGTTGAAACTACTTAGGTATTTGAAAATCATTCCTTTGGTTCTTTCTGAGGTTTTAGGTACCTGGCTACGGCCCCTTGGAAACCCTTTTTAAAAAATCTCTGCTTTAGTTTGGTCCTGACAGACCATCATTACAATGAGCTGTATTTGCAGTCATTTCATCTACAGGCATCACTAGAATGTGGTTGCACACTCATTATTTTAAAGGAGGTAATGGAGCCCCATGCATTTAGCAAATTCCCATGTACAGAGGGAAGCCACAGTTTTTATTAATCCACACACACAAAAAAATCTGTTAATTTGAATAAAACATGTAGAGCTCTGCTGTCCCATAGAACTTTCTCAGTGATGGGAAAGTTGTGCTTTGCACTGTCCAATATACTTGCCACTAGCCACACATGGCTACTGAGCACTTGAGGCAGACTAGTGCGACCGAGGAACTGAATTTTTTATTTTATTTAATGTTAATCAATTTTAAGTTACATAGTCACATATGACTAGAAGTTTGGACAGTGCCGATATAGGGTTTAATGTCAAAACAGAATGAAGTAAAACCTACCGAAAGTGGGCATATTTTAGAATTCTCCACTTACTTTTATTTGTTGCTAGGAACTTTCACCTTTCATCCTAAGTATAGAACTGAAGTTCAAGGTAAGGTGTGAATCTACTCCATATTTTCCGTAGACCTTTCTTCATTAAGTGGAATCCCATTGTCACACTGACCATAGAGTGTTGTGACTAAGGCTACTGGCTTCGGCTTGTTCTGAGTCTCCAGCTCTGGGTTCAACTCCTGTCTTTACCACTGAGGAGTTGTAGGTCAGTTATTTAAACTCTGTATCCCAATTTCTTTCTCAGAGGTAATAACAGTGCCTTTCCCAAAGGACTGATAGGAGGATTAGAAGTTAATATAAGAAAAGTGGTTTAGAGCAGTGAGTGACAATAATCTCAGTAAATGTTAGCTATTGTTATTTATATGTTACTTATCACGTTACTGTGTGTGTGCGTGTGCACATGTACAATGTCCCCATCCAAAAAGTAGATTGCTTCAAATTATATCAGATCCTGTACTAGCGGCTGAGGCCAGACGGGAAGGAAAAGAAGAGGGACAAGGTTCAGAGATCAGTAATGCTTGGATTCTACTCCTAGTGAATTTATACACTAATGGGAATGAGTTATTTCTCCTGAAAAATAGAAGTCATGACTTACTCATTGCTCCCTCCAGTTCTAACCATCTATGATTCTATCATCCCTAAGCAACACCCGAAAAAACAGTGCAAGATGACTGAAGGGCCCTTGATACCTACCTGCTTGCTAAGCACATGTAGGACTTGCCCAGGAACAGTCTGTAGGATATACAGCTTTGTGGGAAATTCCAGATACATCATTGGAAGTCTGTAACTGATGCCCTTCCATAGCTCTATTATAATAAGCTGGTAATGAATTATTTGGTTTAAATGTATATAGTACAACACAAGTACAGAATAGATTATATTCCTATCTCTACTTCAGTTATATTTCACTGTCCAACTATACAGTCCAAATCCTGACAATTAATTTACTGGGAAAAGAGAACTTTCATAATATAACTTCATTCTAAACTATTTTCACTCCTCTCTCATTTACTTAGAGTCAAGAACAGTACAGAGCTACCTAGTTCTTTTTAAGCAGGACACTTAAGAAGTGTGCTTACACCATCACCCCATCGCAGGCATAGATTTTAATGGTAAGAATTAGCATCAGGATACTATGTCATAGCTTGAAAAAGCGCTTTCATGTCCATTAGCTCATTGAATACTCACATAAATCTCATAAGGAAGCCCATTTTTCAGAACCCATTGGGACAAACTGCCTCCACTACAAATATGTAATCATAATATGGATATCATTTACTTTTCTTGGCTGAACTGCTTTTTGACAACATATTACATAGTATTGAGACTCATGGATTACCTAAATGTAATAAACAGTATTTTAAATATTCAGAGGGGCAAATTTTTCCCACATATTTCAACCTAGGCAAAAAGAACAAATTATCCAATGGATACCAAACTGCTAGAGAGCCCATGATGGACAGCAGACTTCAAGTTTTCTCCCCATACCCAAAGATCCAGAATCCAGAAGTAGACCTCGTAGTAGCTAGGACTGAGCTCTACAGTTGTATTTCCAGGTTTAGCCATTATGTCTCTGCCTGTAGCAGCAGGATCTCTACTGGTATAGTGCTTGGGATCAGATCAACTTTCTGTCCTTCTCAAAGCATCCTGTTCTGTGCCCCTGGAGGTTGACTTGTACGGACTGCATCAGTGGACTTTCTTGCCCTCTGGTTTTCTATCGGGTTCAACCAATAGGAAGCAGGATCTTGGAAAGCAAGAGGAGAGTGGGGTTGGGGTTCATTATTAATTCCCCTGGCCCCCACCCTCTAGGTCTTCACAGTTTGGTTGCATCCCTCTCCCGAAGGCCGCAGCCCTTGTTGGATGACCTTCTTTTCTAGCTGTGCTCCTCAGGTTCCGATCACCATTTTTTCCTGCCCAGTTAGTAGCCTCCTGACTACTACTAGCTTTGGAGAATAGCGTTCCTGTTGCTTTTCCTGCCCCTGCCTTTGTAAGTAGTCTCTTACCAAGCCCGCCTTGTTTACCCGCTTTGAGTGTGCCGTCTTTTTCTCGCCGAGGCCTGGGCTACCGGGGGTTCCTACAACTTCTGTAACAGTGCCTGTTTCTGCCATCATGGAGGCAGAGTTCACACAGACTTCAGAAAATCTTAATTCATAAAAATGTTTATGCATAGCAGAAAAATGTTCTTCAGTTTAATCCCTAGTACATTTAGAATATCAGTTAATCTCTAATTAGATTCTGATTATTTTTTCTTTAGAAATATAGTCTATAAAAGAAGATACATATCACATAATAAAGCATAAGCAATATTTTCCTATAGTTTTTTTTGAATCAATATAATTATCTCCTAATTTACAACCATGGAAATTAGATTTTTTCTCCCAAATATTAGAACCATTTGGCATTATATTGTCCCAAATATTAGAGCTACATAGAGCCTTCATTTTTTTCAATTTAATGAAAACCTGGAATGTAAAAGTAACTAATTAAAGACAAAAGCAATTAAACATTTTAAAAAGTTATACACAATTGGGATTTTTCTCTCCTATTTTCCATCTTACTTTTGTCTTTTTGACCTGTTACCTGTGTACTTGTTCTTTGTTCTTTCATTTACAATTTTAAATAAATGTTACAAGCTCAACTTGCCTTGACATGTGTACTAATGTATCCCCTTTTCTCATCCTTTTACTCTCCTTAAGAAAACCTTAACTTGTCTTCCTTTACCCTTCCTTTCATGCCTCTTGTTTTCACATGTATATTGAGCACATTAACATATATCTTTTTATGCTAGTTTTTTTTAGTTAAAGAGTTGAATAGCTAACGAGTAGTAAGGATCCACTGTGTACTAAGTAAATGTGTTACATATGCATTATCTCATGTAATTATATCTATTCTGTTCTATGAGGTGGATTCTGTTGTTACCACCAATACAGATAATGAAATTGAGACTTAGAAAGAAGATCAAGTTAATGATTAGTATTTG
This sequence comes from Mormoops blainvillei, assembly GCA_004026545.1. Lineage (NCBI taxonomy): Eukaryota > Metazoa > Chordata > Mammalia > Chiroptera > Mormoopidae > Mormoops > Mormoops blainvillei. The sequence continues at coordinate 23,675 of PVJD01000086.1, read as the reverse complement.
AATCCAGTTCTATCATCCTCCAGTACTTTCCCTCTTAGCCCTTCGCATTGTTGCTCTCTGTATGATGAAGTGCATAGAAGGTTATGAACTGATTGACTGGGAAACAATATTAAGGTTTGTATTATATCCAAAATTTTTAAACATAGCTTTAATTTTAAATAATTTCAATTGTCATTTTAATATCTCTCCTGAACTATTTGTCTTAAGGAGAGTCGTAGATTTCCAAAAAGAGATGGGAAAGGCACAAAGTAACTGGAAAGGCAGAAATTAACAGGAAAAGAAAAGAAGAAAAGAGACTAGCATTTATTGAGTGCTTACTGTATACTTGATTGTATCAGCGACCATCTGAAGTTCATAGTTGTATGTATCCTGTAATCCTCCCTCCTCCCGTTTTTTTTAGATTAGGATATGCCTCTCTCTTTTCCTTTTCCGTGAATAAATCTCTTGATCACAGTTCCTAGAGGTAATTCTTTACCAAAGATTGCTTTTTGTGAGCCTAAATGCAAGTGTTTTAACACCTTAGCATGTAATACACCTGGACCTTAGAACTTGGAAATAATCAAAACACTTAGATATATCTTTCTCTCTTCATTTGTCTTGAGTTTCAGTTCTCTTAGGCATGATTGTTCTAATTTTCCTGCTCAAATATGATTCTTACTAGTAGAAAAGATAAAAACAAAATAGGAGTAGTCAGTTTTTGTTTCCTCATTATCATCTGTTTTTTATTCATTTTTCTTTTCATTTTGAATTTATAATTATTCTTAAACATATTTGCAAACATCAGCACACATTGACAGGATTTCTGACAATGTCCTTAACATCTCATATCATTTGTCACATATACAAATGCAGATAAATGTGTTTAAAGCAACAAAGATTTGGATCAAAAACTTCTGATTAAACGAGTAATGCTTGCTAATAATTTAATAATTTCTCTAATTTAGGAAAATAGAGAAAATTTAAAAGAACAACAGTAATAACCATTGTTGACCATTTAAAGCAGTATTTCTGTTTTCTTATAATACTTATTTAATTATTTGTATACTTATTAATATTTGTATATTTAAAGGCAATGTATATTTTATTTTTAAGATATTTTAAGTGAATTTATTCAGTTACCAACCATCTTCTTCATATGTCAAGTCAGAGACTGGTCAGGAAATGTTGATTCTGTTCTGGAATATTAATACTAAAAATAGTATACACGGTGGGGCAGAATAGGTTAACAGTTGTTCCTATGGAAAATAATACAATGATTAATAAATAATAATACAAAAATAAACTGTGTTTCACATACTTATAACTGTAAACCTACTTTTGTCCCACCCTGTATATTGTATATTATAGATTTGTAGAGGTTATAGAGAAATCATTTCCTTGTTCAAGAAATATGTTTAACCTTTGACTTAAGTTATATTTGAAACCTCACAAGTTTCTATTTCTTAATAAGCTTAGTTACACCTCTTAAAATGAAGCATCTTTACTCATTTTAAAACCTACATTTTAAACTTATTTTAGCTCTAATCATGGTTGTATCGATAGGTATTAGTATTCAGAAGGTGATCCATCAACAAGGAGAATTTGCCTTTTTGTAATTTTTATTTTTTGATGGCTCCAGCTTACTACCGTATTATTAAACATTCATAATCATAACCAAAAATATAGGAATATGGTAAGCACTGAATCAACATTTTTGAATGCATGATTGTTGAGTGAAATGTTAAGAATATGAGATGAGGTAGGTAAGTGGATTTGGCTGATATGAGGTTATTATTATCCTTTATTTTTTTTAAAGATTTTATTTACATATTTTTAGAGAGAAGGAAAGGGAGAAAGAGAGGGACAGAAACATCTATGTGCTTCTCACATAGTCCCAGCTGGGGACTTGGCCCGGAACCGAGGTATGTGCCCCAGCCAGAGATCCAATCAGTGACCTTTTAGTTTGCAGGCGGGTGCTCAGTCCACTGAGCCATACTAGCCCAGTGCATTATCCTTTGAAATAGAACTTTAGTAGATGGTTCATAGTTATGAGATCAGGTTAAGGGTAAAAGCCTGACTGTAGACCATTCTCCTGATCTGATTTTAAATCATATACAGTACTTATAATTTCAATTTCATTAAGAAGCTCTGTAATTTTTTCAAAATTCAGATTAAGATCTCATGACAAACTCAATCCTGGAAAGATCATTTTATGTTATTACTATGAATGAGTAACTTAATCCCAGTTTTCAAATGGGAATGATGCCCTAATGGCAGAAATCTTTCTTATGCTCTAAATACTACTGTAAGAATTTCAGAAAAATGACCAAACGGTCAGCGTGGCAGGGCTGTATTTATTTTAAGGCAAGAAAATCCCAAATAAAGAGAAGACAGCTTGGCCCTGGCTAGTGTGGCTCCGGTGGTTGGAGCATCATCCCATAGACCTAAAGGTCACAGGTTCAATTCCTGGTCAGGGCATATAGCCAGGGTATGGGTTTGATCCTCTGCTGGGATGTGTATGAGAAGACAACCAATCAGTGCCTCTCTGTGTGTCTCTCTCTTTCTCTCTCTTTCGTCCCTCCCTTCTCTCTTTCTAAAAAAAGCAATAAGAAAATATCCTCGGGTGAGAATTTAAAAAAAAAAGAAGACAGCTTGGGAAGCACTCACCATCAATCAAGAAATCTCAGCAATAATGCTTAAGTTAAAATTTTATTCATTTTTAATCATGCTGAAAACTTTATCTATCGCGAAAAATTTTCCAAAATCTTTGATTTACTCATGTTTGCAATATGCTCTATTATAAAATTATTCTCTATTAGCAACATGGGAAATTTGCGTTATATGATAAAGACAAGAATTTGAAGGCCATATGGCCACATTGCCTCTCCCGTTCCTCTTTTTCTCTGTGCTGATCCACCTTGGCACGAAACCAAGGTAATTTCCAGAATTTGGCAGTGCCCTGGCAAGTGCACAGCTGCTGCCATCTCCAATTCTTGCCTCTGCTAATTCTGCACAAACCACTTCCTCCTCTTGTGCTGAGAAAGTCGCAGAGCAAGGGGAGTCTGCCTAGAGGGCAGACGTAGAAGGCCGCCTTGTGCTCCCTGCGGGTCCAGGTGCCCCTGTGAGCGCGGCAGCCGCATCACCTCACCTGCAGCCCTGCCTGCCTTGCCCCTTTACCCCTCTGCTCTTCCTCATCTTTTTCCTTTTGACTCTCAATGTTTAAAAATCTTGCCTCATTTGTCCCCTTCTGTTAAATACTGGCTTTGACTCCTCATGAGTTAAAAGATCCGGTCAGCTCCCATGAGGGTGCCCGAACCCGATGTGGACAGGGAGTGAGGACCCGAGAGGGCAAAGCCGCAGGCAGAGACCGTGGGGCTGCTTGCTTTCCCTCAGTTTCCGCCTGCCAGCTCCCTTGCTGTGCAGTGGCAGTGTGGGCGTGCACACGAACCAGGTAAAATCGAGATATTTTTATCCTCCTACGCTCTTCTGTAATGTGGCATCTGCTTTGATCATATTTGAATATAGTCATGGAGATGATTTCTTTCCTTTTGTTGTTACACCTCTCCACTTCCCTGCCTGTTGGTTGAGAGGGGACTTGGTACACGTGGTGAGCAGAGGCAAGCCTCTTTGGCCTCACATCTGCACCCATGCCAGAAGGTGTCCCTCGCCTCTGCCCCCTTCTAGAGGAGTGCTCCATCGCCAATGGCTGTGTGGCTTTGCACTGACTGCTCTATTGACAGGGGCAGGGTCACCCCTCTGGGTGAGTGCTTGTGCTTTCTTGGGACAGCTTTAGTTATAGAATAACACCGTTAATTACTATTGCTTTTGTCATCAGTGGTCATGATGTCATGGCTATTTGTTTCTCTTATCCGAATAAATGACCAGAGTAGAGGAAGAGCACAGGATGAAGAAGAAAACTCGTCCCAGCTCTGCCACTAATTATTTGTTCTATTGAGCAAGTCAGTAATCCTTCTGAGATTTGCTTCTTACATGTAAATCAAGGAGGTTGGGTTGTATTCCTTGAAGGTCCTGAGCTCTTTATTCCTTGAGCTCTTAAATATCAAATTGAGCGTGATGACCATGCTGAAGTTCTCTTCTTTAGGCTCATTCCCAGACCCAATGGGAACAGGTCGACTTCACGCGTACCCTTAACCTCTTAGAAATGGGAGAAGATTACAAAACAAACTCATGTTTTTCTAACTTTCTGTGTATGAACTCATTCCAATATGATGTCATCAGGGAGAAACTCAGGATAAAAATGGAAAGAACGGAAATTTACCAAGAATTAATATAAAGTCCTGTAGTTTGATTCAAAGAATAAATTGCACAAATAGATGTTTGGCTGAAATTCACATATACATTTGGGTATTAGCATTATCCTCAAGTCTAATGTGAGCCAAGAGCATAATGGACGCCCTGTGCTGTATAGGATAACCACGAGTCCCCACGGCAAAGGCAGACTGGAAGGAACTGCTGAGGCAGTGGCCGGGTCAGACAGTCTGAAGTCAGCAGTCTTCAAAGAGATCAAAGGCAGAGCAAGGTTGGAGAGGCCAAAAGCAAGACACAGCTCAAGGTTGTAGCAGGAGATCAGCAAGAAAGCAAAACAAGGAAATCAGTAATGTCAAAGCTTAGAGATGAGCACAAAGGGAATGAAGTGGCGAGGATAGGGGCCAGAGGAAGGGGGGTCCATTCAGCAAACAGGTATTGTTGTAACAGATGAATCCAGGTTTTCTTTTCTCTTTTCTCTTTTCTTTTCTTTTCTTTTCTTTTCTTTTCTTTTCTTTTCTTTTCTTTTCTTTTCTTTTCTTTTCCTTTCCTTTCCTTTCCTTTCCTTTCCTTTCTTTTCCTTTCCTTTCCTTTCTTTTCCTTTCTTTTCCTTTCTTTTCCTTTCTTTTCTTTTCTTTTCTTTTCTTTTCTTTTC